>CADWAE010000201.1:636636-1273273 GCA_902982915.1 Phalloptychus januarius | reverse complement strand
GTTTATGTGAGAATAATATTCACTAAAAGTCTAAATTTTATTTTGAGTGGAGCCTTTGCCAGTTTAAGACTATTTGTATAAAGTCATTAATATGTGTCTTCCTTTCTCTCCCAGGTCTGGAGTGAGGTTAATCAGTGTGTACTAGACTACGAAAACAGAGAATCTACTCCAAAGCTGGCCAAGCTACTGAAGCTACTGCTCTGGGCTCAGAACGAACTTGACCAAAAGAAAATTAAGTATCCCAAAATGACCGACCTGAGCAAGGGAACGATCGAAGACCCCAAATAAAGACTCAGATTAAATAAATAACATGTTGTTACAGAACGGACACAATTCCTTATCTATTTATAACCCAGGAAGTTGAATCAGTTAGAGTACAACCTTTTCTTTTTTTGTAAGGGTTGCCTTTTGATACTTTGTTAATTCTGAACTGGACTGATTGCTATTTAAAGTTACTTCTTACTCTTTAACAACCAAACCAGTTACTTTATTTGGTATTATAATTTACATATTTGTCTATGTAAAGCTAAAATGTTTTATTTACTCTAGTTTTTCTGTCTGTTGGCAGAGAATGTTGGCAGGGGAGGTTGTAAATAAAGCCTAAATTAGGCTGATGGTCTGTGTGTGTGTGTGCCCACTTAAAGGATGCAGGGTTTCATCAGGATAAATTGCTGGCTCAACGTGCAATTCTTAAAATAAAAATCTTCTTTCAGGAAATACATTTCAACCGGTGGATTTTCATCTGGTACTTGCATGTGGTGAAAATAGTCAATATGCATTACTTGGGGCGTTTAAGGTTACTGTGACTGAAAGTTACATTTAATTTAAGAATCATAATGTTCTATTTACACACTCGGTAAAGATAGTGATAGATACACAATCAAAAAATAAAACCCTCAAGGTTTAAGTTATGGTAATAATTTGATACGATTACTGGAGTATTAAAATCTGCAGCATACTGTGACTATAAGCTTGAGTAACATGATGTTTAAAGATGTGAATGGGTAAATACACTTGCAAACATGGAGACACTATTAGACTATTACGTATGAGTGATTTACATTTGTAGCCACTTGGCTAAATTCTGATGTGCTTTTTTTTCTCTGGTATATTATTTTGCAATAAAAATTGATTTACAAGTCGCATGAAACTTGTGTTTCTGTCCATGTAAATTTCATATGTTGATTATTTTTATGGATCAATTTAGAAAAGAAAAATATTTCAGGCAAATAATTGAATATAATCTGAATATGATCAGTTTCACATAAAGTAGTTTGGTGTTAATATTTTGTTCGTTTGTTTTTTCAAAATTTGTTTTTAATTCTTAGTCATTAAGTAGAGCAAGTACCTCCCATCAGTTGTAAGATCCTTGAATTGAGCTGTTAAAAGTCTCTGGTCTGTTTTAAAGGTAGCAGAATGGAGTGATTACCCCTCATCTTAATTATTTTTATGAGATAGGAAGTATTTTTTACTCGTTGTTCTTGCCTTCATTTAAATATTCAGTTATACTTAATGTCGTATTATAAATAAGTAAGTGCATTCGGTGACTCGTGACTAATGTCATGTTTCCACAACAATCTTGGTTGAATTTCTGACGTGACAATACAACACAAAATGGTTCAGGGAAAAGAAAATATCAGAGAATTTTTTTTTTTTTACAAATTTTTTTACGATTTCACAATTATGTTTTTCATTGTGTTGGGCTATTACATAAAATCTTCAAAAGGCATCGCATTTTGTAATTAAACTAATTATTCATATTGAGACCTTTTAACTAAAATGTTTTATTTACTCTGTAGCATTTATTTTTCATTTCAACAAAAAAATAAAATAAAAATACAGAATTCCTAGACAATCTCCATGTATTTCAGAGAGGGGTAAAAGAACGTATTGCGCAGCGCATCTTTGAGCCCTACAGCCCGAAAACGCCTCATCAGTTGCCTCGTTGCTGCGATGTGGACCGGACAGCACAGCGCGGGGAGGGGAGTGTTTTTGTTTTACTGCAACGTCACGTTTAGAGAGGCCACGGAAGGCTGAAACACCTATGTGCGGTATCACCTGAAACTGTAGCGGAAGAAGAAAGGACTGGCTGTGCAGACAAAGCCTTACATCTGAATCACTTCCTGATTAACCCTATCGACCGCGCGGAGAACTGCGAGCCTCACAGGCTGGAGCAGCAGGAGGAGGAGGCTGAAGAGAAAAAGTGACACGTGGATTATTCCTCCCAGGGCATCAGGAGCAACACACTCCCTCCTCCAGCTTTAGTTCCGCGACTTGGTAATAGACTCAACCATCGAAACCTTGTGAATGTGACCGCGTCAATACTATCACCCCCTCCGTCCACCTCTACACGTTGTTGGGATTTGTTCTCACTGACAGGTCGAAAATAGGGTGAAAGTGGACAGCAGGAGCCTTTGACAAGAGTCTGACGTCACCTCGCGTTGAATGGCAGTTATTCAAAAACATGGCAAAAGCTCTAGTTCAGATTTGGTCTGTCACAAGGAGAACGTCCCGCCTGACAAGATCGGAGCGCCTGGATGTCACAAGAAGCGGCCTGAAGCGCACTCCAACTGGCCGAGGTAACATTTCAAACACTTGCAGAGGCATTTATTCAACTGTGATGAGGGCTTGACGTCACCACGTAGCAACTCAGCAGGGTGCTGGGGTTCCCATGGGGGAACAGTCACTTCTAATCCGAGTCAGCATCGATACTTTAAAGACAACATAGTCCATTCTTTTTCTCTTTGCCCGTCTCTGTAATCTGCTAGCATTTTTATATTTAGATAAAAATAAAATGATATATTTTTTCAGTTATCAAATTACATTAAGTGAGACTTAAATATGATAAAAATCCATTATTCACAGAATGATGCATTTCAAGTGTTTATTTCACGTTTATTTCCAGCAGACAATGTGATCCTTCAAAAGGAGGGTAAAGCATAAAAGGTTATTGCTGAAGAAGAGAATGCTATATCGAGTCATATAATAAGAAAGTTGAGCGGAACGAAAAATTGTGTTAGGAAAAGCTGCCACCAAAACTGGAGCGGCAGAATTAAGAAACAGATCTGACTTCATGGTTTTTGGATGATTTACAAGGCGTGGAGCGAAATCCGTTGTTCAACAGGCATCAAGCGCAAACTTGTTCAGGACTTGGGTTACAACTGTTGCATTCGTGCCAGGCCACTTCTCAACCAGAGGTGACATGAGAAGCATCCTACCTGTTCTTAGGAGAGCAAAAAAGTACTGAACCGTTGCTCAATCCTCTTCTCAGAGGAAAGCAAATTTGGCAGCTCACTTGGAAATTAAAGTCCCAGAGGAAGAAATGAGAGACATAAAATTAAAGTTGTTTGGATCCAGTGTGAAGTTTCCACAGTCAGCTATAAATTAGGGAGCCATTTCATCAGCTAGTGTTGGTAAACTGTGTTTTATCAGGATGGAAGTCAGCAAAATAGTTATGGAAATGCTGGTTTCATTTTCCAGCAGTGCCTGGCTAACATCTCAATAATATAGTGATTTACTCACATAATAGTGTGTTTGGTTTCCTACTTTTAGGATGTGTTACCAAGTTCTCTTTAAAGCACTTCAAGTCCTTTTGGTTCTCTAGAGGGACCTTTCACAAACTCCCTGTCTTTGATACCACATCTCCTACTAATTCTTTTTAAGTCCAGTGTTTCCCTGCAAGCTTTTAGACTCCATTCAATTTAGCCTGTGTCCTCCATTTTTCACAGGCCAGTCGCGAGGATATGGACAGTGGTGCTGCTGTTGGGAACGTGCCTCCTTTACTGCGCCCGTGTGGCGATGCCCATCTGTGCCGTTAGCATGGCGGAGAAGTTCAGCTGGACCAAGAGAGAGTCTGGCATGGTGCTAGGCAGCTTCTTCTGGGGATACTGCTTCACCCAGGTGTTCGGCGGTTACGTCAGTGACCGGTAAGCGCACGTCCTTCAATTTACTTCAGTTTATTTCATATAGCACACATTTCTGCTGGGTTTTCCCTACATATGAAATAGTTTAAACCTATTTGAATAATAAACAGGACTTTACTACAGTGTCTTATAAGTAGTATCAGTTGAAATGCATCTATGTTAGGATGGAGTCGACTTATTTTTTTAAAGTGCTTTAATGTGTTTTGAGGAAAAGTTGAAGAGTTGATTTGAATCAACAGTGGGGAAATGCCACTTTGTTTTTAAAATTACAAAATCTCCGGCAGATGAAGTATGAGCCCACATTTGCTGCTACTTGCAACAAGTTTAGAGTGCAGGAAGGAAACAAATAAGACACAGAATCCCTGGGCAAGGACAACTTCCTGAAGGACAGTAAATAAGACAGTATACATAGTTAATTGAAGCGCTCAATGTCTTCTTCCTGGGAAAAGCCACTGCAAAAGAAGGAATCATTAAGCAAGAAGTATTCCAAAGAAAAACAAAGCCAGAAAAAATAGTTAATGTCAGCAATGGCTGTCCAGAGATTAGATAAAATTAAACACAGAAGCATGGTGATAGAGGTAGTTAGAATAATTCTGAAAGGAAGTCGTTTTTTGTCAGCAATGGCTCTGTCTAGGAAGGAGCTAAACTATAAAGGATTGAGCCAGATTTCCTTTCTGTGCAAAGAAAGCAATATTTATGCTTACGATATTGAAAAATGGCAAACAGGAGCATTCATAGGAGAAAATAGCAGAGTGAGGAAGAGAGGTTAGGATATCCTTTCCAGCAACCAGTGAGCCTGTGGCAGCATAAATATAGTCATTGCTCAGCATAAACTAGAGGGGCGACTTCTAATCTTCTTTAAAAATGATTAAATTATATATTTATTCTACTTATGTACATACATTTTTAGAGGTAAAACGTTTGACTCTTTTCAACTTTCTGCTGGTCTTTGGAGTATTGTGAAACATTGCAGACTGTGGTCAACCACTCTGTAGCAGTGACACAAACAAGTGCAGCAGTGTTTACTCAGCGTGTGAGATAATGCACCGAAATAGTTAGATTCTTTGTCTACATTATCAGGTCAGGGAATTGCAAACAGGGTTATTAATCCAAAAATTACAGTGTACATTTTAATGATTGATCCACTGTTTCTGACAGTCTTGTATTATGTCATTTCTTCATATTTTGTTTCCAAGTCCAATCCCTTTTTTTGTGCCATGTTTATTCTTAAGGCTATTGGAGAATTTTGTTTTTCTATGTATTTTGCTTGCTTCTTTACTGGAGAATGTGAATGCTTACCTTAATTTAAAGATTTCTAAAGGGCTGACCACATTTTCACTTTGAACATTTTCCTTGACAAACAGCTAAATTTTACTGTAATTTGTTCAACTTGTCATTAGGTGTTTTTAAATTTTACTCTCTCTTTCTCTGGCACAACTTGAAGGAAATACAGACATATCTCAAGTTGTGGTAGAAAACATTTATCTACTAAGTGGTCTTTTATATTTCTGTTCTTTCTCTGACTTCAATTTTATACACTTAAAGCAACATACACAGTGAAGAGTGTTGTCATCATGAACTGATTTGAACCAGTCAAATCAGTTGACTCTAACGCATTTAAAGTGTAGATTCTAGTTTAGCAATGCATGTCAACCTGATGGTTCATCTTTGCTTACCGCTGAACCATGAAAACCTCATGTCCTAATTACTTGTTACCCAAATGTATTAAGAGGTCGGTAAACTAATATTTTTAATATGATCTTTTTGTTGAAACAAAACACTTGTATTACAAGAGAGAACAGGCCAGATTAAATTCTGGGTCAGTCACAGGTATTTTTAAAGGCCAGCCCCTAAAGAACATGCCATATCAGGGACATTCACAAACAAAAAATGTAGTGTTACAGGTTATGCGAGTTACAAGTGTTTGACATCACAAATAAACAACTGTTTCTATATATGTCTTTATCTCTTTCTCTGTGTGTCTCTCTAGTGTGGGAGGTGAGAAGGTCCTCCTGCTGTCAGCAGCAGCCTGGGGGTCCATGACAGCTTTCACTCCGATCCTCGCCCACCTTTGCTCCCAGCCAATCTTCTCCATGACGCTGGCCCGCTTCCTCATGGGCCTGTTACAAGGTGAAACTTAAGCAGCGCAAGATGACTCATTGCTCCAGAATTAGTCGGCGTGGTTAAAAATCCAGACGATGAGAGGACTTATCTCTGTCATAATAACACAGCCATGATGAGTTGAAACCCTTTGACAATTTTAAGTGGAGGCACAGCAGAAATACAGATCTTTGTGAGAAGTGCTTTATCCACATCCTACTGCTTTGTATTTGTATATTTTAGTACAATTAAACCAGATATTTTCCCATGCTGTATAGGAAGGCAGATAACCTTTTTTTCCTGCTGTCTGACGTTAAACCAGAACAAACATTTACTGGTTTAGGTACTTATTGATTATTATTGCTAAGGAAATGTTCTTTTTTAGATTAACCGGAGCAGTAGTATCTTCACAGGATTTTTTCTAGTTTAGCCTAGTACTAGACTAGAATTACTACTAGATTTAGTAATTCTAAATATCCTAAAACAGGAAAAATGTAGTATAATTTAATGTTACACAGTGAAGAAAAATTGTTATAGAAATGTTATAGAAATCAAATGTAGTAATAGACACCTTAAGCAGTTTTAAACTCAAGCCTTTTGTCTAAGCTAAGTTATTTTTTGTGGGTTTTCTAAAAGTGAATCCTTCTTCCCATTTCTTTTTGTTTGTGTATTAACTTTAGGAGTTCATTACCCTTCCCTGGCAAGCCTGTGCTCACAGAAGGTGGTTGAGAGTGAGCGAGGCTTCCTCATGAGCACTGTGGGGAGTGGCTCCTACCTGGGGTGAGTCAAATGTTTGGCACTGAATGAAAATTAGTTGGAAAACCATCAGTATTTCCGTGGAAAATCCTTCCTGAAAAGAGTAAATTAGGTTGTTGTGAACCAAAAAGTTACATTTCAAGAGCAATTTGGTGTTTGTGAAAGGGAAACTTATCTGATCCATTAACATCCAAATGTATACAACCTCTGACTGTGTCAGCTTTGGTCATGCTGTGCATGGACATCAAGTTGCAAGGATGTTTTTGTTTGACTTGGTCCCCTTTCTGTCTTTTTTTCAAGCACTCTTGTGATTGGAGGAGTTGGTTCTCTCATGCTGGACCTGTATGGCTGGGAGAGCGTTTTCTATGTGTCTGGTCTTCTGTCAGTCCTCTGGGCTTACTGTATGTGGAAATACCTGCTTAAAGGAGAAGGTAAGAGAAGCTTTCGCTACATCAGAAGCACCTCTGCTGTAGTTTTATACTGTTATCATGTACCATTTTTATGTGCAGTTGACATGTATGAATTTTTGTCTGCTCGTGTGTGTGCAGGACCTATAATTACACTTGAGTCCCTGGGTAATGGTGGGACCCAGTCGAAACTCAATAAAAGGCATTGGGCACGACTCCTCAAGCAACCTGCAGTCTGGTAAGACAACAGGACAGCCTGTGCGTCTGCAAAGAACAGGAATGTATTTATGTTCTGTATTCTGTTGCTATGCTAATTTCAAAAGCTTGCATCAAGAAGTCGTGCAGCTGATATAAATCTTGAAAGTAACAATAAAGTCCAGCCTCAATTCCAAAAGCACAAAAAGTTAGAACCACAATTTATTGTGAGTTTTATATAGTTGCACAGGATATAAGCCTAAGTTGTTACATTTTGTTAAATTAAGTTAATCTTATTCAGGCTTGCCATGTCAACAGAAAAAGTTGAGACATTAAAACTTTAGAATGTCCTTCCTCCCATGTCAAAAGCTGCATGTTCCTTTTGACATGGTTTTTAAAATATAAAGATGTTTTTAATAGTGTTGACCAACATAATATATAATTTTGCCAAAATTCATGTAGGCATGTGGAAAAATTTAAATATTGTAGAAGTATAAATAATTAAATGTGTTAATCATGGTTATCTTTACAGCAATAAGCTCCACCATTAAAAATATTGTCCTAATAAGATTTTTACTTATTAGGACAGTACTTGCTACTGTTTTTATTTTTAAAATAAATTCATATTTCTTATAATATGTACTGCCAGTCAGCACAGGAATGCAAAAATTAATCCAACTGATATCCTTTTTTACTGACAGATAACTGTTGTTTGGTTTTATTTGCATATGCACTCATTATTATCTGAAGAGGAACATGTGAGAATTCACTGGGTGTGATCCTGAAACAATGATCTACTGATGGTTGACTTTAACCTACTTTTCTGTGTTGATACATTGTGTAGCGAGAAATAGTAAAAGTCTTAAAACAAGACCCCATTCATCAGCTTCTGTTAAGTTAGCTAGACCTTGTGTTAAACCTGTTGAACATTATCTCTGTAAAGATTGCTGAACAGTGTTTGAAAAAACTAGACCTAAATTGCTCCTATATTTCTGTCTTTTTCTCGCCCTAACTAGTGCTGTGATAGTAACGCACCTTTGCACAGCAAGCACTTTCTTCACCCTTCTATCCTGGCTGCCAACCTTCTTCAAGGACACCTTCCCTGATGCCAAGGTAACGGCATCATCTTCTCATTCTTCTTCCAGTCTAACCCTTGACCTTTATTTCAGTTCAAAATGAATTTGAGTAAAACAGATAGAACAGCTGCAAATATCAAGCAGCTGAATCTAAAGATTGCTGTTTTCTACTAGCTATATTTGAAGTAACAAATCTGGTGGATTCTTTCATGCACTTGCTAAGCTTGAATGTGTAATGTCTCTACAGGGCTGGGTGTTCAATGTCATTCCTTGGTTGGTAGCCATACCGTCATCTCTGTTTAGTGGCTGCCTATCTGACCATCTTATATGTCAAGGTTCGCAACCTGAGGAATGCATATCATAAGGGTATTATTTGTTTTTGAAAAAGCAGGTACTTATTCCCGTCTTTATCTCTTCAGGTTTTGACACCGCCTCAGTGAGGAAGTTAATGCAGGTACAATATTTGGAATTGCCTTCTTAATCTTCTTCTGCAGCCAAAGGCTCTCAATCCTTCCTGCAGCGGAACGCTGGATTATATTTATAATGTTGAGATGGAACTGTAGTTCTAGCAGGTTCCTTCTCTGCTTGTTTGCTGCAGTGTCTTGAATTTATGCATCAGAATGTAACTAATATTAGTAGTTATCATTCAAATGTGGCAAAAACAGAAACAAGCCTTTGTGGTTGATTGTTTAATTTCTATCTAGTAGAGATTTTAATAGAAGATATTTTCTCTATTCTTTTTGGAAATATGTCAGACACATCTGTTACTCTAACATACCAAAATAGCTCTAAACATTTCTATGGGTTAGAAGCAAATTGGCTGTTTAGATTAAATGGGTTGCAGACTCTTAGTCTACCTGTGTGTTAAGTCAGTTTTATTAGTCAGTTTCCTTTTTTGTCTTAATAGTGTCTCTCTTGCATGTAGCAAACTGTGTTTTTTTTTGTCTCCTCCTCGTTAGTTTTTCTCTATGGGTGTGTCCAGTGTGTTCACGGTCCTGCTGTGTGGTAATACCACGTTCCCCTGGGCTGTAGCTTTTGTGTCGGCCACCATGGGTCTGACTACGTTCAGTCACAGGTACTGGCTCACACGTTATCCCACAATGCCTGTCATTCTGCCTTGTCAGGCTTGTGTTTTTCTATTTTGAATATTTTATTTATTTCCTCTTATACCTCTGCAAAACATGTAATATTTCGTGTCATGGCAAACATTTTTTTACTCATCCTTTCAGTTGAAAGTACAGAATGACGTAGTTGGTGCACAGCTTAGCAGGGGTAGTTTTGGCAGTTCTCGGCTCCTGTTTGGCATGCAGTTTTAAATTTCATTTCAAGCCCCTTTTGTTCATGGATTAAAATTTTATTTTAATTTTTAAAACTATCTAAACATAATTTCTACATCCGAAAGTGCAAAATGTACCTACCTGTTGAAACAGGCAATGAACATTTCTAACCTTATCTAATCAGGCAGTTGTTTTAGTTTACAATATCAAAATCTACATGAATAATTCATGTTGAGCGTAATATTACATGCGTAATATTAAAACACCTTTGAATGACTAGTGTGAGTTCGATGTTCTCTGACACGATGCGTGAGCAGCAGGGTACCTTCTATATCTCTAAAGCCTATGTGCAAAGAAATCTGTTTTCCTGAAGGAAATTGGATAGTACAATATTATTTTACTGCAGTTTCTGAGGAAAGCAGGGAACTATTATGGCAAGTTTCAAAGCTCTTTACCTGAAATTGAAAAATGTTGTCATTTAACATTAGTTCCCTGAATACACATCAATAATACACAAACATTTTACTGCCTCATCCCTTTTTTGACTCTGCACTTGGAAAATCAAATAATAATATAATTAACTCCTCTAATTTGAAAACTAAAAGTTTTTTTGTTGTTTTTTTTTTTTACATTTCTTGCACTGATGTTAAAAAACAAAACATTTCTATTACAGCGGGGTTTCTTTAAATGTTCAAGATCTCGCTCCTTCTTGTGCCGGAGCTCTATTTGGTGAGTAAAACATTCAGAGTTTTAATGAAAAGAGCTTTAAGACTAAATATTAATGTTGTTTTTTTTAGTATAAATGTTAATAGTTGTTTCCACCTCTATAGGAATCATGAATACATGTGGGGCATTCTCAGGTGAGTTTCTCTTTAGTTAAGAAGTCTCTTTATGATAAATATTTAAGCAGTAGAAACTGAAACACCATAAATGATAACTGGTTGCCTTTTGCTAAATTCAAAGTTTGCGATGATGGGTGGCTGTCAGGTTTGCTGGCTCCCATGATCCATGCATATTTCATCAAGAGAGCATATTAAAGCCAGTGAATAAAACAGTCAGCAGAGAATGACAGGCCAGGGTAGGACAAAAAGTCCTGTGACATTTTTCTTCCTCGTAAAAGTACCCCTTGAACTTTCCCACATTTTGTCATATTACAACCATTCATTCAGTGTATTCTATTGAGATTTTACAGTTTTGCACACAAAGTAGTGCATAATTGTAAAGTAGAAGGAGATGGGTATAGTTTTCAACATTTACAAATAGAGACATGAAAAGTCTGACTTGAATTTGGATTTAAGCCAGACTTTTTAGCTGACAGAATGGTAACTGTTCTCATTCTGTGCAGGAGTCCTGATGGTGTATTTCTCGGGGTATCTCATTGAGGCCACAGGCTCGTGGGCGTCGATGTTTGCCCTCATCACCACAGTCAACCTGATGGGCCTCTTCACCTTCCTGGCATTTGCCGAGGCTCGCAGAGTTGATATTGACTCCAGCAGGGTCCGCCACCATAGCATTCACATCTAAATCGTTGACAGAACGAGTGTGTTATTCCCGATGAAAATGTTACTGTGGTTAATCTATATGCAGATTGTCCACATTGGATTATTATCCAAGAGATGATGAGCGGCATCTTGCACAGTTGATGGGAGAAATGGTTGTTTAGCTCTGTGTTTACTAGAGGACTGTAAGGTTACTGAAAAGGACACAGCAGAGCATTGTTACTGAGAAACTCTAGTTGGGATTCAGAAGTCGGGATCTCTGGGGAGCTCTGTCCATTCAGAGAAAATGTAGGAGAATATACTTGAACTACGTCCAAGTTACAGCTGGTGAAGCGGTTAAACATTTGAGAGGAAACTGTTTACATTTGTAATGTATTACAGCCCACATTGGAAGTGGAAAAGCTGCAGATTGGTTTTTGAAAGCTTTTGCTAAGTGTTGGGCATTGCAGAGGGAACTCAGTGATGGCGGTGTTAGCTTGAGGTGCTTTCTAGTTGTGACAGACAAAGCTGGACTTCTTCTTACCTTGTAGGTGACACCAGGAGAGTCCAAACTGTTCTACCTGGATAAACTTATCACTGAGATAAATATCAGAGTGACATCTCATTAAGCGCCCATTAATGACTCTGGCGGACACCCTTAATGTTGTGTACAATTTACCTTCAGCGGACCTTGTGTTTGCAGTTACAGACTCATCCTATCAGCTTTCAATGGGGATCAGAAAGCTTTAGGGCTTAGCTTTAGCTAAGTGAATAATGCAATATGTAAGACCAAAAGGTTAATAGTAAATTATTATTTTTTTCTATGTTTGTAGCATCTAATAAAATGTCTCATTAAATTATTTTTGAGTAATTTCACATTTATATGGTTTTGAAATATTTTTTTCTTTGAAGAGAAATTAATGTGGAAGAGGGAAAAAATATGAAAGGACAAATGGAAAAGATGAGACCTGATTGTGTGTGTGTTAATCCTAACTTATTCTTCCTCTAAAAATAAATGTTTTTATGTTTGGAACACGTGTTTATCAAAAAAATAGCCAGATTTTAATTTCCCACTTTGTTATTGAAGTCTTAGACTGTAAATGATTACAGTCAGAAGGGGGAAACTTGATTGTCTCTTCATTGTCTCATTGGAGCAGTGTTTGTTTTCTACACTTGACTTAATGAAAATGACTGGAAATAAGAGGGCTGAAGGGATTTATTTAGACTACAGATTTTTAAAAATGGCAATGTTACTACAGAGCACATATCCACTAATACCAGCTGACTAATTCTGAGTGTTAAAGCGGTGGCCTTCAGAACACAGTTCTCATGTTAAATGCATTATGCTCATTTAATTTTTATGCATTTATTATTTTGTGCCCCATTTAAGCAACAAAGGATTTGCAAGATGCAGTTCTGGTTGTTAATAAAGTTGTAGGAATTTTGTTTTTGTGTGAGTTGTTTATGTGAATAGGAAGTAATGGTGTTTTTTGTTTCTTTTTTTCATCTCGTAGTACAAATTTAGTTTTGGAAATGTTCACTACATCTCATTAAATTACATAAAGTGTTTTCTTTTTTCTGTGTATTTTCAGAATTAAATTAGTTTCCTGTTGACATAAAAAAAAACATAAACTGATAAATCACAAGTTTAAAACTGTCCTCTGTCTGTCAGCTTAGTTCAGAGTTTCACTAAATAAAAATGTTGATGCTCCAGAGATTTTGTTATATATTGCTTGCAAAAAGCCATTGTAATTTTAATGCAGTATTAAAGAGTAGTTCAGGCTTTCTGAAGAGATTTATTTATTTTTCTAAGCCTTTTGGCTCTAATCCATACGTAAGCTGTGAAAATTATTCATTTCATCCATTGTTTAAGTCAGGCCACATGCAGCTTTTTCTTTTGACTCAAGATTTGTGAGCAATTCAAACAAAATCTTTAAGATTTAGAATATTTTCTCAAAGTAAAAAACTTTAATTATTTTTCTATTTCATTCTATTCTTATTGCCCTCTTGCTTTTTCTGTCCTACATTTGTCTACTAATCACTGAGGCATAAAAACATTTATGATACATGTACATATATATTGCAAGAAGAATACTTGCTTTAATATCTGCCTCCTCATAATTTCCATTTAAAAAATTAATTTCCATAAATGACAGTAACGTACAGAATAATTTAATTTGTTTTCCAGCTTTTAGCCAGGTGGAGCAAATATTTCCTCCTGCCTGTTCAGATGTGGATTATGTAAAGCTACCTTTTTCTTTTATGTCTTTGTCAGTATGTTGACAGCTTTCAAGAAAATAACGTTGCCGTTTTTTAAGTGACGTATTCCCATAGTGTCCTAAAAAACTCAGATTTAAAATAAGAAATGTGTTAAAATATGCAGTTAAAAAAGTTTTTTGTTTTGAATAAAAATCCAGTTTGTTGACATACATGGAATTTTCCAGTATTCTTAGTTATATCATTCTTGTTTTGTCTGTGTGTATTTTCTGTGTAGCTCCACAGAGAGGCAGCATAGTGCAAGCAATAACAGAGTTCATGTTACCCATCTCCAAATTCCTAGAATGAAGCCCTTCAGTGATGCATCATAAGTTTTAGGAACACCTTTTAGTTTGCAGAAATTATTACAATATCTCCTGCGTCAAGGAACACGTCTTTCAACTACTTCTGTGACAAAAACCCGTTCTATTTTATGTGTTAAGTACCTGAGCTCCTTCAGTCCTGTATTGAATCCGGATCAGCTGCCGAACAGGTTCTGGTCATGTTCACACTAGCAGCTCACTACACGCCCAAATCCCGAGTGCGGGCCAGCGGGATGTATGCGGTGGCACCATATGGCAGGATGCTGTGTGCCATGTTGGCTAGCTGGCACTACCCACGTGTGAATGGCCAGACGCTAGTCAACCGAACCTACTCCTCCTCATGGGACCCAACGGCTTGAGTAACCATGGCGACGGGTGGCTTGTGCGGCTGCCGCGTGGCAATGAAAAGGGAAGAAGGGAATAGCAGGGCGGGGGGGTCACAAGTGAATGAAAGTAACAAGTCATTTAGAAGTCAGTGGGGTGCTGAAGTAAATTTAGGGTTTGATGTAAGGTTTGTAAAAAAAAAGGTGAGGATGGTCAGTCACTCAGACAGAAAATGGCGTTGTAAAAGAAGACATAATCATGATGAGTGGCCCACTATTTAATTAGCAGAAATTAAACACAAAAAGGGAGACTAGAAGAGCGAGGCAATTAAACCCTCCCCCAACTTGTTGGCTAGTTAGAGTAACCTAGTAAATGCTTGGCTGTCAGAGAGCTAGAGATACATGTAAATGAAATAGCCCCATTAATTAGTAATTAACATCAAGTTAATGACATTTCACTGTGTTGCCATTTCATCCTATGTCCTTCCTCTGAGGTGGAGGGGCTGTCTCTCCAGTCCCTGATCGGAAAGCTAATTAGAGCAAACTGCTGTATAGGACTACCTTATAATATAGAGGCTGGTCATTGTGTGAGCAGCATTAACCACTTTGTAGTAATAGATAAGCAGGCTTTGTAAGTCTGACATAAAGGTTTTACATGTTAATTGGATGGTGTATGCAAGCAAGCTAGCGTTTCCCCAACTGACTTGGAAACACTTTAAACATTTCACCTCCTTTTTAGACATCATATATAATCTGTTTTAGAGTTGGAAAAACTCAAACAATGTGGAAAGTGTACAAAACAGAAATAAAACACAATTGGCCTATTAAGTGGATAGCACTTTTGTCTTTGGTGATGGTGGTTGAGGGAGGTATATGAAACAAAGAGAATTTTTTTTTAGACAAGGCTACTAAAACCGGAAGGCAACACAATAATGTCACCATCTTGAAGCTGTTACTTTGTATGACCGCAGACAGAAAAGTCTTTTTGTTCTGAACAAAACAACCATACATCGAAACATCTTGCATTTATGAGAAGCAACACCCCAAAGCTGAGGTAAAATCATGCAACAGAGTTCATAGCCAGACCACCAAGGCAACTACTAGTGTTGTTTATGGGGATAGAGTTTAACAGGCAAGAACATGCTTTTTTGAAATTAGCGGTAGCAGCTCTGTTTTGTTTCTGTATTAAGTCCACATAATATGTGCATCTTTAGCTAAAACTGACATTTAAGGGACCAAATAACATCATTTGAAAAGCTAGCTGCAGACAAAAAAATCTATATAGTACTTAATTGACTTAATAGATGGTGCCCTATGAACAGTGTTTTGACGGTTTACAAGTAAACCACAGACTGATTATGTGGAGAAAAGTGAGACATGCAGAGCTACTGCATGGCTCCTTAAACAGTTTGGAGAAATGGCAGGGCTGACGCCTGTGGCTATCAATCAAAATGCAGGATTTAGCTCGTCAAATTAGTTTTTGTCAAGTGATAATTTTTCGCTGTGGTGAATTACAGGCAGAATGGACACAGAGGACTGCTTGAATTTCTATAAGATGCCAGTTGCTGCTGATAAATCAATATTTAAGTCTTTCCTTTATGATCAAAAATTCAAGATGGAGAGTTAGTCTCTACATTTTCTTGTGTGGACATTGGACTGCAACGTTGGTGTTCCTATCATAACACCAATATTTCTTTCAGCAAGTTCTTGCTTTTTTCTGTTTCAGTCATTTTAAAATTTTTTTTAACTGCAATGATTGAATACAATTATTGTGAGCTACAAGGAAAAAGTTTTAAAAAGATATATATACATGCCCTTTAAAGCATTTTGCTGGATAAACATGACAGAGTTGGCCTGTGTTGAGTGTAATTCAGTATTTTTAATGGTCTGACTGAGGTGAAATCAAGAGATGGGAATGTTCTTTTGTTTCTGGTCCTCCCACCCCTGAACTGGAATCAACATGCTGACATGGCTGATATTGCATGATTTGTCTGTGGTCATGAGTATTATTGCTGCAAAGAAAAATAAAACATGAAGTTAATATTCAGCACACAGCAGTGTTTTTATCATGAACAAAAGAGTTTGGAATATTATTCAGAGGGTAATTTTCAGCAATGTCTGTTTCAAGCTTCCACTCTTCACTAAGGCTTTCAGGTATTTTTTCTATAGACCCTATCACTGCCTCTGTTGACCACCTTTTCTTTGTTTTCCTCTTTTGCTCTCGTCTTCATTTCTTCCTGTAAAACAACTTCTGATAGATAATTGACCCCTAAAGCGATTTCCCGATGCCTGAGCACACTCACCATTTTAACTCACCACCACAAACACACTCACAACCAAATATGTTGATTTTTGTCAATTAAAGCCCCTTCAGCTGTTTGCCTCTTGCCAGACATATGGCCCGTGTTAAATCTAAAGAGCAAATGGGGCCACCATTGAAAGGGGCATAATTTTAATGGAACCCTAAGGGACAGGACCCACACCTGTGTAATAATAGAGTAAACCATGAGCAACGCATTGGCCAGATGAGGACAGTGTTGGTGGGGGTAGGGAGCATCCCAATTCAGTTAAAATATTTATTGCTTACAACAAACTCTAAAACTGCTTTTTTAAATATTGCCCTAACCATTGGCAAACTTTTTTTTGTTTCCTGAGCCCCAACAGGAGACAGACAGCTCAGGCAGGTTTTCAGCTTTATATCTGCTAAGCCAGAAAAAAACAAAGGCTCGATTTGAAACTCTCCCCTGCAGCACCGACATGATATTTTTCCCATTTTTCTTAAAAAATAAAAAGAGTTGTGCAGTTTACAGGTACAATAACAAATGTTTAGAAACATAATTTTAGAAAACAACATGACGTATAAGCTCTTGGCAGTGAAGGCAGAAGCTTAACACAAGGAGAAAGCATAAAAAACATTACTGGAAGATTCAGCAAACATTTTTAAGTTGAATTTTTATTTTACACTTCTTCCTTTCCTCATTTAATTTACCCGGCTTAAATATTTTTAATAGGCCTGCATCTAAACTGACTTCTAATTCCTTTTAATTGCTTTATTAATAATTTGCTCTTATAAGAAAATCCAGTTTGCTTTTTTTCAGTCTGACCCAGAGTGGACAACCCAAAGATAGCTGATTTAGTGGAATGAAATGAGAATTACCAGGAATTTCACACAAGGCAGAGGCCGGCACTCTGAGGAAGCTGCCAGTTTGGCGAAGAAATTTACAATTGCCTATTGAAAATAGTGCTGGCTGATTTGCTTATTGATGGGTTGCAATACACATAAATTACAAGTGTAAATTTCAGATAGATGCAAAATATGAATTGAGAAATGCATGTCAATTTTAATGCATGATGAGAAACAAAATATTTTTGCAATGACTCAAAAGTCAGTCTAATTTATGTTTGTCAATTAATGCAATGCATTTATTGTGCTATATTTTCATCCTGGAGTGTTTAGTTTCTCTTCAGGATCAGATAATAATAATAATTAAATTGCCCATTAAAATAAATGATGATTTTGGATTCCTGGTGCTCAATTTAGCACATTTTCTATAAGTAGAATTTACAAAGATAAGTTATGTAAAGAATATGGATTCTTCTTTGCATGAAATTAACTTAATAGTATATTTAAATATATGTTTTTTTTGTCTGAAGCCTTAGTAATTGATTCACTGATCATGTGGGCTCTATACGGGTCCTTTTTAAAAAAAAAAAAATATTTCAAAAATACAAAATAAGGTGTTAATGAATTTAAAAATATGTTAACATCATAAAGTTTTATTTATCGTGTCCGCCATGTCCCAACACTCTGCAGCATTCTGTTTGTGCATGCACACGAGGAGGTTAAATACCCCACCCGTGTCACTGCCTCAGCACCTCTTCATTCATCTGTTCCAGCTCTCCCCAGCCTCACGCCGCTCACATCTCCAACACCACCAGATCTTCCCCCTTTTTTCCCCTCATTCGCTCTTTACTAAAGTTTGGCCGTCAATCAGCAGTGGCCTCAGGCAACGGGCACTGATGAAAAGACCCCTGAGAGAAGGAGACCCAAATTAGATTTCAATAAGGATGTTGAATATTCATGTCAGGAAAACATCTAAAGGTAAATGCTTTTTGATCTCCTCACACAAATATCACTTGTGTGCATTCCCAGGTCCTGGTGCTCTGGTTCTGCAGCGCTTACTCCCTCTCCCCTCCCCATCAGCCCAGTCCGGCCCTGGCCCCGGCCTCGGCTCTGTCTCGCTCCTCGGGGGATGCGGTGGAATAATGATGATCGAGCTACAAAGGAGGAAAAAGAGCCATAATGAATGTTTATACCAAAGGGACCCAATAGAAAGGGCATCCGTACTAAGTATTCAGTAATTAGTATTTAGCTGAAGTTGATCATTGAGTGCATGCATGCAAACACACGCAGACTTTGTGAACAAGTATTGAGAGCAGAACTACTGAGGTGGAATCATTTATTGTAGGAATCTCCCCTGACAGCACCAGTCATAACATGGTTTCATTCCTCCTGTCAACATGTTTACTTTATTTGTATAATTGCCTCACTTTGGGGCATTCTATCCCAAAATGTCAACAGCATTCAGAGTAACACGGATTCACCTGTGCTCCGTTTAGAATTACAATTACCGGCTCAACACATTAGAGGTAAATACGTCTCTTAATATCAGTCCTTAAGTTGTCTTTTTGTCTTGCCTTAATACACTGTTTGCTTGTAAGTTGTGCTTGCATGGAGTGCTAAAAGGGGGCCAGCATCCTCCCAATACCCCGAAGAAATCGCCATCACTTCCATCAGTGCTTAGATAGAAATGTGCGACAGTGCTGGATGTGTGGGGACTGCCTCAGGCTCTTCTCCCCCATAGAGAGTCCACTCCACTCGGGAGCACGCCATGAAACGAGTTCTGAAATGAGACCAAAGGATAGAAACACCATCTCTTCTTGATGCAGGGTAGGACCGGCTATTAGCCCGTGTCAACCCTTATCATGAATAATGCGTCAAAAGTGTTGGTGATAGCTGCAAACGAGCCACTGCGGCACATGATGCGGAATGACAACCCAACTTCATTCAGACAGAATACTAAGGCATTGTATTCTCATCTTCCATTAAACTTTTCGCTTATTCTTACCCCCCCACCCCCTCGCTCTGTGTTCTTCTCAACCTCCCCCGCCCCTTCCTTACAACATGATGGTCAGTCTATTGCCAGGCAATCTGGTCTGTGATGTTGTTCACACCTCCGTTGAGCCAAAAGAAGAAGAAGAAAAAAATCTATGACAAGATATGATGACTTACCCAGGTGGTGTATTTCACTGGTCTCATGGTCTTATGGGTGAGGACAGCCAACCAAGGTGTGTGGGTGTGCGTGTGTGTGTGTGTATGGCTACAGTATTTGATGGTGTGTTTACCCGGGGCCCTGTGCTGCAGTGCTGTGATGCTGAGTGTCACCGTGGTCCGGCCTGAGCCCTGCAGCCAGAGAAACCAGCTGTGAAGCTGACAGGTTTGTCTTCTGCACTCACCTACTACACTCTTTCCTCGGTTTCACACACATAAAAACACACACTGACGTTCATATAATGAAGCACATACACAAACACAAAAAAACGTTCACTCTTTCATGGCCTGAGGTTTAAGTACACATGCACTCACAACTCCCCCCCACCCCTTCCCACCTCCCCACATCCACACATATCCACAGACAATCACACAAGCTGCAGGCAGCCTCTCTCATGCCAGCTACAAACACACTGCAAAAGGAATACGCTCACAGAGCTCTGCTGTATAGTGGCTATACTCACTCAACACATCCTTGCAATTTGATCAAAATGAGCAAGCGAGAAACGGTTCTTAAACATTGTATATTTCTTTAATATTTTTCATCATGTAGGTGCCATACTTCACATATTTTATATTTGTGAAACTTAAGCTTTTAACACAAAAGCTCAGAAATTCTGCATCGCTACATAGATTTTACTGAAGATGCAAAAGATTTTTACCCAAGAAGACCAGAAGCAAATTAGATTTCATTCATTAAATTACCAATGAATTTTATGCAAATAAAAAACACTATATTGTTGAAATATTGCAGTGATGGTAATGTTTGCAATAGTTTAATAGTTTTCTCAGTCCTCAGCAGTTTTCCTCAGCAGACACAACCCTGTTTGTTCAGGAGAACAGTGACATGCAAAAACTAAACATTTGTTTGATTTTTCTCTCTACACCGACATGCATCAAATATTTTTAATAGGGTTTTATTTGATTTCTCATGATTTAAATTATTTTTAAAAGCAAAAGTCTTAACAGCGTGGTGTGTATTTATATTCAACCCCCTTTTCTCTCGTGACACTAAATAAAAACAAAAAAAAAATAATTTCATTATTTCATTAGAAGCCACCTGATTAGTAGTGATCGTCAATTGTGTTTATTCCTAATTTTAATATAAATTCAGATGCTATTGCTTCTCAGAGGCTTGGTAAAGAACATAAATAAACAAGCAGCATCATGAAGACAAAAAGGAACAGAGTTCCTCAAAAATTTCAGTTGAAAATACGCTTGAAGCAGGGTTAGATTATAAAACAGAGTTTTAAGCACCTCATTATTTATTTTTGATCTGAAAATAGAAGAATAATGGCAGAAATGCAAGAGAGCTTTTATTATGGAAGTGGCTGAAAGGCCCATTATAACTATGGAGAAGCTACAGATATCCAAAACTCAGTTGGGAAAATCTGTAAACAGAGCAGCTATTAACGCTGCACTCCATGAATCTGGCTTTTATGGGAGAGTAAATCAATGTTAAATGAAAGCCATCGAGGTCCTCTTCAGAGGCGAACATTTGAAAAAAGGGGTTTTGGTCAGATGAAACCCAGAAGGAAGTTTTTGTCCTGTTTCCAATGCATAGTGTTTGTTAGAAAACTGACACCTTGAATTTATTGTGAAATATGGTCCAAATGCAATGGGGATGATTTTCTTCAGGAGGAAAATGAAAGCTGGTCAGAGCTGACAGGACGATGCATAGAGCTAAGTATAGGGAAATCCTGCAATAAAACCCATAAAAGGCTGGAAACATCATTGAGTGGGAGGGGAGCAAAGGTTCATATTTAAGCAGGTTAACACAAAATATAAAGCCAGAGCCACAATGGAACAAGTAAGATAAAATCATATTCATGTGCTATGTCAGTGTCCATGCATAAGACTAACTAAAAATCTGAGGGAGTACTATTTTGTTAAAAAATATCAGTGACTAGCTAGATATGCATAGGTAGAGACAGGCACCAACAATCTTGCAGCGGCAATTGTAACCACTGAAGGAAACATATTTCTATTAATCTAGAAATGCCCACATTTTAATAAAATTAAAATTTTTATAATATTCTATTAAATTACACTCAACCACTTTGTAGGATTCATTTCTCCAAGTGTTTAAGCTCCATAAGAACGAACTCTACTGTATTTCACATATTATATTTACATATCTGTCTGATTTTGCTGATGGTTACTTAAACTGAAAGTGGGACCTAAATAACCCATGCCTAATGCTGACCAAAATTTCCACCATCAGATATCCTGATGACTTCATTTTCCTGGGTGAATCCCTGGATCTGGCAGAACACACATGCCGGTGTGCAGCACATACCTGTCTATGTGTATTGCACATCATGTGGGTCAATGAGGACATATAGCACAGCCATAAGCACCTGAACTTGTGGTCCATCCAGGAAAAGCTCATGAGTTCGCCTCAGGAGGTGCTGCGTTCGGCACTAACTTCCCCCCTCATCTATCCCTTTTTCTCTCTCTCTATACACACACACACGCCCACCCCCACGCACACCTTGACACACAGTAGTGAAGGATGCCATGTGTATCCAGGTGTCTGGCTGTGCTGTAGCGCCCTTCAGATGTCACAACGGCAGAAATCAGTAGTCTGACCAGAAAGTCTGCAGGCAGCATCTACGTGTGAGTGTGTCACATGTGTGTGCACGGCCATTGGGCGTGGGTGTGTATGCTAGAGTGTGTCTTTTGGTGCATCTGCACACACACATATTTGCATGTGTTTGCTTCTGCGTGAGATTGCGGTAACCTATTCCTAGAGGGTGGGGGTGAGAAAAACAAGTGAGAAAACAGCAAAACAAGTTAAGAGACAATGAAGAAAGCAACACTGGCACCTGTTTCCCCTGGTGTGGAAGGCAAAGACACTCCATAGACCAGTCCTTCTATGCTCTCGCTTGCTAAAAACACAAGCGGTAGCTTTATTTCTAGATATTGTGGCTAGATAGCATTTACCCGATTACATTTCCCTTGGTTTCTTGCTCTCTTTCCTATTGCACATGCACACCTTTTTTTTTGGGTTCAGATATGTGGCC
The DNA here is from genome assembly GCA_902982915.1 of Phalloptychus januarius. Taxonomy (NCBI): domain Eukaryota; kingdom Metazoa; phylum Chordata; class Actinopteri; order Cyprinodontiformes; family Poeciliidae; genus Phalloptychus; species Phalloptychus januarius. The sequence goes on along the minus strand of CADWAE010000201.1, from coordinate 1,250,801 downwards.
AGATGTCCAAGTTGACATAGCGCTTAAGGCGTTTGACTGGATGAAACAGCGCTTTGGCTGCGGGTAAAGAGGGATTAAAACAAGGCCCGAGGCACTTGTGTTATATTGAAAACATCCTGGGCTGCTTTGTATGGAGATTTGCATACATTGGGGGTCTGTGCAGCTACGGCCCATCTGCTGAAGTGCATCGTCCCCAAACAACAAAGTGTGTTTAAATATTTCACATCTCCATCTATTGGGACGTAAGTAAATTAAAAAAAAAACGGGAAAAAAAGAGCCCAGAGTGAGTGAGGGAAGTGGATGGTTGGTGGAGTGGTGGAGATGGGGTGGAGGGAAAAAAAAGGAGTAGATTGGCACGGCTTTAAATTTGAACTGCTCCCAAATGTGCCTCAGTCAGATCCACGGTAAATAACACTATTGTTGGCCAGAAACAGGAAAAATCTAATTATAATACTTTGTAAATCTAACATCTATCAAAGGCATGTTTTTTTTTATAAATTGCATTTAAATGAACTGTTTGTGGTCATAGAACTATGACAATTTCTATAATTTGGATTAAATAAGGCTTTAAAAATTAGATAAATCCGTGAACATTTTAATAAATGTACTTTTGCAGTTTTGACAATAAGAATCGATTGGTATGAGATTCTCAATGTATGATAATTGATGAAAAGAAGGGACTCACACACTGTTAAATAACTGAGCTAAAATAAACACTATTATCTCACTATTTATAATAAATACAATAATTATCAGTCTTACTGGAAATACAAAATTGAGTTTCTAAAGTTAGAATTATGGCACAGATAACTTAAGCATAGACTTAAGCAAAACTCTTAAACAAATAGCCACTAAATGTGCTATTTTTACAACTATATATGTATATATATAGATGGTGAGACATTCTTCAAATCCAATCCACTGTAAAGACAGTGTCTTTATCTTTTTTCCGTTTTACTCCACACAGTCTGACACTTGGAGTCCAAAGAGCTGATATGCATGGGCCAATTTGTCAGAGTAGCTACTCCCATCGCCATTTGCAGTTGGAAATCTAACAAAGTGATTCTGGCTAATCTTCTTAAAAGTTCTAGCAAGCTTCACCCCATTTCTCCTTCTAGCAGCTGCAAAAGGAAATGAAATGCAACATTCAGAAAAATCACTTTTTGTTCCATTAACAGATCAGTTCTGATTCCAAGTGTGAAACCCATCAAGACGTTCAGAGGAAAGTTTCAGGAGAGAAACCGCTGGCCAGTCCGAGGAATGCACAAATATTCCCCGCAGGCAGCTTCTCAGATGGATGTGTGAACTGCACTTACAAGGGTCCATATTCAGTTGGTTCCCAGAGAGAGGTGAGACCACAGCTTGATTCCAAACCAAGTAAGGAGTCTTTTCTATCAGTTTTAATATGGCGGCTCTCTAGTGGCCAGCTGAGAGAACAAAGCTGGTTCACTTGTGTCTCATTTCACCTTCTGCCTCTCCATATCTTTAAAGAATGTAAATAAAGTTTCATGTTCAGAAAAAAAAAAATCCCAGCCTAATTATTGACAGATTGAGACTGATGAAATATTTCTGGCTGACTGATAGATTGACAATAGTTAGTACATCTTAATACCTTCCCCATATTTCAGCACAGTAATGACTGTAATATTAGAACCATAGAATTATGTCAACTTATTTTGATACATAGAAGTAAGAAAAAAAGTTGCAGCAGTTTTGCCATGTAATTGTTTTTAAGTATTGCAAGTCAAACAGCCTCATTTCAAGAGTTAATGTGTTAATCAGGTTCTCTGCTTGTGTAGCCAGCTTAACTAATATACATGCTGCTTGTATCTTTTTAATAATGTTTACAACTATAAGAAATTTAAGTACATGATATATTTATTACTAGTTTAATACTAATAGAAGGCTTAAGCAGACATTTAGAAGACCTGTTAAAATTAACATCAGTTTGTATGTAAACATGTTTTTAATGCAGAAAAATTATATTATTAAATTTTTGTATCTTCTGCCAATTTTAGAATGGTCTTATTATTTTTACTAAACTTAATTTCATTTTTTGTTTTATCATTTATCTACCTATGATGTTGAGATTGTTGTGAAGCACTTTGATCAACTGAGGTTAATGTAAATGTGCTATATAAATAAACTTTGACTTGACTTGGTTAATTAATGGTGCCATCCACTCAGGTAGATCACTGGACATTAAAAGCGGTGTTATCTTAATAAAGGTTATCAATCAGAGCTAATTAGTTTCAACAACATCTCTTTGCTTTTTACATTATTCTAAACATTTGTTTCATGTTGTAAACAGGAAAAAGTGTAGCAGCCTTCTCTCAGTCAGCTGACCTAAGGTTCACAGTAACAAGTGGGGGAGGGTCAAGCACTGTTTCATTCTAAGTCCCAAACAGCTTGAAAAACCCTGGCCATTTTCTACTTTGTAATGACTCTCATTTAAAGGACTTTAAAGTGTAGGAACATTGTGAGAGGAACTTTTAGTGGTTTTGAAACTTTTTAGAACCTTGGTGTACCTTTATTCTGGTAACCAGCTTATGGCTAATTGGTAATTATAAAAAAGACTGGTGGTGCTGCTTGATTAAAGCCGGCAAAAGTCCACAGCAGACAATTTGCTGAAGTCTCGTCTTGTAGTGAGTTATCATCCCCCTGGCCCAAAACCTCTTTATTGTATTAATGCTGTAACTCTGGACTTCTGTGACATTTAATGGCACTGTAAAATAAGATAATTACTGTAATATATCTGTGTACTCATGCCCGTTTCCGAGGTCAGAAACATAAAAATTAATGAGGAACAAGTGGGAGGAAGAGGACAGAGAAGACAGATTAAATGAAAGTAAGTGTGTGTCTGTGTGTGTGTAAGTTTAAAGCAGCAAAGATGGCAAAAGTTAGTTTTATTAATGCAAAGAGAGCCGAGTCTAAAGCTACTCTGAGATTCAATGTTGATGCTTCCTTTTCCTGATAACCCTACATTCTTGTTTTCAGTCTCCTCTTCCCCTGTGTGAGTCCCATTTCGGAGAAAACACACATCAAATGAAAAACATGCTCAGGGCAGTGGATGGTGGATGGAACAGTAAGGTGATTTAACGACAGGATGGTTTGTGTGTAGGCTGGACAGCCTGGTGCAGCCTCCGTCTTCACAAGAAGCACACGCAAACAGTTGCACGTACACGCACATACACACACGCACACAGACACCAAATATCTGAAAAAAAAAAGAAAAAAAAAACAGCCAAGATGGACGTGAGGAACATGTTGCTTGCATGGGGGAGGATTCTGGAAAGAAGAGCGTAGTCAATCTGTTTGTTTCTCTGTCACATCCAAGAAGAGTGATAATTTCATTTTCTGACCATTATCTTCCTTTTATTTTCCTCCTGATGTCAGTTTTTGAAACTTGCTAAAATGTAAGATCACAGGGTAATTGATTTAATTTGATCCAACAATGAAATGCCAGGTCATTAAAAAATACACAAAATAAAACATGTAATAGGTGATGTCAGATGGACAGCCAAGAAGTCCTGATTGAAAAACATTTCTATATGTTCCCTTGGTGAAGAACAGCCCAAAGCATGATACTCTCACCACCGGATTTAATCATGGATGTGGTGTGTTTAGTGCAATTTGGGGAATTCGTTTTTTTACAGACAAGCCCAAAAATATTCACAAGTGATTGAGCCAGAGCTCTGGCTGGGCCAGTCCAAAACATTACTGTCAATGAATTTACGTGGAGATTACTGGGAACAATATTTCTGTAAAGAAAATAGTGCACGCTTTTCCTTTTAGTTTTGTGAATAATTACAGTTTTCAGGTCTTTTTTCAGTAACATGATACATTTTGAAAACCATATTTTCATTTAAAGTCTGATTTGTTTTTGGCATGCCTCTGACTTCCTAATATGGATATGTGCAATATTCCTTAAATTGTATGCTTTACAATTCTACCTCATTTCATATTATAGCTGTGCTCTCCACCATTCAGTTTTTTTTATATATCCACCATCTGAGCAATCAGACATTCTTATTATCTTTTAAAGGGAATCTTTAGGGAAATTGTTGTTGGAAATCACAATGTTTTGTTAAAATTTGATCAGGAATTTTACTGCAGTACAGACAATTGTACCCTGGGGCGTTTGCAGGAATAAAACAGCTCTGGCAACGCCTCTGAAAACAACAAAGCCACTGATGTTATCTGAGCTTCAGTACTCTGCCTGCTCTTTCTACGGCTCCCTATATTTTATTGTATCTCGTAAGCCTGTTCATTTCAGCAAACTGTTTAGCCATGGAAGGTCATGGTTGTAGAATCAGTGAAAAAGTTGAACAGACACACATTAACCTCCATTTAATCAGGATTACAGAGAACAACCAAGCATTATTTAACACACATCTCAGCATGTGGCAGCAAAAGGAAAAATATGGGACACACATACACTCACAAACACAAATCCAGCACAATCAATCTAATGGTGTGCATTAGTTAACTGCCAAATGTTGGGCTTTTTATGGCAGGATCACCCATCCCTTGAAAAGATAAATACGGTGCACAGATCCCAGTAATTACAGCAATCCCCTTACAGCGCGCAGAGAGACCATCCTTGCTCACCAGCCTCTCTGGAGTGCTGTCGCCCAATAGATTAAGTCATTAAGGACAGTTTTAGGACACCGGGCTGTCTGACAGAGGAGGTGCTGGATGGAAAGGAGACAAAAGGAAGATGGGAGATTGGCCGGGCAATGTATTTAGTGAAGTGTTGTGCAAGTATTTAGAGTGGGAGGGAGTAAAACCTATGTGGTTTAGATGAATCTCTTTCCTATTACTCATTTGTAGTAGACTCCCTAACTCTTATGAAGTTCTTTATTTTATTTTCTTGTAAATGACAAAGTTATGACATGACTTAATTGATTTTTAATTCAAAATTGAAATTTCTTTTAATTTTACCACATATAAGCATTCTAATTAAGTTTTTTCAGGGTTTTGCTATGTGATTTTAATGTGCATCATGTAAGCCAGAGACAGCACAAGAACAGGAATTTCTGGAAGTTTGCCCTGTCTATCTGGACCATACTAAATGGATTTGAATGCACTAACATGCACATGGACAATTAACATGCCAAAACACATAACAGAGCTCAGATTACTGCACATACAGCACAATAGTCACTCCTGTTCCTGGTATCATTTGAATCAAATGTATAAAGACGTTGCTTGGATAGAACAGCAGGATTTCCTCCAGCAAAGCACTGTTGGTGATGAGTAACCTGACAGAGGGCATTTTAAGTGGTTGATTATTGTACAATGCATTGCATAGGTATGGTAAAACCACAAACTTTCAACTTTGTTAGCGTGATTTTATGTTCTATGCATCCATATGAACTACTTTTTTATTTACAAGTTCAGATGGTTTTCAAATGTTGCAAAGCAGCTTTTTTGCAGCTTTCAAAAAGCAGCTTTTTGAATTTTTACTATCACAATCATCAAAATTGCAATAATTAATGGCTTGAAATGTTTCACTCAATTTCAGTCTTAACCCCTGATCCAAGTTAATGGTGCCCTTTTGTAGTAAAGGTTTGAGGTATAGCTTTCATTTAATTTTGTAGCATGAAATCAACATATCAGCATAACCTAAAAACCAGAGAGCAGGAATATGTATATGAATAAATATTAAAAATAAAACAAGTTAATCAAATTAAGATATGGTACTATAACATTAAAAGTCTGAGTGCATGGTTGGTGGAGATTCATAAAGGGAGCTGATTAAGGCCTTCAAGTTTCTAGGCCTGTGTGTGCAATTGATTTCCATTGAATGACTAAAAAACGCTAATTCACAACACTTTGATACTACAGCTAAAATTCTCATTAGCTTAAGTGTGTTGGAGTTCTGAGCCCCTGCTCCCTTCAGACCACACAAACAGGAGATAGCCAAAGAAACGCATGCAGGAAATTTAATTGCATCATCTTACAGTATGCACAAAGTCATATAAAAAATGTGATTTGCTTGCACATATTACTCTGCTTGTTATTATTGTACTTCTTTTGTCTTTTGTCCTCCCACTATGCATACACATAATCATGAGCATGCAGCTTAACATCAGGGCCTGATGGGGTCTGAAATTTGAGTGACAAACAGTTGTATGAACAGATGTGGATTAATGTTCATCTTTTCTTCAAGCCAGAGATTAAACCTGATTTACCACCTAATAGGTTTTAGTTTGGTTCTGTTTTATTTCAGAGAGATGGAAACGAAGAGGTGGTCTAAATTAGACCGGCGGAGAAACAAAGAAGAGAAGGCAAAGCAATTGTGTGATTGTGTCTCCTACTGATGGGGAAGTTGCCAGAAGAAGCCAGACAGTGAAAGTGGAAAGAACAAAGGGAAGAGAAAAAAAACAAAACATGGATTGGATAGAACGAGAGGCAGAGGGAATCGTCAGATGCTCCTCATTCCTGTTGTGGGGAGATGAAATGAAGGAGAAGCATTTGAGTCATGGGGAATCAGAAATGTCAACAGATTGAGTCAGAGCAGAGCCGGGACCGTCTGGAAGGAGAGACTATCAACACTGACTGAGGGGCATGTGAGATTTTGGGACCGTTACTGAGCTAATGGCAAAATTATTGGACATTAGCTGTGCGTGTGAGCATGTGTGTGTGTGTACGTGTTGCACGGGGGCGGATGTGGGATTGGCTTAGTCTGCTGTCTATAATGAATGGTTAATGTTAGTCTGGTAAAAAAAAATGAATACGGTGACCATCTGCTCAATCTAAGTCTGCGTTCTGTTCATGTGTGTGTGTGTGTGTGAATGAGGGTACACATTTGTGTGTCTGACAATCATGCGGATACACACAATGTTCTCTTGGAGAGAGATTTAGAAATATGGGATGAAAGAAAGAGAGAATACATGAAAAAAAGAAAGAAAAACGGCATCAGAAGCACCAAATATGAAAAAAGTAGAAATCTGTAATTAAGTCATGTTCTACTGTGTGTTCAGATGTAGCAGCAGCGCAAACAGGTGAGCACACATTAGCAGATGACTATAAAGAAATAAAGACGTTAAATATTGATACTCTGAGCAGAGTTAATTAAACTATGCAATCATCAATGGTTAGAGGAGAAACTACTACATGATAAGCTAAAATCCTCATTAGGATAAATCAATTTAATAATCCTTTGAAAGAACAGACATGTTATGTGAGTGTCTTGAAATGTTATTGTCAATGTATTATATATTTTCTGGTAAATTGTGATAATTTATGCTATTTTTCCAGTAAGTGGTTCATGAGTCAACCACTTACCAAATTACAATATAGCATAATTTGATCGTTTAATTAGGAGCTGTAGTCTCAATCAGTTTAGTATTGTGTGGATTCTTATCACAAATTATGTAGAGACAGCACTATAACTGTTTCTGTTGAGTGATATTTACTTTTTCGTTAAGATAAGACAACATTTTATTTAATTTATTTGGTTAATTGATTTTGTTTTCTGATTCAGAAAGGCCCAAAACATTTGAACCTACAGGAGCTTCTTGCTGTGAAGCCTCTCTAAATGGAGATACAGATTCAGTTCTAACAGTCATCAAAAAAACAAGCATAACAACTAATGTTTGAAATGTTTGAAAAATATTAGTGGCGGTGAGATTAACAGGCAACCAGGATCAAAATGTATGTGGCTCAGTGGGAATAAATTTTTTTTGCTATCAGGAAGTTGCCTCCTAATCTGTGTATTCATGTGAGAATGTGTGTATTCTATATGTAAAAGTAAAAGAAAAAAATCTGAATTTATAGATTGACCAAGAATCTCATCTCTGCTCAAGTATGCTAGATGTTTTGTTTTTTTCTTACTGCCTGCACAAACTTGAGATTACTGGGTCTTTAACTACTGAAACCACAGACATCACAACAAGAACTTAGACTAATAGCTTAATTTCATCATCAATTGATAATTTAATAGTGCTTTGATCTGGACCCAGAGCCAACAGGATCACAAGGTCTGAATGCATAGATCGTTCCCTCTGGGCCTGGTTATTACTTTTTTCTGCAAAGTTGAAATCTAATGACTCAATTTTGGACCATTCTCCAGTTCTCAGTTACTAGAGTACCGTTTGAATACTGTGTAACAGTATTTAAAGCTTTAGGGAGATTACAAGTGTTGAGGACACCAGAACAGCATCATCCCCGGCTGTGCTCAAACACACATTCTCTCTCTCTCTCTCTCTCTCTCTCTCTCTCGCCCACTCAAACACCAACACAGAACAAATACTTTCCTTTTTTTTATTTACTGTAGACAACCCATGTTTTTCTCCAAAATGTAAGACACTGATTTGCTTCAGTTTTTTCTTTCTTTTTTTGGTTTGCATCATAATGAATTTAGAGAGCAAAGGTAGAGAAAAACTGCTGCACACAAAAAATAGTCCTGCAACATTGTTGAACACTGTGTTGATAAGTAAATACAGCCTACATCAATAATCCTCATGTCACCAGTGCTCATGTATTATGTGGAGGGCTGCATATACACTCATACACTTTTGCACACAGTTGTGCACACACACACAGACTGGTGGTGATTAAATTCTCTCTGGCCTATGATCCACCACTAAATCTTTGCAATTTTCATTTTATGCAGCTTTAATATGGATCATAGTTGCTCTGAGAGTGCCCCATCTCCTAATCTGGAGCAATCGGAGCTGAGCCTGGCTGGGTTAGCAGCTGACGCTAAGCCAACCAGTCACTCTCAACCAGCCAGCAAGGCAACCGCAAAACTTCAATGCAGCCAGGAGGATACAAAATGCCTAACACAGGAAGAAGACTGAAATTTATAACTGTGGGTTTAGACAAAGTGTTTTGCAGATGTGCAAACTACATCGAAAGCAGGAGCTCATTTAGCTAATTATTTTAAACACACAAACAAAAACTAGTCAAACGCATCTTAAAGAAGCCACCTGGGTATTCCCTGCATTAATAAATACTTTGTATGTGATTTGACATAAATCCGACGTGGTTTTGAGTGTTTGTGAAAGGGCTGAGAGGAGGTGCAGAGAGGGGGCTGACTCGTTTGCAGAGGTCATGGAGCAGCAGTGTGTTTGGGTGGAGTACATCGGCTGTATCAGGGCACATTAGAGTCAAGAGCGCGAGCGATTTCACATGATATTTATCAGCACATGTAAGACTGTACTGTAAATACACAGACCCACATAGACATGCACAGGATGACCCTGTTTTTTTAAGAGCACTGGGAGGGCATAAGAGGATTAAGTCATTAAGGGTACACTGTTAAAAAATGAATATTAATACTCAGATATTACACCCAGGAAACCTAAACCAATCAGGAAAATCTATCTAACAATCATATGTTTTTGTCAAATTTCAGTAATAACCTCTTAATGTTTCCTAAACAGAGTCTTCACCGAGGTAGGAATTTGCAAGCATGTAACTCTCATTCGGTCTTGATTAAACTGTCATGTCAAAATATGGCACAATAAGCAGCTGAGTGTTGGACCAGGAGCAGCACCCTGCTGGGACTCATGTAAATAATACTGCTGCTGATGGAGGGAAAGCCACAAACTGAGCAAAGCTAATGCTAGGCTTAACACCCTCATGCCTCTGGGTTTGTGTGTCACCCACACTCGTGCGGACGCATGCAAACACACACACATGCAGGACAAAAGCTACAACACACTGTTTTTTATTTCATGTTTGATTGACTTTATGTCTCTGTGGTGCTGCTGCTCCTGTAGGTCAGTTCACCTTTAAGTGGTGATTATCCTTTGATAATTCATCTTACTGATGCTACAGAAGATCAGAGAGGCGAAATTTAAGAATGAGAGTGAACATGAGGAGAAAGGGATCATCTCCCACCCCCCACCTGAGCCTTTCTAATCCTCATGATGGCAGACGGCGAGACCAGTTAGATATCAGGGAAGCTTCATTTATGAAGATATTTAGGACAACGGTTGGGACACACTTACACTTAAAACATAGATTATATAAACATGGAAGGTGTGAAAAATAATGACACTGAAAAAATTATAGTTGGATGACAGGTTAAGTCTATATGATAAATATTTTATAAATTTAACTATTTCTACTGGTGTTATGCTTTTTTCAACTGTGTCATATTTTTTTCTCATTGCTCCTCTAACAAATCCTTCTTTTACAAAATTCTGTCCAGGATTAAACTTTTTAAATTGCTAAAACCTGACTACAAAGATATTAATTATTTTCACGTTCTAAACTTTCTCTATCTAAAAGTAAAACTCCTTTAAGTAAATTCAAAATGGCTGAATCTACTTAACAAAGGAAGTTCCCTACTTTCAATGCTATTTCTAAAGTTATTCTAAAAATTCTGGCACCTAACTGCACAAATCTGGTCTTTCTTGGAAGAGTTGCAAGAAGAGAGTCCTTTTATAAAAACAAAACAATACAATAAGAAGTCCTGTTTTCTAGAAACCATGTAGGGAAAACAGGAAACGACTGGAAGAATGTGATTTGGTCAGATTAAAATAAATGCAACTTTTTGGCCCAAATATTTAATACTTTTTTTGCATCTAGTTGTGGCCAAAGCTAGTGGAGACACAAGGTTGTAATATCAGTGAAAAGTGTTTCAACAAAGCACTGAATAAATACAGATCACGCATCCTCACATGTGGTCAAATTCTCTTCCATTTGCAAACCCTTATTTATTATATTGGTTGCATAAAATCTTAAAAAATCACTGAAGTTGAACATCGTTGAACACTGAACACATTGTTCTTTTCTTACAGTTTACTGCAATATTAAGTATTGTTTGGATTTTCAGAAATTTCATCAAATAAAAATAATTCCTTAATGGTTCTTTTTTAAGACTGATTAAAAATATTTGTTCTGAAGCCAATAGTTTAGGGATCTGAAGTAAAAAAAATAGGCACTTTCTAACCTATCATAGAAAATAAAATGTAGATTTATGCTAAAAAAAAGCCTTCCTCAGTTCTTTGGCCTAGTGGAACATAATATAGAAGCAAAAGCCATTCCCTCACAGGCATGCATTGCAATAATCTCCACTGTTTCCAGCAATGCATCGGGACGGTGGTAATGCCACGAACTTTCTCCAGCCCCTGCTGACAAATTGCAACCACTTTTTGCCTGTTGTGAGGTGGATAAATGCAGGCTCACCTCTGAACATGATTAAATCACAAAATAACCTCCTTCCTCTCATCAAATCCTCTTAAACAGACTGTATTACATATCTACCAAACAAAGAAAACTCAATCAGAACAATCAACCAACCCCGGCCGGGTCCGCCCCACCGGCTTGCCTGATCCCATTGTCATGATTAAAATGAAAAGGGAGCTGGGACATTATCACAAATCCCCATGTTCACCTCATACGGAAGATCAGGAATGTGTGGGTGTGTGTGTGTGTATGTGTGTGTATTTCTCAATGTTGTAGCGACATAATTCTGTTTACAAAACCCGGTTATGAGGTTTTTCTTTCCTTTGGAGTTGCCATAATGATGACATATGAAGACCTGGTTTTAGGCTTGGGATAGGTCCTTAGGAATAATGTACGGTAATGTCCTATGAAGTGATGCAAAGATGTGTGTGTGTGTGTGCGTGTGTGTACAGTTTAATTCCCCGGCTTAGACTGCAAAGCCCAATTTTTATTGTTTGAAATATTAATAGAAAAAAAGATTACGAAGCACAGGATTGGATTAGCAACATTCCGTGTTTTCATTCTTCAGCAATAATAAATCAATTTGCTTATGAGCAGTGTGTTTTGGGAGGAAAACATGTTTTTGTTGCACCCGCTGTAGCACAGAGGCACCTGTGTGGATATTTGCAAAGCAACAGCTTCATTATGAAATGTCCTGCTGCATTTTAGTTTGTCACTGATCTACTTATTTTCCATTTTAAACCAGAAAACAGTGAGCAATGCCAAGTGGAATCTTATAATCAAGTCCATCACCTAAAAAGGAAGAACGTAATTTATCTGTTTTCACATTGTAGAAATAAAAAAAGATTTTATTTTGAGTTCTTCATAAGAATTAAAAATGTGTGTTTTTATTGTTCTAATTCAGAAATAAGCTCCTCATCTGATCTTTCTCTTAAATGAACAATCAGAATATCAAAAGACACATGACGTGTAACACACAACAGACTTATTCTGGACACAGATGAATAAGGAACTTCTTATGTGTGTGTGTGGGGGTGTGTGGGTGTGTGTGTGGGAAAGGCCAACACTTATAGATGCTTACAAATTTGTCGGTAAAGCTGGTAAAGAAGAGCATAAGTTAAATTCAATTAAGTCTGAGAACATGAATTACATTTATTCAGTCATGAAAAAAGTCCATTGTTAAGAAACAGTATGCTTATCAAAAATAACTATATAGAAAACTTTAGATAGTTTGAAAACTTTAATCCACTTAAAATAAAATCTTTTGTCTGATTCATTCTAAATGGATTACTGAGGGATCCTCAATAGTGGCACTACAGGTGCCAAGTAATTTATTTGCGTCTGTGTGTGTGTGTGTGTGTGTGTGTCAATAACCCTTTGCCAGTCTTAGAGAAAGAGGCACACTTCAGATTACTGTTGCTCCACTTCACTTCCTGGGATAATCCTTAACACAACAGAGGGAACGGCAGGTACCCTGGACCAACAGAGTTACATTATGGGGCTCCATTAATAAAACCCACACACATACATGCACACACCGGCACATACGGAGCCATCCGTTCATAAATAATATCAGTGTGACCCTCCTTTCACCCTCCACTCTTTTCCTCTGCTTTATCTCCATTCTCCCTTCACACGTCTCCGACTTTCCCTCCCTTGCTCGGCTCTTAGCGAAACATATTGTGGCCCCGCAGCCGGAGATGAACGGGTGTCATTCATCCTGGGCCCCCAAAGTCATCTCAGCCATTAACAGCCCTGTCTAATTAAACCTGTAAATGACAAACACATAGACACAAACACTGCTCTAATGGCCCGCTCTAGCAGGAGACTGATGGGCAGCTGTCTCTTGTCCATCCTCCATGCAGATCAACCTTGAGACAGGAGACCTGGGGGACATCAATTGGACCACCGAGATAACTCTGGAAGGTTAGCAGAGCATTGATAATGAATGATTTATATACAGCAACCTTGCAGTTAAATAAGTTAATTGATTCATTAGTTGAGAACAATATTGTTTTTTAACAAGGTGACGTTAGCAACACAGTTAGTGTGAGTCTCGTAGGCTCTCCTCTTCTTCTAGGTATTCCTCCTAGGAAAACAAAGACAGCAGGGGAGGCCACAGTGATAAACAAGAGGTGTTTTTGACTCGGAGCCAAAAACAAATGGAGAACAATAAAATTTTCCAGGGATCCCAGCCACCATTATTATCCTCTTATTTGTTGTGTATGAACAGAGAATAACAAGGTGGAGCCATGGCTTATGCATAGCTCCTGCATTATAGGATTAACATTAGCTGCCATAGTCCACAGCATTGTCTTCACCTCGCTCATGACGCTACAATAAGAGTGATCAAAATCAAAAAGCTTCCGGATCCTTCTGTGTTACAGGGATCCTTGATTACATAATGTTTTTCTGATTCCCTTCCTCCTTTCAACATCTTAGTCAGTTTGATTTTCTCTCTCTATCTCTCTCTTGCTTTCTATCTTTATTTCTTTTCCTCTCTCTCTCTTTTAATCACTCAAAATCACTATCTTCTCTCTTGTGGCGTCCTGAAAAAAACTTCCTAATTCAAACCACTCCCAGAATCCATTTCCATATTAGTATGAAAATGTATGAACATTTCAGCAGAATCATCCCCTCTACAAAGCAGAATAAAACCCCTCTTATTCCCTCTAATCCTTCAAAGACTGTGATATTACCTGATAGGATGTTGTACTGTGCGAATGCTATCAGCGAGACAAGCCAAAAATCATGTAAGCAGGTCCCCATTGTGGAGATTAGAGTGAGCACATCTCTCTTCCAGTTGATCTCTTTACTGAAATGTAGCGCCTAGTTTTCTCTGTCTTCACCGCTCCCTCAGATTCCAGAATGAGTCATATGCAAAACACGTTTTTTTTTTTTTTTTTTTTGTATCGCTCATGAAACAAAAGAAAAATCTCAATCTGTAAAAAGAAATCTAATAAAAAACAACCTAAACTCACTAAACTATGCATTTTGTGAAAGTCATGTCACAATGTTGTGGAACATTCCAAGAATCATTCTCGAAGTTCTCAGTCCATGCAGTTATTTAACAATTACAAAAATATTTCACAGGTAATCATGAGAGTATTGCTATGTAGACATCCATCTACCCCTGTACCAGCATGTCCTTGTTCGGTCATGGGGGGAACTGTGGTTGACCTCTAATTGTTACTGAGTGGGTACATGAGATAGTCTCCAGTCCAACTCAGGGCATCATATAGAAACACAAGACCATCAACCATGTATGTTAACACTCACTCACAACATGAGGGCCATTTCAAGAGATCAATTAATCCAGATGTCAATGTGTTGACTGGGAGAAAGAAGAAGTACCTGCAGAGCACCATGTGTGTACATGTAGAACATGCAAGCGCGTTATAGAAAGAAGTCAGGTCAGACCACGATGTTACAAGGCAAATACTGACAGCTCCTTAAAAAGAGTTGTTTCAGAGAATTTTGCTAACTTTCTTCAAATTTAGAAGTTGGCATACACAGACTAGAATAATAAAGTAGAAATAACCTTTATTATTCCTCAGTGAGGTAATTTACTAGGTACATTTTCTAGAATTTTGGCCCGTTCATCCTGATCAAGCTGCTGTAATTTTGCCACATTTCTGAGTTACCTTGCTCATACACATCTTTTCAAGATCATATTTTCTACAGGACTGAAATCAGGGCTTTGTGATCTCTCCAAAGCTTTGACTTTGTCCTGAAACCACTTTGTCACATCCATTCGTCCGTCCGTCCATCCATCCATCCATCCAGTTCTCTGTCCATGCACCTTATTTTGTGAGCTGCACTAGTCCTGCCTTCTACTTTTCCCTGTTCTTGAACTGTTAACATGTTGTTACATAATTGGATGCTTTTTTCAGGTTAAATAAAATGTTGCTTTGTACAATATTTAATTCTATAAAAAGGTAAAATGGGGACAATTTAATTATGCCTTAGGTGCATATTTTAATTTTTTCATTTTTTTCCTCTACAGTTTTCTGCTGCAGACTCAAGTCTTTTGTTTTTGCATGCATATAAAGAAAAACCCTTTATACAGTGAGCCATGAAGCGTAATAAAGTTCAAATTTAAATTCAAATTTCTTTCATAATTAAAACTCCCATGATGCTTCTCTGTCATAAATTAGAGTTGCTTAGGGTCACAAACAAATGAAGACTTAAAATGCTGTTATTTTATGCATTGCTTGTATGCAAATAAAAAAAAGGGATTTATCTCTGCAAAAGTTGCACTAAATTTTTAACCTTATGTAAAATTTTATTTGATCTTTAAATGTGAATTTTGAGAACTCATGTTATGGTTGTTCAGGTTGCCTGTATGTTACAATTTGTCTTCCAGAGAGGAAAGTCCCTAAGGCCCAGTGCTTTTCTACTGTATACATGTTTAGCATTGGAGTCAGGGGGCTAAGAAGATTATCACAATGAGATGAAAAGACTGTAGGAGCTTTTGTAGACTCTGCTTTCTAGGCGGGTTAGGGGTGCACAATGAAAGTTTAGGCAGCCCTCTCAAGCTCTTAAACTGCATGATCTTAAAAGCTTTGTTTTGATAAGCTTCCAATAAAAACACTGCAAAAAAACTCCCAAAGCAAATAAAAGCTATATTTGAAACGACTAAACAGGAGTTCTGCGACAGACTGGCGACCTGTCCAGGGTCCGAAACGATAGCTGGAGATCGGCACCAGCAACCCTCCTGACCCCAGTAAGGGACAATGGTGTAGGAAAATGGATGGATGGATGGATGGATGGATGGATGGATGGATGGAAAACATGATTTTGCTTACTCTTAGTGTAGCAGTATTACACACAAAAATGTGCTTTTCATTAAAAATTTGTTGAAGGAAATCTACCTTACCCTACAATAAAGAAGGATGTGTGTGTGTGTGTGTGTGTTGGGGGGTGGGGGGGTGTGCGTGTGTGTGTGTGGACTGGAGCATTGAAATGACATGAAGAGTTATTTGGGCTGTAATGAAGCTGCTTAATGAAATCAGTGCCCTTGAAAGTTCTTCATCAATTCTAGCTCCCTTGCTCACTTGCTTGCATTCCAACATTCTGGGCTGTCAGCTAATCCTTGCGCGCGACACAATATTAATTAAACACAGCGTTTCCTGAAAGTACTTAAGTGAAGTGCTATCATTGATAATGAGCAGGTTTAAAGGAGTCACATCCCTCCAAAATTACTTTTTAAACCGGCCTTATTAAGCAGAAAATGAGGCCCAAATCAGCCTACAAGCTCCTCATTAAAAGCCACTGATCCTTGGCCACGCGCGTGTTCCAGTGGTTTTAATTAGGCTAGTGCAAGATCGTCTGCGACAGGAAGTGCCATTAATCTTGTCTTTTCATCCAGACGTGGTGGGGGATATAGCATGTTGCAGCCTGGCGCCCGAGCCTGGGCCCAGTGGAGCCTCAAACAGTCCAACAAGCTGTGGACTCGGAATCCGACTGCCATTCTTGTTCTATGTGTATGTTTATTTTGTTCTTCGCTTGTGTGGAATCAAACTGAAGTAATAAAAAGATCCAAAATGTATTTACATTTATTCAATTTCTTTGCTACTGAAAATTATATTGAAATTCAGGAGCATCAGTTGCTGAACACACATACTCACACACAAAGAGGACAAATGTGTCTTCATTTTCTCTGTGTTTATGAGTTGCTCTTGCTGTTGAGAACAGTCCCAGCCCTGCCTGTCACACTGTCTCCACATGGAGGATTATGGATGGCCAATTACATCGCTTTTGTCATTAATTAATGAGGATAACGAGCTCCCCCTGCTCCCTACAAAATCACGGTGCTCCTCAGCTGGTACTGAGCAGAGAAAGGGGTGCTTGGTTCTGCATTTTTGTGTGTGTGAGAATTTGTGTGTGTTTAAATCACTAGTTTTGTGGGGACATAATGGCTTTTTTGGGGCATGTTGGATTTTTAACTTTTGGTTTTAGAAATTGGTGCAGATCAAGGTTAATTATATACAAGATTTTTATCTCACTCTAACCACAAACTCAGTGTATTTTGGGGAGATTTATGTACTAGATCAAAAAAACTAGTACCTAGCCTTGTGAGTTAAAACTTTGTGCAAACACCTTTTGCTGCAGATGCATCTGCAACTTGTTTGCAGTATATGTCTCTGGCAGCTTTGCTCATATAAAGACTGAAATGTTTGCCCGTTTTTTAAACTAGCTCAATCTCAGTGTGATCATCATCTTTCAAGTCTTGCTTCAGCTTCTGAATTGGATGTAGATCTGAACTTTGACTGGACTCTTATTGCACATGAATATGCTATATTTAACAGGGGTTGATGGTGACTTTCCCAAAGAATGACCTAAGCAATTATGATGATTATTAAGAGAAATTGTCTGACATCATAATTTGTCCTAGCAAATATTTAACTTTAAACTTTACAAATTTCAAGAGAACAATAAAATGTCAAAAACTATACTGATGTCTGAAACTCTAAATTTACTTTTCATAAATAATTAAACTGGTCTTGGATTCATGTGCAGAATTCATGAATTATGCATATTTGATTTTCAGCAGTGCCTGATAGGCTTTCTTTAGGAATTGGCCTATATTTATTTTTCTACCTTTTCATCAATTCTGACTGGTGTCATTATACCTGTTAAAAAAAGCTTTCTCAAAATGAGATGCTGTCACCTTCATGTTTCACAGTGGGTGTGATATATTCGAGTTGGACTGTTAGTTTTCCTCTATACACAGCAGTTTGAATGTAAGCCAAAATATTCAATTATTTTTATGTATTCTGACTTGAGCATCTTTATTCAGTTGTTTATAAGTCCTCTGTGTGGCTTGTGGCATTTTGTCTGATTTTCATTAAACCCGAGGCTTGTTGTTTTCATTTTTCCATAAAAACCAAGTTTGTGATGAGCATGACTAACGGATGTCTTATTCTGATTGATTTGCTTTCCTGAGCTGTTGAATTGTGCAGCTCCTCCAGAGTTACCATTATGGATGCTGGCTCAGTCTAAGACATGGCTGGGTGAACAGCCATGTCTTAGAACCCTTTGTGTTTTCACATGATGGACTGAACAGTGACTAATGCATTGTTTATATTGCATAGGTTTGCTTCAGATTTTTGCAGTAATTGTTAGACAATAAATACTGTCTGATAAATCTCTGAGGATTTCATAAAACAGCAATATTTATATAAAATAATTTTACATAAAGGAGAAGTTTATTTACTATTAAAATTACTTTGAAGACACTTGGTTGGACTGGATTTGAATTAAAAACATCAAGGTTAAGGGTCCAGTTACCATTTTATTTGTGACAAAGTTTAAAAACTTTGTCACTTTGACATTTGTGTGCTACCTTGTGTTGAAATTTTACATAGTATCACAATAAATTACATCAGTGTTTCTGTTTGTAATGTGTCAAAATGTGGAAAAGTTCTAGGAGTAGGAATATTTCTGCATGGCACTTTATGGGCCATTTAAGTTTTAGAAATTCTTGGTTGAAGTAGCTTCTCTCCACATCAGATCTTTAAAGTGAGGATTGCTTGTGTGTAAGTGGCATTTATAGAGAAAAGGACACACTGAGTGTAGAGTATATTGGAAAGGAAGTTACACCATTAAGATGCCTGTTGACCCCAGGGCTTGTCGTGTTCGTTTGTCCAGTTACTTGAGGTGTGTTTGGGTATGTGTCTTTCAATGTTTGTTCACCACCAGTCCCATATCTGTACGGCCATTACAGAGATTAGGCAGTGCTACTGTAACGGCTACCCCCGTTTGTCAGCTCATATCCTCTGTCAAGATAAAACAAGCTAAAAGAGAAGAAGTGAGCGTCATGAATGCAGTGGTTTTAGGGGTGAGGGAATACAGGAGGAATAAAAAAAACCCACAGAGATGAGGAGAAAATTGACAAGCAGTGCAAGTGATTAGCTGCTCTACAAAGAAAACTCAAACAGGATATATTTAGGGATGAGTATGACAAAATATTCAGTAGTGGCTCAGACTACTATCATCTGATGCTTAGCTCTCTCCAGCTAGGCCTCATTTGGCCCCTGTCACACTGCCGGTGTCCACCATGAGTGGGGTCAGGCACCCTGTGGCAACAATCAAAATACTTTGCAGCTCTGCGATGTTTCATGGGCTTTTTCCACCATATGAGCAAAAATTGAGGGGACCGATATGCAGAATGTAGAAAAACACGCAGACACATGCAAGCAAACATCCCCTTTCCAACCCCCCCTTTGGACATCTGATTAACAAATGAAAGGCCCTGGCCCATACCAGTGCACTTGCAGCAACGTCACCCCGAATCACATGGCTCCTCAGAACCAACTGACTCAACAGCTCATCGCTTCCGACAGGGCGGGGCTGCGAGGGACGACAAAGTGTGATGCCATAGTGAAGCACAGAAGTTGGACTGGATGGTTTTCCAGGGGGATTCGGGGGGCATTCTAGGGGCCATTCTCTGGCACTTTTCTACTCAGCATGCCCCCTTTTTTCACCCATGTTTCTGCACCATCTCCTTCCTACGTACACATGTGTAGGTTTGTTATTCATCCAAACCTGATCAGCAAATTTGCCTCCTTGCCCACAAAAAATAAATATTAATGCAGCTTCCAATCTAAAACTTCAAAACTCCACGTGAAAAGAAATGATGATGCCCTACATAATAAACCTTACACTTCTTTATTACAAGCATAGCAAGAGCTGAAGTATGTTCTTTTTCCTTCAAGACAAGTCTATGTGTGTGCGAGTTAAGAGTGCCGCAACGTGGCTCAGACACATTGAGCTTGCACACAAAGAGAGTTTAATTAGAGAAAACAGCGCTGTCAGATGCATTAGGCAGAGGTACACACTTTAGGGCATATGGTTTTAGTACTATACTGTTGGGTTGGAAAAAAGCGCACAAACATACCTCAAAGCTTCGAGCCATGCTAATGAAATCACTCCCTTTCTATCCCACTGAGAGCAAACACAAATGTTTACAGACATCACACAGTCTGTCCGCACTCCTGCACCACACTGGGCTGTCGTGAGAGTGGCAGAGCACTGTCAGTAGTGCAGGGTGTTTGTCTGAAGAAAAATTCAGTCGGCAAGAGACAAAAGGTGAGAACAGGCAGCAAGATGTCCCTCTCTAATAGTTCGTAATGTTTCTTTACAAGATTTAGTTTTACTTTGAGATTTATATGTCATGGGCTTTTGGGTCTTTTGTTTTAATTTTCTTTTGTGGAATCTTTTGTGAAAAAAAGTAGAAACAATCCACTACTAAGAGGTTCACTAATTATATCATCCAGTTTGTTAAGACATTTTTAAAGGGGCACTTTAAGATTCCTACTGAATGACTTGTGTGTCCAACACACACATTACAACTTTTGTCACAACGCATATATGTTTATATATTTTAGCTCTAACATTGGCAGTACTGTGCAATATGAACTTAAAATTTTTGGATACATGGTGATATTTTTTAGCACTTATTATGACAATGATTAAAGTAACTATAAAATGTGTTTAAAAAAGAATCACCTGCTTTTTGGGAATGTAAATATCACTGACATAGTCCCATAAACAAATATTGCACTACAAATAAAACCTATCCACTATCTCATGAATACAATAGTACTGCGTGACATCACACAATAATTACATGTCATTTCATTTTCATGTGTATTAATATGTGTTGGTGCTCTCTAGGAAGAGTGGAAACTGCAGTTGTAATCCCAAAACATGCAGTTTATTTTGGGGGATTGCAAATATTATGAATTAGTATTTATCATTGTGAGGATAAATCAGAGTTTTTATTAAGACCAGTTTTTAAATTGATAATGATAAACAATGCGCCCTTCCTACAGCTCCTAAGATTCTTTTCTGTAGCACATTCAGAAATAATTTGCTTTGTATAGTTATAATTATAACACAACTACTTAAATTAATTTTCTCAAGAAAATATTTGTATCTTACTGTAAGATATAAACACAAATGAGTTTTAGACCTGTAATACTTATGCATATTTTCATTCCATATTAGATTTCCTGTATAAATAGAATAAATTGAGGTACAGATAGTTAATTTCACAGTTTCCACACCAGAGAAACTATGTTGCATTCCACTTCTGCTTTGAAAATCGAAAGCATGGTTATATCTCAGTTAAAGTAAAATCTAAAAACAAATATTATAGGTACCTATAATATTTTATAGGTAATAAAATATTACTTATTTTATAAAATTGTTCTTACTCAGCTAGGAGGGACGGTTTAGGCTTCTTTACCCACTGTACCCTGGCACAAAACCATGCTACAAGAAAATTTTTACCATTTGTTTTCATGCACACATATATTCCTCTTGCCACCATGCACTTTGACAGTCATTTAGAAAATACATTGAAACTATGACACGTAAATCTGAACAGCTCCACATCCCTGTTGGGAGATGAGTGACCATCCTTCCTTTTGAATTGAAAAACAGCCCTATCATTTGTGACAATTAGGCCATACAGAGACTGACAAAGATTGTGCAACCCCCCCTCACCTCAATCCCTCCTCCATGCAATATTGGCAGCGTTTGTCACATTTCATCGCCACTGTCCTGAATGTCTCATGGGTCCCCAGAGGAGTCACATGTCATCAGAGAGCCTGTTTAAGATGCCACTGATGCCCTATTGTTGTGACATGTTTATAAATCGTAGGAGAGTAGCTAACTGTCCTCAAACAGGCTGACCTAATGTGAATGTCTTATCTAATGGACACTAACTTGTAGACCAGAAAGAAAACAAATACTGCTAAATGTTCAATTTAAATATCTACATCGTAAAAATAATCTGAGATTTTAAAATTGCAATAAAATGTGAAAATTTTACATTTTATTTAAGTAGGTTATAAAAGATTTGGTGTTAAATTTGTAAAGTTAACACCAAAAAGAGAATGGTGTTAATTTCAAATAGCTTTTTAAAAATAATAAAAAAAATTGCTTAATTCAAACAAAATAGAAAGATCATTTTATTCATCTTGTGGTGGTGTTGCTAAACTAAAAACAGAAATAAGCTTTTTAAATTTTGTTCAAGATTGTATATAAAACATTTCCCTGACAGCAACAGGTAACAGGTATCATTTATTGGCAGTGACTGTGTAGATGATAAAAATCTCAGCGTGCTAGCTAGTTTGATATTAGCGCTGTCGCTAATATGGTTAAAAATTAATATAAACTCAAATTCTTGAAACTTTCTTAGCCTCAAATCAAATGACAGTTAAGTCATATTTTACAAGCCTAATGTCTTTACTCATATTATTATGTCCGTCTTGGATGGTGAATGAGATGGCTAATGGTCGACTGAACCAACATCCACAGTTGAATTCTCATGAACTTGTATGATAGAAAAATAAAGTAGCTATTATCATTACTAATTAATTACTAATTTAACCTTTCTCAAATAAGTGTAAAGTGTACATAAAAGGAGAAAAGGCTGCCTGATTAGAATTGTAATTTTTAAAGGGATAATACTTAACACCTTAGAAAATCGGTTTTACAGTGCATCTTATTTGATTTCATATAGTCTACACAAACACACACACATATATAAATATATATATACAAGTGTATAGATATATATACATACTGTATATGTGCACACACATATACACACATATTTACAAGTATATATATACACATAGGGGTGGGCGCGTGTATTCGTGTGTGTGTGTGCATTTTTTCACTTTTGACTTGAAGTAAACCTGTGTCACACGTGTGGCGCAAAACAATACGTGCCGCGCTGTATATCTAACTATGATGATTAATGTCTCTAAGACTTCTCTAAATCCATCCAACCTGCAAAGAGAAAAGTGTCCCTGTAACGTTCATTGGATTAACTCTCCCAAAGAGACAGGGGCAGAAATCGCGTTAATAGCTGTCCAGTGTGTAAGAGCCCGCCAAGCAAGTCTGCAATCACCCAAATACCCAGAGACAGGTCGTGGGTAGCCCCGGGCGGCGCTTGCGCCCTTTCCCTCAGCGCCAACCACCCCTCTGCAAGCCTAACAGGCCCCACCAGTCCAACTGAGTCCGTCCAGGCACGCTCCTCATGCCTTTTGCTTCTGATGCAAGAAAGGGAAGTTGCCAATTTCTTTCTAAAGGAGTTTTCACAGAACAGTACATTTGCATTCAAATTCTATCCAAATTTATAAATTTAAAATAATCAATGCAATATCTCAAATTTTCCTGTTTATCACGTTATGACATTTCCGAGCTTTATTTGCAATCGTTAAATCTGTGAAATGATGACGCAAACCGGCCCCGAGCATAGATATGTTTTAATTATAAAGACATACTATAAACAATATATGAAATCCATGTTGTAACACAACCAGAATGCTTCTTCGGTTTATAGGCTGCAGTTACGTAACCATTATTATCATTATTATTATAATAACCGGGCTTTGAAGATTATTCAAAGTTGTACAATACAATCATGTGAGATGTGCAATAAGTTGAAATAAAAGCAAACACACTGTATCAGAAAATATAACATCAGATTGTTTTCATATAGTTAATTAGGATCAAAACTAAAGGTTGAAAATGGTCGCATTTATTTTTTCTTGTAATTACTGAATGTTGCATAGATTGCAAATGATAACAGAAACTTCGCAAAATTTAAGTTCATATTTTGGATATGGCCTGTAGTTGATGTGAGACATGCAAGCCACAGTGACAGGAAGGCCCGAACAATTTAATTTCTACAGAGCATCTTCGAAGTATGTTTTCTTAACCATATCTATTACGCATTAGACTAAAACCGTTTTAATTTCCACAGAATTATGTGTTAAATTAATTAGATTGGGACAGAGACTGACATGGGCGCAGTACAGGTAAAAGTTCAGGAAAAAGAGCGTAAATCAAATCAAGGCTTGTCGTTACAGTGTTTGAAGAGAGTCGACGGTGCCCCGGAGTAAGTGGTGCACTTTTCGGCACAGGTGGCGAGTGCGGAGCCCGAGAAGGGGTAGACCGCTGCCTGTCCAAAGGGCGCCAGGGCGGTGGGTATCGGTGAAGTTATGGTCTGTCCCTGGTTCAGATACGCCACCAGCCGCCTCATCTCCTCCAGAGCCTGAGCCTGCATGAGGATGTAGTTCTTGGCCAGGAGGAGAGTGGCTATTTTGGAGAGTTTTCTCACCGAGGGGCTGTGGGCGTACGGAATGACGGCGCGCAGGCCGTCCAGCGCGTCGTTCAGGTCGTGCATCCTCCTCCTCTCCCGGGCGTTGATACTGAGCCGCAGGGACCGCTGCTCTTTGGACTTTTTGGCCAAGGGCCCGCCGGGCTTGTCGTCCCCAAACGACGAGCCCCTCTTCCGGGACTCCAGCGAGTCAAAGCCGTCCTCGTCGTCGCTCGTGTGCTCCCCGCCGCTCTCGTTGGACTTCCCAGTCTGTCCGGAGAGGAAGTCGGCGGCCGGCGTGAGCGGGTACCTGCCGGGACTTCCAGCACCGTGGCCAGCGCCAAACCCGAAGGCTGACTGCCCGTAGCGCTGCGTCAGGTCGAGAAGCGCGTCGTTGCTGATGGACTTGAGCAGATTCTCATCGCTGACATTCATTTTTCTCTCTCTCTCTCGCTTTTCCAGAGCAGGTTCTGACCAGGAAAAAAGTCTTCTTTGGACCGCTTTATCCAAACTTCTCTCCTGAGGGCTGTGGGGCACTTTCGTCCAAGAGTTGCTGTGCTGTTCTCTGAGTTTTTCCTCACTCCTTTCCCCTCTCAGCGCTGTGTCTCTTCAGGAAGGAGGCTGTGATTGTGAAGCTGAGCCTGTACATGCGTTCACCTCCTCTGTGCACTGCGCTCCCCCCTTGTTGCGCGCATAGCCCACGTTTAACAACACTTCCCTAACTGCGCTCCTCTCGCCTTTGTAGCTGCAGTGGTCTTTCTTGCCCTCCCTCGCCTCTAGCAGATTGTGACTGGCATTCCGTCCCGCTCACAAGTTAGTACGAGCAGGCGGCCCGTCGGGATTATCTGTCCGTCCAATCAGGGGGGCGTTTTAATTAACTCGGAAAGAGCGTGGGTCTGCTCCCACTTTCCACTTTTAAAACAGAAACTGCAACCTGACGCGGATCCCAGGTCTGTCTGGCTGTTGTGTTTTACAGCTGCGTCTTAGACAGTTAGAATATAATTTCCAAGTTCATTTATTTAATCAGTTTATAAAAGGAAACACGTACAATTTATGGATCTCTAACACACATTGTGATATGTTTAAGGGTTTATTTATGTTAATATGGATGATCCAAAACTACATTTCAGAAAAATAAAACATCGCAATAAATGAAGGAAAATGAAAGATGATATTTAATACAAAATGTCATGTTATGCTTTACAAAATTATGGGGAAAACTACAGACATCACATTTGTCCTGCAGAAAGTGTTTGACACTCCACAAAGAAAGTGGCTTTTAACAAAGGGCTGTGTTCATGCATATTAGGTGAAAGCTGAGAGGAAGGAAAAAGTGTGGTTGAAAAAGGTGCAGCATTATGAAGTAAAATCCATTCAGGAATTTCAAGGGAGTACACTATATAAATACCCCACATACATGCAGGACTTGGCTATAATTCCTCCTGTTAAACTACTATCAAGTGATATCATAAATACATGGGAACAGGGGGAGTAATAAGTGATTTGTGGCTCAGTAGTTTGGAAGTCAAGGTCTGGCAGAAGATTAGAAAGGCACCAAATCGGAGTTGCTCAGCATCCAGTGTTAAGTTTCTACAGTCAGTGTTGATTTGAGGAGCCATGGCCTCTGCTGCTGTCTGTCAGTTATGCTTCCTGAATTATTAAGATGCCCCTGTTTAAACTGACTTTGTGATTGCTTAGGGCATTTCCCCACAAACTTGGCCAGACCTGCTTAAAACTTATTTTTGTCTATGTGGGCACAACTACACAAGAAAAGAGCTGCTACTATGATTAATGAAAAAGCCTTCTTTAGACTGATAAGAGAAAAGAAAACTTAGCAAGAGATAAATGAGAAAGCCACAGCTACACAATTGAAAATAATTGATTTAATTTGTAAATCTAGCAACTGACATGAAGAGACTTACAGCAGGAACGAGGGAAATTTATTATTATACTCAGATACGCCCGTAATGATGTAATAACAAAAATATTTTCTCATGTTTTTCAAAGCATCAGTATTCACATTAATAATGTTTACTAGAAGTGGTGTCACTGCAAACATTTTTTTAAAAATGTAAATAAAAGAAAGATAAGAAATTACTATTGATTTAATGTCAGGTCATTGTGAATTTTATTCTAATATAAAACAACTTTAACAGGAAACATGTAACCCAGACTCTGTATGCTAAGTTTGCAATGAACAAAAAAGAAACATTTGCTGCTTTAGAGAAACAGGTGTCCTACAGCCGAAGGTGTAATTTCAAAGAGAAACCAAGGCCGCCACCTAGTGTCCCGGATGAGATGTTACATTTGAATCATATCTGCTTATTTATCTGAATTCAAATCCATATCGTCCATGTCGCTACAGAATCTGGAAAGTCTGTAAAACTATGAAATTTGTTTTGTGTTGGATAAGTCCGGATAAGTATGGAAAAATATATTTAGACAAATCCCCTTTTATGTTGACTAAATGTTTCATTTTGAGTCTTAAAAGCCACATTAACACAAAGCTGTGATGATGAAGGATTTCTGCAAAGTCAGCAAATTGATGCAACGAGCTTGGCTTCTGTGAATAATTAGCATAAAAAATCAATGAAGTTTTAATGTACAGTATTCAAATTAGGATAGTATTAGACTGTATGTAGATCTGAGTATTTTAAAATGATTGGACTGAACTGAAATGAAGCTAAATTTGGAACCAACGGGATTTTATATGATTTTGCTTTGGTTGTGAGTCTCAACTCGTTACTGTGTTTTGAAGTTGCACTGTGGAAAACAACCTGAACTGAACAGAAAGTGTTGATGTACAGCTGTCTTGGTTTTCCTTCTTGTATTATTATTGAAAATATTATTAGAATAAGTTTGTATTGTAGGTAGTGCATAAATACATTAGTCCCTCACATATAGTACAATCCTACGCGTAACACAGAGATCTTCAATATTTAAAACACATTACTTACCTCCTAAAAGCAAAGAGTTTCAAAAGTGGAAACAAATAGTGACAAGTAATTACACCTGAAACTTAATTTTGACATCCAAGGAGTAAGGATGCTCAGATCATGAACTTAAATAATATTTTATTTGAGTTTTAATTTAATCTTTTCTAGGATGGATGTATCATACGGAAATGAAACTTTTATTTGCACTGACAAGAAATAATGGACTATTTTATTAGTTGTCTAGTCAGTTTTAAATGTATGATCCGGAGGCGCCACCTATTGGTGGAAAAGAGTAGAGAACCAAAGCATAGCCAGCAAATAGCGGCTATGCTTTATGAGATTGGTTTTCTTGACCAATGACCACCCACATACAAAACCTCTATAAAGGTTCCAATTTTTCTTTGACAAAATGAGTCAAAAACACTGTAAGCTTCTGTTTTGTGTCTTGGTGGACACTCAGTGGTGACCATCAAACTGTTCATCATCTTGCATTTATCTTATTTCCTCCACTGCACACATGCATCTTCAAAAAACAAGGATTGGTTGTTTGGATTCACAGTGAATGTCCTCTAATCCAGTCAATATCTTCTCACTGTCTGACTTTAAATAAACTAAATGTTTTCTGTTTTAGGTCTGTTGGTGTTACTAACATTATTTCTATTTTCTATATCTTAGTGTAACAAGAGAGAGAAAGAAAAAAATAGGTTTTTGAAAGAGTTTATTTAAATTAAAAAGCAATATGATTACTATACCTTTAAAGAATTTGAGAAAGCAAATATGAGGATGCCTTTGCTTTGTAAGCTTTTCATCAACAACGTTTGAGTTAGATGGAGGGACGGACAACTGTGAATGCAAACCCTCAAACACAGTTTTTTTTTGTATGACATCATTGAAAAAATATGTAAGCAAAAATCAAGCAAGACATCTGGAAGAAAAATGGAGGCCTCAAAAAGTCTGGCTCAGCCTTGGGTGCCACTTTCATCTATTGAAACAATAAAATGCAAGTGCAGCATGGGAATGTCCAGCCAGCTAATCCTTCATGAACTAGACAGGTTCTGTTTTGTGTGACTCACAACGGATGTGCTTTGCTGCAAAATGTGGATATCAACCCCAGAACAAAAGGTAAAAATGGTGAGTCACTGATAACAGACAAGCAAGTCCTATGCAGACATTATGCAAAAAGCAACACAAAAAGTCAAATTGCAGGTCAGGAACAATTTGACCATTGTCCCTGTTACATATGGAGGAAAAATGGCTGACTTGCAAGTCTGAGGACACTATCCCAACAATGAAGTATGGGGGTGGCAATGTCATGCTTTGTGGGTGTTTTGCTGCAAGAAAACACAATTGACAACAACTACTGGCAATAAATTGAAAGTTATGCATCTTAACTTGTTTACTTTTCAAACCATAGCGGTTACTTGTTGCTTCTTCATTCCACCCTGGATAAGAATGGTTCAAATGCATTCTCAAAAGCCCAAAGTGAACACAACACTTATCCCAGTAAGTAGTCTTCTTACTTTATTGTTTTTACTCTAAGAGAGATAAAAGTGAAGCGGAAACAGGAAGGAAGAACGGCAATGATGATATCTAAGACTAAGGCGCAAAAGAAACAAACAAGTAAATGAACAAAGCATCCTGCTCAGAAAATATGGTAATGTTTCACAATCAACTGAGAGCAGTCATCAAATTCTCCAGTCTGACAGAACCTAAACTCAAAGCATGATAAAATTTTAGAACGTGAAATCAATGGATGTTTTTTGCACAAGATTTTGAACCATGTCTTATTGAAAGTTAATTTCTGACTGTCCAGGAGGTGGCAGAAAAGTTTAAGAATTAAAAATGTCTCTTCAACAAAATATACAACCCAAATTATCTGTAGCTGCAATTAGTTATTTGGTACTTAATGTTAAAACCTTTTATATCTTTGAATTAATTATATGTCACACACTAAATATGATTCTCCAACAGCATTAATGGAGAAAAAGTTATGAAACATATTTTATTTGACAAAAAATGGCTGCCTTAATGGTATTTGACTAAAAATGTATGCAATGGGTGCAATAATGGATAAATCTGACTCCTTAGCCTGGTGAGTCAGGTTCTGCTAGTGAACACACACATAAATCATTTCACCCAAGCTCCTCCATTAGCGGTTGATTATCAAAGAATAGAAGAAACATAAATGTGCAAACACATAATAACTAATAATAAATAATGCCTTTTGAGGCCTGCTGCAGCTCTGTGTTGCCATGGCAGCTGCATTCTTTGCCTCCATGCCATCCTTTATGTTGCACCACAGTTGGCTCAGGTGCTGAGCTGCAGTAAGCTTAGACGTCCACTGTGTGGCAGGAAAGTATTTCAGATTGCTCTGAATTTGATTTTTAACAGGAAATATGCATGTGTGCACAAACACTGAAGATCAGAGATACATGTGGCCATCTCCCACAACATACATGTGCTGTGTCACTTTTATCCATACTATTATATTTTTACACAGTTTTTATCAACATTTAATGGCTTATACCTTTAGTTTTAGGCAGAGTTGAAAGCTACAATGAGTCCCCAGCATGTTGTTTATCTAACCCCAGCAGGAGCCACACATAAGAGTTTTCTCTTCAGGCTGTCTCTCATATCCTAATTTTCAGTCCTGCTCCCTCTGTCTGACTTATTCCTCATTTCTCTGCTGCGTCTGTAACGCACACACAGAGACACGCGAACACACACACGCACACACATCAAAGCGCTGCTCTCAGTAAAGATGGAACAGGCTCCTTTGATCTCTCCCTGTCGACTCTGATTAATGTGTGGATTTACAGTGCAGACCTACAGGGACCTGGCAACCCTGACACCCCTGTGCTGCACTGGAATCTAGTTTTTTTTTTGCAAATAAGCGCAGCCCTTTATTTTATTCATTGCCCTAGTCATAATAACTTAAGTGTAGGTTATCACAAAAATGAACCAAATGTTCATATTCATTGAAATTAAAGTGTACTATTTTAAAGACAATGCCTTCGTCCCTGCGCAAGCAGAGAGATTTTCGCAAAGTTTCTGTTCTGTGCACACTCTTCGCTGAATCCAAACACTTTCATCTTATAAGGGCAGGATGTTCGTTAGAAGAAGATAGCTGTGATCAGTGTTGAACTGTCAGTTTTAGCAGGCAATTTCCATTGTTTGACATACTGGAGTTTGGTGGGAGGATTTCTGACGATGGGGAAGTAAATGTTGGAAATATTTTGTACAGCGCATCAAAAAGATGTGTTTGCAGAGCTCACATTCTGCACTGTGCTTTATATGTTGCCCACTGCACCCCTTACCAGGAGCCAAGTCAAAATAAGACAACAAACTTAACTTTTTCCTTTCTCCCTATGGGTTTTGCTTCCAGATTTTCTCCTTCTCTGTACCTTCTCTCCTTCAGTCTCCATTTTGTCTCCTCTCACTGCAGTGCAATGCAGATTCTTCACAGAGTGGAGGTGTAGTCGAGATAGGCGGGGGCCCCATGAATAATTGTTGAAGATATTTTTACTCTGACCCACTTAAGGGTCCCTTTCGTCCTCTTTGAAGGTGCTGCAGCATTGCTATGCATTGAGTCAACATGAAATGTTTAAAGTCTTTGCATGTTGTAAAAGAAGACCAAGATGCATGTCTCATATGTTAATGCATATTCGTGGTTGTGTGAGAACAGAATAAGCTCATGTGAGAACGTTGCTATGATGACCACGCTCCATTTAAACAAGGTTTGGATTGCATCCATTCATCTGTTCTCTACATTTGCTTGTCCTTGCGGGGCTGGTGCCTGTCTCCAGGTTATTTAGTGAGAGGTGGGTTAAACCATGGAAAGGTTGCCAGTTTATCACAGACACAGGACAAAGAAGCAAATCTACACAAACACACTAAGTATAATTTAGAGTAAGCATTTAAGCTAGCAGCCATGCTTTTCGTCTGGGAGGAAGCCGGCATACCTGGAGAGAACACACACAGGCTTGTTATGCAAACTAAATGAAGAAAGACCCCAGGCTGGGATTCAAACCCATGACCATCTTGCTTTAAGATCCAAATACCTATGAGTTCTTACAAAAACTGAGCTAACTTTATTTATTGTCAGAAAACAACTGAATGTTTATCTTCTGGTAAGACCTCTTGGTGATTTTGTAAATCTGAGTACTTGGGGTGATGGTGGCCAGAGTTTGCCCTGCAATAGGTGAGCTACTCTGCAGAAACAAAGGAGAGCATGTAAAAAATTCACAGCTATGACATTGATTCAAGAATCTCTTCTCTGGAAATCCACTAGTCCACCACAAATAGTGTTTTTAAAAAAATACTATTTTAAAATTATTTTTACTTCTTATCTTGTTTTTTTTATGTATAATAGACAGTTTCTTTAACTGGGAATTATTTAAATGCTCAGCTTTCGTTCACTTATTGCATTCCTTTCACTCATTAAGATCTTTGGTGATGCATCACTTCCCATCCATTTCCTCAACTTCTCTGTAAGAATACCAATGCATACATCCGGTATTTCAAAGTCCTATATTGGAAAACAAAGAAACAGATTTAGGACATATATATAAAAAAAACTCACATCAAAACCATGAAGCATTTTAAAAAAGAAAGAGAGGTTAAATTAAAACCTGCCAAAATAAAAAGAAAGACATGATTGGTTTACATGGTTCATAGCTGTTCTTTGTTCCAAAAAACTTCAAAAGTAAGCTGAAGAAGTTTCAGCAAAAAATAAACCGAGAAAATGCATTTTCAAATTGCTTTGAAAGTATTTCTATCCTGGCACTGCTTTAGTCATTCTACTGTGAATCTTATGTTAGGATAAAGATAAAATATGAAAATTTTCACCATTTTAACATACTTATTTGAGTGCAATGCTGAGTGACTGATCTTTTTAGAAAGTCATGATATGTTCTCAGTTTGTGTTTAGCAGAGCAAGATCATTATTCTGACCACCTCAACTTCCACACTAAAGAATTGTCTTTTTTTCTAAGCTGTCTGTGAGCTGCAGATTTGTTGTCAAAGACATATGAATCTGGATTTAATTTAATTGAAGACACCAAGGAGGCGTTGAATGCAGACGACTTGTTAACAGAGGCTCATTTAAAGCATTCTGAACTACACCTCAACTTCTCTTGATAAACTGCAACTTTTCTCTTAGACTTCTAAAAAAGTCTTAGAGAAAAAAGTCATTCTTAAAGATGGTGTCTTGAGCTCTGGTCCAGCAATTTTTTACAATTAGTTTCAGGTTTTGAATGACACAGGAAGGTGTTCTGAATACCAAACTGACCTGACATGTTCTCACCAGTTTTTACGTCAGTGCTCCTGTTGTCTCCTCTTCTCCTTTTTTTTCTCTGTCATATTTCTCTCATTTTGTCTCTGAGCTTTAACATTTCTCTTGCCTTAATCTCCAGTGTATCCTCCCTCCCCCACACACACACCACCATCACCCCACACTTTTCCCCATATCTCCCGATGTGAAAAGTCACTCAGAGTTTTCCTTCCAGGGATTTTTTTTTTTTGGAAAGGAAGTCCATATTTAATGAAGTGACTCTTGTTAAAATGCTTTTAAGTGCTCCTGTGCACGGCTTCAGGATGGAAAAGAGGCAAGGGGGTGGGGGTGCTGGCAGGGTTGAGGCTTTTATTTATTCATTGGGCGGTTCAGTGCCTCTTTCCCGCTCTGGCTCTGTGAAGAAGGGAGAGGATTAGAAAACTGTCTCTGAGCATACACACCCACCCCTGCACCCCCACGCACACATACACATCAACCTTCCCTCCTTCAGTAGCCATGTTTCCTCCTTTGGGGGACACCCCTGCGTCAGTCCACATTAACATCCATCAGAACGTGCATGGTGCACTGGAGGGGGACGAGCCTCTGTCCTACTGAGTCACTCAAACATGAACACGAATGCATGTAACCTCATGCAAACTCCCATGCGCAGCAGTCGCACACACGTGAACATGAACAGTGTGGCAGCAGACATGTTCTTAAACCAATATCGTTATGAGTCACAGACTTCAAGTGTTTATCATCTCGCTTGTGCCTTCAGCAATGCTCAGACTTATTTATGTCTACGTTGATATTGGACCTGTATAGAGAAACTGCTCCAACCCTTGGCTTAAACAAACACAGCTGTCCTCTTTTTGATCTGTAGGTGTATTTGAGCACGTCTGGAATGAGCACGCTGCCAACAATCTTTGAATGAAGAAATTCAAAGAAAAAGAAAAAGCTTCTCAGTGAATTTTGAAGCATTTCTATTTGCTGGTTTGTCTGTTGTATGAAGTTTTATGCTGTCTCCTCTCTTGTTATCTATTCTGCTTGCAGAAAAGGGGGGAGTGAAGACTCAAACTGGATGAGAGAGGCATATCATTTGCCGAGGGTGTTTCTGTAAGAACTCGTAGACTCCATCACATCACAACCAGTTTTTCGCTCTGGTGTTGTTCATGTGCATGGAAGCAATTTGTAGACTGCAGTAGTTTAAGTCTTCTGCCCTCCCAAAAAAGTTTTCAAATTATTTTTCTGACAGATTTTTGAGAGCTCAGATCTAAAATTTACAACATGTTTGATTTGTCTTGAGTAAATTGTGTAACTGAGTGTTTGTGGGGTTATATTTTGTGCACGCTATTGTAGTCAGGCAGACAGAGGTAGATGGTGTCTAACTCTCCATGTTGACCTAGATTCCAGTTTCAGGCTCATGAAAAAGAGATGATTCCCTGTGCCGCCATACACACACTTTCTAACACCAAAAATTAAAAAGAAAGGGAAATACAAAGCCTTTGTTTTAATGTTCTAGGTTTTAATATCGTTTTTATTCTTTTGACCTGGTTACATCCAGTAATTGAACCTCCCACTTTTTTCCATATTTCCTTTTGTCTCTCTCATCTTAGGATCAACATCAAACTAAAATTGTTAATATGCAAATTCATTTTATCCCCTAGCTCGACTTCTCACAATCTTATAATTGGATTCCTCAAGTTAATATAAAAGCTTTTGTCATATGCACCATTCACTCTCATTTTTTTCTTTCAGTGATACACAAGAAGCCGCCTCGTTCCACCGTCAGCCCAGGAAGGAAAAACGTAGCGGCAGAGTGGGACGGGGAGAACAATCGTTTCATTGGGATTCAGCTGAAATTCCACAGTAGAAGGACGATTTACAGTTTCAGGACAAAGTTTCCGTTACCAGTTCTAACCAACTCTTTTGACATCTTCATTTAGTAAAAATACATCTCAGAGCGAGCTTCTAATGTGTTAACAAAAAAAAGAGTCTCAAAAACAAAGCCTGTCCTACGACCCTTTAAAAGGTCGGCATATTTTTAGTGCACAATCACTGATCTTCCTATATGAAACTCCTGTATAGAACAGAACAAGTAAAGCATTTTCCACTTAGAGTAACATTGACATTTAAGAATGGAGACTGTATAGGAAATCAGTTCTGACCAGTGTGTTACAACCAAGCTTGGTCTTCCTCTGGGTTACTGTGTGGTTTGACATTCATTCCAGTTCTATTTTATCTTAACATGCTAAATCAGTTTTGGAATATGTTCTCTTACTTTCATTGAATTATTAGCTAGTTTACTGTACTGCTAATTCCTTGAAACAGAGAAGCAACAATGTTGCACACAAAATATAGGCAACAACTATGCGTGATCTGTAATGCTCGTTTTGTAATTGAAAATACCTGAAAGTAAAGGCAAATATATTATTGCAGATTAAGTGAATGCTATATTGATAATTTTTTCCACTCTTTTCCTTCTCTTTTAGGTAGGTAATCTGATAAAAGAGATGTTTGATATTCTGTTTTGTATAAATTTCTCACACAAAGATCACTAGTGGCACACCACCTCCAACGTACATTTCTTGAGTAAATAATAATCAGCTTCTGTACATAACATCTCACTGTAAGAGAATAAAAGCTTATAAAACACTGCTAACATAAACCATCTAGGAAATGTTTGATAATGATGTTATTTTAGTACTCCAGAAGTCCACTTTGGGTCTTGGACTACTAGCTATTACCTTTAGCATCTGGTTTAGATTTAGTTGGTCTCTAGCTAAAAACAGCTAGAGAGCTTTCTACTGAGTGAAAGACACTCGTGACAAATGTCTAACATAAGCTCCTTTTGAAGATTATCATCTATCTCTTTATGCCACAAAGTTACCATACTTAAGATTAAATAATTATTCAGCAGCAAAAGGTTATTGAACTTGGACTACATTATTGTGTTTGTTTCTCCTCCAATCACATGCTCTGTTCAAGTCAGTTTGTCAGCATATTGTGTCTATAATAAGCTGCCCTAATTTGGCAGGTTAAACAGCAACGGTAAATTTCAACCCAAAAAAAAAAAAGAGGATGGAGAAACAAGAGAAGCAGAAAATTAGCATGTGATGGTCGGCAACGAGACAGACGGCCGTGGAAAGAGCACCAGATGCTGTGTGGGAGGGTTATTTAGTTGATGGTATCACACTTCTGTTTCACTCTTTCTCTTCCTCTTGTTCTCCCCATTTTCCTCTAACAAACGCACAGGCACATTTACAAACACTGTATTTGCTCTGTCACCTTTGTATCTTTGCATGACACAACACCCACACCTTTCCCTGCACCATCCTGCCCAATGTGTGCTCTCTTATGTTGTAAGATACTGCACTACGTGCAAAGCCCAAAGGGGAAAATGAATTGCTTCACTTAAAGCAAAAGCATACCGTGTAAGATGCCTTATCTAAGATTATTTAAGATAATCATTAATCATCTTTCCAACTTTAAACATTAAGTAATTTGAAAATCTGCAGCAATATCAATTTGCTTAATAGTGTTGGGAGTGGCCTCTGTTCACCTCTTGTTTCTCCACAGGCAGGTACCAACTGTTCCACACGGTAAACCAGAAAAGCCCCACAAAATGAGTCTTATTAATTAGCTTCTCATTTGTAAATGCAAATGAGCTTAATTAAAAAATAGACTCTCCTTCTCTGAGCTTCAAAGAGAGAGAGAGTGA
Source organism: Phalloptychus januarius (assembly GCA_902982915.1). Classification (NCBI taxonomy): domain Eukaryota; kingdom Metazoa; phylum Chordata; class Actinopteri; order Cyprinodontiformes; family Poeciliidae; genus Phalloptychus; species Phalloptychus januarius. The sequence continues at coordinate 1,214,601 of CADWAE010000201.1, read as the reverse complement.
GGATTCATCAGGAGGTTTGTTCAGCTGTGGCACTAATGAGACATATTTGGCCTAACGAGGGAGCAATGCCCTAATTTGTTTATGCTAATGATATGAATCAGTGCTTGTTTAGTATATCTGGGAACAGATCACTCACACACACTCCTGTGCGGACAATACCTTTAGGGTTTCGCATGGTGTTGGCAAGGTGGTACCATAACCAAGCAGGATTGTTTCAGTAGGTTAATTGGCTTAATGAGCTTAATAGAGATCATTGAGGCGATGACTCAATGTGTGCATTTCTTAAGATTTTTCTATTTTAACTTTGCACGTTGAAATTTAGGTTATAAAGTCAACGCACACAATCCTTTTAACACTAAAGAAAGACATTCTGAATGAGCTGATTAATCTATTTTACCTCAATTCAGAGCAGAGAGATTCAGAACCTAAAATTGTTTTTTTAACCTGTATAGGTTTGAATGACTAACCCCGATCAATATATTATTGATCAGTAAAATGGGCTGCCCAGTGGCACAGCTGGTAGAGCTGTTGCCTTGCAGCAAGAAGGTTCTGGGTTCGATTCCCGGCCCCGGTCTTTCTGCATGGAGTTTGCATGTTCTCCCTGTGCATGCGTGGGTTCTCTCCGGGTACTCCGGCTTCCTCCCACAGTCCAAAAACATGACTGTCAGGTTAATTGGTTAATTGGCCTCTGCCACTGACCCTATCATCTGAATGTTGCAGCTGAGTGAAGACTCATCTGACCAGGCAACGTTTTTACAACCTACAATTGTCTAACTTCGGAGTCTGTGCAAACTTTGACCTTGGTCTCCTTAGCTAACAGGAAGCGGCAGCTAGTGTGGTTCTCTGCTTCAAGGCTTCAAGATGGTTTTCTGCACACCTTGGTTATAATGAGTGCCTTTTTCAGCTACAACTGACTTTCCCTGATCTTGAACCAGTCTTCTCTGAGATCAACAAGGCTTTTTCATCCACACAACCAACATTCACCACAAATGTTATCTTTCTCATACTATTTTATGTAAATTGAAGAGATGCATGAAAATCCTAGAGCAGCAGCTTTTTGTGAAATGCAAGAACTAAATCTTTTGCATCAACAACTATACTGCATGCTCAGTCCCTTAAATCCCCTTTCTTAACCATTCTGCTCAGTATAAACCATGTTTTCATAACATCTTGATGCACACATGAATTGTGCTTGTGCAAGGTGTATTTATATGAATTCATAAACAATTGAAAGCATGTACTTAATAAGGTGACTCCTTAGTGTTAAATGAAATGCTGTCACAATGGCAGAGCTTCTTGTTCTTCTAAATAAATACAAATCCAATATGTGAAAAACAGAAGAAAATCAATCAATACCTTTTTTCTTTCTGGCTATGGAACAATTTATTTTTGCACATTTTCTGTCTGGCATGGACTAGAATATTGATAGGGGAATGGAGCCAGCACACTATGTGCTTGGCAGAAGTTTCTGTGGCCTTTAAAAGCTGCGTTTTTTAGGAACAATGCACATTTTCCTGCAAATAAATGAGGACACAGAGAACTAGCAAAATACATTTAAAAACTGTCAATGGCATGTTGCAGAAAAGGTGACACAGTACATTTAAAGTGAGTTTGGAATTATTTTGCAGAAAATCTGGTTAGTAGTTTTTAATATTAACTTGTTTCTTGTGTTCGGTATTACTGCTAAAATAAAATGGCATGGAAAAGCTCTCACCTTAAACTTTTTCAGATTTCATCATGTTACTAATAATATCTGTTTTTCTTTTACTGGGAACTTCTGTCATAGACCAATACAAAGCAATTCATACATTTCAGCTTCTATTGTTTTAATATTCTCAACTTTTACTGATGTTGTCGCTACAGATCATTTGTGTTTTGTCTCAACAAACTTTCCACATTCTGCTTAAACTCAATTGCAATGGATAGATACAGGTTGTAAACACAAACTTTCCGGTCTTGGTAAAGAGTCTCTATTGGATATATGGTTATTCTGATCTATAGTCTTCAAACTATATATTCCAATGAACCATTTTTGACCTCAGTCCAGTTACATAAAACTCATCTTCTCTGCTTCTAATGTTGTCTTTGCTCAACCTGTAAATTGACAGAAAGCCTTTCTAAGTATTTGCATAGCTATTTATTTATTGTGAAACTTCTGAAGGAAATTTGTTGTACTACATTTTATTTAATGATATCAAGCTTAAGGGGACTGTATTCAAATGCATGTCACACTTTTCAGAACTTTTTTTGTAGAAATGTATACCATATTTTGTCTTCTGCTTCACTGTTATATGACGCTTTTTGTTAGTCCTTTGTTGAAATCACAATAAAATGTTTTTATCCTAAATATTACAATGTGACAAAATGTGCAAAAATTAATACGAGTATTTTTGCAAGACACTTTAAGCCCAATTTAGAAAAGTTGACTTAAAAGCCTCTTTCACCTATTTCTTGATTTTAGCTACATGTGCTTTCATTCCTCGTGTACATGTGTGTGTGACTGTGTGTGACAAGGTTCTCACTGCTATTTTCATTCATCGCTGACTGAGTGTGAGGCCGAGTGAGACGACAGCATTGCTGGCCCTCACTGATAACTAGTAGCAGTCAGAGCCCTGTGCTCTGTGATTTTATTTTAAAAATTCACATTTACACATGTACACACTAACTTATCCAAAAAACAGAGGATAAAACAACAGACTCACACACACACATGTAAACACACACAGATACCTCTGTTAATTGGACTGACTGCGGTCCAACCATGTAGTAAAAACAAGCTGCATTATTTCCCTTCATCTTGTTGCTTGTTGAATTATTGATGGTTGGAGCAAACTTCACCAGTAAATGAAATGAGAAGGAAGTGCAAAGCTTGGATTTGTTTGACTGCTCAGATAAAAATGTGATAATGCATGATGTGAAGATTATTTCAACAGGGTGAGGAGGAGTACCCAGACTGCATGTGCCAGACAAACCATTTGCTATAATACTGTCCATATGCAGAGCTCCACAGTAGAGGAAAAAGCATTGATTTAGATCAAAGTGCAAATAAAAAGTTTCAGCATAACTTCTTTATGCAGGTGATTCTTATTGTTGAATTTTTGAACATTTCATAATATTTTTTATATTGTAAACTATATTTACTTCCTTTATTAAAAAAATACAAAAAAACAAGAAAAAAACTGAAGAACACAAACAGAACAAGAAAACCCCTGCATGGTTTTCTGTTCTTTGACAGTGACAGAACATATTTGACTTAAACTTTCAAAGGCCGAGCGGGACCTTGAATTATTGCCCTCATCAATTAATCTCCATTCAATGACACACTGCTTTAGTTAGCCAACCATTCAGCCTCCTCGGACTGCTATAATTGTCCCAGTTAATTGCTTTTCAACTCTCTTTGATTACAAGGTCGGATATGAATGGCTGGTGTATACGGCTCAAAGTTGGGTGCCCCTCACCCTTTTTTTTGCCCTTCCTCTTTTCTAGCCATCTCTGTGCTTCCTCTGCTCTCTTTTTGCGCCACAAACCAAGATATCAGCGCTGTCAAAGATGTGACTCTCATGAGCCCATTCGTCACGGCGAAATGTGTGTGCAGTGTAATTATGCCCCTCATTTAGAGATACTAAAATATGCAGTAACCTACATCAGTATTGCCACCGCTAAAAAGGGTGCACCCAAAAGGTTATGGGCCCTTTTACTTTGTGGGCCCAAGACGTCACTTATTGCTGAGATTTTGTTTATTTCCCATATCAGTCTCCTTACTGTTCATATTGGCAGAACCAATTAACCAAGACAATTGAAATTACAACATTTGTGGAAATTTGTTTAAACTTAAATTATTGCTCTAAGTACTGCTGCTACTCAAATTTGGGTAAGTAACTGGTTTCTTGAAGATTTTTCTTGATTTATGTTCATCAACACATATCTGCCTTTCTTGAGCTTTGCATGTTTTCTTGTCCTTCCAGTTTTGAAGAGTCCAGAAAAATAACAAGATTAGAAAATTTAACTACATGTTTCTTCCTGATCAATCTAAAACCTAAACTAAGAATTACAAAAATGTAAATTGAATTGTTGAGGGTGCAGATAATGTTAATTTTGTGAAAAACAATCGTGATTGCATGGTGTTTTAGAGGACCCACGCACAGAGAATGGAGAAATAAACTGACTGGAACCAGCCCAGCAACTGGAGCACAGGAAACCAGCATGCAGATTGCTTTCAGCTACTGGCAGGGTTAATGAGAACCACATGTTACCAATCACAAGAATGTGGAGCAGCTGGGGAAGAAACCGAGCAGAGAAATGAGGGGAGGTGACTAATAAATAGAAATAAAAACAGAGAAACCTTAATGAGCAGATTGCACTAAGCCAAATAATCCATTCCAAATAGACAAGGAGCAGAAAACAAGTAAGAATTTGAAAAATCAGCACTAAGAAATGCACAAAATTTAGAATATGAAAAAAATCTCTCTCTATATATATATCAGTCAAAAAGTTTTTTAAAACATGGGGATAGTGGTCTCCTCCAGATTAAATAAACACAGATTTAAAGTCCTCATTTCAGATAAGTTTGCATTTCTTTTGGAAATCAAGGTTCCAATGTTGCTTGAAGTTCAGTGGGAAGTTTCCACACTCTAGCTTGAGATGTTGATTTCATTTCCCAACAGGGCTTGATCCACACTGCCAAAGGCACCAAAAGCTGGTTCACTGACCATCAGGTTACCAGAAAACCTGCCTGACCTGAACCCCCTGGAGAATCTATGGGATGTTGTCAAAAGGAAGATGGGGGAGACCAGATCCAACAATACAGATCAGCTGAAAGCCTCTGTCCAAGCAACCTGGGTTTCCATTATGACCCAGCAGAACTTCAGGATGATCGGCCCCATTCCACCCTGAAGCTGTAAATCGAGCAAAATGAGGCCTGACCAGGTATTGAGTTCACAGAAATGAAAATACTTTTCTGTTTGAAATATCAGTTTTATTGATCTTATGTAATATTAAAATTTTCTGACACCTAATTTTGGGTTTCATTAGTTGTAAGCCATAATCACATGATATAATTGCTGATGTAACACATCTACATGATATCAGTTCCACTTTCAGAAATGAGTGAGAAAAATTACTCTTTTTGTGACATTCTATTTTTTTAGTTGTATCTTTACTTGCACACGACATTTTACACAACAATATCCTGATATCAATTTTCAAAAAATTATTATTTTTCAACTTCATAAATATTTACATCTTTAAGTTGGTCAATCACTTAACATACCCCAAAAAACTTTGACATTTGACATAGTGATGTGTCAACATATGAACAAGTTCAAGGTATATAAAAGCTTCTTGCAGAGTACCGTATGTCTGATATGAATGTATTGCTTTTATATTCTTACAAAGTTTCCATAAAGTAATATAAGGAAAACAATGTGACTGCAAGCTGCACAAAGGCAAAAGTGAGGAAATTAAGATGCATGAACACTGGATCTTTGAAAATAGAACTGCAAATTTATGTACAATAAGGTTAAAAAAGCCCAGCCTGTCATTTAAAAACATATTAGATGGGGTGTGTGTGTGTGTGCCTCGGTGTGTTTCTCCTCTGCCTCCACAGCTCACACGGAGGCGACAGAGTCCCACTCATTACAGAACAGCACCGTCCTCAGACAAAGGCTCACACACTGACTGCGGCGCATGTTCAACACTGATAACTAGCATGGCCTCTCATATGAATTAGCATGCCCTATAGGTCCTCAATCACAAACATAGACATTCATTCAGATCCAAAAAGGGAAATAACTTACAGAGTTGTTGGGAACCACAACCTTATGTCAATTACACAAAGACACACACATACACACATCCAAATGCACATCGTTTGAGCTCAGTACAGCACAATAGGTATTGGGTTATTCCTAAAGATAACTTCTTTTTACAGTCTAGACACATAAATCCTGTCTGGTGTAAAAATAGTGACAGATGTGTTTTTTTTTAAAGAAAAAAGCTAAATACCAACTGTGGTTGTAAAAGGCTGTGAGGATGCTGGAAGTGAGCATTAATTCTGCTCCAGTTACATGCAGATTTTTCCTCATCTGGCCTTGCTTCACATTTCACACCTGGCTGGATAAATGTGGCACCAGGCCTGCAGATGCATTTGATGGAATGAACATGGGTGCATATGCCCTCACTGGGCTTATCTTCAGCCTTTCCACATCATTCTAATTTATGACTGTCGCATGGTAAGTCAAAATGCAGTCTCAGGGTTTTTAAGAGAGAAAAAGTCACTGCTTTAAATACATACTGTTCTACTTTTGTTGATGTTGTGTCATAAAAGTAGGGTTCCAGAAGAGTTCCTCTCTGTTGTGACCAATATCCGCAATCTCCTCATCTCTCAGTCACACACAGATGTTATGGCCTCTCGTATCTTGCATATCAGCAGGGAGCTGCTCTCTCTCTCTGGTTGCACAACGTTCTCATGAATACAAATATTCACATCATATACTGGAGTATGAAAAGCATTTACCCCTGACATACTGTAATTGCTTCTGATTTAGTTTTTTTTTTGTTTTGTTTTATGGTCACACTTACATGGTTCATTGTCTTGAATTTTAATATCAGAAAAAAAACAGAGTAAATACAAAAAGCAATTTCCAATAGATTTAATTCACTAATAATAAAACATATTCAGGCTAACCTGTTCCTATGTGAAAAAGTAAATGCACCTCATTGTTAAACCTGACCTTTATCAGACATATACAATGCAACATCAATACCGAACCTGTCTGACAACATGAAGTAGGATTAAAGTTTACAAAAGGCATTCATTCAATTCAATTTAGTTTAATTATGTCATATAAATGTCATATTTTCAAAAATAAATCTTTTAAATTCAATTACACATATATTCCAATTGAACCAAGTTATCAAGCATTACAGTAAATTCAGTTAATTATTCAAAGTAGCATAAAAAGTTTCTATCTTAGCAACCTTAGCAGATTTCATCGAGACATGGGTGACCATGTCCATGACCATAACAGAACATCACGTTTTAATTTAAAGAAAATTAAGACCAGATGCATTACATAGTTACTAGCTGTGTTTCCATTATATGCATGTGCAAAACTTTGCTGATGTTTCACTAAAGTGGAAAAAACACAATTTTGTAATTGTCTAGTTTCCATTAAACAAGAAATGCAATTAAAACCATTTGAATAAGCCTGTTCACGCGACAAGTCGTTAAAAAACATGGTGTGCCGTGATCCTCCTGCCACTTCTTGTTGATTTCTTCATCTTTTCTGCTAATAGTAAAACGATTGTCGATCATATGATGCGTGTCACACAATGGAAGTGTTTTCATTGGAGTTTTGTGAAATACACTAATTTCAGCTAAAAAAAACTCCCATCTCATTCTACCGCCAAAGCTTTATATAGAAAAACACAAGTTTTTTTTTTTTTCAAAATTGATGTGTTTCTATGAAGCAAATTTATTTTAGAAATGTCAAACTGCTCAATTTTAAGGCTAATGGAAACACAAGTTACTGACATATTATCAGTCATAAAAAGGATGCAAAGCTATTTCTGTCGACTTTGAGAAACCAGTGAAACAACGCAAGAGTCAATGTTTGTAACATGGCTTTTCAAATAAAAACCATGAAACTGATGGCGGTAGTGTGATGGTCTTGGTCTATCTTGCTGCCTCAAGAACCCGTTGACTTGGAACCATGAAGTCTATATTGCGAAAAAACAACAACCCTCCAATTCTGCCGAATTACAACAATTGTACAAACAAGAATGGATCAAAGGATCTCTTGTTAATTATTGCAAACACTTGATGGTAGCCTTTGCTGCTGTCAATAACAACTAGTTATTAGATTTGGATGAAACATTATTTGAAACATGCATTTTGTATATTTTCAGGTTGTCTTTAATACAAACAAATGTTTGCTGATCTGAAAAAACAAAGAAAAGACAAAAAAAAACAAAAACAAAACAAGAAATCTCCGAGGGTGCAAACATTTTGTTAATGGTATTACACATGTCATTGGAGCTCAGGAGATGCTGTTCCTATTAATTGGTATATTCATTGTGTATATTTGCAGGTGGAAGTGACCTGCTTTTGAAATAACTTCAAGGTTTGAGAAACATTTATGGAACAGGAAGATGTCAGTTCTCCAGTGTATAATGAGCGGCGAAACGGAGAATAGGAGGAGCAGAGGGAGCGAAAGGATGAGAGGAGGACTGCAGAAAGGGAGGCCTAAAATATGCATGTCATCATGCGCATGGGGTTGACTGATAGATTTATGTGAAGGCATGACTTGATGGGTGCGCACAAGGCAGGTCTCTAATTGAGCTCCACTGCCAATCACAAGCCAACTCGCGCGGTGTCTGAGAGCAGTTATTGTGTACGTTTATTTGCGGTGCTACATTCTCCCGCTGATGCATTAAGCAAACACACAGAAGTCTGTGTCTTTCATCATTTGAGCGAAACTGTTCTGTCCTTGTTGCAATTAGCTTGGTTTCAAACGGAAAAAAAAGCAAGATCAAGCAGCAGACCCAACACACGAGCTGCGCATGGTGTGCAGCAATTATATTCAACTTTCAAGAATAGTGTGTATATCATTTATGCTATCACAACAAAGAGAAACATTTTTACTTTCAATCTTCTCAAACCACTGTTGCATATTTATAATGCCGTCTCCCACGTCTTACATTCGGCTTCTTTTTATCTCGTCCTAAAACATGAATATTCAAAGCAGCTGGAGAAGAAGCCTGTAGATTTAATGATACAGAAACCATTTTCTGCGAGGATTTTCGTGCATTAATCATCTCTGAAACACAAAGTTAAGTGAATCACTGCTTGAGTTCTGATTTGTCATTTGGGCAGAGTGAACTGGTTTGACTGATAATGTTTGATATTTAAAATAAAGGAAGCATCTTATGTATGTTTATCATCTTCCACATTGGAGATTTCAGGTGTTCAAATAATTTAAATAGTCCTATGTGTTTCCAATCAATCTGCTTTTCTAAAATTTCATTTGCAAATGCTTTCAATAGACATTTTAGGGGTACCCAAAACAATCTCTTATCCCACACTGATGGCATCCCCAGACATTAAGAATATTAATGTTTTATGCTCTAAGGAAGTTGGCTGAAGGTCTGTAGGTCTGTAAAATTTTCTTGTATATGAATGAGTTTGTTTTGCTGATACAGAAAGCTTGACAGTAAGCATTAGACATTAATGTTAACTTCGAATGTGAACTGTGTGAAAGGTTTACATGTTTGCAAACTTGACAGCTTTTGCCTGAATACCTAAAGTTGTTGCAGATGCTAAGGGAGGCTAAAGGTTTTGTTTATGTAAACAAATGCATCTTAATACTTTTGACAACATAATATATGTTATATGATGAATTTTCACATAAGCTGAACACCTTGGTTTGAAGATGGTCTCACATCTACATATCTGTTTCCCATACAAGGGAAACACAGAAGAGACACTTTTCCAATCAATAACTCTCTTGGCCTCCATTTGACATAAAACAATAATTTTGCTCTTTCAGTGTTTTTGCTCTTCAGTTTGCAGGTTGAGAGCTGCTGGAAATGCAGACGCAAAGCAGCTCACAGAGGAGTTATATCAGTGTCTGCCACATAACCACAATCCTTTATTACCTTCCTTTTTTCTGTCCCTCCCACTCTTTCCCTTTCTCCCTCTTTTTTTTCTCTCTCATGAATAAACATCTCTTACATTCACTCCATAAGGGCATGAAATGGCCACACAGCCCCTGGCACACGCAGGAGTAATGCTGCAATCATTATTCCACTGCAGTGGTCCCACACAAGCATATTTCACCAATCATGTGGCTCTCTCCCCTGGCTTTTGTTTGGATGACTTAAACAAATGATGTGGCGGCAAGGAGGGCCCAAGTAGCACAGCCCGTCCTGTTAACACAGCAGCCGTTGACACACACGCGTCCACACACACCCACACACACACCGCAACATTTGCATAAGAGCATGCTCAAGTGGTACGGCGGCAGTTCCAACAGGGGTCCACGGATTGTTCCCTCCCTTTTCGGTGTGTTATTTTTAGTTCTCCCTGGTCTCCTCCTTCCTTTCATCCTGTTCCTCCCAAACTGCTCTGCTCACCAGAACTGCCAGCTCTGCTTTTCTCTGAGGTTTAGAGTTTAAAAGGGAAGGAATGAAAGATGCACATAAGCCATGGAGCTTGGCTTGGCTTTCAGCAATGGAGTATGGAGGAAGTCTGTTTGGCAGAGCTCTTAAACACATGCAGAACAATGATGGCATCTAAGAATGAATCCAGTAACAAATGACTAAGACCTGACACTGAATAGGCTGATATTCAGACTTACAAGTTCCCCGTGTGCAATAGAAAGAATGACTCTAATCTGCTCTACATTACCTTGTAGTTTCACTCCTTAAACTTTGATGCTTTGTTCAATGCCAACCATGGCATTCTTGCTACTAACTTTGGGTTACTCTTATTCTTACATTGTCTTCTTGCCTCTTGTGCTGGGGAATTTTATTATAGCGTGACATGACAGGCAGATGTTACCTCATAATAAAATTTCCCACCACGACATGGTGGCTCTCATATCAGGTGTCTGATATTAAATAAACCTGACTGAGTGATTTTCGTCTAAGAGTGAAAACCATGCATCCTTCATGTTCCATTTCACCAACATGTTCTAATTTCCATTCATCCATCACATAAAAACTCTCATTCATTTTGGTTGTAGCATTACAGAATTTTAAAAAGTTTAAGAGGTTTCAATATTTTTGCGTGTCACTGTATGTAACTGAGGGGAATATTAATAGAAAAGATAAATCTTGGACATTTTATAGCGTTTTGTCAAATAACACCAGTAATTTGGAAATATCAGTTAGAGCTTCTGTTTAAGGTGCCACATAACAGGATGATTATGATACTTATTTCAGTTTCCCCCTTTTATGCTGATAATATCTAAAAAACAAACAAAAAAAAAAACAAAAACAGCTAAATACCCAAGTAAAAAAAAAACCCCAAAAAAACCCAGCAAGTGTAATCATCATGAGAAGCCGCTGCACCGCTTTTTATTTGTATTTGTCTGTCTTACTCTGTAGTTCTCCTGTTACTGTTCGATACATTTACCTGATCTCCCATTTGTGTAATCGTAATCACAGGATATAAACGTGAAAGAAATATATGTGATTTTAATTAATTTAGTTTTTTACTTTTTAAAAAAGTTCTATCTGAATTCCATCAATTTTGCTCTCAATTGACTTTCGGCCATTTTACAGTGAGGCTGAACCTCACAGGAATATGTATGTAAAAAAATATTCAGCATCTTCACAACCTTCTGCTTTGTGTGTTTTTGCATATCAGCATGCATGTCCATGCATGTGCAGACGCAGTAGCAAGTCTGCTGAGTCCTTGGGTGGGTGTGGCACAGTACTGCTCAAAGGTTGTCTCCATGGTGATAGATGTGGGTCATCTCCATGACGATGGATAGGAGCCGATGCTGGCCGCCAAGGTCGTGGACCAAGGACAAGACGAGAGTGATTGCAGCCACCCAGACAGGAAATCGAAGAGAAGCACTTCGAGGGTGGGGAGTTGGTGAAAAAAGGTGCAATTTCACAAGCCAAATTACTTCTGGGATGGAGGAGAGAAAAATATCACAGCAATAACAGCACCGGGGATGTGAGGATGAGGAAGCAGTGGAAGGAGGCAGAGGTATCAGCGAGGAGGAGGCAAGGAGGTCCCAAACAAAAGCTCAATTATCAAAGTCATCAAACATGTATGCTGAGATAAGCAAACAGAGTGACACCCTATTACCCTGAGCGAATAAACTTCCTCTCACTTGGAGGAAATCTCTGAAGTATCTACCAGAGTGGGGCTGTGATTTTCTATGTGCTTTATCAAGCTCGCTTTATTCCTGAGACCAACGCCGACTGTGACTAGAGAATATTGATTAGGTTGTGCAACGTGTTCTGCTGCAGTCCTACAGATTTCTTTATTGCATTTTCAGTTCTCACTCGTCCCTCCTGACCTGGCCTCTGTGTGGAGCAACAGCGCATCAAGAACACCACACGAAAACGGGGGTAGCCTAAAATTTCCGCCTTGTTTTAACTCAGCAGGTTTTCCTAATGTGTGTGTGTGTGGAAGCAGACAGTTATAGTACGAGTCAAATGTTTACATATCCTCATTGGAGGCTTGGATGTTGTGTTAATTTAGTGAATTCAAGGAAGAATTGAAACAATGTATTTTTCAGTGTAATATACAGATACAGGATACAATTGCTATGATTTTTAAAATCAAGAATTTGGTGTTCAATCTTGAATGTAGTGTGAAATTCCTGCAATCTACCATGGCTATATTTACATGGATTTTATAAAATAAAGTAATTTACTTTATTATAAAAGTAAATTATAATAAGCACTTCTGTGATCAAGGGGTGTTTAGCACCTGGCTAAACACCAGGTGTTTCAACCTATTACTAGAGTTATTAAAAACCTGTCATGTTTCTGTTTGCCCACAGCCTGCTAATTTAGAGAATTTTACACACATATGCTAAAATGCAGGGACTTGGGGGTAACAAGCACATGCATATAAATACCTAATGAATACGGCTCTGATGGAGAATGCACACACACTCTAACCCTCTTGTCAACATCAAATCATCTGGGCCTCTCAGCTTATTCGAGAGTGTGATGGAACAGGAGGGTGCCAATGGAGCTGGGAAATGAGAGCAGGAACTTTCAGCATGTGTGTGTATGCGTGGGTGCATGCATGCACGATGTGTGGGGGTGTGTGCGTGTGTGTGAATGTGTGAACTGCGGTTATGTTGTTAGCAGAAACAGGGGATTCACCTCCCGATAATCTCTCACTAATCACCTAATCTTCCATCCCTCAGGTAAACAGGCAGGAAAGGAGTACTTGACAAAAATAGGAGCCTAACAACGCTATACTCACGGAAACACAAATGCACAAATATGTGAGGTTGTGTATAAATATATGGGGTTGGGTCTGTGTGTGTGTGTGCACAGAGGTGCAAATTAATAAGCTAAAAAAAAAATAAAAAAAATAAGAGCGAACCACTTGGCCTCTGCCAGACCCAGATCTTTTAACACAGATATACAAATTTTCACGCAAAAAAATGTACACCCCATCCTTCTGTTTCCATAGCAACTGAATGTAGAGCTGTGAGTATATGAGGCAGCAGGCGGCAGGCAAAATCACTGAAGTGAGAGGCGTAGCGGTCTGTCACCTCAGCCTCCCCAGAGAGACATCACCTCATACTGTACTACTGTACTCTCTTCCTTTTCGCCTCTATCGCTGTCATTTACAGGAAGTTAGGCGGACACTCATAAATGCACATGTCTCCATCATGTCTCCAGTTCTTTATAGGGCAGAAAAGGCTAAAACATGGGTCGCTTCAGCATAAAACACAGCAATTCTAAAGCACTGTGAAGTGCTGCCGCCATCTTTGCCACCACCCCTCTTCTGTTGTGGGGGGTGGAAGTTGGTGGCAGTCGCTGCAGGCCAGTCCGTCCTTGGGTTCAGTAAAGACTTTGCAGCAGCATGCACCATGTGACCTTAATTCTCCCCTGCGCCTGCCTCAGCCGCACTCAGCCAATCAGGATGAAGGATGAGCGGACCTGGTATGTTGTGCATATTTGTGCGTCCTTACACCAAGGCGGCATGTTTGTCGAGAGAGTTTGTCGCTCACTATAATGGGTAGATTAAGTGAGATAAACGGGGCTGTTCGGGTGTGGGTATGTGTTCATGTGTCAGCTTGTGTTTTTAAAGAGGGGGTTGATATTATGAATCAGCAGCAGCAGGAGAAGGACTCACCCTGACACGTGTCGCACATTTAGACGACCTCATTCATCCACCCCCCAGCGCCCCAAAAAAAGCTGTCTTGCTCCTTCCCCATCACCCACAAGCAGACCTCAACCTCAACCAGGCTCAGCTGGTGGTTTGGGGAGGAGGAAGGGTGAGCAAGAAGATGGAGGGATGGATGGATTTGGAGAGATGGGGGTGCATCAGCCATTTCTTATTGGTTGCTTCATTTTCCCAAGATGAAAAGAAATGAATAAAATGAAGCGGTGTGTAAATGCAATAGTGCATGAGCGCATTGGGGGTGGAGGTCGGCATGAGTGTGTGTATGTGGGGGCGTCAATTAGATATGGAGATCAGACAGATTAAGCAAGTCTGGTGGTTTTCATCGGTTTGCACCCGCCCAGTGAGACCTGCAGAGCTTTGTGTGGCAGCGCATGTGCGTTTCTTTGTGTCTGTGACGTAGCAGATGCAGCACTTTGCCTTATAAGAGCCCCCGATGTTGTTGGTGACCTCTGACCTTAACTAACTAAACCTTGATCCTGGCAGAAGGCAAATTATTTGCAAAACAAAAGAAAGACAAGACCGCAGCCGTGAAGCCGGGCCCGCTCACTCTGACCTACAGCCCTGCCACCCTGACCCAAATTGGATCCGAAGCCAAACACAGCCCAACCAGCGACTCATCCGGACATGTTCACACACCTAAACAGACGCACTATGACATTCATCCATCTAAACGGCAGAAAACCCTTCACACGTCAACTTGAGACTGTTGAGCTTTTTTAAAGATATTTAAGATAAATCATGCATCTGTTGAGGTTGCACATGCTGCATCACTGTTTTTCCAAAATAAGAACAAAAATGCATGAAGCGTAATTAGCAGCGACACAGATTGGCAAATTGACCTTCAGCAGATGGGAAAATTGGCAAAACGGGGAAACTCTGATTTGCTTCTCCATCATTTTAGAACACAAACAATTTATTCACATGCAGTCAAACAATTGAAGACACAAATTGGGACGTGTCAAAAGAAATATTTATAAATATTATTCATCAAATTTATTTTTCTCTTTTTTCAGTGATGTCATTCTGTAGCATTATTTAATGTATTCAGCTGGTGTGTGTTTGGCAGAATATGATGTTTTTCATGCATTTAGAATCTAAGGTATTCTCTTTAGAGCACATATATTTGCAGGTTTCTGTCTGAGTCATGTAAAGTAAATGTCTGGCCCTTGAACTGCATTTGTGTCTTCAACAGATGGTGTGTGTAGGTGTGTGTGTGTGTGTGTGTGTGTGTTCCCTACAAAGTCTGGCAGAAGCACCTTGTCTCTCTGTGGTGCATCATGCCAACTGCTTTCAGCACCTTCCAGTTTGACCTGCTCTTGCTGTCATTTCCTGACTGTCAGTATTTTTGAAACACAATGCAGAGCTAAACAGTCAAGTTAAAAACATATTGTTTTAAAGAAAATAGTGCATGACATTATTATGCCTTTATTTTACATTTTGCATAGTTCTTGATGGGCCCATCGTGATAGTTTTGAGCACATACCCCTTGGATCTTTTTCAGATTTTCTCACTTTTTCCACAAATCTCAATGTGTTTATGGAAATTACATGTGATAGGCCGACAATGTAATACGTAATTGTAAATTTAAATGAAAATGATGCTGTCAAGTAACGGCAACATGGGGGGTGTGGAGATATGTGTTACAGGCCATGGCACTTTTTCTATAAAGACTGAAAACATAATGAATTTGTTTTTTTGTTTTTTATTTTTCTGAGTCAATGTCGTTTTTTTTTATTCTTAAATGAGAAAAATTACAGATTCAATAAAACAACTATAAAACATTGTTATAAAACTACAATCAGCAATAAAATGTTTTAATTTAAGATAAAAGTGCATCTAGTGGTGAGCTTTCTTGCAGTGTCCATTTTTGTACCCAGATACTTTATTCCTCCTCAATTTCAACGGTCTGATCATTGATGTACACAAGACAGATGGCATGCTTATTTTTCCTAAAATCAATAGCAATTTCTTTGGTTTTGCTGACATTTACCTCAAAAAAGGAAGAATAACTTACACTGGTTTGATGGTAAGAAGTAGCCAACAAAACAGACCCTTTCATCCAATTTAAAAAGGGTTGGGATCTGAGACAACACTGAAATGTATGTTTGAAATGTGTTTCTTAGACAACAAATGCAAATCAATTTTCCTTTTATATTCCACTTCTCTGAACAGACCAAACAATTTATGTGGCATCAATGAGAGCTCATGGGAACAGATAAGAAAATAAATGTTTAGTGAATATTTTTCTGGGCAACAGTAGACTATAGTCATTTGCTGTAACATTGCTGCTGTTAAAAAAGTTTTCAGCACTTTCTCACAGATGAGCTGCAACATTTTTAAGGTTTAACATTGGAGGTAAAATCTGTCGGTGATCAAAGCTGTATTGGCTTTGCAAGACATTATTTTGTGAAATTGCACCACACAGCTCCTTTTTCTGACTTCTCTGTATGCAGACCTTGTCTCAGGGCTCCCAGGGTGTTGTTGCTCCTGAGGTGGAAGCAGTGGGGTGGGTGACAGGGCAGCCTCCATGCTCAGACAGACACCGCCTCTCCTGGGCTGCTGCTACCAACGCTCTTCGCTTTTAAAGAAGACACGCTGATGAGTCCTGTCTTGGACTGCCACCACAGCCCCACGGTGTCTCTGTCAAAGCCGTAAAGAATGTGTTTTGCAATCAGAAATACAGTATTGTCTGAAAAGATGCGATACATGTGGCAATTTATGCACAGAAAACTCGAAGCAAAAGAATTTAATTACCAATTTCAAACACAAATTTCTTAGCTTTATCTTACTCAATTCATACTAAACATTTATGTATTCTGTTTTTATTATATATTTCTATATTCTACATTACCACATTTGGTGTCAGGAATTAAATGTCCTCTGGACTCCATGAATGAGAGATGGAGCTGAGGGTGATGTGAGATGAGGCAGCAGCAGTGAATGACTTTAGGGTCAATGGGAAGAACATAGCATGGTGTTGGGCCATGGCATTGCCTCCTATTAATGACATCACAGAGGAAAAGAAACAAGAGACAATCAGCAACACTCTCATTAACCTCTGGCTTGGCTATAAGTCAACAGTTAATACAAAATCTGTCATTTTCTTCTTCACTTTGCCTTAGTTAATGCATCATGAAGGGGAAGATGTGTTTTATTTATGAAGATTGCTATTAAAAAAGCCAAAAGATTGTAAATTTGTTATATTAAATGACTTGCCTGAAAAGTAAGAAAACTTGTTTTGAGATTATTATCATTTTGTGGTAAAAAAGGAAAAAGATCTTAATTAATAATTCAATTTCATCTAAAAGTATTGTTCCTTATATTCTGTTGTGAACATTTTAGGGAACTGCGTGTCTTTTGTCCTTCCAGGACGGTGTGGTCCAAAAGACGGACAGCTGCCGTCTCTCTGTGGTTGTCTATAGGACACAGTACATGTTGCGCGTCATTCGGAAAGGTAACACATACCGCAGTATGCTCCTGCCATCTGTCACTATAGTCCCTCACACATGGACACACACAAAGGAGAGGCAGGCTGACAGGAAAGCCTGCTTGTCCTTCAAGCTGGGGTTGAATTTAGGGCCCCTGTTGTCAGGCCTTGATGGACTGACAAAGCCGGGCTAACAGAAAAATTTTTCTTCATGCATGCAAAAAGAATGTTCATAAATTTCAAGGAAAATGAAGTCTCCTAGTCTTTACTCTTTTTCTTTTATTTCATATGCACACACATGAGTACAGTTTTCTGTCTAGTGCACCATCTTGCTGATAAGGCCCTGAACTTGGAGGACAGGGTCGATTTTCCATTATAAAGTTTTATAACAAAGATAAAGTGTCACAATAGTCAATGTATCACTTAAGGCTGTCACCAAGTCAAGTAAAGATTTTCTTCTTCGTTCAGTTTTTTCCAAAATATTCTCTTTTATCCTCCTAAACACAGCAGAGACTCCAAATGTCCAAACAAGAAGGAATGAAAAATGAAAGAACAGAATATAGTAGGAAGAGGGTTTGGCAAAAAAGATCCAAGAAAACTTTTGTAGTTTTATACATTTTGTTCCTCTGACATTAATGTAGAATGAAACAATTACTGTTACATAGCTAAAAACAGCTTGATAGATGCAACTGTTTTTCTGTGCTGAAAAACAACAAGAAACGTTTTTTTCTTATTTTTAAAGCAGACAGACATGAGAATTTCTTCATCATGTGATGCACCTCTTTTAATAATGTTTCCTTTAGAGCTGCTTTTAAGACCAGCTATAGGTAAACATTTTATATTTATCATTCCAGGTTCACTCAGCTTTAAAACTCTAACCTTTCTAAACAAGCACATTTGTGTTGCAGCCCCATTTTGATACATAAGGCCAAATGTTGCTTTAAATTGTTTAAGGCCCAATAGCAGCTTCTCTGCAAACCTTTCTCAACCTGTCCTTGCATTGTATCCATTCACCCTCTGATAGGCTGTACATATAACAGTACATGCAAATCCCTCATATTGCAAAACCATTTTTACCGCCATTGTTTTTCATTCTCTTCGTTCATCTTTCTGCTTTTAGGGCTGTCCAAGCAGGTTAATCTGTATGTATTTGTATCTGTGTGGTTTTGAAAAAAAAGAAAGATTAAACTCATCCAGTAAATATGTAGAAAAAGCCTTTAAAACATTGAATGCAAAACTGCAATGTTTGCTATAAGTTAACTTTACACAAAGGCTTGCTGAGAGTTTAACCAATTGTTCTTGAAAGAATTGGTGTCTGGTTTGTTGGCCTTGTCTACAAACCTTTTACACAATTTTTCTGTAGAACTTAGACCAATGCTTTGTGAAAACCACTTCACTTCCACTTTTGTATACTTGAGTCGCTTTGTGCCTAACGCTACATGTCCACTTTTAAGACCTATTTGTGTCTAAGCTTTCACTTCCTGTCTTGAGACATTGCTTTAATATTTCTATATCATGTTCATCTCTTTTTGTCATATTTTTTTTTATTGCACTACACAACAAAATACTGCCATAGGTCACAATTAAGATGATATCATGAGGCTATAAGCTCTATAAAAAATTTAACAAAGGTCATTATAACCAAACACTTCAATTTTAGTTTCATGAGAACACAAGATATGTTTACAAAAATTAAGATCTGTGACCCTGACTTCTTTTGCCAAATGTAATCTATCTTTTTGACCTACTTTGGGAAAATGTGCCTTTTCCATGCTGTGACTTTTCAGTCCATGATTGTTTAGGACTAATTTCATTGTAGAAAATGATGCTCTTACCAGGATCAGCCAACATCTTCATAAGGTCTTTCGGTTTTCTTTTGGAGTTGACAGACACATTTTGCAATTCATTTCTGGTGGTTAAAACTCCCCCTGAATGGTATTAATGGAAGGCCATAGAAAAGAGAGAAAAAAAGCAAAAGGAATACAAAAAAAAACTTAGAATGAGTAAAACTACTGCTGCAAAAGTCTAAAGAAAAATGTTGAAAGATCATCAGAAAGCCAAGCCTCATTGGTTATTACAGAAGTGATGTTGCTGCAGCAGTTCTCCACAGGAATGGGTTTTATTGCAGTCCTCAAAGTGATTACACCTTTCAATAGCTTTCAATTTATATTAACAACAGCCAGAACTTTTGAGAAAAGACTGAAAAAGACTTTTATTATTCCTCTGTTATTAAAATAAAAAAACTTTTTTTTCCTCAAATCCGCATCAATGTTGTACCTTTCAATTTCAATATCATTGAGTGCATGCTTTATGATTTCACATGCATTTATGGCACATGGTATGTCTTTCAGTTCTACAGATTTAGAATAAAAAAGTAAACTTAGTAACTCAGTAAATCAAACTGCAAATTTACATGAATTGAGTGTCAGTGGCAAATGTATGTAAACATCTGACTCAAACCCAAAGGTTCAAACTTACCTTCTCTTGGCATGGCTTGGGCCACATTTGTAGTGGTCCATGCCAAGTCCATCTATTTCTGTTTGTGGTGTTTGTGAACAGACTCACTCTAGGAAATGTTTGATCAGAGATAATTATACATCAGTACGATCCATGTTTGATCCTGTTTCTGTGGCTCAGATTAATTAGCGAGCCAGGCAGATCTCTCCATAGACGAAGAAGAGGAAACTGAGCGCACATTAAAATAAACTCATAAATAATAGGGCGAATACACTCTCATCAAAAACCCAAATTAGGCATGTGCAGAGGGAATAAAACAGAGTTTGCAGAGGCTTTTGAAGAGGTTTTTAATCTTTGTATGACAAAGAAGTGAAGTGGGAACAAACCAGACAACAACTTTGGGCTTGTATAACATCCAATTATAAGAGGTGAGGGCAAGTGTGGCGCTCTCCCCAGGATGATCTGTGGGATTACTTGACCATGGGCCTCTTTCCCAGCCTGCAGGAAGAGTCTGTTAACAGCTAGGTAATCTTCCCTGGGTAAAACAGGTGGATAACAACATGTCAGAGCAGAATGTCTGGTTTTGCCTGTTTTTTTCAGTGCTCTCTGTGTGTCCAGCTTAGGAAAATTCCCAATATATGACAACCTTGAGAAAGAAATATGAGCAATCTAAGGCTACATGTGCATATAAATGCATCTTAATTTTAGTACATTTCCAATTTCCTACATAAATAAATACATTTCTTCTATTTCTTTTTAAAGAAATTTGTTATGCAGTGTTTAGTTCTGATACATTTCACTATATTGCCAAAATATCCACCTTCATACATCCTATTTTTATTGGTTTTGCATCCAATAAAAAGCTGTTGTTTTCAATAGCTTCTACTTTGTTCTAATACCACTAACAGTCAACTGTGAGACATTTAGTAGCAACAAATTTTTAAAAAGTCTGAAATGCACTAGAGGCTTCAAATTTTGCTGCCAATCTCAAATTTACTGAGCTCCTAACAGTAAACTATTCTTTCCCAAATGTTTATAGAAGCAGCCTTTAAACTGCACAACCTTCTGATCTTGGAACATACTATTTTATAACCATGCTCCACCCCGAACTACAAAGTGGCCCACGCCAAGTCCATCTATCCAGTATGTTGGATTAGTATGCGGAGGCCATGGGGCTACACTGACAGTGAGGCCTCTGAGAGGAGCAGTGCCATGAATTCTTTAGCTTGAGTGTTCATGCACCCTTACTGTCATCACGCCTGAGAGGACAAGTCTGGTCAACGGGAGACAAGATGACACGTACACATACACACACACACGCACACACCCACACCCACGAGAGCAGACAGACACAGGCACATATATATAAATCTGATTTACCCACTTTAACCAGTTTACACAGTTAACTGATGATCCCTGTGGCAAACACTAGCCGGTTTTAACAATCTTATCAGCTCACACAACACATTCCCTTCTGAGTTACACAACAGGAGCTGACCATGGCCATGTATAGCTCACAAACACACACACAAGCACAAGCACCAATCTGAGGGAATTTTCAATCTCTTCTTCTCTCTTTCGCTCTCCCTCTGCCTGTGGAGAACGATGGCAGGAATCAGGGAGAAGAGCAGGGTTGCTAAGCGACGGGTTGTGGTTGCCATGGTGAATTTAAGTGGAACAGCTGGTCCAATCAGCATAAAGTGTGGGCAGGCGGGTGCAGAGCCAGCAAGGCTCATGCCAACACAGACAGGCAGGACAGAGGCTGCTGAGGCATGCAGGATGGAGAGGAGAGCTGAGCAGAGGACAACAAAGTAAGCTAATGGGCAAAAAAAGCGATAAAACTGCTCTAAAAATGGATGGTAGAAAAAAATAACATAGGAAGTCAAAAACACAGGAGAAGGGCTTAATGGGGAAAAAATTGCCTGGTCAAATGGAAAGAGTCAAAGCAGAAGATCAGAAAAAAAAGATGAGAGCAGGACTAAAATAGTTTTGAGTCTATTTTAAGATGTAGATTTGGAGAGATGGGAGGAAGTCAGAGAGCCATACACTCAAAGATAATTCTTCCCATAAGACTAACAACAAATGGAGCATCAAATGAACCTCACAGAATGTACCTTAGGTCTGCTCGAGACGGCAGCAAATGACATCTAATGCAGAAACCAAACTAATCAAAAACAAATAGAGAAGGAAAACATTTGAAGCCACAACAGAGACTGTAAAACGAGGGAAACAACGCAAGCACCATTAGAGGCGGCTAATGACAAAGTGGTGATGAGATGCTAATAATGATAATAGGGTGGGAAAATGTGAGGATGTGGGGGATTTCTGATTAATGGAGCATTTGTTAAAAGATTAAAAACATTGTGGCTCTTGGAGGCTGAGAAGTGAGAAGGGTGAGAAGTTTGCTGTTAGCCTAAAGTTTTCAGTGAAGGGCCGTCAGCCACCAACATTACAATACCTTGAAAAAGACTTAATACCCTTTAAGTTTTCCCCAAACATCGGTGTATTTTACTGAGATTTTAGATGCAAAGTAATATGTACCCATGAAGTTGAAAGACAGGAGTCACATTATCTGTGAACAGAGTGCAGTCATTTAAAAATATAATACAGTCTGGCATAACTTCAAACCTACCGAAACCCGGTGGGTTAATCAGAGAAGCAGCTCAAGAGGCTCCATTGTAACTCTGGAGGAGCCGCAGAGATCCACGACTCAGTTTGGAGGTGGCAGTTGCAGTGCGGTGCTCTACAGATCAGTTTGTTTGTTTTTGTTTTATGGGGAAACAAAGGGCAGAAAAGTTAAAGAAGTCGTTTTTTTGCCATCTAGGACACACAGAAAACATGTGGATAGAGCTCACAGCCGTTGCTTAACACTTTGTTGATTCACCCTAGCCTCAAATATTTTCAAACACGATGCCACCAGCGTAGCTCAAATATCTTTAGCCAGTTTGACCCATTCTTCTTTGCAGTACTTCATCCATCTGGTTGGATAGGAGGCATCTGTGCAGCCATTTTCAGATCTCTCCAAAGATGTTCAGATTCAAGTCTGGACTCTGGCCTGGTCTTTCCAGGGTGGTTTTGAAGCCACTCCTTTGAGATTTTGGCCATGAGCTGAGGTCAAGTCAGTCTGCAAGGCTGAACATCAACTTCTTTGTCACCTCCCTGACTAGGAAGAATATCTGTTCCAAACCTCGTTGATTTATGTATGTTGGAGGCCACTGAGCTCATTGGGACCTTCAAAGCAGCCAAAGTTTTCTGTAATTTTCCACAGAATTGTACATCAAGGAATTAATCCTGTGTGTAACATTTTTGTGCTCTGACCTGTACTGTCAACTGCGAGACCTTAGACAGACTTTCCAGATCTATTTCAATTCACTCAGTTTACCTCAGCTGGATTCCATTTAAGTTGTAGATGCTTCTCAAATATGATCAATGGAAGCTGTTCAAGCAAAGGTTGTGAATACTTATGTAAATGTGATTTCTTGGTTTTCTATTTTTAATAAATTGGCAAAACACTCAAAAACTTTGTCGTAATGTGGTATTTGTTTGTAGTATTTTAATGAAATTAGTTAATTTAATACTGGTTTAAACAAGGATTTCATGTCACTAAAAGTGGGAAAAGTGAAGTGCTGAGAACACTTCCCAGATACATTGTGAGGCTTTAATACTTTAAATATTTTCAAAGAGAGGGATAAAAACATAAAATATATATGAAATTAAGAAAAATGTGCAGCTTGCATCATGCTGTCATTGTTGTTGCTACAGTGTATTTCATGAAACTGGCATCATAATTACTGCTTTAAGAAATTCAATTACAAGAAAAAAAAAACAAGAATTTACTAGACTCCTCATAAGCCGAAATACTCCAACGAGAGTTATAACACCTATCAGTAAGACCTGGCAGGTGTCCCTGGAGTATGTTATTTCAGATTTTGCTTATCTGGTCAGTGTTCAGGAAAAGGTCCATTTCCAGGTCCTCAGTGGACAGCTCTGCGTCTTGTCTGATACTTTTATCAGTTATTGGTTTCGCCGTTTATCAGGAGGCTGAGATTGAAGCCCGAGCAAACAGCCTGACACGTGCATCTGTGCAGGAAAGATCTAAAATGTAAGAGTCGGTCTGGAAGGATGTGTGCATGTGTGTGTGTTTGTGTAGATCCATTCTGGCACATATTTACAGCAGAGTGCAAACTGTGAAAGTGGCCTTATCACTACTAAACAACATATAAACGGCAGATGATTCTGCCTTTTACTCATCCAAAGGGGGGGTTGTCTGCCTTAGACACATGCAGGCAGACAGTTTTGGTTCCTTCTCAAAACATAATGGGGAATAGTAGTATATTTATTATAATTAAAACTGAATGTAAATGTAAAATAATAATAATAGTAACTTTTTTAGGTCAGTACATGATGAAAAGGTGATTTCATATCCGTCCAGCTCCTGAGATACCCGTTCACACAAAGACCTCACTCTGTCACACCTTCTTCTTGTCACTCACACAAAGAATGCTGGGAGGCATGGTTTCCAGGGCGACCGAAAGGCACCTTTCCTTGACAACAGTTCAGAAGGCGGTGATGGAGGACATTAGCTTGCACCTCAGGTGGAGCAATGCTGAAGGTTGGAATTTGTACCGCAAACAGAGCTGAGCAGAAGCAAGAGCAGGTGTAATGCATTTGTGTGAGAAGAACTAAAAATACAACCAAGGAAAATTTTGCACAAACAATAAAGTCACAGTTCCTTAATGAACTTTGCAGTTTTTTTTTGTTGTTTTTTTTTGTTTTAAGGTTTATTGTTATCCTCCAGAGCTCGATGTGATAGAAGACCTATTGGGAGTTAAGCTCACTCTCTGGGTATCTGCTCGCACTGATAAATGAACTAAGCCGCTTCACACTCAGAGTGTGAATTAAAATTTCACACACACCCTCTCTCAAAAGACCCCCTTGCACACTGTCCTAAATATGAAATACCACAGTCCACAATCCCCCCTAGGCATTCAACATCATCTTCAAAGAAGCCCTCAATCAGCTTAATACAGTCTACATCATGCACAGACATATACAGTTACATATGGTCATAGCTTCTCAAAAAAAAAATACAAATAAAAACTCCCTGGACTTCATAGAACACAGGCCATGGCGGAAAATGGGAAGACTTTCGGTTTTGTGATGCTCTCAGTGAAGGCCGGAACCGTGAAATTCATGATCAGGAGACTCGGGGTAAAGCTGAGTGCATGGAGTGAGAACACAAGGCCAGAAGACACAGAATCTGAAGAAAACCGCACATAATGATTGGGAAAACAGAAAGGAGAAGAAAATGGGAGTTGTTTGCAGGTGTATTTGTTTGTTTTAGGGAGCGCGAGACCAAGATAGAGTGCACAGAGAATTGAGTGCAGTTAGCAGTGTTTCCCCCTCGGCTGAGGCATTAACAAGCCTATAATGGACCCTCTTAAAAAGCCAACCAGGATCTCCTCCAAAACTAACTGATTTAGAGTGGCCAGGGCCCCCATGGGCAGTGGCCAAGTCCTCCCCCACCACCTCCAACACCGCGTTCCCTGCCTCCCGCCTCCTCCGTCCCTCCCCAGCATGGCTACAGCAAGCCCCCGGTGGCAGGCGGCACAGACACACATTGTGTTTGTCTACTGAACCACAAGCAATAGCAGTTTATAACACAATAAAACACCATGAGGAGGCATTAATTGGATATAATAGCCCGGGAATGATTTAGATGATTTAACACCTTTTCTCTGAGTCGAGTGCATAAAAGAGGGGAGAAAATAGGAAGAGAGTAATAAAAGGAAATTAGAGACAGACTTGCACATCTTTTCCAACTTTTGATATCAGGCTACTTTAAGTCCACACACACACATTTGTAAATACAAACAGAAATATAGCAAATAACTATATTTTGTACTTTGAAGTCAATCATGTGCAAGGTTGGCGTAAATGCAATAAGTCAAATTTATTTACATACATAAAAACTGGTGTGAAAACTGTCTATATTTACATCTGTTACCTAAAGAATACCACTCATTTAATCTACTACATGTGAAATAAATCTATGACTATAATGTATTGATTTCAGAAACTTTGAGTTACCGTCCATATAGGTAAGATGGGAAAGAAACAAATAGTACAGACCCGACCACCTTATTGACATTATGCAATAAATATCAAAATAAATACAAGATTCTTACTGCAATTTACACCTAAGACCAGTTTGCTAACTCTCTTAGCATTATTTCTATTCACCTTATCTCTTTCCAGCCCACTCTTCCTCACATCTCGGGCTTTTCAGGGCTGTAAACGGAGCGAGGGATGGGGTAGGGTGTGAGACCTCGCACATATGTACATAATTGGCACTTTACTGTCATATCAAATTCATATCAGCGCAGGGTCTCGGGTTGAGAAGAACAATGAGGGCCAGACAAAAGCGCGACTCCATGCTCTGAGAGTCGCCCTGATAACCGTGCTGTAGGCCGGTCAATAAAACCAATCATCTCTAATCTTCTTATGGGGGACGAAACAGTTCTCCCTCCCAGATATTCCACACTGCTGCAGTGAAACACACTTTACTATACAGCGTTGCATCAACAAGGACCAGAAAAAGTGGCAGAACCGTAACCCCACGACTGCAACAACCGTCTACAGCTTTATCATCTGGTCTGATTTTGGTAACATTTGTAGTAGTAGTTTTGATATGGCTAAATTGGCTCACACCCCAGGGTGGCAGGGCTGGGGTGTGAGCCCTGCCACCCTGTTCACCAAAAACATTGAGAAAACCCAAAATTATCACTCAGTTGTACCTTGGTTGTTTTTCTTCTTTGCATGAAAAACAAGAAACAAAACATTTACATTAAAAATACTGAAAGAAATATGCTAAAAGTTGTATCTGATAGCAGTTTCAAATTTGGCACTAAATTAAAGGGCTTCTTCACTGTTTTAATGAATCTTGAATATATTTGGTCATTTTTAGTTCAAAATCTCAAACGTTCACACAAGTAAGTTATGATAGGAATAATACAATGTTGGTGAGTGCGACTGGGTGAATGTGATGCTAGAGTAAAGCACTTTAAGTCCATTTACTATTGTGTGCATTCAAAAAGTCTCATGGTAGAAATTCACTGAAAACGGTTACTGTATCAAGCCATAATATAAGCCTGAATACCTAATGTATCGCACTGTATGCAAACATTTTCACCACATAATTTTTTTATATAACATTACAGCTATTTTCCTTGTTAGATAGTACTAAAGGTATTTTCCTCAAATGTGTGTAACCATTTTTTAAAAATGACTACAGACTCCATAAAATCTTTACTTCTGAGAAAGCGCATGTAGGAACTAGTAGAAGACAAGAAATCAATTTGATGCAGCAATTTTGGATAAAAGTCAACTCTGTAAAAAAGGTAGCGATCTCAGAAATGTTTGTATCAAAAACATATACATGTGGCTTCATGAGGTTAAAGATGTTGCTCAAACAGAGGACTGGAAGTGAAAATGGCAAAAGAACTACCAGTAAAGGTCAATGCCAAGTAGATTACATAGATGAACTACATCTTCACTTGCAACTTGAAAATGATATCTATAAACAGTTTAAGATTTGTCTTTTATGAAGTCTTACTGACCTTTGTCATCTGTTTTTGATAGGTTGGCTTCAGCTTTTGTCTGTACATTATAGAAAGAGACAAAGACATCAATGTGCCGTGGACTACAGACACAAAAAGCTTCTTGACTAACTATGGCAGTGGCAGTTCTTTATATTAAAAATATGGCTCAACACCCAGGTGGCATTCTGTCATGTGCAATATATTAAAAAGTAAAAAGGTCTGTCTGTGACAGGCCAAATCATTTTTTTTTTATTATGAGAAATAAATATATACCCAGCTTAGTGTTGCTGAAGTTGGTGTCTGATTTGAAATGCCTATTTGGTTCTAAATTCAATTCACAAGTCATTTTGTCTAATTTTAGGGAATCAAGAATGTTTCTGATCATCTCTTGTTCAAAATATTAAAGAATTTAAGTCAAACCTGACCTAGCTTAGGTTAGGATTTATGAAATCCTCATTCTACTTGGAAAGAATGAGCAAATTTGGAATACTGACGATGTCATGGGTTTATTCAAGAACCTATCACTGTTTGACTGTGCCTATTAATGTATATTGTCCTTTTTCTAAGTACAAGAAATTAAACCCTATAATCCAATTTTTTTCAAATTGCTTATTGTTTAATTTTTTATTTTATTAAATATTGTCTACTGTTCATTTTTAAAATATATTTCCAAATCTCTATCAGTTGTCAGTGTGGCTACCCCGTGTTTCAATACAGCTGTATGCAAAACCTCTCTGATGCTCCCAACGTAAAAAAAACCTCCCAGTCTGCAAAATAAAGTGTGGGGGGATGGGAGAGGTCATGGGGTGATGCTGTATGGTTATTGTAGATTAATCATCCTCTATCAAAGAAATGCACGAGGAATAATTAAGATATATGTACAATGCAGAATGTTTGACACAGCAGAATAGGTAAAAGACTGGTAAAAGACTGATTGGTGTATGGAACAAGAAGTAAAAGTTCAAAGCATTAAAAATAAACGGACTTGTTGTATTTTTGCAATTTCTTATGAGTCATCATTAATTTCCGAGAGATGCATGTCACTGTTTCCCACTCTTCCTTTTTATCTTTGTAAATCTCCATCTCTGTTTCGCTTCCTTTCTCTCCCTAATGATGTTTGGCTGAGGTGTGGGTTAATTGTGAGGTTAACTGACAGCGATGAGGAGCTGTGTGCTGTGAGCATGAGACCAAAGTGAGGCTTAGTCTGTGGAAGGGAAAGGCTGCACATAACTTTATTGGACTGTTAGCAGCTTTACATGTTGTGGGGGTGTGCGTGTGTGTGTGTGTGTTTCATCCGGTGGGCACAAATGAGCATCAGTAAGAGCAACGCTTTGAACGGAGTTGAAGCGTGTGCCTTTGTTTTCATGTGAACGCCTGACGCTGAAGATTTGTGTAAAACTCACCTCATTTCTATGTTACATCTCTCCTCTACGCCAGATGAACACAAACACAAAAAAAGGTCTTTGCAGCTACTGTGCTCACGTACTGGGATTTGACTTGTTATACAGCATTCAGTAATGAATGTCCACAAAAGTGTGTCCTGGTACATTTCATCTCCATGGGCTGGAGCACAAGACCAAGACAAATAATATGTATAAAGTGAGAACAACCATACATTTTAACGCCTTTATTCATTTGAAAATAAAATAGTGCAGTATTTTTGTTAATCTGCAAGAACATCATAAAACCTGTCTGAATCTTATTAATAAAATCAAAAATCTTATACACTTTTAGACACAGATTCTATCATGTATGCCCACTGACACACCTTTAAGAGATTTTAATATTAATTTGCCGTTCAAATGTATAATAATTGTATAGAAACAGACAGGATAATGACTCTTTTTCTGCAGGTTGCGTGACAAGCAGATCAATGCAAACAGCTCATGACATTTATCAGATGGAGTCAAGGACCTCTACATCAGTACTGACGCTGACCTCAACCAGTGGAAGTCGGCCCAGCATTATTGATAGGGAGTGCGCAAAGCCAGGGACAAATAGCAATTCATTCTTCTGCCAACAAAATAACAGTGGAATGGATATTTAATGGAATAAGGGGAAAAAAACATGTTTTTGAGTCATTGTAGCACAGCATTGCAAGTTAGGATATACTTCTAATAATTCTGAGCAAATATTCAAGGATGTTTTGTTTTTGTTGTTTTTAAGCAATAATAAACAGGAACCCGTACACTGGACTGAGTCTTGAATCACAAAAATGTGAAATTTTCTCTCGTTTTATACTTTTGTGCTTAAATTACATATATATATATATATATTTATTTATTTTTTTATAGAAAAAAATATATATGATGTTTTTCACCACATGTTCTAATATATATTGTTCAAATTAACTATTTTTTCAAAATAACAATCTTTGAGCAGGTGTTAAATGTACATTTCAATAAGCCCACATTTCTGCATTATATTTCTATTGCTCTATGATCATATTCTTTAATACATATCAGTATATTGTATTTCATTTTGCCCTACACACACTTCTAAAGTTATTAATAGGAACACACCTGAGTACAAGAGTTGGAATAAAAAAATAATTATTTGGTGATAAATTTGCTGCAAAACGTGTGACACACACAAGCTCTACAGAGGCTGTAAAAATTAATAATGGTTACTCCTGTGAGCAGGTGTAACATGCTCTATCTAAAGCACATGGACTATTCCTGCATGTCCAGACTCACCTCTCTGCGTGTGTTCACTGAGTGCGTGTGTACAGAAGCTTGCGGGCTTTAATACAGACCAGTGTTTGCGGTACATCTCGCCGTATATTACCATTTCTCCTCAGAGTGGCCCCTTGCATTCAGATCAGCGGCCGGCTGCCTGATCGCAGAGGACAGCTTACTAGGCCCCTTGAATTGTTCACCGGGAACAATGGCTTCCTTTGTCAAAGTGTTTCTCTTTCTCCTGGTGGACAATGCTGGAGGGTCCTTCTGGCTCTCTACACTTAAGAAATGTTTGCAAAGTTACACCTTTCTCTACGCCTCTCAAAACATGTAGCAACTCCAGTATAAAAGTGTGGGAGTTTTTTTTTTTTTGGCAAAAATGCGCCGGTGCTTTGCTCTTTGATAAACTTTGCCTACTGTTTTAAATTTCCTAGAGAATGAATTTAGTTTTGGTTTTTGCTACTGTTCTCACCTGCGCCATTTTTTAAGATATAATGTGTATATGTATGTATGTCACACACTAAATGTCTTATATATACTTATATAACACATTTAGACCCTTATCTCTAAATGACCTGAGTGTTTTCTCCAGACTGTGTTTTCTCTGTGTTTAATGTGGGTTTGGTTATAGAATGGGCTATATCAGTTGTGTCTGCATAACGAGCACATGGTGCAGAGTTGCCCACTGGGCTGCAGCCCTGACCCTCTCTCCTCCTGATGAATGGCCCCATGAGCAGATGCCCAGCTGTGCCTATTCGGGCCTTCAACAACATTTCAGAAATCAGTATGATTTTCCTGGGAAACATGTCAGATCGGGAAACTTTTATCCAGTTGTCTAACTTGGCGATGGTAAAAGTTCGACATGTATTATTATTATTATTATTATTATTATTATTATTATTATTATTGGGTAAATAATATTTTTGAAAAAATTAAATGTTAAATAGAAAAAATAACTACGTTGGAAAATTTAAAAATAATAACTTTAAAACATAATCGCTCAGATTACACTGTTGTACTTTTTTTGGATACATTGATGAAGTCTATATTGAAAAAGGGAGACTTATTGCAAGTAACTTTCCAGTAGGTATATTAATTATTGCAGAGATTATCTCCTGCAAGTTACAGTCAACAAATTATTTCCTTCCTTTAGCATCAACTTTTATAACTTTTGTAAGTGCACAAAAATACCTTGCAGGACCCCTCTCCTTATGGTGAAAGGTTTTGAAAGGAAGGTATCCCGACTGAAGAAGCGTGCAACTACGATAATAAATTTATTTCGAAAAGCTTGTGTTGAAACTGAACGTTTCTGTATGTAATTCAGACGCGCAGGGGGGAAAAAATGTTCCCAGCATTCCTCAAAAGTCCAGGGGCCGCAGCTCGCACAACTGGGACCGACTCTCCTCTCGTCTTTTGTTGAGGCTTTTGTGGGGGGCTGCGTATTGGGATTGGGGGTGTAATGAGGGGGCTGAGACCCCCCGATGGGGGTGCATTTGCTGTCCAAAGACCGTTAGACAGTGGCAGAATGAATGGGCCCTGAATGTCATTGTAATGCACAGGGACAACTCCCCCTTCATTCAGCTTGAGATGTGGAGGCCGCTCAGCTCCGCAGAGGGAGAGGCGAGAAGAGAGGAAAAACTGCAACTGCAATCCACTTGCACCGTTTCTCTTCGGCTCGTCGTGCAGGTGGAAGGACGTGGACAAATATCTGGCTAAGGTTTAGGCGTTTTGCTTCTGCGTTTGCATGCAGTTTTTTTTATACTCTGGAAAGTCAGCGGTTGCAAAAAATGTGGAGAAGAAGCCAGCAGCAGCCTATGGCGCAGAGTTGGACCACAATAAGACGCTGAACAAAGGATAACGAACCCAAGCCGATGTGGATTTATCAGTATAGACATTTTTTGGTAAAGAAGACGCCTCTTCTGCAGCAGTTGGCAGCTGTGCCGCTTTGAGCCATTGTATTGTTTCCATATATTTTGGCAGCAGGAACCAACAGACTTTTAGGCCAAACACTGAATTAGTGGATTGTTTTTGCAGTAATGTAAATGCAGTAAGGGGCGTTTTGAGATGCAGATTGTGGTGCAGGCCTAAATACGGCAATGTGGGTATTTAAAAAAAAAGAGAAAAAAAGTTAACAAGTGTATTTGTTTGAAGGAGAGGGAGAGGAAAGCCACATTTGCGATTCTATGGCCTCAGTTAGAGAGAAACAACGAGCAGAGGAATCACCCTCAACACGGGCTGACAGTCCTTCCTCTCTGTCTCTTTGTTCAGCCAACAGTGGGAAGTATAGACCCAAGCCAAGAGAAACATTTGAAAATCCACTGACATTTTCTACCCGGACAGAAATCGATGGGATTTAATTGGAACTGTGTTTAAACACGCAATGCAAATATGGTGCAGTTTTAAGAGCTTCTGTTTATTTAAGGAAGGCGTCCTCAAGACAGTCAGAATAATTGGTCTTTTTTGTTGTTGTTGTTGGAAACAAAAGTAGCATTTAAAAAATATATATTGAAGTGCTTTGTATGAAAACTATGTAATGTCATTTTTAATGCAAAATGCCCTCAATTTAATTTATATAAACAAATAAAATATAAACTATTTTTTAAATAATTCATTTGGTACTTTAAATCCAACCAAAGAACAATGTTAGTGGAAAGGTTAAAGATAAAGCCTTAATAACTAAATTTCCTTGAAGCAGCAACTCATGGCAAAACTATGCAACATATTATGTTTTACAAAATTATTCTGCCTCTCAAATACATATTTTTATGTATTTCCCTGTTGTTCAAATTATTAGCTTATGTCATATACTTTGTAGCATCACGTGATTGTGGTCCCGACGCTCTGGTGTCACAGGCCTGAGAGGAACAACTTTGACTTTGAGCACTGCTTGAGATGTGGGGAAGATCTCAAGCAGCAATTAACGATTAACCGAAAAATAAACAGACAAACAAAACTGCTTGCGTTAACACAGCTAACACGGTTCTGTATTTCCTCCTCAAAGCAAAGGCCATGCACTGGTTTAACCCATGTGTTGTTTAAATGGAAATGATAATGGAGGCGCTTTGTTCAGCTTTTTCAATTATCAAATACATTCACCGAATGCGATAAATGCACGAGAAAAGGCAAAGGAAAACAACAACAAAAATAACCCATTAAGATGCGCAGGAGCACAAAAGCGATGACCGTATTTCTTCTTCGTCTTCTTCTTGTTCTTCTGCGTTGCATTAAACTGTCGGCTGCACCAAGCTGATTGCAGGCAGCCGGCACCGACGCATGTTCGCATGTCGCGCTGCAGAAAGTCAGGTAGATGGTTTCAAGGACGTTTGAGGTTGATGAGGATTTGGTTCTAATGGGGGGCGGTGGTGGTGGTGGAGGTGATTGGGATGGGGGATGGCTTGGGCCCCGGGCCATGACGTCATTGTGCGCCCATGTAATCCTCTTGCGCTGAAGCCCAATCAGCAGAGACTCGCAATTGTCTAGGATGGGAAGAGAGGGGGGCTCTAATCTGGGAGACAGTGGATCACACAGCCCGCAAGAGATGAGAACGAGTGAGAGAGAAAGGGGGGAGGGGGGTAGAAAGCAGAGGAGGGGGGATGCGACCAGGGCTGGATTTTTTACTCGAAATGGGTCAGATTAAAGAGCCGAAACCGAACGGAAGCGACTGACATCTTGGTTGGCGAAAGGATGTTTTTTATTTGTTTTTATTTTTGGCAGATGGAGGAGCTGTTTTTCCGATCTTGAAGAAAGAAAGAATAAAACAGCTTCAGTCTCCACCGGCTGTAGGGACATGCTTGAAGATTTGTACTGTAGCATAATGTAAGCAAAGCACTCTGTAGTGTCAGGTGCTTGAGAGGAGAAAGGAGGCACGGTGCGTCTGTGTCCGAGGGCGTTGATCGTGGACAAGGCAAGGAACTGCATTCAAGCCAAGTTCAATGGAACATACAGTTCTCTTCGCAGTGGGATGTATGGCTTCAGACTAATAACGCACCGCCGCTTGAGCTGCTGTCTTTAACAGTTTGGTCTTTGTGTTTCTGGACCATGTTGTGCATTTTATTGGGAAGGAGGAAATCGGGAGATTAAATAGCTTTCAGCTGTCATTCCACGTCAGGTAGCGTGCCAAGAAACGCGTAAAGACGCACATCTGCATATATGCCCGGCTTTTCCCCTGCCGCTAGCTTCGTAATGCAACGATTCAGACGTAGGGAGGCTTGCATTCGCGTTGTGGCGCAATGATATTCAATATCATTTTTCCCTCGCGTGAACCCTGCAGAGTTGCAGGAGACCAGCGCGTCGGTTATTTTGGTAAATCCGCTTTAAGATCCGAGTGTCTAAATGAGCGTTTTGTGTCCGAGGCGCGCGTGATTGCGCTGCAAATCGGCTTTAGTTTCGTATGTATGTGTCTGTATCGCCTATATAGTTGAGCGCGCACACGGGACCTGGAGCTGTTCTTTAAATCTCCGGCATGATGGTCTTGGATCCTCCTTGGGGGGGAAGATGTTGCAGGAGGGTGGGGGGAAGTGGGGTTTGAGAGGAGGCTCGCTTGGCTTCATCCTGCGCCCATCAGCGGGGCCCTAAAAGGGGTTGTCACTCTGCGTGTTCACAGCGGACCTTGATTTAATGTCCATACAATTAAGGCACGCGGTGAATGCCAAGAGAGGAATCTACACAGCATCCTTTCCACGTTTTATTCCTTATAATAATAATAATATTATAAAAAATAAATAAATAAAAATCTCAGGCCGCAGGGTAACTGACCCTTCATCCCTCAGAAACAGGCCCGCAACTGCCAATCAAAGCGGCTCGCGTGGATGTGCTTACGGGGAAAGCAAGTTGCGCGTGCAGATCCGGTCTCTCGCGTGTGTGCGTGTGTGCTACTCGGGCTGGATGGGCGCAATGCGCAGATTTAAAAAGGGTGATATATGACCAGTTTGGTCAACCTTCATATTCCCCATAAAGTCAATATTAAGTGTTTTACTGGTGATTTTTAGTAGCTGTTCTCCACTGCTGGATTCTGGAAAAGGGCTTTCCAAAACAAATGGACCTTCAGGTGTTATCAACTGTTCATATTAGGTTTACATATTATTTAAGACTCGAAGAAAGGTATTTGTAAGATTTACAGATGTGCCACTTATTTATTAAGCCTAATACAAAAGCATTTTGTTGCTAGTAGGAAATGGGCCAAAGGCTCATTTTTCACTGCAGACCAGATGTAGAAAATGATCATGTTCTGGTTCAACTGTAAAGAAAACGTAAATTACATATCTAAAAATAGCGAATAATATTTACTTGTGAAGATCATATGCATGTAGTTGCAATATATATATATATATTTTTTTTTTTTATTAGATTTTATAGTTCGCACACGGCCATTGGCATAAGCCCAGCCTGTGGGTTGCTGCTGAGTGTGTAGCGCATCTTCTAGATGTTTCATTCCTTCACATCCTCAGTGTGTGGCTCAGAACTCAGGCCCACAGAAGCCGATGAGACTAAATGAAAAATACTAACTGGCAACGGCTGCAGTGTTTATTCGGATGGAGTCAACATGCATCACAATAAGTGACTTAATGCCATCTACAGGCGCCTCTCTCACAGTGCATGTATATAGGTACACCACTGAAAAAGGAGTAATAAATGGCGACTAGGAAAAGTCTAATTAATTTGTCAAAACCTTCGTTTTGTTCTGTTGAGTTTAAGAGCTGGCAAAATTTCTAATATTTTACGCAAGGGTGATTAACTTCATAAGTATACGGACAAAAACAAAAAGCCAAAGAAAGGGCCTGTCTTTTGAGAAACGCTGCAGTGATTAATGTTCCAGCTAGACGCCCATTATTTACGCACCAAATTCCTTAAAAACAGGATGGCAGCTAAAAGGTATGCTCGAATAATATGCATCAAATTTTGGTCTCAGGAAACTATTGAAGACGACTCAATCAATTATTGAGAGACGAGGAAGTAAAAATAAGTAATGCTACCTTGGATATTATAATGTAACGTTATACATTAACATAACAGTTATCTTGCGTTTTGAGCCAAACTCAAGACCACAGAGCCCCTAATCTTCATAGTGACACATTTGACATTGAGAGTCATATTTCCATAACCTTTCACAGATTTTTTTTCCTACTTTAGATTTCAAACAGAAAATTATGACACATATTTTCTTTGGTTAGTAGTTTTGACATATTATTTCGGCTGATGTCTAGATTATGTGGGTTGTAATTCCTGCATACATAATTTGATATATTTTTGTTATGTTAATATGTCTTGTAATATGTCAGAAATAAAGAGTGAGATGTGCCACATTTGCTACTTGTCATTACTGTTCTAAACCAAACATGCATGCACCAGTTTGACTTTCTGCAGAGATGCTCAACCTTGGATCATTTGCAGCAGACAGTTCCCACGCCTTAACCTTATGATGGTTCAATTAGGACAGACAATCTGGCCAATATGTAAAATACCACAAAACATTTTCAGTCTGTACAACTGTCTTTAGTTTATTTTGTGACAGGAGAATGCTAACTGCTCTTTCTCTAAATCAGGACCATGGAGAGTGCCGGTTAAGCAAAGTGAAAGGGAAAAAAAAGGCATTATGAAGCAATTTTCTACATATGAGAACCTAAAACAAAACCGTGCAAAAAATGCATTGGCTATTTTTTTTCCATCTTACAAACATATATGTTTTAATAAATCTCATCAAATCTGAAACCTCTTTAAACTGTAAGTAACATACCAGGTTCGATAACAATTGTCTACACAGAATATTGGGCTAAGCTAACAAGATTAATAAACAGGCAAAGTAAGGAAATTATTTCTAGCTTGAAAACTTTTGAGGGACATTTCAGCACAGCGGCTGGCCTGTGGAGCTAGCCGTATTTGGATAAGGTCACTGTAAGAATTTCTCAGGGAACTCACAGAGGACTCATGAGATCAAGTAATTTCTGAACTAACAGTTTATTAAGGCTTGAATTCTTCTATAAAGAAAAACCAAGATAGATCCTTTTGAACAGGTTGTGTCCACTACAGCTGTGGCCTTTTAGATAAATCAGAGGTTTAGCATTTCATATAATGGATCCTTCTGCAGTGCTGAAATCTGTGGCCGACCCGACAACCTCCTTACATCAAACATCTTACAATTATCCTTAATGTACATGTAAGCCCTGTACTTTATTCCCGAGCAGCTACCACCTCCAGACGCAATAAAAGTCCTCGGTGACGTCCTTTAGCGTCTCACCTCTGCCCTCCTCTGCATGTCAGAGTGGTGTTGGTGAGGGCGCGCGCATGTCCCCTATATTGCTTCAATCAACCTAGCTATCGGTTAGTGCAAGTACAAAGATAATGAAGGTTAGAGGCTATGAGAGGTGATTACACTGGCCAGGTAAGAACACAATGCAGCATCACAAATTTACTCCTTCTCTGAAACTTACAGTTCATACTCGGACGACTTCTGTAAAGTGCATTACTTGAGCCATTTCACTTTTATAATAGGGTAAAGACAAAAAATGATAAAAAAAAAAACCAAAAAAAAAAACCAGAATTTAAAGAATATACATCATCTATAACCTGAATACGCAAACATCTACTTTTGGCCACAGTTATCCACACAGGTGACAATATTATCCATTTCATCTTGAATAATTAAAAAAAAGAACATTTTCAATAGAATCTGAAAAGTGGGTTTTAGTTCATTTGAACTAAAATGAACTATTTGAGGCTACATCAGGTTTAGAAAAAACACAAAAGATGGAAAATGAAAGAAGCAGCCCATCTGCTTTCGGGGCTTCTCTCTTTATCACAACGGCCAAAGAGATACTTCGATAAATCACACGATCAAATGGAAGATAATCTGTGATTTCTTTTTTTACATTACTGTGTTCTTATTTAAAATGTTCTAGAGAGGCAAAAAAAACAGCACTGTCACCTTCAGAGGCAAGTCACATGGAGGACCTTCTTTTCAGACATCTTCAGCAGACCCACTGTATTTCAGCTCGCCATGCATCGGCACACACATCTCAATATTTATTTAGTTCCCCAATGCTTTTTTTTTAAAATTTTTTTAACATAATTCAGAACTTGCTGTATCAGGATAAGTAGATCCCAGCTAAAACAAACTATATTTGAAACAACCAAAAAACACACAGAAACCACATTTCATTCTTATTTTTTTTCTTAGTTGATAGTAAATCAGTTACATTAATTTTTAGGTTATACATTTTTAGGCTTTCTCCGTGAATATATAGACTCCTACGTTAAAGCTTAGCATTACGACCAACATGAAAGAATTAGCAAAAACCGAATTCAAGGAAACAGAGAAAAAAAAGAAATACGAAGGATTAAGACAGAATGACGGTGAATGGACAAATATTTGAACCCTCTCCCCTGTTTTGCGGAACAAAAAATACAAGAGCATAAAATTCATTAAACTTAGCACTTACATCATTATGTAATTCTAGCAAAGCAATTCAAGATGGTGAATTTGACAAATTGCTCCGGTTGACCAGGTTGTGGAGACAAGCGAAATCTGTTGTTGAAACACACAAAGACGACGCTCTCAGGACAAACATCAAAAGAAATTTTACAAAAAAAAAAAAGAGGGCTGTGAAAGTGTCATTAGTACAATTTTTGATTTAAATGGTGAGAGTTCTGGTTGTGAAGGACATATTTGTTGTTTCTTTCCCAAAAGCCCTTCCTCTTCTGAAATGTCTTAAGTCCTGTGTGACTTCACACTTTCCCTGATTTCTCCAGCAGTGTCACTGTTTGAGCAGTTCTTTTGACAAGTCAC
Organism: Phalloptychus januarius; assembly: GCA_902982915.1. NCBI lineage: Eukaryota > Metazoa > Chordata > Actinopteri > Cyprinodontiformes > Poeciliidae > Phalloptychus > Phalloptychus januarius. Next base: position 1,175,765 of record CADWAE010000201.1, on the reverse strand, counting down.
TGATAATTAAAAACAAAAATAAGGCTCCAGAAAAAAGTTTCTGAAATGAAAATTGTCAGTAGTAAGCCAAAAAATAGAGATTTTGTTGATCTGAATGAAAAATAGTTAAACCACTTAAGTTTTGTCATCCCAGTTCCAAGTCCCAACATTGCCTTAAGGATCCTTCAACCCTGTTGGCACAGATAAACCTATAAAGCATGGCAATGCTGCCCCCAAATGGACACAGAGGGGCATGACACGTCTGTTCCTGATTGTACTGAAATATAAAGTGGCAGTCAAACCCTGATTCAATTGGAGAGAGGAGGGGGCGGGAGCAAGAGAGAGAAAAACAAACGAGAAAAGAACGTGATGGAACAAGAATAAAAACATGTTTTAAAAAATTAGAGTGTGGTGGCTGCTAGATAACATTTAATCAGCTTATTATTGTCGCACAAAAATCGGTTGTTGGTGGGGGAAAAAAAAACAGAAAGAAAGAAATGTTCACCAGGATTAAATAGAAAACAGAAATGAGGGGCTTGGTTGCATTTTCATATTCTTCTGTCTTTAAATCGAGTCCTATTGTAAATGATCAAGCCGAGGATAAATGTCTTCTATTGTTTGTTCCTGTTTTGGCGCTCCTGTTTGAGAGGAAAAAGAATACATTAGACAGACAACTGGTAAATATTACTGCAGTAGAGTTCAGGATATCATAAACACCCTAAATAAAACACCCTTAATGAAGCTTTTGTTTCTTAATTTTTTTTCACATTACAGGCATAAACTTCAACGTATTTCTTGTGATAGACAAAAATGAGTATTAGTGATATCAAACAGAAGCAGAAGTGTGTTTTAATACAAATTTTAAAAAATCTGAAAAGTGTGGCGTGCTTTTATTTTAAGCTTGACAAAAATCCATACCTTGTTAAACTAACTTCGGCTGCAGGCACAGCCCCAAACTCTTTTGGAGTCTCTGTGCCAGCTTGGCTTTCTTAAATGCTAATTCATTTTAGTAGGTTAAAAAGGTTCATTTTGCTCTCATCTAACCAGAGCACCTTATTCCATGATTGGTGTCACCCTAATTTGCCTAAAGTTGCTTCAGGAAAACTGGATTTCCAATGACTAACATTGTCCATAAAGACTAGATTTGTGGAATGCAGAAGTAATAGCTGCATCCAAAGTCACCGTGTCCAGCTTGTTTTTTTACATTTCCAGGTTTAGCACACTTAAGTGAATACATGGCCCCTGTAGAGCCTGCTCAACTACTGACGAGGCAATTGAGCCATTTCATTCATGCGTGTCGGAGCAAGTAAACATCCAAAACACAAAACTATGAGGATGTTGGATTCCCATGCATTAAACAGATTCTTCCACTTCCTAATTAGTTTGGACTATCACCTAAAATATCAATAAAATACACAGAGGTTTGTGGTTGAAAGAGGACAAAATGTTAAAGTATTCAAGGGTCAAGAACACTATGGTAAGACAATTTTTAAAAAAAGGCAACATGGATTCAATAACACAAAAAAGTTTTTAATGAGGTGTTTCTTTATTCCATTTAAAATATGTATTAAATTAAACATTCTTGGGATTTTAAAAGACCCTGTCAAAAAATTCTAGCAGATGTTTACCTGATCCAACCGAGAGCGGTTCTGTATCTGAGGAGGTTCAAAAGTCTGTCAAACAAACAACAACAAAAATAGATAAAAACAGGAAAACGTTATTAGCCTCTTAGAAACCAGCATCTTTATAAAGAGAATGGTTGCACATCATTTTCAAGCAGCCGATTTATTTAAACAGTGAGAAGACTTTACCCACCTTGCGCACTTCCTCTTCCTCCTCCTGCCTCTTCTCATAATGAGAAAAATCGTCAAAGATGGAGGTGGTGTGTTTGTAGGTGGCGATGATCTTCAGTACCTGCTTGGCCTTCTCCAGAGGAACCTCCTGGGTATCGCGGGAGTTGGTCACTGGCTTGTTGTCGTTGTTCTCCAAGCGGATGTGGCGCAGCTGGCTGTTAGGCACGTCCTTAACAAACAACCAGTCCACGTCGAACTTGCCCTTCCACTTGTCCTGTGCCCAAACACCAGCACTGGTCCCGTAGTCCACTGGCGAGCGCATTTCTGCCACACCACAGAAATGACCACTGCCGTTGACACTGAACAGCAGGTACACCGGACCCTTACCATTCATTGCACGGAAAGCTGAGTCCAGCCGCTTGTTGCCATGCTCCGTGCTGCACCAGATGGAATACTTGATGGAGCGATGAATATCATCCTCGGAGTAGCTCTTAATGATGAAAACACGGCCGTTTTTCAGGTTCCAGTCAAAGTCCTTGGGGTTGTAGCTATGGGAGGCACGCAGCTTTTCCAGCACTGGGTGGGATTCTCCACCAGGTCCCTGACTAGCAGACGTTAAGGGGCCATTGTTCCCACCACCAACAACTCCCATCATGCCACTCCCATCTTGGCCGAGGCCACCCTGCCCGTAGCCTTGGTTACGATTGCGTGGCGCGATCCAGCGGGTCTGGGGCTGAGGTGGCTGGGTGTGGTTTTGGTAGGGTTGAGGTGGTGGCTGATGATGCTGGTGCTGGTGGTGTGGCGGCTGAGGCTGTAAGGCCATAGGCTGCATCTGGGGGGGGGGGGGTCCTTGCTGCATGGGGCCTTGAGGTGGCATGCCATGAGGCAGCCCAAGAGGCTGCTGCTGCAGTGGGGCTGTGGCTACTTTAGTGACTGGGCCCTTGTCCCAGGTCCCAATATTCATGTTGTGTTTAATGGGTGGTGGGGGCAGAGCCCCCCCTGGATTGGGCATCCCCGGCTTCACCTTCGATTTTAACTGCTGCGGTTTGGCAGGCTTGCTGGCAATGGCAGCCCAGGAGGTGGGCTTAGGGGGAGGCATTCCTATCGGTGTGGCTCCATTCCCTGTGGCTGCCACTGCCTGCCCACCAATCACAGACCCCACTGCCTTGACTCCTGACCCCTGACCAGTGATATCCCCTCCAATCTTCAGGCCAACCATCCCCTGTTCTAGGCTATTCATACCAGGAGCTTTGTTCAGGGTGTCGCTGTGAAACCCTGTCTGACCGTCAGGCACCAGTGTGCCCCCCAGGGAGCTGGGAGGATAGCTATAGCTGCCACCATAAGCTGAACTTTGAGTCTGCTGGCCCTGGGAGCCACTTGTGCCCCAAGCAGAGAAGGCAGGGTTTTCAGGAAAAAAGTTAAACCTGTGGGGGTAGATACTGCTTCCCAGTCCTCCTGGCTGGCCAAACACGGTGTCCGGCATAAAGTGGTGGTCTCCATTGCTCAGAGGTCCATAGGGTGTGAGGTAAGGAATTGGAGGGTCCCCACCTGTGGACCAGGGAGCCTCACTCAGTGGGTAAGGAAATCCAATGGAGGGAGCATAGTAGCTAGACATGTAGGGATCGGTGATGGACTGGTAGCTGTTGTTCTGAAATAAGATGGAATAAACAAAGAAGTGACACGGAGGCTCAATTTAAAACTGGTGAAACATGGTACAGGGTTTCCCCCAGTGTATTATAAGCCTGGTGGGCCAACAGGCTATAACTGCCCGCCCATCAGGATAAGCGATTTTTATTTTAAATAGGATTTTTACATAAGAGTAACAGTGCGACAGTGGACAGATTAAGCTTGGTTTGAAGATGATGCAATGAACTGGGCGTGAGGCGGCGAGAAACCAATTTTGCTATCTCTGCACCTGCCCTTTGGTCTCACATGTTATTATTTCAAATTATGATGTCTGCTTGTGCATCTCTGAATGTTTATAACTTTTAACCAAAAGTTCCCCTACCACTTGGCTTAGCAGATTTTCTGGGGGAACGTTGTGGTGTCTTAGTTTTGACATGCAAGCAAAATTACTGCTTTGGATAATTCTTAAAAGCAGAACACTTTATTCAGGCATCTGCTCACCTTTATTATACTGCGAGATTTCATAATAAAAATAATCAGAAAAACCCCAAAAAACAATAACACTGAAAGTATAATTTACCTGAGTAGATTGACCAGGAAGGTATGGCTCAAAGTCATTGTCATGGACAGTCTCCTTCTGATGCAGTGAACCATTTTGCACTGCAAATATAACAAAATACAAAAAATAAGCACATTGGAATTTACATTGATGGCAAATGGAGTGATGTTTTAAAGGGGGATAAAAAGAAGGTTGTTTAAATATGAATACATGCGATGCTACTAACAAAGCCTGTGAATGATTTCTTTATTGTTTCTTTGCAACTGAAATAACCAGATCGCATTACTACCTGAAACATTACTACCACATTACTACCAGCTGAAACTAGTTTTGATATATTATAAACAAGCTGTTTCTTTACCAAAAGACAAAAAATATTAATTTTAAAGGTATCACACAGGCTTGTGATGCTATAAAATTACAGAAAATCTGCATCTAGCGTGTCCTAAAACAATTTTGCAAAAGCAAAAACAGATGCAAATATTACACATAAATATCAAAATTCATCCAACAATGATATAATTCTCAAATGTTTTACCCTATTACGACTTAAAATACGTAATGACAATTTAACTAACCCTATAGTACATTAACAACAGACAAACAATGATAAAACTCCGATACTTATATTAATGAAGAGCAACAAATTATTAGTTGTAATTTAGCCCATGAAGAGATATGCCACACATAAACAGATTAAACGGTTTGCTTCAGTATGACACATTGGTACTGAATAATCCTAATAACAAAATGCTGTAAAATATGACATCCTACAAAGCATGTGAACAAGAAGTGACTAACATTTTAACTAGAATCTCAGCTAACAGTTTGTTTCTGAGAAGAAAAATACAAAATATGCAGCTAAATTAAAATTGATATATCTATTTACTGTGAAGTTGTATATTGTATTACTATATTTATGTACAACAGCCCTCTTACTACTCTCTGTCCACATAACAAACTCATAAATGAATTTGATATAATTCATTAAAATAGTTTAACTAAAGCGTTCCTCCTAACAACTATTAACACATCAAGTCTTCACTTGAATTCTACAATAAAGACATACATATTCAATTTCTTTGAGAAAACAAAAAAATCTTGCATTAGAAAAAGTCTTACAATACATGACAAAATAACAATACATGGTAAATATTTTATATATGGATCTAATAAAATTCATTCTGTGGCTGCTATTTGTGCTCCAATCGATTGGTTGCTGTTTGCGTTCCTGGCTGTACGCCCCCTCAAAACAATTTGTTATTGCAGGTTGTAGCTTGGAGATTTTCCAGTAAAAACAGAAATACCCACAATGTAATTTGTGATAATGAAAACCATGTTATATGCTGGATCTGCCTTAAGATTTGTATCATTTTTAAAAATCAATAAAACACATTTGATTTGATAGATGAGCAGATGCATAATTAACCTGTGCAAGGTCCAGATTCCCTCAAATAGTTTCATTTTAGCTTAACTCATTATGTTTTTTGGAATGTATTTTTGATTTAGGTAGAGTGCTCTCTATCACTGTTGTTATGACTAAATTATACTCCACCGTAGCAAATTTGATAATTTGATAAAATGTGTCCAAGTCAATTAATCATGTGATTAACTACTAAGAACACAAACATTTAATAAAAAAGTCTGTTAAATGTCTAATGAAAAGGTTCTTTGAAACAAATAAGAAAAAATAAAGCATTTTCTTGTTTTATTTTTCAGTGGCAATTTATCAATTGTTGGAATAGAAATTAAGGGGCATAAATCTCCCTAAAATTCCAGCTTTTCAGACAAATGATTGAAAAGCTTATTTTTGCTTTTAGATTAATTTCTTCAAGTGCTGCTGATATACTGGTTTAAAAGATGTTTTATTTTCCTTTGGTATATTTGTACTTTCATACAGAAAATATGTCCATCACACTTTGACAAATTTTAAAAACAATATCATAATTCTTACAAAAAACAACAAAATACTTGTATTCTTTGGCAAACTAAAAAGGACTGCCACATTAATGCTGTAAAAATATTATTCTGTCATCACCTACCTTTAGACGCTTGTCCCTTTGATCTCTGCATTTGGGTCCATTCAGAAAACCAAAACAAGAAACAATGTTATTTTTTGTAATTATGACTTTATATTATGAATATTATTGACATGATCAACATTCATGAGATTAGTCTGCCAATTTCATAAAAGAGACTATGTAGGATATTTATAAAACGTAGTCATATAGTGGACAAACAGTGCTTAGGGTGAGTTACTGTCAGATGTATTGAATATTATATACATTTCTGAACATCTCAAGTCAACTAGCCAGCTAATGCTAGCCACACTTCAGTAACAACTTCTACATCACAGGAACCTTAAAATGGCTTTCTAAACGCCAGTGGTTCTTAAAGCAACATGAATACATGTTTTCCAGAAGGTATTTCACTCGGTAAAGACACAGAAACACATTCCACTAAAAGTTACCTTTCAAAGAGCAAGTTACCTTGTGCCATTATGTAAATCTGTTTACGTTAACTAGATTTAGGTTTTACCAAATCAAATGGTGGGATTTTTGCAGCTATGTAGCTTACAAAACACAATTTCTGTAAAAGATACATCTAACAACGTGATGCATGCAGAGCTACAGATGTCATCTTTCTTGAACGTCAATAAAACCCTTGATCATTTTCACGGAATGCAGCCAACTCGCTAGCTACATGCCAACGCTAATGGCTAGCTAGCACTTCCGAGGAATAGCCATAGCCTAATAAATCGATAACGTTAGCAGGTAGTTAGCTCGCAAGCTCTCAACTGGCGAGATAAGTCGTCCTTCATACCTGAGGGTCAATGCTTGTGGTAGACATAATTCATTAAGCAAGTCCCTGGTTTTTTCACGGAGCCCGAGCCTGTGACTGAATTTCAACCCCCGTGATTTGCAAGCAAGTTCACAGCTCAGTTGGAGTTAGCTTCGGGGCTAACAGCGCCGCTTAGCTTATGGCTAGTAGTTGTAGCGCAGGCTCAGCTGAGTATTCTCCCAACTTCCACAGTTCAAGTCAGACGCCTCGGATTCTGTATCCCAAAGGTTTCCAGTCCGAGTTCAGCTTTTCCGAGGTTAAGCGCGTATCGTCGTGTGGCACCCTGTGGATCTTGGATATTTATGTCTTCGTTCGCCTCTCACTTAGACTCTTTTTTTTAATTCCACAGAGAGAGTACTCCTCGGTTACGTTAAAGCACCGCACACTTCCCCAATGGCTGCTCCATCCGGGCTCTGAGCTGTCGCTGTAATTCACGTCCTCCCCCGCGGGGTGGCAAAACTTTCAGCATCTTCTCCAATAACCATATGAGCCTGAGATAATAAAAATCCAAGCGCATGTCAATAAACTAGAATATTTTCGAACAGAAAACCTTCATTACACTTAGCGTTATATATTCACTTTGATTATTACAGCCAATGACAGGATTTTGGATGACAAAATCCTGAAATATATTTTTTAACAGATTATTTTTTACATTTTATTTTGTTTTATCAAAACATGCCCCCCACTGTAGCTCTTAACAGTGGGGAGAGTACACAAAATTTATACTCACTACTAGGACATATTTTACTCAAGTAAAAATAAAAAGCAGTCATCCAAAAAATTACAATTAAGAGTAAAAAAGTATTTGGTGAAAAGTCTACTCTAGTACTAAGTAACTTATCAAATAATCAATCATTTAATATTTACAAATTGCACCATCAAATGGACCAAAATATAAAGTTAAGAGGAAATGTTGTTATTTTAAGGACCAAAATGAGAATAATTCATAGAAGTACTCAAGAAGTGCTCAAGAAAAATCTAGTAAAAAAAAAAGAGAAGTTACCCAAGTAAATGCAATTGAGTAAAAGTAACTAGTTACTATCCAACACTGGCTCTTAGCAACTTTGTCAATACAGCATAAAGAACTGAGTAATTTTTTTTAAATGTAAAGGTAGTAAATTTTATGGTAGTTTCAGAAGTGTTGCACACAGTGCAGTAGTGTTAAAATACTGTTTGTGAAGTCTACTCCTAATCGTCACTTTAGTTGTGTGTTTTTCTATTTTCTATTTAGTGTTTTGTTTTTTCTGCAGTATCTGTGAGTGCAAGCGAGGCCAGGAGATGTCAGCAGACTGTGGTTTCCTGCAGGCCCACTTATATCAGAAAGATCAGCTCATGTGAGTCTTGTGTGGAAAATAAAACGTGGTCAAATATGGCCGCAGTGCTCATCAATCATCTCATATGCAATTATCAGATCTGGAGACACTTTTTTAGTAAATAAATCTTATATATATGCACAATGTGCATATATAATTGCAAATCATATGGTGTCTTTGGTTGTAAGCGCAGTTAAAGGCAGAATAATTCTGAAGTCAAGTTAAATGTCAAATGATAGTAATCAGAGGGTGAGAAGGTAAGTCTAAAACTATGTCATTAAGACTCATGAGGTCCTTTTTTATTTGTCTCATAAAAACTGTGTAATTGAGCCAAAACCACATAGAGATTCACATTTAAACAGCAGAACTACCCTGAACATGTGAGCTATGCTGAAAAAGGGCTCTGTTAGAGTATAGTCACATTAAACTAGAAAATATTTTGAGAACAATTTTTCATGTTTATCAGATTTTTATTTACCACTTTTGAAAATCATGTTTTCTTTTCCTTCCTCTTTACAATTATGAACTAATTTATTCAGCATTAAAATCCCAGTAAATAATTGCTTTAAGTCAATGTACTATTTTAGTCTTAATTACTTTTTAATTTCCAACAATTACTGGCTTTAAAAGCCAAATCAGTTGCGCTCTTTTCCCCATATGACAGGCCTGGCGTGTCATTCAATCAAGGATCAATGAGCATACATTCTGGGAGTTGGAGGGTTTTCTAGAAAACATTCTCCTGTAGGCCACTGCACAGGACCCCGCTGCTCATCATATTATTTCAGCTGTTGTTCTGCGCTCACCTTCAGTGTGTGTTCCACTATGGACCACGAAAGGGCTGACTGGCACAGGACAAAACGAGAGAGAAAAGCCCACATGCTGCAGAATGTCGGATGACAGGAGAACTATGCTGCACATCCTTGAAGAGCCTCGGATGCGGGAGGAAGTGGAGAGACTTCGGACCTTCCAGAACTGGCCTGCTGATGCACCAGTGGCTTCAGGAGATCTGGCAAAGGCGGGCTTCTTCTTCCTGGGTTCTGGGGACAAAGTCCAGTGTTTTTGCTGTGGAGGAGTTTTAAGATCCTGGGAGCAGGGTGACAGCCCAGCCGTTGAGCATAAGCGTCATTTCCCTACTTGCAGCTTCATACTCGGTCGAACTGTGGGAAATATTCCACTGGTGGTGGGCTCCTCAGACTCTGTGGATGGCCAGCTGTTGAGTCAGCTCCAGAGGATGACTATGGATGATCAGGGAACAGCTGGGCAAGCAGTATACCCCGAGATGGAGACAGAGGACTCTCGACTTACCACTTTCCACAACTGGCCCACTGAAGCCTCGGTGCAGCCAGATGTTCTGGCCCAAGCAGGGTTTTTCTACACAGGTACTAACTATCAATTTCCTATCAGAAGTACTAAAATATAAAATTTTCATTGAGCTCCTTTCTTTATTAGTTTTTAGGAAAAACATGAGCATTCACTAGAATGTTTCAGTATATGTTGACTGCTGTAGTGACCTCCTCTATGTGAGAGTTCATGCTACAATAGTTCCAGCTGAATCAGGATGTTGTGAACAGAACAAACTGGACAAAACAGGAACAGCTAGGAAACATGCAGTGAGAACTCAAATTTTGAAAATACCGTAAAAAAACATTTCAAACAAGACTATCATTTCTATTACTGTCTTTTAGATTGGGAGAAGCAGGGTTAGAGACTAAGTTAATTTTTATTTGTATATTAATGCAGCCATTTGTCCTTTAGACAGATTTCTTTGACTATCTGAACCAGAAAGCTGTTGTATTCGGATTGTATTTGAAATATAGACAACATAAGAGGTTCGTCCATCAAGCTTGAAAGTCTAGCGAGTCTTTATTCAATCAAACTCTATCTAAAGATTTTTTTTAATGTCAGGTCATGGTGACAATGTCAAATGCTTCTTCTGTGATGGAGGACTGAGGAACTGGGAGCCAGGGGATGACCCTTGGCAGGAACATGCCAAATGGTTTCCAAGGTAACAACAGGGCTCTAACAGTGAGATGAGAAACTATAAGCTAAAAACAAAATTGTATTTTTATTATACACAATGACATCTGTAAGATTTAACCACTATTGATAAATCAATCATTCTGCCAACGACACGTGTCATTGTGTGAATGGGATGTTCAGTGTTATTTCCTGTGTAATATTTGCTCCACATGTCATATTGCATTTAAGCCAAAAACATTTTGATCTCATGTAACCACAGCACATTTTTACACATTTGCTGTGTCCCCTATATGACTTGTGGTGGAAATGAGACTTCATATGGGTTTCTTTCACCTTCTTGCCCCATAAAGCCTGGATTTGAGGAGAAAACAACTAACAGTTATTCTGTCATCAGAATCTCCATGTGAACGGATGGATTTAAAAATTAAACCTCCCACTGGGATTTTTAAAGGATCATACCTGTTGCCTATCTTAAAAGCCGCCTTCTTACATTCTTCAGATGTGAGTTTTTAATCCAGTCCCGAGGGCAGGAGTACATCAGTAACATCCAGGATGCTCATTTCCACCTGGGTGATATGATGGTAAGAATCCTACTCCTTTAATTAGTAATGACTTAAAATACATGGACAAATGAAAGCATTAGACTTGTGTATAAATGCCATTTTGTCATTTATTGACTTAAATAATTAATTTAATTCATTGTAACTGAAAAACAAAAGCTTGGTTTCCAGGGAGGATCGCAGACGTCCACAGGCAGAGACATCAGTGGCAGAAATGGTAAGTCTTACCTAGATTGAAAATGGTGGCCCTACTATCTGTTCCCACATTAAAAGTTTCAACATGTCTTATTTCTGTTCAACTTTGCAAATTACAGATTTTCTTGCTGACAAAAAATGTTGCACAAACTCTGTTTTAAGCCTCAACGTAACCTTAAAGTAAAATTTCTTTCTCATAAAGCAGGTTCACTTTCCTTGTGTTGCTTTCAGAAACATGAAGAAAAATAACAGCCTGACATGCATTCAATCAACTCCTTACATTTCACATGTCTTTTATGAAAGTCAACCAGCTAAGACAGGTAGCAGGACACAACTGATTGAAATGATCTAAGCTTGTTTTTCTTCAGGGACTGTGGCCACTGCTAAATGCCTTACATGTAACCCTGCAGGGTGTTTAACTGATTGCAGTTACACAGTGAATGTAACACAGTAGTTATTGCGTGAAATGAAGGATGAACCATAACAATCACATTTTCTGCAGGCATACAAAAGAGTACGGCAGGTTAAAATGTTTCATATGTTGTTATACAAAAGGAAAGGTTTTTCTCTTCCACTTTTGTTTGATATCGTACCATCTGAGGTCTCAGGTCGTGTGTAAAGCCAGTGTGGTATTCGGTTTCCAGTTTGAAGTCATCTTCCTCTCTTCTTCAACTGTCTTATCCTTCAGATATGGTCGGAGGTCTGGGAGCTTCATCAGCCATGCTCTCTCCTGTTGTGCAGACTGTGCTGCAGATGGGGTTTGAAGCCGGCGTGGTGGAGAGTCTGGTCCAGACCAAGTACCTGCTGACAGGCCAGTACTATACTTCAGTGTCTGAGCTGGTTACTGATGTTCTGCAAGCAGAAGAGGAGGAGAGGCAGGCAGGGCCAAACAGCAGAGGTAACAGAGATGGAAACAAACTTAAATATTTACCAGACTACTGTGCTTTTGGAAATTTGTCCATGTTTTATATGAGTAAATTATTTTTTTTTAGCTTATTCTTACTCCCATGTTACTACTTATAATCAGGTTAAGGGAGTAATTTTCTTACTTTTTGCATAATAAATAAGGTTTTCTTTTGTACTTGGATGCATTTTCACAGTTTAGCAAATTCACTGATTATTTTGTAGAAATCCCAGCTTTATGAGCAAGACAACATATATTCTAAAAATCTATGTTCCTCTGACAAGTTGCAACTTCTGACATTTGGTCTGTTGACCTGTGCTATCAGGATTAATACAAATTAATAATAAAAATTCTAGACATATTCTGCCAAATAATATAAACTATTATTTTTGGGAAATAAGGAAGTGCAGTTAATCTCCAATAAAGTTAAAGATGCAATTTGAATCAAACCATTTTATCAGTAGAAGATTGAAATAATTTGTGACTGCTACTTATGATATCGCTTCAGAGAAATTTAGCAGGCTCTAGACGCCTACAGCAAGTCCTACCAAAACATTACTTCCATGGAAAAAAAGCATGAAAAGTTTTTAAACTAATATGTAATGTGATATAAAGAGCAGTAATTATGAGTTTCAATAACAGAAACACATATTTTGGATGTTACTAAAACCACCCCAAAAGAAAGTAAAAATATGTTAAGACAAGATTAGACCTTCTTCATAGCCAATCATGCCTCTGAGAAGCAAAAGCAAAATCCAAAATGAGAAAACACATTAATACTCAGTGTGACAGGATACACAAACTGAAGGTCCTGACATGGACACTCAGTTTTAATTATAGCTAAGTCTTTATGTTATGTCTTAATTTTTTTCAACTTAGAGCAAGAGAGGAGCCTGGGATCCAGTGCAGAAAACGTGAGGACTGAGACACCCATCCCAAAGAGAGGTCTGCATGCTTGTGAAATCCAATTACACTGTATTGGCATTTTATTTTTTTTTTACTATTTTATCTATCTTGATGTTGTAGACCTATTGAACTGTTTTTTTTTTTTCTATTTTCCACCAGTAAAGGATCAAAGTCAAGAGGAGCTGCTCAGGCAGCTGCAGGAAGAGAGAACCTGTAAAGTCTGCATGGACAAGCTGGTGTCCATCGTCTTCATCCCCTGCGGTCACCTGGTGGTTTGCGGTGATTGTGCCGCCAGCCTGCGTCACTGCCCCATCTGCAGAGCTGTCATCAGAGGCAGCGTTCGTGCTTTTATGTCTTAAGGCTGTAGTTAAAAACTGCCACTGCACTGGTGTTCTGCAGTTTCCCCTTGAATTTGCACTGCCTGCAATCTTCAGTGAATTTATGAAAATAAGGAGTACTGGTTTTATAATGTCATACAATAAAATTTTTAAATTTCACTTGTGCAATATCATCATTACATTCCTAAAACAACTCCCAAGACTTTTAAAAGAGCATGTTTTTTTTTATTAACAAACACTTACCATATTTACATGAACACAAAGCACAAATCTGCATAAACAGGGTTACACAATTAGGTCACGTGAGGTTGGAGCAACACAAGACAGAAAACAGGAGAACATAATTTGCCACCTTTTAACACAAAGAAAAAAGAAATATTTACAAAGAAATGGACACATTTTCAGTTTGGACCAGCACATGCAGAACCATAACTACAACCAGGACTTTGGGGAAAGTCTGTATTGCACCCAGAGGAAGACTAGTTATGACATCTTAGAAGTATTTTTTTCTACTAAGACTGATAATGTTACAATATTAGACCCTTTGTTTTCCTAATCCACTGAGTGAACAATGACTGCAGTTTAAATTACAGGAATGAGATCTGAATTATTGCAAAGTCAACCAACAGAAGTGTTTAGATGTTTTTCAGGATCCTAACAATTACATTCTGTTTGTCTGGCAGTGAAGAACTCTTAATATCACAGATAAATCTGTGCTGCTGGCAGTACAAGAAAATTGTAAAAATGAACACCAGTCAAGACTTCTTGTTAATACAGTGCTATGCAAAAATATTCAGACTCCTTGAACTTTTTCACGTCAAAACCACAGATGGAGGTTGCGACCTTATGCAAAAGAACACAAAGTTAGTCACAATGACAACTGCAAGCCTTTCAAAATTTAGCTACATCAAAAGAAAAAAAGCACTACTGAGAGAAACAGTTAAGAGGGCCTTAGAAAGTACAGAGGAACTGTGACTCAGGTGGGGGAATCTGTCAACACAGATAGCTATTAGTCACCCACACCACAGAGTGCTGAAGTTTGCTACATGCAGTGGAGACAGCAAACGCATTGAAGAGGTGCTTTGGCCTAAATGCCACACTAGATGTGGTGGAAAACCTTCTCTGCCCCGATTCCCCTGAATAGAACATCTCTACTATGAAGCATGATGGTCGGAATATTATGCTGTGCAGATGCTATATTTCAGCAGAGTCAGCAAAGCTGATCAGAGTTTAATTGGAAGATGGATGGAGCTAAATGCAGTGACATCATGGAAGAAAAACTACTTGAGGCTGCAAAAGACTTCAGACTTCACCGTCCAGTAACAATGAAATGTTTTTAATTCAAATATATCCGTATTTGACAGTGACCGAAATAAAATCCAGAAAATGAGAATATGTGATAACTCTTAAAAACCGATACTGCTGGGCTTTAGATGTGCAAACCCCAAGACATAAAGCTGTGTTTGTTGCAACAGGTGGCTATACTTATTCAGGGAGAGTAGACACAGATGTTAACCATACTTTACAGATTTTTATATTTAACCATTTCCAAACTGTTGCACCAATTTGTGTTGGTCTATCACATTAAACAGCAATCCATTACATTTTAAGGCTGAAATAACATGAAAACGTTTAAGGGGCAGTAATACTTTGCAAAGCACTGTCATTATTTGTTAAAACACACTAAATCTAAACAAGTGAGAAACTGAAGTTTAAATTCAGTTGGTATCCAACCTGAGTCATGTGGAATGGAATGTATGTTGACTGAGAAAACACACTTTTAAACTCTTCTACCTTTTACAATTGACTTTTTCTGTTCTCCAAACAGAAACATGCCTTTTCTGGAGAAGATATAAAAACTTCTCATTATGCACATGATCCATTTGAACACCAGAGGGCAGTAGTGATTCACATAACATTAAGGCAACGGAAGCTCTGACAATACAAGACTGGTGGGTAAACTGATGGATATGTTCTAAAAAGTGCTGAAGTGGGTAATGTTAATCATGTGTGCTCAGTTTTGTTAGTAAAAAGTTAAAATGAAGCTGATTCAGAATAAAAGCCAAACGGATGGAGACATGAGTCTTAGTAACTGGTTAACCAGCTTCAATCAGCTGTAATTACATACAATGCAAACTTTGATAAATGCTACGACTGATCACAGCTCAGGCTTTCACCGTGTACAGACAGAATATAAGTGTTGAACTGACAGGGAATGAAGCCCCCTGATCTATTCAGGTAGAGATTTAATTCATCCACACATAACACCCATATCCAAACAGCTGAAGCGCCACTGTTTGCGATATGAAAAGGTATAACAATCTCGGTTGTTTGTGCCAAGTTAAAAATAAGCCTTGCAACTTTTGCAGGACTGTTTGTAATGATTGCCTTTCCCAGATCTGTCTGTTGCTAGGGAAGAAAAGTTGAAGTCAGAACAAAAGCTTTCAGGTCTTTGGCAAACACAACACCTGGCACTTCAGAAATACTGACTCAGAAAAACTGTTGTAATAAAATGCTTCAGATATAAACGTAATACTTGCATGCCGTTTATTGTGTTTGAGCACCTCTGTGCAAGTCGAACGCTCTTTTCCAGTCCTTTGAAACTTTGAATTTCCTTATTTACATTTTCTATTTTTGGCAGATGTGCCTGTTGTACTGATGCTTTTGTTGTCTCCCAGAGCCTTCACTTCTCCGCTCCCTTGGCTCTTCCTGCTTTGCTTCTGTATTTATGCATACAGATCCTAAAGTAAACAGGCAGCAGCACAATGGTTCATTCTCCACCATAATTCAGCCCTACGGTCAAGATCTCAGCCAAACCAGCAGTAATATGCTAAATCACCATCCTCTATGACACACAGCTACAGACTGGGAATGCTGGTTGCTCCATCATCCTACGTATTGTTTTCATCTGCTGAAATATTTTCTATACAGTAGAGTTAGCTCGTAGTGAAAGCTGTCACAAAGAAAATAAATGATACTTTTATACAAACACAAATACCACCGATGGTAATTCCCAAATCCTGTAACAATGGACTGTTATTGTGAAACTAACTTTTCAGGGCCACACACAAGTAAATTACACGTTAAGAACTGAAACCCAGTAGGAGACGTCTGGTGCTATGAGAAGCTGTGGGATGTGTGTGAGAGTTGGTATGCGTGTGTGCGTGTGTTAAATCAGCCATCTTGGCTCCATGGGAATTTGCTGTATCACCTCCCTCGGTGGATGCCTTTCCTATTTACGTAGACCTGGAAAAGCAGAAAACATGGAAAGAGGGAAAAGAGGATTAGCACTTCTTAGGTTTCCTACTTACACACACGCACATGTGCGCGCATGCAAAACCAGCCCTGGATGAATTCATTCAGAATATAACTCCCTGTAGATTGGAGAGAGGAATGCGTCCTCCCTTCCATTAGAGACGGAGTTGATTAAACTGTCAGGAAGCTCATTAAATATTCATTTCATGTTGGCTGAGAATTATTACATGAGTTCTGTGGCTTATTGTCATGAACTTCTTTGCAACATTTAATAAATTAATCCAATTTTTGGACAGAAATGTGTATGTGGTTAATGTGCTTTTCTTAGCTGCTTGTGACATGGAGACAAACTTAATCAAGTAACAACTGTGCCATTGTAGGGCTTCATATAAAGTACTACAACAAAACGTAGCATGTTTCAGACTGTGGTTAATTAATAAATTGAGGTATTATTTAAGTTTTGAAGAACAAGGAATTTTAATAATTTGGAATGCCATTAAGACACTTTTTATTTTAGAACTTCAGTTCAGACTTTGAAACTAAGATTTCTAACTTTCAATAGATGTATTTCTGTTAATTTAGATGATTATGGTTGTCAGCTAATAAAAAAGAAAAAAAAAATCAGAAAAAGAAATATTGCAGAACATATTGTGCTGAGAAGCATGTACCGTACATACACTGAATACCAGCTCTGGGCTCTTATTGCATCAGTTACAACAATGCAGCATACAGACGATCTGCCTGTTCATCTCTATACTCTCTACTGAATTAACATTTCAGTGATATTCCAATCTATTGAGATGGACCAGTATAAAACTTTAACATGATATTACATATTATTGGCGTGAACAGTTAAGTTGTAGACATTGCAGATGTAAACGCAATGCCTTTTGGATGACATACTTACAGGTGCATGGGCTTTAACAGGAGATGGGATGATTTTTCATTGACATGGTAGAGTGGGAATGGATCAAATCCACCAATAAAATCAACTGAAAATAAAAGATCAAACATGTGATTTATGGAGCAAATAAAAAGACAGAACATAAAATGACAGAAAACAAAATAAAAGCACATCAAAATAACAAAACGTCATGGATGAGAAAAAAGATAAGTCACTATGTGAACATGGAATAAAATGTAAAAGAAAATGGATCCATTTGTGGCATTTTAAGAGAAAAGCTTCCTAGTTATTTTATATTTGACCATGTTAGAAAAAAAAAAAAAAACTCGTCGAGCTGAAACTTTTTTTAATCTTTCCATCTGCCTGCAGCCAAGGGGAAGGCTTAGGAACAGGTGAAAGCTTGCCAGCTGTTAAAACAGCCTCAGCCTTTTTATCGCATAGAAACAGAAGCAGCCTTCAGCTACCAAATAAATAGCCTTTTTTGCTTATCCTCCCTTTAAAGAGTTCAGATTGTAGATCAACTGGCGATTGCCATGTAATGCAAAGAACAGAAGAGCATGCTTGTTGCAAAGTGCTGTGAACCTTTCACCAATGAGAAGAAACAGTCTTGAGATGGTGGAAGAAAAACCCCTCGAGACCGGTTACAATGGCAGAGGAAAGAAAGCGGAGGCAGGGGTGCGTCACGCCTGTCGCTCTGACTGACAGGGGCTGAGAAGATTAAGTTAAGGGAGTGCGTGTAAAAGAGGACAGCATGTCCAGGAACTGTGAATGTGTGTAAACTGCACGGGGAGAAACTGAGGCTGAATTTGATTCAGGTCAGAAAGGCACCAAACAAATAGTGCTCTAATAAAAGTGGAGAAAAGGAAAGATCTGTTGCACTCCACAAATGAACAACTGCTAAGGAAAAACGCACATGGGAAAACCTCCTGGGAATCAGCCCTATCATAATAAGTGGAGGCCGAGGTGGTCTGGTGGACACTGATAGGTGGTCAGGGTGGGAACCAGGGGGCTGGTTGGGCTTTTCCTGTGACCCTGCCCTGCTTCCCAGGGATTTAGCATTTCATCTGCAAACCAGATACAGACACACACCTGCCACAAACGCAGGTCTCCCCTGGTATTTCTACACAAATAGCTTTCTCATTATAAGTGGGTGTGGATCTACCCCCCACTATGATAAGCTATGCTGTGCAATATAGTTAACTGATAATTATATTTGCCATTTTTAGACACAATAACACCTCAGGGGACATCATGGTCAGGTTAACATATTCATCAGTCAGACAAAAACTAGTTCAGAGTGAATTATAGGATACATTAAATATGAACATGGGATACTCAGGATATGGTGCTAATCATATTTTTCCCAACAATCTATGTCTAACTTATGTCTTTCAATCTGTCCTATTATTTGTTTAACCACAAAGCCTGTAAGATATAGATCCTACCATTAAGTTTCTCTTTCCACCAGGTTTCTTTGTGAACTTCGCATGCAGCCCAAATGTTGGTGACTGTGCATATCCATTCAAAAGATAACTTAAACTCACAGCTGGTAAAGAAAATCATCATCAGATCACAAGCAGAAGAAGAAAACAATATTTATGTTTTTAAGAAATATGAAATATATGTTATTCCCTTTTTTCAGTTGTGTTTTCCTTTGGTTCTGAGCAAATGATGCACAAAACAAAGTATTATGATCTCTATGAAGCTCAATCAGAAAACTGTACACCATGCTCATGCAGAGGAATGCTTCAGTTCATCAGAGCCAAAACAAGAATGAATGCAGGTGAGTGCTTGTCAGTGACATCCAAGCTACTCACCGGAATTAGCTATTTTAAAGGCATAATGGTTTCTCACCTTTGTGGTGAGAAGCAAAGTGAAAAGGACACTCTTGGATGCTGCAGTCTCCCGTTTGTCAGACAGCTGCCAGTCTGTTGCAGTGCTGAACAGACTCTACCTGAAACACTAGTAACTGAACTTCACACTGCTTAAATCAAACAACTATAGGTATGAAGAAGCACGACAATTTTTTCTGAACATTTTGTTCAAACATAATTAACAGGAACATAATCGCCCCTCCTGCATAGAACAGTATGTTCTCAAAATCCACTGGTTTAAAAAAAAATGCCTTTGTTTATTCTGCTCCATTGGTGGATCATCATTAAGAAGCACAACCAACCTGAAAAGTTTTGAAAGAAATAAAGGAACTATCAGCTGAGAATTCACTCTCTATGGACCATATAGTTTGCCTTCTAGTTCTGTCTTGAGCCCTGTCTTCTGTTTGCTTGTGTCTCTGTCCTGTCTCACACCAAACAAATGAAATTTTGTTTTGGTGATGTTTGATTATTTTGTAAAAAGAAATTGGTTGAAATCGGTTGAATGCTTACAGTTTGTGGATATGAAACAGATCTGTTTATCCTTTAAACATGAGACATGTATTCATGTTTAAAGGATTCACTTGTATTAATTCTGAACATTTTACACAATGTTCAGAATGAAGAAATCTATGAAAAGGGATCTTAATCTTTATTGAAGCATTTTTGTTATTATAATTTCTAGGAGTGTTAACTCTATTGCCAAAAATGTCAATATGAAATAAAGACATTGGTATTTACAGATGATTGGCAGATGTGTTTTTTTTTTTTGACAAGGCAAATGGCTAAGGCAGTCTCCTCCTAGCAGATTTTTTACTTGTTCAGGTATATGCAAGAATTGACAGGCATGAGGGTCAGAACTGTGTTTCAGGATGTAATGTAAAATGGAAATGTTTTAGTTCAAATGAAAACTTCTGCAATCTCCTGACAAGTATGTAAAATGTTTGGTGATTTGTGTTGAATTCAAAGAGAAAATGAGAAAAAAAGAGCAGAAGGGTAAAAGTGTGGTTGGTGGGAAAAAAGCAAAGTGTGGGGAAAATCAAGAAAAACATGTAAGGGACAGCAGAGACTAAAACAGACAGTCAGATAAAGACCAGACGGATAAAGTCGGAACTTCAAAGCCTGTCTGTTACACTGGGTCTCCATCTGTCACTGTCCACACACACCACTACACAACCATTGCTGCGATAAATTTACTGTAACAACCAGCTTAGCAGTTTTGTTATATAGACTTGATGTGATGAGTTTGTTTGAAGTTTATCAATGAAAGCATGAAAAGATACTTTCATGAATGACGGCTTGAATGTTTTATATTTTTGGTGGACTTGTGTTCTATCTGAGGTTGAACAAAGTTTTTTGGGGGTTTTACTTTGGGTTTATGATTGGGTCTGCTTCTACATTTATCAGATGCCCTCCTTGCACGGCTGCTTGATGGACGAGGTTGCACTCAGCATTACAGAGACTGCTGATCCATACTGCATTTCCCACTCAATTTGCATAAATTCATCCCCAAACTTGAAATGAATCTCCATGATGCGTTATTGCTGCCTACCGACACTTTTTATAACTCTTCAGCAATAAAACTGTCTTCTGTGAGAGTTATTTGTATTTCTGTTCCACACCAGCTGCTTCTTCTTTTTTTCATTTATAATATCTTTTACTTGCAGCAGCACCTCTGTTTCTTTGTGCATCTGCAGAAGTGACTAGCCAGCAAATCTGGAAGCTGCCATTCTCTGTATTCTCTACCTTGGCAGATGCAGGAGAAGCCGGCATTTATTTGAAGTGGTCGGCAAACAACTGGTCTCCTCTTAGTTTTGAAATAAAACTGCCAGCCCTTCAGCAGCTTCAACTATTTCAGTATGGCTGCCTTCTAGTGTCTAGTTTCCCTCTAATGAGGATTTACTGCTTTTCACAGGCTCATTTGTGCATCACTGTTTTTATTCACAAAATGTTCCATAATCCTGCATTTAAGGCTGTTGTAGAGCAATAATACATGCACATTTAGATGAGCATGCTTCTTCATATTTTGACACCAGTTTGATGACATTTAGGAAATAAAGTAAATGGTTGTTCTACTAAGAGCTCAATGTGCTGTCTTTATGCTCCGTTTGGAGGTGGACAATTCCTGTCAGCTGAGAGGTTTTAGGAAAAAGTTAAGCTATTTCAGGCAGAAATCTCCCTAGAAGACAGATGAGGTTGTCTGCTGTGGTGCAGCCTGGTTAGGTAGTTAGCTCCACCTGCCCCACCTGTGTACTTCTATCATCATATATCAAGTAGCTCTAACTTTATCTTTTCAGTAGTCAAAGTAAATGTTGTAGAAATAACATCAAAGATGCTGGAATAGAGGATTTGTCAGTCAACTTTGTGCTAGAAGGAAATCACAACTTATCAGCCAGTTGCTAAAGATTTGTTGGCTGCACATTCCTGATGTAAATCAAATTTGTATTACAAATGTGCTCTACTAGATTGTGACTATGAAGGTTATTAAAGTACTCTGAGTTCATTGTGTATTTGAAAACCAGTCTGAAATGATCTGAGCTCTATGACATGATGCGTTATCCTGCTGGAAGTCGCCAGCAGAAGACGAGAACGCAGGGGTCATAAAGGGATGAAAATGGTCAGCAACATTAGATTTTTAGCTTTCAGCAGTGAGTTGGGAAACTAAGAGGCTTGAAGTGTGACCTCTTTGAAAATATCTTCCACACCTTCACACCACCAGTGTGAACTGTTCAAGGCAGGAGTCTTCCATGTTTCTATGTTTTATATGCTGTCCGAGTTTCCAGTTCTTAGATGACAACAGTGAAGCCTGGTGTGGTCTTCTACTGCTTTAGCTCATCTGTTTCAAACTTTAATATCTTTTTCAGCCTCCTATCTGTAAATTCATGAAATGGATGTTAAAATCCCAGAAAATCAGCAGTCTGTAAAACTGCTGATTAACAACTATCCCAAGTTTAAAGTAATTTAAAACTCATCCCCATTCTGACACTTGGTTTGAATTAAGTTGTCTTCACAATGCCGTCATGTGAAGACAACTGCTGAATGAATTGAACTGCTGCCATTGTATTTATTTATTGACTACCTATTTGTGTTAAGGAGGATTTGAACAATGTACTTAGTAAAGTATATGTTGTGCACGTAATTGCATCAAAGTTTAATTAAAATTCTGGCAGAAAGAATCCATCATAGTTTTTTCAATATTGTGAGTTTCTTACACGTTGGAAAGTGTTTTTTGGTGTAAAGAAAAGGAATTTTAATTATATATTTTCATCTGGGAGAAATAGCGGCATAAAAAACTGATTGGAGTAGAAGTTGTAAAAATCATGGTTCCTAAAAAACACATCTTAATGCTGACTAGCTTCTTTGTGAATCAACTTGTGAAATTAATACAAAATAAAACATGCATTTTTCTTCTTTCGTTATTGCTAATAAAGAAAAACAATGAGAATTTTATTTGCATGTGCTCTAAATATTTTTAACATTATAGTGCAAAAATCTTCTAAATTTGACCTTTTTGATCCTGACTTAGCATCCATCCATCCATCCATCCATCCATCCATCCATCCATCCATCCATCCATCCATCCATCCATCCATCCATTCATGGTCTGCTGTTGATGTGACTCAGCATGAAGGGCGGCATTGTAATTAGAAGACGAGATGAAGTGAGCTTATCCCAGCACTAGGCAGCTAACTCCATGACCTACTTTGCAAAGAGGATTTTACCCACTACTCACTCTGCCGGTGTGCCTGCTTGCTGCTGATAACTGGAGAACAAATTCATACATAGAAAAGCTCAACAAATCAGGCAGTCAGTCAAAGTCAGCTAAACATACAGGAATACAAGCAGAACATCGGTATGAGTGAGTTCAGATATGCAGCCTCTCTCTAAGGTTTGGGGAAAGAGAGAGTTTGAGACATCACAAACACACTCACACCCGTATTATTATTAATAAAGTCTGAACGTCTGGTTAACCCCTCAGCTGATGGTATATGATGCTTGTTATTGCATCGTGTGTTTCATTGCAATCTTTTTACCCAAGTCTGAGCACTCAGATATAACTCTGTCTTCTCCCTGGAGAGTGTACAGCGTGAGAAGAATTCCTGTTTTATCTCCCTCTTTTTGAAAAGCTCATCTTGTTTGCTGTTTCTCTCTCTTTTTTTTTTGCTGAATATTGCCTCATCTCCTTTTTCTCGTTCCTGCTAAACACCTCCCTCAACTCCTCTCATGCACTCCTCCTTTCATCCTTCCATTTATTTTTTGTTTTCCAGGGGATCCTTTCTACCTTTTTTCGCCTCAATTGGGTGCAATCAGCTGTGGGATTTATCGACTGGCGAGGTGCTTAATAAGGTTGATATAACGAGTGACCAGAGACCGGCAACTTTGTACAAGAGCACCTCATTAAGGATCGGAAGACTGAGATTGAAAAACAGGCTGAGAGAGACGGGCTTCTTAAACAAACCAAAATTAGATTTAGACGTGAGGATATTGCATCTACCTGTGAAGCACTCAGGAATTGGAACTGACACAAACGAGGGAGCGGCGCATAGAGGAGGAGGAGAAATGCCGAGGCAGTCAGTGAGCTCAGTGAGGAGATTTGCTTTAATGTACACATCAAATACAACGAGAAAAAGAGAGCAGAAAAGTGCACGAGCTGGTCTTTTGTGCTGTGTGTGCTGTGCACCTGTGTCTGCATGAGCAAATATTGTTGTGCACACACAGGCAAAGGGCTGATTACAATAACAAAGAGTTGGGAAGCAATGCTGCAGCCTTTCACTTTGACAAAGCCTAGATCAGAGAACAACTGCGGGATAATTAAAACCAATAAAAATCACTCCCTGTTTTTTTTTCTTAAGCTTTTGTTGTCACTTCCTTGTTATTTTTGTTCCCATTTTTGAGAGCAGAGATGATTTTCAACAAACCCAAGTAAACAGCTCTCAACAAAATGTATGAATTACAAAGAAAGAAAAAGAGACAAGGAGAAGTTTTTGTACTGAAAGTTTTTTTGCTTTTTTTCTCTCTGTAAACGAAAGCTGTGTTGCTGTGGAAGGATTATTTAGGGGTGGCTGGTGATTAAATGGTACTTCCCAGAGTTCAGGGGTGGGGCAGCTGGGTGGTGATACTAACCACTCACAGCCTGTGGGTTTCTGGAATGTGACCACCGCTGAACAGCTTGTAACACTGGTCTGCATGACACACACTAAAACCTCATCAGGGTTCCTCATATTACAAGACTTTTCTGTTTTAGCACATAAAGACTTTCAATTTGAGAAGTTCAGTTCATTTGCAAAATAAAAATGTTATTCATACCTTGTAAACACTTTCTCTTACATTACAACCATGACCTCAGGTATTTTTATTGGGATTTTATGTTACACACCAACATAAATAGTACAAAATTGTGGATTTGAAGGACAAAATAATTGTGACTTTTTTCCCAAATAAAACTAAAAAAAACTCCAAAAAATGCATTTGGATTCACATTGGCGAACCACTTTTTGCGGATTTTATGGCTGAAATGCTGTGGCTGAGACTGAATTTTTTGCCTAATCTTCTTCACAAAGCAGCTCAAGCTCAATCAGCCTGGACTGACGTCTGTAAGCGTCAATTTTTAAGTCTTGACACAGATTCTCAATTGGGTTTGGATTTTAACTGAGCCATTCTAATACCTGAATGAATCTTTATAAAACATTCCACTGAAGCTCTGGTTTTGTGTTTAGGATCATGTCCTGGCTGAAGTTACACCTCAACTTCTGTTGCATCTAGCAAACATCATATTTATTGATGTTCCCATTAGTGTCTGTTCTGACAGCACTTTTTAATTTACTTTTAGACAGCGTTTTGATCAAAAATTTGATTTAGTTGTAGGAACAATTTATCAATTTGAAGTAATTTTAGTCAATTAAGCCAACAATAGATTTAGCTAACTAATTATGACACCATGGAGGAATTTGTCAGACTTCACTGGAAAACTTTACATGACACAACTGCCTGCTGCCTACTCATCATGTCCTCCCTATTGTTGCTCCATACCCTTAGAAAAAAGTATTATAAATTTGGTCAGATATGAATTGTCCCATTCACTCATATCTTTCTTCCGAGTGTCAACACTTAGCTACATTATTGAAATACCTAGTATTTTGGCTCAACAAGAACAATTTTCATTGGTTACTTTTAAACTTTTTCCACTTTTCCACACCAAAACTTTATCTAAATTTTTTGAAGAAAAATATAAAGTCATTTTTGACAAATCCAACATTCAAGCCATTTTGGATTTGTATTTTATTTTTATTTTCATTTTGTTTTCAAAACAACAGTATGGACAGCTATTTAATAAAAAACAAAACTATGGCATGCAAATTCAGGTCTACAATAATCCAGTTCAAATAAATTGTTTCAGCAGTTAGGAAATACCAAACCTCTGTCCAGTTAATAAAATCCGTGAACTCCATTGAACCCTGTAGAGTCAACTGAATCAGCAACGGCTCAATTCAAACAATGATTGAAACGATCCTCATAAATCACCTCCGCAGACCTTGTTTATTCAATTACTTTACACCCACAACCTCCTTCTCCATGCCTATTTCCAAAATATCTCTAAAAGTAGATTCTTACACATGAGAAAAATGCAGCCTGGAGTCGCTCCAGAACAAATCAGATATTTATGACCACCGCTGGTCCCAAGATCAAATGTTTTCTGACCTATGATCGACTAACCTCAGGCAGGACCCCTGACCCGCTCTCTGTAAGGTCACAGCAGCTTGGCAATTTATCACAAGCTTCCATCTCTGGTTCCCAATCTTCCCATAACTTATTTAGTGCCACCTCCTCATCATTTCCCACACCCTTCCCTCATTCTTTCTGCCTGTTACTGCATGACAGGGCAACAATAAGACTGGACCAATATTTGAAGTACAAAAAGAGATTGTTCTGCATGGTGAGAACTTCAGGACAAGGACAGAGATCCAACAAGAGGAAAGTTCATGCGTATGATCAAAAGTGGAAGAACAGGTGTAGTTGTGGCACCTATAAATACACAACAGATTAGCTTGGTCTTCAGAAAGCTAGAGCGAATAAAAACAAGGACACACGGGGAGAGAAGAGACAAAAAAATCCTCAAATGTACCCAAATTAATAAAGATGTGAGACAGACATACAAGGCAATGGCTGCACGTGTGAAACTGAAACTGATCTGAAGAAAAAAATAGACTAGATTTATGAAAACACTGAGAAGTAACAAATGGATCCTTTGGTGCTGAAGGAAAAAAGAGTGAGAGGCCTCAGCTGGTGTGGGGGCGGACAGAGGAGAGAGACAGGGAGAAGCTGTGAGACAAAGGGGTGTGAGTGGAAATGGGTGAGAAAGATGCAACTCAACTGTTTCAAGCTCAGGCATTTATTGTGTTTGGGGCTGAATCTGGGTGTGATCCAATTTTTGCTGCAAAGTTCCTTCTCAGTACATTTTCTGTGTGCATGCGTGCATGTGTGCGTGTGTGTGTTTTTGTGTCACTCACAACTGTCCTCCTCCTCAGTGATGGCACTGACAACATAGCAGGCGTACACGAAGCCCAGGAGCTGTGAACACACAGAAATTAGAGAGGTTACTCTCCATAGAGCTGACAGTTAGAAACCTGTATAATTCCTCAAGAAAGACAGTCCAAAACAGGACATTTAAAAAATAAAACACAAGAGAACTATTTGTACTTATTAGGTGAAGGCGATTGGTTCTACTGAATTTCGTTTTGGAATATCAGAATAAAAATTGTCACAACTGTGCTCTACTTTGTGTCTAAATTTTTAAAAAAAAATTTTTATCTTTTGTGTCTAAATCGCCTTACATATAGAGACAGTTGAAAGTGACTGACCAATATAGTATTTTAATTTCCTAATTTAAGCTAATCATCGACATTCATGCAAAACAAATACATTGTCATTTATTTCTCACATTTATTTCACGACTTTAGATTTGGACTAAAGTCGTTCTGATATTATAACAAAGTCAGAAGTGAACTGAAACAGAAAAGCCAAAAAAATGCCTTTCAGTCGGGGAAGGCAACAAATTTTCTGAAGGCGTGGAAAGGAGACGAGCAAAACGTAAAATCCTTACAATACATAAAGCTCAGAGGGAGGGATAATTCTCCAGTGCCACGATATTCCAGAGCTGCAAGCATCTCGGTGTGAACAGAAGGTGTTAAGTGCTCAGAAAAATTGCCAGAGTAAAGAAGGCTGAAAGACAACCTTCACTGAATATAATTCTGGGGATTTAGAGTGAAGACTGGGCCAAGAAACACACAAACACAGATACAGATTTTTTGGCAGATAAAATGGGTGTGAGCTTTGAAGGAGCACATGGGTGGGCCAGAGATAGACAACTTTCTTCCAGACTCAGTGTGAACTGACAAAAAATTTCCCAAACTACCAGACAAAAGAGAGTATTTTTTGCAGAACTAATTAATCAGAATAGAAGAATCATCGGCAGATGATCTGACTGACACTGCACCTCTGAATGTGACATTTTTAGTGGTATAAAATGTGTTGAAAGATCAACAGAATGACTGTCACAGATCTATTGGTCATTAAAATGTTAAAGCGGATCTATTGGTCATTAAAATGTTAAAGCGGCAAAAACGTTTAGTAAAATAATTATAGTTTGGCCAATTAAATGCTAAAAGCATATTAGTTAACTGTAAAAGTTTGGTCAAGAGTAAAGTACAATCTTGTTTATATTACATGAATAACAATATTGTCGGTGAACATATTTTACCGATGAATAAAATAAACCATTGTCTTTGGTCATGCACGAGTCATAAGAAAAAAATTATTGAAAATTTTGAACCATTTATTTTCAATCATTATCAAATTCACCCTAAAAGAACAGAAAGTGGCCAGTAGAAGCTCTGGCAAAAATGAATGATAAACGGCAACTATTTAAGGCAGAGTACTATTTAAATCTAAGAATAGGGATATTAGACTTAAAAAGTCATTAGGAAACAGAGACGCATCGGTCAGGCGTTAACAGGCCAACAACGATTTCCACTTTTCTTTAAAGTATGAGCTGCCAATTCAGATGCTAATTCAATAATTATGTTATGTAATTGTCATGATTGCATAACATGTAATGGACATAAAAGGGAAGAAATGTAAAGAATTTGCCTATTAATGAGTCAAAGATTGTTTCTAACCTTTTTACTATGGTTTTATTAATACCCAGAAAAAAAGTACTTTCAAGAACACATTGTTTGTTCATGTATTTACAGATTTGGAAAACTAAGATTTTAGTTTCAATGTATTTAATGAACAAGGAAATCATTAAAACCTTTCAGTATTTGACCTGCAGGTTAGCGATCAGAGCCAACTGGCAGAAAAAAACGGGAAACTTGTCAGTTTTCATCATTTACCGCTGCATCACTATAATAAACAACAAAAAAAAAAAACAACAAAGAACCACACAAAGAGAGCCATTCAGGCTTCATTGCAATCATAAAACTAATTTGTGCTCCAAAGTTTCTGCATGTTGGCTGCCGCAGTAGCTGCATGTCTGCATAAACACACAAGAAAGCACAAAGCAGAAGGACTCATGTGTGGACAAACACACAGCCTTGAGAATCGCCCATGGCACCGGCAGATGGCCGCCATCAACTCAGAAGCAGACACATTGAGTCTCTCCACCAAACCATCCATCCATCGTTTGGCACCGAGCCATGCCAATTAAAAGAGCGACAGGCACGCTGCCCTCCTCACAAACACAAACCAAGGAGGGTTATAGCTGCACCTTATTATTCCCACTTATGTAAAACGTGTAGAAGTTGAAACCTACTTATAATGACAGGACCTCCTGTTTCAATCGTTTGAATTTTGTCCTATATTAATTAATTTGTTTATTTATTGAAGCTTAACTGATGTTTTATTTCTGAATGAAATACGTGTCATACCCAATAAATAAAAAAATTAAAACAGAGAACAATTTGCACGTCTTCTGCAGCTTCCCTCACAACTGCATTTGTGCTCTCCAGTATCTAATTGCTGGTCTCACCCCATTCATTACAGCAGTGGTGAAATGGAGGTGAATTAGCATATGCATAAAGCCAGTGTCAAACACAAGATGGTGTTAACAGCACGGGGCGCGCGCGTTTAGTGTGCATCCATGTGCGGCTTCTCTGCAAGTGGATGCTTGCATGGGTTTTTATTGAGCACATTTTTGTTTTGCCTGGGGTTGAGATAAACAATGTGTAGTTAAAAAATGCTTCAGCAACTTATTCATGTAATATAAACATACAGTGAAATAGAGCAGATAATAAAAGTCAACATTCTGTGTTTAATTAAGGTGTTGGGAACTACAAACCACCAAGTGGGCCTCACAGGGCCTTTTCTCTGCTGCTGCTCTGCATCTGTGATGTGCAATGTTCTTCCAAGGGCTGCTCTCATCTCAGCCAAAGCAGGTTTTAGAAAATCTGTCTGTTTGTGGTAGATTATGCTGAAATGAACAAATTCTTGTCTTCAGAGAGGATTGGTCTTGCAGTGTTAAAACTCCTGAATATTCCTCATCAAAGTCAAATTTGTGTCCAGTTGCTGCCAGCATGTAACTGTCTGGTAAAATAGATGGAAGATGTTGATATGGGCTACAGAAAGAGGTCGAGAGCTTTATGTTGGACACCTCATGTATCTGTTTGAGACCGTTATCTTTGAAAGAAAGAAAGGAAGTTTTGAGACACAACTAATTGAAAGTTCTCATTGGGCTGCTGTGTTGTTAACTTTGTCGCAATATTTAGCCAGTATTCAGAGTTCTATCAAAATTATTCTTTAAAAAAAAAAACAGTGACAACTTTACAGAATTTTTCTGCTGTTACAGGGGATGTTTGGAGACTGTTTGACTAGGTTTCTTTCACAGATGAAAATACTAAAAGAGCCATTGCTGCCATAAAAGTGTATTTTTCTACAACATAGAAAGTAGTCCTGGACCACTGCTCCTGTGTTTTTGGGTTTTTTATTTGTCTGCTCTGTCCTATTTAATCCACAGTCGCTCATAGCAAATTACACTCAGCCTGGCTCTGCTGGAGGGGTCTTCCTATTAAAAAAATCCTCTCCACTGTTGCTTTCTGTGGAAGAAGATCTCCTGCAAAGATGGTGACTCGATGAAAATGGCTGAATGACAAAACTTTTTTAGACACTGTTGGCCTTCTGGTCAGACACACAATCTTTCAGGCCCACAAACTGTGGTGTGTTTGTCATGTAGTATTAGTCTAGGTGATTATTGAGGCCTCCACCTCTGTCTTTTGGAGTCTCTGTCAAAGTAAATCAGGCTGAATTGTGTTAAACGTGTGAGATAAATAAAAGAACATGATATTCACAGTGCAAGCTTTTTTGTCCAAATGACAGTGGGTTGAAGCCAAGGAGGTGTATGATGAGGTTCTGAGAGTTACCTTTTGCTCACTGAAATGCAAAAACAGTAGTCTCTTCAGGTTGAAGGGATCCTGCACAATCCCACAGAACCCAAGGGATCAGAACATGACCAAGACTGAAGCTTGGTCGCCTCCAGTCTCAAGCTGCCCCTATACCTAAACAGATATTGCTCCTTTTGTCCCAGAGACAGGAGCACCAGCATCTTCCTGTGAAGGCAACAATGAAGCAATAGCAGGACAGAGATGAAGCATCAGATGTGTGACAGGGTTCGTTTGACTGGGGTGTGGAGAGGTGGAGGCTGCGCTTGGTCCTGACTGAACCTGTTGTTCAGTTTATTGGCTCTATCCAGTCTGCCATCTCTCTGATCCTCCTTCTTGAAATCTGTGATTATAAATCTCTTAAATTGTTCTGGTGGAGTTTGCTCTCCAACCTTCTCCTTCTTGTCTCTACTCCTGAATGAAGTTGTTAAGGTTTTTGTGAAACATTTACTGTCTTAAAATAAACAACTATAACAAAAAAAGCTCTATTCTTAGTTGTCTCCTAAATAATGTAAGAACTGAACTTGCTTTAAACCCTTTAACACCAGGTCATGTTTTGTCAGGAGCTGGGTGTAATACACTCATAGCCTTTACCCTTTATAGAAACGTATATTTTATTAGAAGCTGATCTGAATATTTTAGAGCTGAAAAATGAGATCTCCTCCTCAGTTTGGGACCAACTGGAACACAAATATAAATATACCATTAACCACAGCACAACAAAGATTCAAGAGCACACAACAAGAATATCAGGGCTTTTCTTAGCCCTGATATGATGCTAAATCAGGGCTAAAATGATGGAATGCGATGCTAAATCACCTTAGCATCATATTCCCAAATGTTCCAAAACTCTACTACCTATCCTTTTAATGAGGGAAAACATCCCTGAGTAGCAGTGTACCTGACAAAGCTCAGCTACAAGAAACCCTTCTCCATCTCTCATTCGTCCATTTATGACTGCTAACGGCTTGATAGTTAGTGTCATCCACAGGGAGTTAACAAGATCAGAGGAGTGTCCATTAGGTGGTCTACTGCCATAGGGCGAAGCTAATACAGGTCACTGTTCTCAATAACAAGTGACAAGTCCACAGGCTGATTGCTTGGTAAGAGTTTGCGAAGACGAATAATAAAACTGGTGTCTCATCATCTCTCTCAAACAAAGTTACGCGTTTTCATCAGCTTCTATTGCTGATGTACTGAACTCCTTTCACAGTGGGAGCACAGAGATCATTTTAGAAATTAATGTCATATTAATTAAGCTCAAAAAGCCTTTTCATGTCCCCCGTGACTCTCTGTAACACTGAAGCCAAATCATTTGTCTGCCAATCAGTTCCTTTTTTCTCTTGCTCTCTGCAGCTCCTCCTGTTTTATTAACAGAGGCGTTTCTTTGACCCCACGACCCGTTAATCCTCCCTGTTATCTTTCTATTCAGCTGTTTCTGCTTCCTGATCTTACTTGGTGAAACACTATAAGCACAGCTCTCTTTCCTGGTCTTAAAGAATTCTATAATTACGATTTTATGAAAATAAGAGAAAAAAAAACTTTAAGAAATATAATTTTTTTGTTTCTCTGCTATTGCAAAAATGTATGAGCAAAGGAAAATCTAATGCAAGATTAGAATTACATTAGCTTCTTCTGTGTTTCTGCCTTCAGAAAGGAAAATTAAGCGCTGTCTTTGTGAGGGAGTGGGAATTGAACCAGGTGCTGAGTGAGGAAAAAAAAAAGGTTACATGCATTTGCATAGGCT
Organism: Phalloptychus januarius; assembly: GCA_902982915.1. Taxonomy (NCBI): domain Eukaryota; kingdom Metazoa; phylum Chordata; class Actinopteri; order Cyprinodontiformes; family Poeciliidae; genus Phalloptychus; species Phalloptychus januarius. The sequence continues at coordinate 1,143,559 of CADWAE010000201.1, read as the reverse complement.
AATGAAGATCAGGCTCACAGCGACAGCACCAGTCCAAAAAGATGTATAAGTACCTTTAAAAACCCACATTCAGTAAAAAGTATTGGTCCATTGGGTGTCACTACCTTATGATCATTGATGTTAGCTTTAAATACTTAATTTAAATTAGTAAAGGATAAAAAACCTCTATTATCTGCTGTGTTAACTTCATAATTTCAGCATTATGTCTGTGAGTGTTTGTTATATGACCAACGGTAAGTGACAAAAATGTGAGTCGAGTTACAAGCTACTTACTGCACTATTGATTGGGGCTCTGGTGTCAGAAGAGAACTCTGTATGTGATGTAATGAAAGAAATGAGAGAAATTTGCAGATAAAACACATCACATTTCAGAGCAGAGGAATGGCCCTTTACAGAGAGGGGTGGGGCAGATGGCCTGTAGGTTAATTACACAAGACTTTCCTGCCTGGCAATAAGGCAGCAAGCGTCTACAGAAAATTAGAAGTGTGTGCTTGTGTCTGGGCAGCTGCATGTTTAATGACAACCCTTGATGAGGCAGGGACTGCAGAGACCACATCCACCTTTTCTCCTCAGCCCCATTCCCCTCCCAAATCAAAGCAGGCCTACAAGCTGTAGAGAGTCATGTATGTTGGGGTTTTTGGGCATTTTCCACATTAGATAAAGTGCAACTGGCATACAGATGCAGACAGAAAACGCACCACTACAGCTTGTTAAAAATAAGCTTTGATAAAAAGACAAGGGGAAATTATACCTGCCTGTTTCTAAAACCTACGAGGCTGAATGAGAAGCAAAACATTGCAACAAACTCAAGATGCACTTCTTGTCTTTGAAGCTGCTTGTTTTATAACTGTGGTTCCCTTTCTATTCTGTTTGCTCTGTGGTTTGTTTCAGAGGTTTAAGAAATTACAAATATTAAAGCAAAACTAATTTGAGGCAAAACAGGTGAACAAATATGGGACCAAACCAGGTCACTATCAGCGTCTCACTAGATACTGAAATCATTCTCGGATCAGTTATCAGATGGAGACGGGCATCACATCCACTGGTTCCACATGGTCCAATGTCGCTGCAACTAACATGAATAGGACCTGAAATTTAGGAGAAGACTGGATTTTATTAGAGAAAATTCTGCCAAAAATATTGAACAAAAATACTAAAAAATGAGTTAGCAGAAGGAGGGCTAGACGGGTTGCAGAAATGTATTTTATTCCATTAAGCTGTCAATAATCTTCACCACAATATGTAGAATCTGGAAGTGTTTTGGAAGTCAAGGACAAAAGGATCTGGAAAATCCACAAATAAACGGTTATAGTTACTGATAATTTGTGTGATGCGTTGTTTAATCTACAGTATGAAAACCGAAGCCAGCAGAGAATTCAAAGGGTGTCCAATCCAATACCAGCATGTTATACCTACTGAAGTGATCATGAGTCTACACACCATAATAAAAAAATGACTCTAAATGTTCAGGCAGAAGCATTCTCCATCAGAAACTGTACTGATAGATGTTTAAATTCAGATATAAGATCTGGACCTCAAAGAACTTGCATCAGAGCATCTCTAAATAAATTTTTTTGGTCAAGAAAATCCTTGAAATATATCGTTAGTTCTCTCTATCAGGAATCGTGTCTCAATCTCTGTGCTTCTGCAAACAGCCCAAATAATTTTTCACAGCTGCATCCTTATTTTTTCCATCACTGGATCTGTGAATCCTTTGAAGCAGATGCTGTAACATGTAAGAATAAATGTTGAAATGTTATAGTTATGCTTTCTTCTCCCATAGCACTAGATGCGAATGCCTAGATCCTGATAGAAGCTGGGTAAAAATTATTTTTATTTCCAAAATAGGAACATCAAAGATCAGCATCGATGGCTCACAATGCAGTGATGCTGGTTCCTCAGCACGAGAGAACCAAAACAACAGGGACTAATGGACTCATCAAAGGGAGAACCCTGACCTCTGAAACGGATGATAAGATGGGTGGGGTGATCATGCTGTTTTCATGCTGCTGAACCACAGTGACCACAAAATGCACAGTGACCCTTTCACACTCTGTAATTAACCAATGGGACATTTTTTTTCCCCCACTCCGAAAGCAGACTACATATAACAGAGAGCTACTTAAACTGAGAAAAACAGTCAATGTGACAGCAAACTAGTTAAAAAAAAGAACTGAACTGTCACTTTTGTTATTCGAGTTGGTGGAAATTCGACAGGGATGAGGGGGTCAAAAACACTGGGATGCAGAGAGGAAAGAAGAGACAGGAAGACACTGAGATTGTGATGAGGGGAGAAAAAAAACATGCAAACAGAGGAAATGAGTAATGGAATGAGAGAGTGATGCAGGCTGTCGGTTTTTTCCTTCAACTTTTTTGTTTTTCAGGGAATAGAACTGCTACAGTATAAAGCACAGCCTCTGGCAGCTACATCCAGAGTTAAATGATACAATAATCTAAATGTATTAGAGCACCTTCTCCAGCTGCTTGCTGGGGAAAAAAAAGCAGCCCTGACAACTCTCGTGCATGTTTCCCTGCTCCCATCAGTGTCTCTGAGTAATGTCTACATATGTAAACTGGATCTCATCTCTTGCACTGCTTCTGTTCCTTCCCTCCATTTCATTGGAAATGTTACCTCACATTCAACTGTTTAATTTAGCTTTGAAGAAAAGAGAACCGTGATTGGAGAAAGGTTGATTTGTGTATGTGTGTACGTGTTTGGATTCAGTAAAAGCAACTAAGAATAAAAGCAGAGATGGAGGAAAATATTCCCTTCTGTGATAAATAATTCAGTATATAAGTTAGAAAACGATGCTTCTACTTCATGCTCATCCTTCTAGATTATGAAGTTACTTTGCCTGAGTGTTGCCCGCGGCACGACAAAGCAACAAAACAGTTCTGATCTGACTGAATTCAAGGCTTCACGTAGGAATCTCTGTCTTCTTGATTGTAAACCTGTAGTAGACGGATGAGAGAACTCCCAACATTACTGGCTAACGTATTCACATTTTTCAGCCTAATGAAACATACTCCTTGGAGTCCAAACTAAATATTTTATGGCCTTTCCATGTGACCTTGAAAGATCAAAAGGAACAACTCCCTTTTTCTTCAGATTCTTATTCTAATAAGTTCTGTTGTGACTTTCTGATATCTTCTCTTATTCCATAGGCAGAAAACAACCAGGTAGTTCACTTAAACATAAAATGTGGAATATTTGCATATTCTACAGAGCTGAGACCTCTGACATTTCATCATCTCCGTCAGTTCCTGAGGTCCCCCAGGTTCCTCTGCAGTTGAATGCACAAAGCCTGAACATTTGTATGTTAACTAAATGTAGGTCTGTATCGCCCAGGCAGAGAGAAGATAAACAGAGGAGAAACCACGGTGCTTCAAAGACAACAGGAAGGCAGCATCTTGTGACGGTGCTGCGAACAAACAGCTGTTGTGGGATGGTTCTGACACCCTTCAAAGAACAGTGTGGTGTGAAGGTGAATCAAACCAAATGAAGATATGAAAAAAAAAACAGATACATTTTCAATCAACAAAACACACAGGCTGATTTTGGTTGGAGCCAATGTTCTAAGGCATTAATCCCTTTTCAAACCTGTTCTCCAGATAACAGGCTTGACTGTCAAATTCTATTTCACTATCCAATACTGGAGTCCAGTCTCTGCATACCTCAGTGTGTGTCAAAGTTATCAAATGACCTGCATTGACTGGCAAGAGGTATCAAGGTGTTCCCTATGTGCCTCTAAAGGCTTTGGGACTAGTGTTCCTCAGTGAGAGTGGTAATCCACAGATGGAGAAAAAAACAGCACATTTAATGTTGATAATCTCCAGCTAACTCAACATGATTTAATAAGATGGACTAAACTGTCATGAGCACAATTAATATAAAGCAAGGCTTTTTTTGTTACATTAACAGAAGAATCAATTTTATTTGAAAAAAATCATATAACTTTAGTAAAAAGCACTCTATATATCTAGTGGAGTTCTGAAAGGCTTCACTTTTGAATTACTGACGTCTCTCCACTGATTAACTGTCTGCCAGAGTAGTTGGCATATTTTGACATAAGCAAAAATGAAAGCCTAACTTTTAATCAAGCCTTATTCTGCACCCACATACACAAAAGCTTCATGGAGTTTTGATGTGTTGTTTACAGTCTCTGCTGTTTTCTGTTTGTTTGATGCTTTATTTATGTAACGGATCTATTTTGCCAACCAGACGGATTCAGAGAGTAAAGCAGAGGTTTGCTACGTCATGCTGCTGTGGATCTATGAAGGATATCAATTTACAATCAATTTCCCAGCTATTCAGTTGTATAGATAACAGGCTTCTTTTGTCTGACAATCTGCTGGTGATTTATTGGAGCGGTTGATTCATCGTAGGCGTTGTAACGTGAATTTGGGGATGATGTCACATCCATGAGTTGAGCCAAATCTATTATTCAGCTTTCTTAATTGTTGTGATTCTAACTGCTATTAGCAAAACCACTTAACAACAATGTTAAGTGGTTAATTAATTCACATAGTGGAAACTGTGATATTTGATTTCTGAGAACAAACAGAATACACTATTTGTTTTTCAGCCTGACGAAAAAAAGACAAAAACTAAAACCATAATGATTGATTGAACACATTAAATTTACTTCATACTTGACTTGCTTAGGAAATAACCACTACAGACTACAGTCCCAATTTGCCTGCTCTTCCCAGTATGAGCCCTCCTCAAGTCTGAGTTGATTGCTTGGCTCAACAATAACCTGTGAGTCAACAGCTAAATAGTGCAGCCATCCCCTCAGAAGCAAGGCTTGGAGTCCAGAGTGGGAATAAACAAGTTCAACGCCAGTAGGCTAACAGTTAATGAGGCTTTTTCTTCCTGGGGATGATGGAATGAAGGATACAATTCAGTGATTTTTATTATTTGGTGCCTATCCCAGTAGACCTTCCCAGTGCTCTCTAAAGCTCAAATTATACCAAGATTGCATGGAAAAAGTAAAAACCAACACCAAACACCAAAACCAGGTGATGTCTGTCTTTTTTTGCAATCTTGTGCAGTTATATGGCGGCGACATTTACGTCTCTGTCTCTAAAACTGAAGCAATCTGAGTCCTGCTAACTGAAAGTGCTTTGGCACCAATAAGGATGAGTGCAGTGATACATACATGCACATGGGTGTGTGCAGATAAAATTTTGGCAGGATGAGAGCTTCTGTTGTATTGACATTAGGATGTAAATCGAGGACAATAACAGCCTTTCTATTGTTGGTAAAAACCTGTTAGCTGTTGGCAGGTCTGAGCGTGAGCCAGACATAACAACTGTTCATTTTCCCATTTACTGACCAGAGCACAGGAAGGAAGGCTGGTGGAGACAAAATACCAGAGAAGTTTTAAAGGTTTGTGTCCTTTCCAAAGAACTTGTTGGAAAATCATCCCCACCCTTTCTGTTATGTTCGCCTTTTATGCTCATAAATCCATCTGCATGTGACACGATCCAATAACAAGGAGCCATGTCCTTGGTGTACTCCCATGAGTGTTTGTGCTGTTCTGTAGGGCTACCGTACTCACAGCAACAAGGATCTGCACGCTGCTATGCATGACCTCGATGTACTGGTAGTCCATGAAGCAGCCCATGACAGAGATGTAGGAGTGGCTCTCTGTGGTGCGGACTCCAGGGGCCTGTGGCATCTCTCTCCTCACACAGCCCGGACCGTGCTCGCTCCACCAGGAGTGATGAGCTGATATGTTAAATGTCAGCAGATCGCTCTCCTAGAAGAAAAGAAACATGTTAACCTTTTTGTGTGGTCTCTATTATTTATGAAGCACATTCGCATAATCTTTATCTAGAAAGCGCGCCACGTTGTTCATGAAGGGATGTTAAGTGTATGACCATTAAAGAATATTGTGACCATTCAAAACGAGTCTATGCAATTGTGTATATTTACCTAATTATTACATTTTATTTAATTCATCAGTTGACATTCAAGGTCCTAATTGCCTTGACATACATAGCAAAATCCAGTTATTTACATACACGTCATAAACCTTTGTCTTCTCTGTCGGACATGGATTCAGACTAAGGTTTTTCTATTTTAGCTCAGTTAGGATAGCTAATATTTCTAAGCTAAATGGCAGAAAAATAATTATTTTAGTACTTTCTACAAATGTATATATTTATATGCACTAAGATTTCCAAGGACACAACAGCAAAGATGGGTGGGGCAGGGATCAAACCAGCAACCCACCAATTGCAGGGTAAACTCCTGCCACCGTTGCCACCATCGTCCCATTATATTTTGCACTTTTGTCACTGATTTGTATACCTAAGCTGTAACAAGGAAAGCTTAGCCAGGAACAAAGCTGCACAATTTAGTAAGCTGCAGCATCATGGTGCATGACAACAAAACAGCAAAGGATTGTTTGGATGTAATAATTGTTAGGCCATTACATTTCAAATTCTCTACATGCCAATAAAATATACACACTATAGTGTGAACTATTCATTGTCTTTACACCCAAAGTCTACTATTGGCTGTCATGACAATAGAATCTAATAAAGACCCATGATTTTATACTCATTCCTTATTGAGTGAGAGGTAACTAGCGGTGGTGATTGATACGGCCCAATAGGTGCTGTTGCTCGATTAAACATAGCAGCACCCAATTATCCGTATAATAAAATACAAAATATCTATGTGACCTGAGCAAGCTTTCAATTGTGTTTATGCATGTACAACGAGTAGGGAACAGAGATCGCTGTGTGGGCTGTGGGTTACTTTCTGTGAGACCGCGACGCATCCCACTTCAGAATGTCAAATAATTTCATGCATCTTAATGGGTAGAGGAGATGGCTGAAGGAGCGGGCCCCCCAAAGGGTGCCATTAATGTGAGAACCGCAGCTCTTAATGTGAATAGAAAACTACTTAGACCTTCACCCCAAAAAGAGAAATAAAAAAAGAGCAGCACAGTTAGACAAGTAATTTGTTATAATATATAGTTCATAAAATTAATGGGATATGATATGCTCTGAGCAGACCAGTTGTGCACAAGTGAGGTTTAAAAAGTAATGTGGCTATGATACAAATGTGGTATAAGTATTAGGGCCAGCTTTTTAAACATGTTAGTTCCCCTTGTACACAACAGTGAGATTCATTTTGAAGCAGACACATGAGCCCATATGCACGGACCGTCAGAAACTGATGCTGATCAATACCCCAATATAGCAATCTAAACCCGCATCTGCTCCTTAGTGACAAGACATGCATTATTAAAAGAACAGAGGTCTGTCAGGAAGCATCCCTGATTCCTATCGCCCACACTTACAAATAGGTATCAACAGCTAACACTAAATAATGGAGGTCGAAACAACTTTCAAAATTGGCTCTGAGCAAGGAGTTAAAAAATGTATTCTAACATTTGTCAAGTGTGATATCACATATTCTCCTCTTTCTGTTAATGACCTATCATCATTCTTTGTCTTTTACTTTCTTCCATTTGCCCTTTGGTCATTTGTCTCACAGTCACAAACTACAAGGACGACTTAAGGTCAGAGTGGCCCAGCAAAGCCTAATGACTTGACAGATATCATTGATTGATACTGTGAGGCTGGGAAATCATCTCTATGGAAGGTACACTCATGACTGCAGTGCATCAGCAGTCGATACTGAGAAGGGTTTTTGGCAACTCACTGCCAGGAGTGGCGGTACTCGCCTCCGCCCACAAGCTCAAATCAATTCTTCAATATCGTAGACTCAAGGTAAGTCTGGAAGTCTTAAGCAAACAAATTATTTTAAATTCATTCATATTGCAAGAAGTTGCTAAAGACATCACCACTTGAATATTTGTCTCCAACTCTAAACATCAAATGACAAGGAATTATATTTACAAAATTGTTTTGCGTACAGACATAATAAATCGAGTTTCATCGCAGGGAGAAGAAAACACCTGTGGACCAAAATGGATGTTATAGTCTCATTGGATTCTGCCTACAGCTTTAAATGTAGTTACATTTCATAAATAACTTACTTAACTATGCTGTTCTTAAAAAGGAGCGTGAGTGAAGCTGGAGATTGTTTCAAACTAAATCTAACGACATTTGCAGTCCTTCCAAAGGAGGACTGGGAAGTGCCTATATTCGATGTAAGCAGGTTATAGCTTTACAAAAATTAGAAATGTAACACAAAACTGTTGATCAGAGCATGTCTAATGTGAATCATTGTCTCATACTTACATGCAATATACTGTCTCATTTCATACTTCGCTTATCAGTGTTACAAGTAGGCATTATAACTAAAGTTGTAAACAACAAACTATCTAAAATACAGAGAAAAATGAAAGATAACTGCGTGCTTAGCTTAATGCATCAACATTGTTTCTCTGCAGAGAAGAAAAAAAGAAAAAAGAATTATACCGATGCAGTAAGGTTAAAGCATCCTTTTCCAAGAATCAGCATACCAAAAAGTAGTAATGGCTGCGGTCAACATATACAGAGTTTTATAGACAAAGAATACAAGAGGTCAATGGATGGAGCCTGTTTAAATCAAAGGTGTGTGGGGAGCAGCAAGGCTCTATTTGTCTTGCACTGTGGGGGAAGGTATAAGAGATCAATAGGAGGTGACAGCGAATGTGGCATATGACTCTGTGACAACCTGTCCCCTAACTCTGCAGGCTGGGCCAGCACACAAAGCTCACACAAACATACAGGTACATACACCGCCTCTGGTCTCCACTGTCAACATCATTCAAGGTGATCCAGAAAGAATTAGCTCACTTGTTTCGTGATATAATGTGTTGGGGGATCCTCTCCTAAGGACTGTCAAGTGTCGAGTTTGATTTTGCTATGCGGATGGGCGGGGTGCACATGGGTGTGTGTGTGCGAGTGCGTGTGTTTGCGTGTTTGTGCACTCCATTAGCCAGCTTTCCTCCTGGCCACCATATGCAGAGCTCTGAGCCCAAGCCGGCTCCATCTGTCGGGTTAATGCTCAGTCTCGGCCCCAAGCAGCTGGCACCTACAAGCATCATTATTCTAGCAGGAGCACACACGTACACAGACACCCATAGATATGAGTGGAGAAAGACAGACAGACACACTCGATGAAGCCATGGATCATCACGCAATGACAAACTCCACGTAGCCCGGGAAGGCGTTTCTGAAACTCATTTTAGCTGTCTGAGCAGGTGTCAGATGAATGTTGCCAACATGAATCTATTATTCTCAGTGGTCAGCAGGTTGTTGGGTGAGATATTCATCAGTGGAAAGGACAGGAGAGGAGTAGTGAACAGAATGACTAAGGAAGAAAAGAAGGAGGGAAACCGGATAAAATTAGCCACCTTGCCTATATCTGAGTATGTAGTATTTTGCTCATCAAAAGTATTTATGCTCCCTTAACTTTTTTCACATTTACTCACAATAAAACTAGATATTTAATGCTTTTATTGAAACTTAATGTAATAGGCCAATATTCAGTATTTGTCTTAACAATAATAATCTGAAAAGTGTTGGGTGCATTTTTAAATTCCTACCCCTTGAATTAATACTTTGTAGAATCATCATCTGCCACAATCCTGCTGCAAGACTTGTGAGTTATATATCCACCAGCTTTCCACATGTGGAGGTCCAAATCTTATAATTAACATCATCCAAGTTCAGTTACACTGAGTTTGTCTGTGGAGATAAGTTTTCAAGTCTTGCCACAGATTCTCAAATGGATTTATGTCTGGACTTTGACTAGGCAATTCAAACATATAGGTTTTGATCTAAACCATTTCATTGTAGCTCCAGATGCATGTCACATGTTTCAATTTATTTTTATGTATAAAAACACTGTGTCTGTCTATAACAAAAAAAATAAAAAAAATAAATAGATTTAAGTTTGTAGTTGTAACAGAACAAAAATGCCAAAAATACTTTTGCATTGTATGTGCAATTAACAGTATGTTAACATGATATTTTTTTCTAGTTAAATGTTTTTAAGACTCCATTATAAATCCAGAAAGGGGTATATGCATCCCACACCCCAATCTGCAAAAAAACACACCGGAAAACATAAAAGAAGCAGATATTGCATTTCCGGCTGCACCATAAATTCCACAGAGTAATTTATTGTCTGCTGTTTGGATTCCTAAGAGTTACTGTTGTCACACTTTCATTATGCTGCACACTGTATATAATTGTGTTTGCTTTGACTGCACTTATATTCATGGTCATTCCTTCAGGCATAATGGAAGTTAAAATAACTCTGGCAGAGAATCATATTTAATTATAACTATGGTTTATATTCAGTGAGAATAAATCTGAATTATATCTCAGCTTGTTTTTGGAAGTAAAATTTTATTTTTGGCTTGGAGCAATCAAACAAACCACTGCTGTGCCATAAAATCACGGTTATTCTGAGTACTTTTCAAGAAAAAAAAGAAAATCCTGTTACTTTGGCTTTTTTTCCTTTCTTAAAAGTAAATTCACAGAAACTTCTCCTTTGATAGCAATGATGTTTAATCCTCGTCTTCAAGCCTCATGCAGAATCTGTTTTTAGTAACAACCATCAGTGGATAGATTTTTATTAGAAACTTTGTAGTTTAAGGCTTGATAAGACTTTCAGGAAGGCGTGCTTACTTAATCTTACTTAATGCCTAATACAAAAAGGTCTTCAACAATGTTCAGTATCACCTAAACATTTGACAAATCATTCATTAATGTTTAAATGTGTGTCTTTTTTAGCAGATCAGCGTTTCAGTATGGAAATATCGGGATTAGTGTAATTGAGGCCTCAAAGCTTTAGTCAAAGCTCTTCAAAACAGTGAGATAAATCATGTTTACCCCGCCACCCCTCATCCCTTCTCACCAAACTTGCAGTCATGATCTCAAGGAAACAGGCACACAGTACAGATTGCACCTTCTCACCAAGAGGACCAATTCATGACCTAATAAGATGAGGTAAAAGCCTTACAGAAATGTTAGAAATCTCACCTTTGACAGACCTCCAACGTCCAGATAAAAGCAGATAATGAAGACGTTCCAGGCTACCCAAAGTGCGGCCCAAACAGTGTACTGCAGAAGAGACGCAGCGATTAGCTGACAGCACATTTAGCAGAAACAGTAAACAGAAACTAAATGAACCTAAACCAAAACGACATGTTGAATCAATTATGTTCTTAACAACAAAAAGTGGAGGAGAGAGTCCATCTAAAGCAACATGTTCTGTAGTTAAATCTCTATCAAAATCATGATTATAAAAAAATTTTGATCACAATATGTCATTTTAAAACTTTTTACAAAAGTGAAATGCAAAAAAAAGTGTGATGTAGTGACAAAAAAACAAAGCGTAGACATCTGCAGCAGCAGAGAGTAAAATACTTTATTTCAAGTTGATCAGATGTATAGTTCATGTTGGCTGTGAACCCCATCACACAGAATGCTCAAATTATATCAAAATGTAAATTAGTTTTAATTTAATGGAGTTAACACTTTTAAAAACAGATTGCTCTATCTTTCTTCACACGTCTATTTTCCAGTCAAACTTAGAAGGATACATGTCAATCTAAGGTGGAAAATGTTTCAAAATAATTCATCATGGTTCTATTTTTTGACATCACAAAATAAACAGTTCTTCGGAGGCACCTGTGCACATTTGGGACTAATGTATACAGATAGAAAACTGCCATTAGCATATACATGACTTGACTTTAATGAATTTTCCAGTAAGTTTAGCCATTCTGTGTCAAGCCTGGGGAGTTGTGGCTTTTTAAACTGCTGAGGCCGACAGAAGTTCACGACTCAACCATTTAGAAAATTGTACAGTCAGACAGCCAAGTGCTGACAGACACAGAGTGGTACTGGGTGGTATTCACTGACAGAGTCGTCAGAAGGAAGGTTGTGAAATCCTCTGACTCATGATGAAATATGTACTTAAAGTGTCAGAGTGAGAGCAAAGGACAAAGCTGCAGCACCATAAAAACATGCGTGTTGAATCACAAAGCCCCTTAGCTCAAGTTCTCCTATTTTCCACTTGACATGAGATAATAGCTTCGACTTTCTCTCCTTCCGCTCCTCCTTTCACCTCATGCTTCCTCTGATTCTGCAGCTTATCCGGTGTAGCTTCACTGTACGCTTCTTTATCTTTCCTGCCTCTCTTTATTTATTCTCCTCTCCCTCATTCCAATATTTTCCTATCATTAGCATCACCATCTGTGCTCAAAATATGTGTTTAATGCCTAATATAAATAGGAAAGTGTCAAATAAAAGCCGCAGTGTGTAAAAGCTCTTTCCTAATAATTCACGTTGACAGTATAATCTAAATATTCGGCGTCATGTGCTTTTTTTTTTTAAAGAATGACCTTCACTGATTAGGTTCTCAAAGCAAAGTTTAAATCAGATTAACTTCTGAATGCCACAACCAAGGTTTCACCTGCTTTAATTAGCCCAAACTACCAGGGGATTTACAGTCATTTAATAGCATTTCACAATCCACAAAACTTTTCACCACAGTCTGCAGTTTTGTCACAGGAAAGTAACAAAACCTACAGAACTCTATGCACAAAGACTGAGAGCTTAGCACTAATGCAGCACTGCTTGAAAAACACAAAGAAAAACATGAATAACAAACATCAGGAAAACCTCGCAGGCCACTTTATTATGTGCACAGGATTCTGACATGATTGTTGATGCCACACTGAACTAGTACTTCAGGAACAGCTGATCTACTGAACCTGACAATTTCTAAGGTTTACATTGTGGTCAGAAAAACAGACAACATCCAGGAAGTGGCAGTTGTGCAGAGGAAAATGCCTTGTTGGTGTCAGAGAGCTGACATCAACAACCGGGTGCCACTCCTGCTGGCGAAAAACAGGAAGCTGAGCCTCCCTTTCGGACAGGATCACGAAAACAGTTTGGAAAAAATATTGCCTGTTCCCTTGATTTCAGCTGCAACATTCAAATGGTAGCAGCAGAATTTGGCATAAACAACATGAAGACCCTGATCCATTGTGCCTTGTGTCTGTCTGGCTGGTGGTTGTGTAATGAGGTGGGGAATAATTGTTGGCACACTTCGAGCTCCCTACCAGCTTACCATTATTTAAATGCCACAGCGAGTACTGTTGCTGAGCATGCTCATTTCTTCATGACCACAGTATAACAATGTTCTGTTCCATATCACAGTTAGTCACAAGCTGGTTTCTTGAACATGAGTGACTGTTATGGCCTCCAAATTTCCCAAATTTAAATTTAATTGGGATAAATCTTTAGATAACAAATCTGCATGATGCTATTATGTAGAGAAGCCAATAAATGTACAGAACCAAAAAAAGCATTGACCTCTTTTGGATTATTAACCTTTTTTTGCCGCTTTTACAAATCGATCAAGATAAAAAAAATTGATTTTGGCTTTTGTGACAAAAATATTTGCAAATGTCATTGTCAAAGTAAAAACTGATTTCTACAAAACAAATAAAAATATTTAATATAGAATATGTGATTGTATAAATATCCATCCTCTTCAAGTCAGTATTTAGCACAGATGGCCCAAAGAAATACAGAACTTTCTTTCACTTGACCATGGAGTCTCCCACTGACATATTCCTTCTGTTTATTGATGATGTATTTAACTGAACTCCAGGGGATGTTTAGAGTCATAAAGATTTTTATGTATTTATCCCCTTACACTGCTTACACTTCTCAATAACCTTTTCTCTGATTTTCTTGGAGTGTTCTTCTGTTTTAATGGTGTAATTGGAGCCAGGAATACTGATTAACCAGTGAATTAACCTTCCAGACACAGGTGGTGAATCTGCTAAACACTGATTTGAATGGGGTGAATATTTAGCAATCACTTGTTCTATGTTAAATATAATTTTTTTTAAAGAAATCTGTCTTTACTTTGAAATTAAGAGGGGTTTTTTTTTTGGATATTTATTTTTGTCAAAATAGCCAATTTTATTGATTATGAGTGATTTGAAAGATAAAAATCATAAAACTTCTTTTTTTTAGGCACCGTAGCATTCTAGTTTAGTTTACTCACCACAACAATGTATCGTGGCCGGTACTGGATTGTTCCAAAGAGGCCCAAGATTACAATGATGATATGGAAAAAGTTAGCAAGAATGGGAGCCCATTGGTAACCAAGGAAGTCAAACACCTGTCTCTCCAAGGCCAACACCTGAAGAAAACAAAGACATACGATTATTAGATAATATATGTATACATACATATGATGGCCTATGGCCACACTGTGCCACTGTTGCACGTTGGTAATGTAATTTGAAACCTGTGACCTGACAATGGCGTCACCTGTTGGGATGCCTGAGAGCTTTTATTCTGGCACTATTTTTCCTGATGCCTTTATTTCTGAGACCTTTTCACCTGAAGCTGTTTTTGCTTCAGGTGAAAACAGAGGACTGATGTTTTCTTTTTTGTTTATGGTCTGACATCCAAGGTCATTTGTTCTAATGTTTGAGGGTGTTTCCTAAGGATGTCCTAAAGTGTCCTAAAGTGCATGACAGACAACCTACAAAACATTTTGTCAACACTTTAATTTCCAGATGAAGGTATTTTTAAAAATAAATTGTTTCTTAAGGATGGAGATGCCACAACTCAAAGTTCTAAATGTTCCTTCACTCCACAAACAATTACTGCAATCATTATGCAACATTTTCAGTTCACACTTTGAAAGAATAAAGTATTATTTTTGATGTTTGTAATGGTTTCAATCCAAATGAGGTTGTCTATGTCTATGTTTTGATGTCTTTTGCTGCGTCTGCTTCTTCAGTCCAACTGTTTTCAGTGGTTATGCCTCAATTTTACTTTACTGTCAGCCAAAAGAGTTATTTCCCCTTCAAGGAAAAATAAAGCCCCTCAAAATCTAAAAATAAATCTGAATGGAACAGTTTGTTGATACACTTTATTTGTTCCACTTTAGACACTTCACAATATGTCTATATTCACCAGACATGACTTAATGTTGCTTTTTTATAGTTTAAGAAAACATCCAATGCATCAAATTTTCAACAAGATTTGATGCATTGCTGAAAACTATTTGGTTTATCATGTTAAATTATCTAAGTGCTAACTGGTCAAAATGAGTGAGTGAGCATATATAAATCTTTCTCCACATACCACAGTTAAAAGCCAATTCAAGAAATGATGTGTTTCTCCGAACAAGCCAAGAATCTTGTTCAGACAGACTCAACAACAACAGCCCAATTGTTTAGCTCCCAATGATGGAAGCACCCGAAGGGGAGGACTGGAAGTTTTGTAAAACCAATAACGACAGACTTATTGATGTAAGTCTGAGCTAAAGAAGAGATCATCATTTTTAACCTTTCTGTCAATGGCTCACAGCAATGAAAATACTCTGGGAACTTTATGGGAGATGAGCACCGTCCTTCATAATAACCTGCATCGACTTTAGGCCTTTATGAAAAAAAAGACAACATCTACACATTTACGCAGTACACACAAGCAATAGCAGAATGAAAAAGTTCACGGTGGAAGTCATAGCTGCAGAACTGCCTGTTTTAGCTTCGTTTTTGTTTCTGCCATCAGTAGTTGGAGGAACTGCAAGTTACTTTTTCCTTGGCCATGCACAAAATAATTTCCCCTTCCTTATCCATTTTTATTGGAATCCACATTTAAGTGCAAATTATTTTGCATCATCAGAAATCAAAAGTATAAGAAAAAAAAAATCTATCAGCATACCATTTAGGGAAAATACACAAAGGGGTTGTAAACCATTTAATTAAAATTCCTGTTCTGCTCCAATTCCATTTCATTCCGAGTGTGTTGTTGTTGTTGTTTGTGCACCAGTGTGCTCAAAGAAACAGTGTCTTTCATCGCATCCTGACATGTCACTTACAGCCAAATGTTTGAAGATGGATGAGGGAGGAAAGAAATGTCGCCTCTGCTGATACAAGGAACACACACACACACCACTGAACACGCACCCACACACAGCACTCCCTGCTCATCCTCATGTAGCAGAGCAGGTGACAGCAATTCGAACGCAGTGATATTGGCAGGGGAGGGAGATGATTGAATCCGGAATGATAATTAAAAATATTTATACAGGTAGAGAGTGAAGCAGCAGAGGATGAAGTGATTGAGCCATAGTGCGCATTTAGCTGAATAAAGTGAAGGAATGCCTTTGCTGTAAAACTGAGATAAAGCACAGCCACTTCTGCAAGAAATCATTCGATAAAATAACAGAAAAAAGGGAAAAATAAGGGAAGGAAAACAAGAAAACTATGGTTAAAAAAATATAGCTAACTTAAACGACAAAGGTCATCTCCTCTTTCTGAATCGCACAGAGTAAGACCGTATGGGCAGGAGTAGCTCATGCCTACAGTGAGGTCCAGATATGGGGATTATCATTTTCTTAGAATGTTAGAAGGCCAGTTTCCCCCACTGTTAGGGTAAATTGTTTCCCTAAAGAAATACTTTACAAAAGAAACCGATAATTTCTTATTCCACTTTATTCTTATTTATTTGTCTTAAATTGTTCTTGCAACATACTCTGAGTCTTGACAGAAAAAGTCTTCCAAAAACAGCTTCAATTTAATCCATGGGGATGTGGAGTTTCATCACGGCGAGTCATTCCACTCGTTTTAATATAAAACACAACCTGATATTAGGGCTTATAAAAGAGACTGTAAGAAATATCTTCTTCCACCAAACACAAGTCAAAACAGGGTTTGGAAATGTTAAAATATAAAGCTTTAGTAGAGGCCGTGTCCTCAGTAGTACTGAAAATGTATCAGCTCTGCTTAAAGAAGGATCCATGCCAGGACACTCCAAAACAAACAAGCTTTCCAAAATCTTCCAGGAAGTGTGGTTGAATGATAAAGTAAGATAACATTAATCTGGTGAAATGGCCCAGATCTCAACTTACTGAAAACGATTCAATTGAGCTTCTTGCCAATAAAATTCCTCAAGTATGTAGATCCTGAGTGAATCTGAGAAAATTTGAACATTAAAATTAAATCACATGGACCTAATTTCTGTTTTTAACTTGCAGTGTATGCTGAACTCAACACACATATATCTATTCCTTCCTCTGAAATATTTCCACCAGCTATTGAATTAAAGATGTGTGTAGGCCTAAGAAATGTTAGCCTGTGTGGTCTCCCCTAAGACATGCTGCAGTAAGCCCATCACATACGCAGCTAACTCAATAATCCACCGAGATGACAACAATCAATCAAAGAAAAAAAACAAAAAAAAAAACAAGGGCTTCTGCCCACCCAGACACACAATCAGGCATGCACAATCACACGAAACCCATACGGCACAATTAGTCCACAATTCATGGGAAGTAGGCTGCTGGAGAGTGGGGCGGAATTTGATCAAAAGATACCAATGCTCTTCCAGGAATAAAGTGCTGGCTACATAACCGGCCTGTAAAAGCCTTCCACCGACCTCCGGCGAGCGCAAATCACTCCCTACGGAGCGACGGAATCCCTTTCTGTGCATTTTGGGTTTGAGTGTGTGTCTGTGTGGAGAAGCAAGCTGCCCACATAAAGGACTCCTCCCAAGATAAATACTCAGGGCAAGAGTATAGCAGGATGCAACAAGCCTCTTCCGCCCTTTTGCTACATTCATTGTCATCTCTGCTCTCACTGTAGCTGTTTTCTTAATCTATTTATAACTCTCCCAAAACCCATCACTCACTCAGTTCTTGAGCCACGTGATGCCAGATTAGGATCACAGAGCTCAATCCTGCTCTTTCTGTCAGATTATATTAGCCGGCGCGTACACTCAGGTGTGCATAAAGTGGCAAGCAGAGCAGAAAAGGAAATTCGAGTCGACAGTTTTTCTCGTCATAATCCCCAAAACATTTCAGGCATCACCGCCTTCTTTGACATGCCACGAAGGAGAAGAAGAAGAGAGGGAAGTAAGAATGATGAGAGGATCAGAGCCAGTGGAAGAGAGAAAAATAGGAAAACAGGAGGAAAAAACACTTGATCTGCATAGTTGGAAAGCTAATTAAGACATTCATGTGTACTCAAGATAAGCAGCTGAAATCCTAAAAAAAAAAAAAAAATCCAGCTTGGGTTTCAATCAGACCTAAACACATTGCAGTCTTTGTTCACAACAGGTAGGAGAAGTTGTAGATGAGGTGGTGACTGCACTGCTCCCTCGGAGTGAGAGGACGCCTGTGACTGGTGACCCCTCTCATTTCCACACCTCTCCACCTTAGCCTGCAGATATTATGAATCCCATCAGTGCCTCTCTTTCTCTGGGAGTCTTCTGTGAAATGTCCTCAGGTAACGTGTTACTGGCTGTGTCATCAGGAAGTGTGAGCGTGTGCCTGCCAATTTTTCTGTGACTTCAGGCAGCATGACTCAGTCTCCTCTGTGTTCAAGGGTATGACTCTGATACACAGGGGATGACAGTGAGGAGTCGAGACAGACGTGAGGTGTTGCTTTTAGGACAGCTAATTATTTGGGGTCTCTTTTTTTCTCTCTTTCTCTGGCTTTAGCAAACAGTTGATTTTGTTTACGGTCAACAGATTAGCCGAACTGGCCAAGCCTGAAAAACTAAAACACAAGGGTAAATGATCTGTAATTCCCAAATGATTACTGTCGTTTCATGGTCGCCTTTCCCACCAGCTGGTATTTTATGTGCTGCCTCTAGTCACTGAATAAAGATTAAAAAAATGCACACCATGGTACATTTAAAAAAGCCAGTTATGCTCTGATTCCTTCCTTTCTTCACCACTGCTTGAGTTTTTTTAAAAAAATATATCCTTCTTTTATGCAATAAAAGGAATATTCTTCTTTAGTAAAGCGTCCTCAGCAGTGCTTCTGAATTTTGGAAGATAAAATCACCCTGAGGAGGCAAACAAGTTCAAAGGTTCACATCTAAGTTAATAAAGTTGTTAATATTAACTCATTCTGGTTGGTAAAAACTGGAAACCTTGATTTGATGTGAAAAGAGCTCATTTTGGTCAGAAAGGAGATCTAAGAAAGCAGAATTAAAAGACAGAAACTGCAGAAATGTGCACAATCACCATATCACAGCCCCACCGTTAACCCTTAGACACCAACATTGCAAAGGGTGGGACTGTGATTTCCAAATAAATGACTAAATTTACTAGGGCTCCATAAGATAACACAAAGACATGACTGTTGCAAAATAACTGTGTGCAGGATTCATTGCTTAGACAACAATAAATACTAGCTAATTATTCTTCAATTTTCTTGAAGCTTTGACTCCAGACAGCCCATTCTTGAATCTCCCCCAAACTCTTGAACAGATTTTTCTTCACAATATCCAAGTCTGTGGTCATAAATTGTGATTTGTCACATATTTTTGCTGCATGTTTTTCTTACACTTAAAATTTCCAGTAATATGCTTGGAAATATTACACTATGAAAAGCCAGTTTCTTTAGCAATAATGCTGTGTGACTTAACCTCCCTGTGGATCTTAGTCACTGTTTACTGGACAAATGTGAAGTCATCGGTCATCCCCATTACTGAACAGACCACACCATGACCATAATGAATAATTAAAATGCAGCATGCATTATTGTTACATGATATTCAAATTCCAAAAAAATCACTATGATAAATATATTTGTTTTCTTACACAAACTGATTGTCATCAAGTCATCATGAAAAAAGGCTTTTATCAAGTTCTAAAGTATAAATACGCAGTTTACATTGATATTAAATAGACAACACATCCTCTGCTAATTCTAATGTTTTATGTATAAATAATCTGGTCTTAACTGGGTTTAATATTCATTTTGAATACTTTCTTTCACCTTTATTACTGAACATTCCAGTTAGCACCTATGACTATATTACTGCTCTTCCCTAAAAGGTGACCTCAGCAGAAGATCTACTAATATGTCTCTGTACCTTCACTCATCAGGTTCAGGTTGAAACAGTTAAAAGGGGCTTTAGGACAGCAGCTGCCCTGCTATTTTTTGGCAAAAGACAAAAACAGGCTGCAGTTATATGCCACATTGGTGTCTGACACTTTTTAAAAGTCCCCTGCTTTGCCAAGGCTTTTTAAAATGCTTTTTCTCCCAGAAGACACTAAGGCACTTCTTTAAAACTTTCTCGAATCTAATTTTTCACCTCCTGCCAGGGTGAAGTTATTAGGTGACTGCCGGGGCCCAATGAAAGTGTGTGACTAATGGTGTCAATCTCAGTTTGTGTGTTATGGTGTATGTGAGTGTATGTGTGGCTTTCATTGGACACATGGTGAGCTGGATAGATGGATATCCCTCGGTGGCGCTTGGCCCACCAGACAGACATCATAAGCCACTTTTTTCTTTTCTGTTTGAAATACGGTCTTCACGGTGAAACACAAATTATCAACTCCCTTTATGTACTTCTCACATTAGATGTTTACACTAAAAACACTTTAATAACAGGAGTGAGTTATTTTCAATAAAAGTAAAGTAAATGAATTTAACAGCAGATTTTTAGGATGAAATTTGTCCAGTGCTTCTGCTGCTTGTAACAAGCTAATATTTCTTTGCCAATATAGGAACATAAAAGAATCCAGCCTCAGAAAACCATACACACTTGAATCGCCCTCGAGACTTTAGCTACTTTCAACTTTTACCTTTGCGATGTCTGAATTGTGCTGTAAAGCTCTCTGCGTAGTAGTAGTAGTAAAGTAGACTTAAGTTTATGATTTGAACTAATTAGATTTGGTCATTTTAGATCATTTTAATAGAAGGGCAATTTTAGTTAACTTTAACTCAGTAATGCAGCATCTCTGAAAAATCTATTTCAGTCACAGATTGAATTTTGGCTGTATAAGGTAGTTAGTTCAAATGGACCATCATAAGAAGAAGAAGAAACAAAGTGTGTTTGAATATGGTACAACTGTAAATGATCTCGTAGTAGATTCATCCACAACCATCTCTTGGGTTTACAGTGATTGGCCCAAAAGAACAACAAATGCAGTGACATTGTTAATGTCAGAGGTCAGAAAATAATGAACAGACTGATTTGAGGTGATACATAGGCAACAACAGACCAAATACCAATTTCTTACAACCAAGATTTCTTGAAGAGGATGGGCTACAGCAGATGGGTTACAGCAGGTGCCACTTGTATCAGCTTGGAACAGGAAACCGAGGCTAAAATTCATACAGTTTCACATAACAGGACAATAAAGGCCTGCATATCCATTGCCTGATTCGAAAAGTTTCAATTCCAACAGAGCCAGTTGAATGTTGTTAAAAGTGGTAATTCAAAACCATATTGTATAATACATGTACCATTCTACCAATGGTTCTGGCTCATCGTGGATGTGTAATGGCTTGTTGGATATCTTCTGACACCTTTTGGGTCGTTAAAATCAAAGCATCAGTCAAAGAGCACAGCGGGTGTTGTTGCTGAGAGTGTCCATCCCTTGTTGACCACAGAGTACCCATCCTTACTTTCAGCCAGACAACACACCATGTTACAAAGCTCAAATCACAAACTGGTTTCCTGAACATGACAATCAGTTCACACTATGTTACACAGATTGGCAGCTGATAAATCTGTAGCAACCGTTTAATGCATCATTTCCATATTAACACAAATATCTGAGGAACATTTGTGATACATATTTTTTTCTACAAAGATAGGGTCTCCAGACAGATACTATCACAATATATCTTATAAAGTAGCTGGTCAGTGCATGATGAGGTTGTGTTGTAAATTTCTGCTGTATGTGTTAGAGCTTAAACTGCAGAAGTTTTGTGTCTCTGCCTAATTAGATTCAGTCTTAAATTACTTGTGACTTGAAATTCAAATCAATTCAGTTTTATTCAATTTAGATTATAAAAGAAATATCCTAAAGGAAAATTAAATATTGTAACAACACGAACTGAAAGCGTCAGTTAATTGCTACAGTTTCAAAGCCTGAGCCCGAACTTGTTCTCAGTCTGAATCCCTGCACAGGTTTTGACAATAGGCTGTATCCCAACAGTAATAATTAGCAATGCTTGTTGTTTTGAGTAAGGGCATCCATGTGTTTAATCTCTCACAGGATTAACAGGATTGTGCATGTTGTAATATGCTGCAGTGTTACACGCTTAGGAAGGCGATGTTGGAGAATTATTTTCTGACAGAATTACGGCTTTCAACTCTATTGAAACAAAAGGCTCATTCACAACAGTCTGACAGGAGAATTAGTCTTAGTTAGTAGTGATGTTTAGATAAAGATACACCCTCAATACATTGTACAGCAAAGCAGATGTTGAGATTTCTTTTGTGACTCAAATCATCTACACCTCTCTCTTTCTGACCAACATATTTGTTCAAAGTTTGTAGCTTGGATTTCCCTACATATTTACCGCAAAGAAAAGAACTGAGAACTCATCAGTCGCTTGTGAAACACAGGACTAAAACCCCAAAGTTGAGGAGGAAAATTTGATTGAGACGAATATGCATTCAGCTGAGTGTGATCTGTCAAGATAGTCATCACAGCTGTGGAACCCCCAAAGCAATTTATTCAGTGCCACACTATAACAAATGACACCAATGGAACCATTGGAATGGAAAGAGAGAAATGGGCTCTCAAACAGTCCCAGTTTTATCTCCATTATGGCTGAATATTGCAGCGTCACCGATGTGGAACACACACACAGACGCGCCACCGTGAGCTTGCGCCTGGATGGGAGCGTCGACACGCTCGCATCTGCCAGCCCAGTGTTTTCACTATAACCACAACATTAATGGTGTGTTAAATTGAACACATTAAAATGGAGACTGGTTGTAATAAAGGTCACCTGGGAATGAGAGGAGTGGTGGGGTGGAGGGGTTTTCCACAAGCACACACATATTATTAAAACTAACATGCTGAGAGCATGAATGTTGATTCAAAACTGCAGAAAAAGAAGTTAGCAGTGATAAGCAACAAAGAAGGCTTAATTTATTTCAACGTGTGATTAGGTTTTAAACTGAGATTGTACAATGAGGGAGCTGAATGTGAAACATCCCCAGCTGGATGTGACTGAAGGATAGGGATCAAAATAGAAATCTTTGGAGTGACAGCTGCTCTAAGAGAAGGATGTATAACCCCTTAAGTTTGCAGCAATCTAACCCACAGATGTTGTCTGCATTCATCTCTCTTCTAAGGGTGCCAAGTTGATTTAAATCAAGTCGTCTTCTTCTCTACCTCATATGTTTTCTGTTGTAGGCCATAAAAACGGGTGAATGAAGAAAAGTAGAACTTTAAATAAGAAAAAAAAGGCGAGGGAAAAGAAAACATGGAGACCTCAGATATCTGGGGTCAAATTTGTTATTAGCTCAAAGAGAGAGAGATTGAACCTTCTCCCATCCCCCAGTTCCTTTCTCCCTCTCGCCTTTTACGCACCTTTCTATCTAGCCGAAATCTCCAGAGGCTCTCTTAAATCAAATGGCAATCAATAATTTAAACATATTCCAACCTCTAATCTCAGCAGGAGGGCTTTGTGGGGGTAGTGCCATAAAATAGGAGGGAAAAGAAGAAACCAGACAGCTTTGTTAGCTTTTTGCATTCATTAAACATTCAAGCAGAGCTTCACCTCCAAAAAAAAACCCAGGTGAGATGATGACATACTGAAGCTCCAGAGGTAGGGGATCTGTGTGTGAATGTGTTAAGGAGTCACCTTGCCCTGTGACTCAGTGGAAGCCTCTGTTTAATCAACGTCTCTTGATGGGGCTTTTTTTCTTCTTTTTTTTTGCAGCTAAGGCCAGACATGACCTGTCAGTATCTGCTCTTCCGTGGATGAGGGCTGTTCAAGCGAAGCAATCAAGGCAACCTGGGCCAAGACCACAATCAGCGCTGAACACCAGGGGTCCGGCTGACAGCAAGTTCACCACTAAACACACACATACGAGGCTAATTATAGCAACCTGTCTGACCTTCAAAAAGAAAATAGTAAATACCCAGAGACAATGTAAGACAAGCTAGCAACTTAATGCAGTTTCTCTGGTCAACAGTCTATTGGAAAAGTCTGTATTTAAAATAAGTGGCATTTTTATGCAATGACCAAACAAACAATATTTTACGATTTGCATTGAAATAACGGAGAGGCATTTTCAGCAGAATTTGAAGAATGAAGTTTTTTTCTTTGCTTTGAATCTCATCTGATCTGCCACAATAGTTGGACGGTTCAACCTTTGGATGTTGTCTGCATTCATCTCTCTTCTTGTTGGTGCAAAATCAGCCACTAATAGCTCCAAAATCATTGTTGATTAGAAAGATGAGTTGTTGTTTTTTTCTCTATGATTGAAGTTCTTGCTCTAGATCTATCCATTGTTGAAAGAAGACAACCTGCAGTTTCCCTGGAGCCATGGGCCAGGCACAACACATGTATCGATGAGATATTTAAGCCTCAATATTTTGGCTTAAAATTATATGTTTGGTGGAAAACAATGCAAACACAGAAATATGGTGATGGCAGCATCATGCTGTGGGGAGGTTTTTTCTTAGGCAGGGACAAGGAAGATGGCCAGAGATGGATTTAGTGCATACAGCAATTCTTTTGGAAAACTTATTAGAGGCCACAGAATATTTGAAACTGGAGCAGTCTTAACTTCCAGAACAACAATGTATCTCAACATACATCTAAAGCTACAATGCGGTTTAGATCTGCAATATAGGGATCAGTTCAGACTTGAAATTTGCTGTTTACTGCCACTCTGAATCCCATCTGACTGAGCTTTGTTATTTTGCTGAGCAGTACGGGGAAAAGTTTCCGTCTCTTGATGTGCAAAGTTGTTAGAGAGATACCCTAAAAGACCTGCAGTATAAATGCAGCAAAAGTTGGTTCTAACGACTTGGTGCTGAATACAAATGCAGACCACATTTCTTAGATCTCTATTAAAAGTGACAGAAAAGTCACATATCAAGAAGCAATATAAGAATTCAAACACTCCTCCCTTTTCATTTACAGTCTGCCCAATATGGTAATCAATGTAGGCAGATGCTTGCATTGTTAGAAATCACACACTACTCAGACTAAATTAGACCAAAAGTTTCCCATAAAAAATGGAAATGACTAAAGAATTCATTGGCTCTCAGAGAACTCTATAAAATCTGCTCTGTCCAACACAAAGTGAGAACATTTATTCCCACAGGGATAAATCAGATAGCGATCCTTTCTTTGTTTGCCACTATCTGCGGAAACTAAAGCAAACACCAAACAAATGGGTTGTTGCCCCTGATCGTATGAATCACAGCCTGGAAAAGGGTTACACAAACTCAATAGAAACCCCAGAAAGGCAAAGACAGAGAAGAAAATAGAGAGATAAAAGAGCTGTGAGCATTTAATCTCCTAATACCAGTATATCTCTTCTATCAACCTGGGGGTGCTGAAGAAATACAGTTGATTATCATTAATCACGCTACACTCCAGCATATGCGTGATAAAGAAGTTACACACTCTCTGCAAAACACCTAACGAACAAGTTACCCTGAACAGATGTATGCATCTGTAACCAGTTAAACTGAAATACTGTTGCACTTCCCAGCAGCATCTTTCATATTTCTAATCCCACCAGTGTTATGATCTATCACTTCTGCTGGGAACTGGTGAAGAACGACAGGATTATCCAACAGCGCTAACCGTAACTCCCTGCTCTGCAGGCCTGACAGCATTTGGTGTTTTACTGCCATGCAGTTTGTTTCAGCGCTAGTAAAACCCTTAATTACAACAGGGTGACAAAGTAATATATGAGGTGAGGTCAGGGCATTTTGTGTAAGCACACTTAAATTCAAGCTGAATTTCAACACAAATTGAAACGTTTCAAATTGTACTGATACGTATCAATGGCATACATGCCTCAGAAAATTTGCATTTTACTGCTCTTCTGAAGCAAAGGATCCAAGTTCTTGCATATGAAGAAAAAACAATGACACATTCCAGATAAAATGGATTTATTATTTAGTTAAATAAATCAAAGAATAGAGGAAATGAAGGCAAGTGACATCGCCGAACCCAGTGGTTAAATGCATTCAAGAATTCTTGGTGAAAAACACTCAAATGGTTTAAAAATTAAAAATAAAAAACAAGATGGGCTTGTGTCACTGAAACCTACATAAGTTATTATTACTTAATATGTTCTTTGGGGAATTTATTGATCCCCACACAAAAATCAGAGGCTGATAATCAGTGTTTAGAGGTAAGCTCATTTAAAAATATCAAATTCTTTCTGGTTGCCAGTCTGAAATTTAAAATGAGTGCTCTTTGCTCTATAGCATGCCCAAAAGTCCAAACCTAGGACATTAAGACAATTGTCTAGTTTATCTCACATTCTGTTTTAAATTGAACATTTTACCAAAAATGTCCATTCTTTAAACCAAAGGACTCTCTAATTATATTAATGCTTACATTTTCAGTTCAATAAAAAAATACCCCAAATCTACCTTTTAGCTACAGCTAGGTATTAAACAGGTAGACTTTAAAACATGAACTTTAAAATGAAGTAACCTACTTTAACGTACTTTATCTAAACCAAACAGAACTTGAAATATTTTCTCCAAGTCTGTGGATCTCAGTTTTCTGACATGCTAGGCTAATGTTAGCTTGCTTTGCTCTAGTTTAATATGACTCGTTGATAAAAGCAGCTCATAGCTTGTCTTCCTTGCACTTTTGATTTGCCCAGTGTGGCCACAACTTATAGAAAAAAATCCTTCATATTTCACAAGCTAAGCGATTTCTGCAAAAATTTTAATTATTGGTGACTAATGTGTTATAGCTGCAAGCTGTGCTGTGTTCATGTGTCTATTGGTTTAGAGAGCCACTCTAAAAGAAGATGTGAACTGACTTTTGATTGACCCTGTTCAGTCCAATTCTGGAACCAAGTTTGTGCCTTAAGAATAATTTTTGGAGTCATAAATCTAATCAGTAACTATTAATCTTTTCTGGAGCTCAGAATAAAAACAGCTGCTCTTTCAACTGATCTTAATCTCCCAAAAGAAAAAAATCATTTGCAAAAAAATGTTTCCATCTTCTTATTGAATAATAACAAGAAAAAGAACTACCAAAATACCTTGAACAACAACAAAGCTTTCTTATGAGAAACTTTTTACAACTTTTTCCACCAAACTTTTCCAAATCAACACCCCTTTGCAGCATCTGTTTTTTTCCCAAGAGATCAAATGAAACTTCTTGTAGATCTATTCTAACTTGTCTTCCAAAATCTCTCAAAAGCTGATTGTGCATGTTTTACACAAAGGCTTTAATCTTCATCCAACATCAGACCTTCTAACCTTTTCCCTCACAGTGAGGAATGTGCAGCTGTAATTCTGGGCGTGTCTGAGAATGAGAAACGGTTCATGAACTGCTGGTCTGTGTGTTCTGTCTATCAGAGCAATTAGTTCATTCAGGGAAAATAGAGCCGATCTGGGAGAGTGTGTTTGTCTGTCCTACTTGTATGAAATTCTCATTCCCATATTTGAGGGATGGACAAAAAGATTTACAAAAAAAAATTATACAGTTGAATTGTTTAAAAACAGGTTGCCAAGAGTCTCTCCAAATATTTTTGCCAACTAAAACAGCAAATTCAAGAATGCAACAGAAAATGTTATGAAATCAAACCAACACAACATTATTACTATCTGATAGTCTCTAGTTATAGTTCAAAATTCAAGTAACTCAACTCAAAACAGATTGGAACAAGAAAAAGTTTCAAAAAACCACACTGATGAAAACTCCAGACAGTGTTGGAAAACTAATGCAACTACAGCCAATAGTCCAGTCACAGTGATCACATTTTTGTGACATCATTCCCAATATTATGGAAAAGGATAACTCAAACTATTTTTTTGGTTAATTTTTTGCCAGCACAGACTTCAACTTGCCTCTAGAGCGAGAGGAAAGGACAGGAGAGTTCTCGTCAGGATTAAAACCCAGTGTTGTATATCCAGAGCATCACATTTTACAGTGGTTGCATGTTGAAAATGAATTTAAATCACTTGTAACTCTAACAAACTTTTTAAATAAAGAAACATTGCAACACATTTTCCAGAGGAACAGCAGCCACTTGCAGTCCATTCTTTTAACCTTACAATCGATTGGCAATAAGCACTCCTGGAGGTTATCGATGTTCTTATTCTCTCAAAACATAAAGAACGTAAAATCTTGTAACATTTACATTTACAAGAATTTGATGAGGATATTAATCTGATCTGCCTCTGGTTTCTGCAGTGGAAACAACAAAAAAGTTTCCTGCAACAGAAAAACTCCTTAAAGGCATATTTCTAGCACAAGAACTGCTTCCAAGAACAAGGATAGTTTATCTGTGATGTTTAAAGTAAAAAAAAAAAACACAACATTTTATTAATTTTTGACTGTAACATATTTTTTAAAAATAGTTATCTGTTTATGGGTACAAATAAAACCAATCACAACACCTCTGAATCATTAACATATTTTTGGGAAAATATGTGATGCTGCTGCTCTGTTTGTGCAAAACATGTTTCTCTTTTTTCTCTTCTGTGAATGTGACAAATTTCCTCTGACATTGAACATATCACATCTCTGTTTCTGAGTATAAATGCTGTGAAATGTTGAGGGTTTAAATCTTGAAGAAGCTGTTGCTGCTGCTCTCGCCTCAGAGCACAGAAGTCTGTGAAAAACTCGTCAAAATGTGCTTCTGTGACATTTACAGTGACTGCAAATAAGCCTGAGAAAAAGCGTTCAATGTTTCACAGTCAAAACACTACTTGAGTGTTGAGTTCCTTTAGTTTCCACACTTTGACTGTCAGCATTTACAGCTCAGTTTGTCTTTCTTGTCAACTCTGGACAATTGTAGCTTCTATCCAAGGAGCAACAAGCTTCATTTACAAAAACATCCTCATCATGTCCAGCTGCTGAGATTTACAATAGTTCTGTTTTTTGTTTTTTTAACCAATCAAAACCCCTCCGCTCTGGGTCAACTTCAGGACAGCACCTTAAGCTACCAACCGACTGAGACAAAAAAAAGTCGGAAAAAACCAAGCTTATTGTGTCTTTGAGTACAAACAAATCATTACAGAGACAGGGCTTCCAGCCAGTACTTGTTACTCTCCAGGGCTGATCAGGATCCTGACAACCATCCAGCACTGCTGTCTGCAACAGTTAGGCAGCAAAGGGAAAAAGGAACTGAGGCATTTCGATCAATATAGGCTCATTATCTGCTGCCTTCTGTCCCAGAGAGATGAGTCCCAGCGCTCGGCCGGCCTGTTGATGAGCAGAGCGCACCACAATTCAATTAGGGTATGGCCGAGATGCCAAAAGAGGTTTGATCAAAGCACTCTGTTGAGCTAATTAGCTCACGCTGTGGTTTACGAGGGCTATTTTTACATCTGAGGAGAAGACTGCGCTGTTTGGTTAATGGCAGTTTTTCTTTTTTACGGTGAATTGGGCAGGGAATAACCTGGCTCATTGTGGATTCATAGGTATAAGCCAGGAGAGAGCAGGGTGTCCCTGGTGCTGCTCAGTGCACTTGCCCACATGTATATTCATGCAGATAAAACACATACACAACCAGAGGGTCCTTCAAAGGGTCACAAAAGGGTTTAACACAACCCCCTTTTTCACAGATTACACTTGTCAGCACGGAGGTGTGAGTGTGTTTGTGATGTTGTGTGGCTCCACGACAGGAAATGTGAGGTCATCAAGAAACAGCGGCGAGGAGAAAACGAAGCCGTCCACAGAAATCTTTAGGGGCTTTTTAAGGAACCAGCTGACATCTATATAAATCACGTTAAAAATGGTTGACCTCCTTCTTTTTGATGAGGCGAAACGGCCTGAAGCTTGCAAAGGAAAAACAGGTGTGTTGCTCGAGGTGTATTGCTTAAGAGACTTGGATACGATTTTAAGAGTTGATAATCGAGTTTCTTGTGTCTGATTCTTTCATATGTCACTATCACGTCATAACTCTTTTATCTCTATATATTTGACTTATTTTAACAATGAAGGTATGGTCATTATGCTGAGGAGATTTTAGGAACCGACTGGATTTTTAAAATATCCTTCAATATGATCGTCCTCTGTGATTTTTCTGTCGTGATGCAAAATGTCACATCACATTTATAAGTGATTAAATTATTTCATTTAAGACAATATTCGTCAAAACTTTTTTTTAAAAATAGATGTCATAGAAGGGTTCTATTATTTGACTTCATGGGTAAAATGTGGCTGCCATACTTATTCTTAAAGCAAAGAAAGAATAAAGGGCTTCAAATAAACTCATGCAAATATAAAAGTTATCAAGCAAAATATTCTAGCAAATGAAAAATAAGCCCCCTTGTCACAAAAAAATAACTTAAATAGTTCCACCTTCTTAAGAAACAGTATAATTTGGACGGTATGAAGCAGAAATAATGCATCACAGTTCTGAATAAGTAACTTGAGGCATAGCAGCATTCAGAAACTTTAACCCACAGAAAAGCTAGAAGTGACGGTATGGTTAATAGTTAAATAAGATAATGGATGAAAAGAAAAACTCCATTATATTAGTGCATGCCCCTTCGTAACATCTCCACTCAGCTTCTGTTTTGAATTACTTCATGCATGACACAATACATCAAAAATGTCCCTGTTTCTCTCTGAAAGGGACGTTTTATTGCTTTCTCAGATGTTGAGAGTGGCGTTTTACTCGATGGCATGACCGAGCTTACTTTTAATGCCACTATATATTACACTGTCACGCTCCGTCAAGTAAACTCTGCTCTGGGATGGAGAGAAAGGCGAGCCTGAGGAGCATCATTTGAGACTTCACTACAATCCTTTTAATGTTACTTTCAGTGACTTTATGAACTTGAAAAGCTGAGTGATGCTTCACTGGTTTCACATGCTTCAGTATATAATGTTTCCTGACGAACACAACTTCCAAACATTAAGATCATCCCATAAATGTACCTTTATTTACATAGAAAGGTGGCAGCATCAGGGGTCCTGCTGGATGAGGTTTACTGTGAGTAGCAAACCTTGAATGTGTGTGGTGTTGGGCCCCGGTGGTGCTCTCTCAACAAAGAGTGAGATCTTAATCACATTATCTAGAGTGGAGTTCATGGATGTTCTTCAGACCAGCATGTTTTCTTTCCATTAAGAGGACTTCAAACAGAAATTGCACTTTTTTTTTTAACTAAGCCACAAAATCGAGAAATTTCAGTCTGTTCTCACATTAATGCTGTTTTCCCTTTTTCAAAAGTAGCAAAAACAAGTGCACTAACTTACCAGCTGTAAAGTGCAAATGAAAATGAGAGTGCATCGTCCGCTGCAGCAGCCCATTGTGTCAGCAGAGGGAAACGCGGTGACTATCAAGGACTTGGAATCGAGCTCTCGACGTGCCGTCCAGACTCAGTGTTGATCCAAACACCGGCTTTGTCCCATCCTCCTCCGGCGTCTTTTTAACTGAGCCCTGGGAACAGCGACCAGAGTCGGCTGCCTCCGGTCTGGGTTGCTCCGGACGTGTCTGTTTACCTCCGCTCTGGCCGACCGGTCGCACTGGAGGTGACTGGCTGGGAGACTGGGAGCAAGCCGGTGTGTGTGTAAAAAAAAAAAAAAAAAAAAGAGGAGGAGGAGGGGCAGGGAAGAGGTGGGAGGTGGTGCTGGTGGGGCAGACAGACTCAATGACTGACTGAGGGCAGCATCAATAATAATAATAATAACAACAATAATAATATGCATAATAATAGTTATATTATTATATAGGTATTTTTTAAATATATAAGTAAGAATATTATTATTAATAATAATATTTTCCCTCATCTTTATTTTTTTTTTAAATGAACAGACTGTTGAACAGATGTTTTCATATCTGTGTCTAACAGGGCTAGTGTTGTTAATTAAGTGTACAAGCAATTTAATAATGACTTTAGTTCCTCGGGGTCAGGACATTATCTAGCCCCTTCAAAAAATGTGGAGAGATGTCGCCATCTGGTGGCGAATAAGAGAATATGAAGCGCACAAGGGATTATATTCAGTGTACCAGTGGATTGCTTTTGGACGCCTTCGGACTTGGAGAACCGAGTTCAAACTGGACAGTTTGATAAGAAAACCCTTTGTTGAATATGTTACATTCAACTTATGGAGACACATAGTTTTTCTGTAGTATTAGCTTTATCGAGGAGATCTGTAATACACACTGTACATTTTTTCTATCATAATAGGAATATGTAAGGACACTGATCAATCCATATTTATATCTATAGTTATGAACTGCAAATCAGTTTGTTTTAGTGTGTAATTAGGATAAGAATATTTATTTAACTTAAAATAAAAATGCCTTTAAACACCTCTCCCTGTTAACCTCATGCTCTTCACAACGAGGGTGGTTCTCACTACTTTCCTCAACAGATTCATAAATGTTTTAGGCTTTTGAGTGCTGACCGAGGAAAGACTTCGCATCTAATTTCATCACACGCTCTTCCGTTCTGTTCCTTTTAAAGCTCCGCTCCTCTTCTTTTGGCATCCTTCAGCTACACTGCCCTGCCCACCTGCATTTGGCCTGGCCCAGAAGGAGCTCCCCCCTCTCAACATTGCCAAAAATAAACACCAGGGTAATCCCGATGGAAGTCAACAGAAGGGAGTCACTTAATGTTTTAGGAACTTGAAGTCTATGCACCTGTATCTGTGTGAATTTTTTTTATTTTTTGAATAATCACAGTTTAGTACATAATTTTATGTAAGGATGCACATGCAAATGTTCATCTTCATTATTTATGTCATTGGTCTAACTTTCTTGTAGCATTTGCATCTGCTTCATTTATTGAAATTGTTGCATTAAAATATTGAAATAAATTCAGCTTTTATTGCTGGAGCATAAATTCACACTGAAAAACAAAACATTTCTGGAAAAGCCTGCAGTCCTAAATCCACTATTGCTGCTGGAGTAAAAAAAAAAAAATCTATATGCAGGTTCTAATGAAGCAAAGATCAACATGCATATACAACTCCTCTTTTTAGCTGTTGTTGCTTTGTGACTTTTATGATTCCTTTGTTGATTTGCATATGCTATGGATCATTATCCTGGATCATCTGAGACATTTCTGTTTTCTAGCTAAGTCCTCAATTTATTTTTAGATATTTTACTAGTTATGTATTTAAACAGTGGGTTAAACTATGTCTTCTAAAAAGGTGAGGTCCAACCACTTCAACATCTAGCGCTGAAGATTTAGTTTTACCTAGATGACATCTATTGGAGTTTTGATAGTTCAATTTTTCAAATGTTTTTATTATTAGTTTATCACTTTTTTTTTTTTTACAAGGTTTTATACTTATTTACCAGAACTGCTAATAAATGTTAGTGGCACTGTGATGATTTCAGTAACTCAGCAACTGGATGTCTTTTGAAATAGCATGTACAGCCTTTATTGCATCAGCTGGATTTAAAAAATACAAACACCCTTTAAATAAGGGTTGTCAATTTATATGAATCATTATTCATATAATGAATATTCTGAGGTCTTCATAAGATTTTAAGGTTTTAATACACACTACTTTAAACAAGTCAGAGCAGGAAGTAGGCTTACAACCAGAACACAAACGTTCCTTGCATGCACAATGTTCACAGCTGCATTTCTTATGAGAACATCTTAGTATGTACCAGAAGATTATGAATGTCTGTGTGTGTGTTCAGTGATAGCTGAAATAAGGTCAATGTTATAGTTCTGACTATTTGAAAGCCTGATGGAGGCTCTACTATGTGTTCCCATTTTTGCCCGACACCTCCTTTTCTCCTTACTCTTTGTTCGTGTGCGCGTGTGTGTGTGTGTGGGGGGGTG
Organism: Phalloptychus januarius; assembly: GCA_902982915.1. Classification (NCBI taxonomy): domain Eukaryota; kingdom Metazoa; phylum Chordata; class Actinopteri; order Cyprinodontiformes; family Poeciliidae; genus Phalloptychus; species Phalloptychus januarius. The sequence continues at coordinate 1,109,862 of CADWAE010000201.1, read as the reverse complement.
GGTGTGCGTGTTTCTCGACCATTTCTTTCATGACAAGTGCAGCCCTCCGGGGCTGCTGTTTTCCACGAAGACGTTAATATGAAGTGACAGGACAGCCAGTGGCGTTCTGCTTGGAGGGGACTTGCTTTGTGGAGGAGACCTGAGAGTCTGTCTCATAGTGGACAATAATAGAAAAAAAGATCTTGGAAGGACAGAGTTTTTTCTTCTTTCTGAAAGCATCTTAGTTCTGTCATTTTTGTTTCCACTCTGATTGTCTATCTCTCTTTTTCTTTCCCCTTTTTAACACATTTTAGAGATTATGCAGACCTTCATTATTCCTCATGCAGACACACTCAAGACAAGTATGTTTGTTGGTTTGTCCTTTTTAAGAGAGCAGAGTTGATAGTATTCACTCTCACATGAAGGAGTTTGAACAAATCAATTTCCAAAATGATTAGAATGACCCAGAATTCATCTTAGACTAAAATGATTGTATAATTCATGCTGAAATACTGAGTCCATGAGGGCCTGCTTTTGGTGACAGAAACAGGTCAATTTTTATTGGCTGAAGTCTGCTGTATTACTGAATCGGAACTAAAACAAGCTGCTCTGTTCTGCGTTTCAAACATCAGCATCAACACAAACTTGCTGACTTGCCTCAAAATTGTTGCCTTTGCTAGTTGTTGAACAAGCTTTCTTTATTTAGGTCCATCTAATGAAACTTTAATATCATACATGTGGCACTGGATGTAACAAGGGGGCAGATTCTGTTCTGATCTTTTCCTTTTTGTTCCACCAACATCCCAGACTTAATGAAGAATAAATACAAAGGACGTTATGAGGAAGATGTCAATAATTTATGACTGGATTATGCTTTGCTGAGGAAATATTGGTGGAAACCTTTTAACATCTGGTGTTGTTCTAATGTTTGCCGCTTGGGGGCCTTCTTTCTGGGGCCGTTTTAGATTGAATGGTGGTCCGTCAATGGCAACACAAGCTAAAGAAAAAAGGACGTTGGGAGGTTTTACTTCAAAATAAAGGAAACATGAGCTATGTTGGCCTTAAGGTTGATTTATAACACAACACGAGATTAATCCCACTGGTGCAAATATTTAAAGTACTCCTATTAGATGGCAATTTATTAAATTAACATATACAGGCAAAGAAAAATTTGCATCCTAAAAGTTCCTTAAAATATTGTTTTATTTTTCCTTAACAGGGAGCTGCAATTCATGAGCCATTCAGTTAATTTAAAGGGAGATAACACCATATTGTGTAGTTTGACATAATTGTCTTCATCATACTAAATTTACAAAAAAAAAGATGTCTAAGGAGTTCAGATAGATTATAGAAGTCCGTCTCCAAACAGCTTTGAAAATATTATAATATTATTTTAAAAATTATATTATTATATTATTTTATAATATTATTGAAGCTATTAAATAAGAAAAAGAAAGTTAATCTGACTCCTAGCATGTGGATGCAAGAAGAAATGCAAACCCACATTTTCAAACTACTCACATAATAGAAAGAAGAGCCAAAGAATAGAGTAATACATATCAATACCCGCTGACAAGTCCCAAAGTTTGAAGAATATGGTTTAGCCAGAGAAGATGAAACTAGAGCTTTTTAGTCATTCATATCCACTCTGCCAGCCCCTGAAATCTGAGACATTCTCATTCTAAGAAATAATGAGAATAATAAGTTGGCAAAGAACAAAGTGAGAGTGAGGAAAAGTGGTCAGTGTTGCTAGGGTCAGTTTTGTTATGTTAACCAGTTAGTTTGCAGTTATAAGTTGATGTCACAGTTCAGCTTTGCCCAATTCATCAGACCTCTTTTAAGAGCCGTGTGTCATAATGTCATCATTGTGTGTATTTTTATTTTAATTAAATAAGTTAATTAAATAAAAAAAGCAGTTCTGAGTATCACTTACCAAAACATCTGAGAGTATAAGAATGAATGGATTTAAGTCAAACCTAAATTACAAAATTTTAATCCAATATAATAAATGAAATAAATCACACCTCACATCTAGTCCTTTTGAATCATACAGCAGTTCCAGGCCTCATATAAGGACTTGCTTCCACCTGAACATCCATCCATCCATTTTCCTACACCCTTGTCCCTTACTGGGGTCGGGAGGGTTGCTGGTGCCTTGCCTATCTCCAGCTAACAGGCGAGAGGCAGGGTACACCCTGGACAGGTCGCCAGTCTGTCGCAGGGCAACACAGAGACAGACAGGACAAACAAACATGCACACACACACTTACACCTAGGGACAACTGCTGCAAAGCAACAGCTCTACCAGCTGCGCCACTGGGCAGCCCCCACCTGAACATGCATTTTAAAAATTACAATTCTGACAAAAACTCATTTTAAAAAAAGATGTTTAGTTTGTTGATATTAGAATATGTGACATATCTTTTATAAAAAATAAATGAACACGGTTGCTGTTATTTAGATTTATACCATCATATTTACATCTTTTTATTTTGAAAGTCTCAACAGGAAATTAAAGCAGTTCCTGGATGAGCCTTGACAGCGATGGAAGTCACATGGTGTTCTTAACCGAGAGCTGATGGAGCCAGATGAAAGAGGCAGGAGGCGAGCCCCTCCGCTTGCGCGTCAGCATCCCCTCAAATAGAAATCCGCTGCTGTCACTTCAGCCCTGCTCGCATAGAGACTGACGGCTGCAAACGATAATTAAAGGCTGATCCCGTCTGAGTATGCAACGTTTTATTATTTAATTGAATTTTTTTTACTATTATTTTTTCAACGTGATGCCAGAGGAGGAGAGTAAAGGGAGGCTGTGAGGAGCGTTACCGAGAATGGTAGAGAGGATCAAGGCGCGCTGTCCCAGGAGAACTCATCCGAAGAGCTGTCCGTGAGAGACCGGGATGCTCCTCTAACACCACCCGGGGCGGGTGAGTAGCCGATAGCGCATCTCTTAATATCAGAGTTAACACGAGAGTTTAAGGGTTCTTGTTTCCTCTAATCGCTCGACATTCCTGCCAACTACATCGATTCCACCTGTCTGATCGATTCTTAATATGCTTCTTTTTTTTAAGTGCATGCAATCGGTAGATCAGCCGCGAGTAAAAGCGGCGGCTAACTGGAGGAAATAGTGCGCTCAGCCGGTGCGCACGCCGGTACCTCACCGTGGTGCGCGCACACATCCTCGGGGCTGAACGCCATGCAGTGCGCTTCAGCGGGGAAATTGCGGGGTCCGTCGTGTCTCTTTAAAGTTTTGATTAGAGTGAACATGTGTTGCACACAGCGGCCTCAGTGGCTAATTAATACAGCCTTTGTAAGGGGGCTTCTCTTATCACAGACGCTCATCATTAATCCAAGGATGGCCCGGAGGGCGTGGGTTGGTGTCCGCGCTGATAAGAGGAAGCCACCAGTCCTGCTCTCACACTTGGGCTGATTAATTATGGACTCTGGCTGTGATGCCCGCAGAAATGATGCACACATCTCAAAGAGTCATAGGAGTTCATGTTAAATTTTCACCATTTCATATGTGAAATTTTGGATTATTCCCCCAAAATCTACCCAAATTAAATTTAGGTCGTACTTCTTTCCTGATGCTACTCTGGATGATTTTCGTTTCTTGTTTTTGGTGAAAATCATACAATGCACACTGTTTTGCTAAATATGTAGGTGCGGGTGTGAGAAGAACTTCCACATGAGCCCCAGTGCATGCAGATGAATAAAAATCCACTTACTATGCTGCACAGGTCTCCGTCTGCTGTGTAGATGTGTGTGTGGGGGTGTGTGCGGGTGTGGGGGTGTGTGTGTGTGTGTGTAGCTCACCTCATTACACTCATTGTGTTGACTTAAGCAGTAGGGTCACCCCTGAGGCCCGTTCACCTGCCTTATTGAGGAGCAATGCCCAGAATTACACCACACACCAAGGTGGGAGAGGCTTTTCAGCTTACATGATCAAGTTCAGCACCGGTACTCCAGACTGAAGCGCCATGTATTAATCTGATGCGCCATAAATATTCTGGCTGAATGGGATTAGGCTGCTCCCCAATCCTCACAAATGTGTTTTGACGAGAGGTGCTTAACTCTTTTATCTTGTCTTGTCTTTTTTTAATAAATAAAAAATTGTGAAAGAGCTCCAGGTCCTGTTTGACTCCTGAGAAATTATGTTTGCAGCCTGCCCACCCACACATTGCACTCGATTTCTCCACAAAGTGACAAAACTAAACCATCTCCATTTTACAGCTGCATATTTACAGAGAATTTCCCATATTAAACATCAAGCAAAATCAAACTGAAAAGCCTGGGGGACGAGGAACTACTTTTTAAGATGGAGTCGGGCCTTCAGTTGAGGGTGATAGAACAGGTAGTTATATTTCATCAGGAAAAGTACAAATGCTGATGCACTCAAGGTGACGTGCCAAGAGTGCTCCTTCCTCCTCGTCTCATTCGGCTTCCATCCTTATGTGCTTTTCAACTTTTCATCCTACGGAAATACTTTGTAGTTCATTTGTGCATCTTTGCTGCGGTGTGTTTTCCACATTTCGTTCCTGACCTGTCTGCTGGGCTCCTTGATCATTGCGATGCTGTTTACTAGCTACGGAGATTCAGTAACACTCAACACTACTTCTCTTTGCCAAGTAGGTGATGTCTGGAGGTAATTGATTAGATTTATTTTATTTTGGGATAACAAAGTAAAAATGGCTGAATAAAAATACATGCCACACTTTTCAGATTTTTTACAATTTTAATTACATTTTTGAAGAAGTTTGGAATCAGACAAAAAAAGATTGCCCTTGAATGTGGTAAATCATATATTGAGTGATACTAGTTCAGTCTCTACGTAAAACTCTTGTTGCTCTGTCTGTGATGACCAGAATTGTACTGTTTATTTGCAAGATTTATTTCGATTCATCTGCATAAGACTTTAGAATCAAACTTACAGAAACGTTGTTTTCCACTCCTGTCTCCTCCACTGTTTAATGGCATCAACTATTCATCTCAAGGCGCACAACATCTGAGCCTCGACCAACTCCAGATCCTATGTTTGTTAAAAATGGGCTGACTTCTAAAGCCAAAAGCTTCTGTGCACATGGGACTCAGAGCAGGTGACCTGTCAGATGGGACCTAAAAACCTTTTGGAAAAGTAAAATTGCTAATTCATTCACTGTCTTTCTCTATCAGCCTTAAGCTGTTCAGGTTTGTAGGCAGATGAAGCTTATCTCAGCAGACAATGCATTGTAAGGTGAACGTAGAGATGTTGCTAAACATCAATTAAGAGTGACTAATTAGTGCAGTTGCTTGTTTAAAACTGCAGAAGGAACTGGACAAAAGCCAAGTAGACACAGAGAAAACATGCAAACTCCACACAGAAAGGCTCCAGCTGCAAGCCGCTGGAACCAACCATACATAAATCCTACTCTGTTAATTCTCCTTTCAAGGTTAAAGGGATAGTTCAGATATTTTGAAATGTTATTCTCTGGAGTATTTATTCGTTTGGCTCTCTTAGTTGTTGCTCTGAGTTTGCATGGGAATGATGTAATTCGCAGCTCCAGTGACACTGCGCTCTAAAAGCTGTTCATTTGTGTTACATGTGAGGACCCGCTGTCTGCAGGGGTCAAAGTTGAGCAAATCTCAACTTTAACTGTGATGCACGGCCCATTAATATAAAATATATCTATCAAACTGCTCTTGATCAAGCAGCAAGTAGTAAGTAAGTGTGAAAATGAAGCTCTTTCCTATTACAAACTTTAAGATGAGGCAAATGCGTCTTCATAACATAACAAATAAATCATCACCATCATTATTATTACTACTGTTATTGTCATCTGCCCCATGAAACTGTACTGGAGAAATCAAGGTTCACTGCTGAGGCCTGCATCAAGTTCAGCAGTTCAACTCATAGTAGGATGGACCATTCTGGTTGTCACATTGCTTGTTGTGGCCACATTATAATTAACCTCTGTCAACATCACATGTTTGACCTAAAAGTCTGTCAACTTTGCAGTAGTCACTGTGTAAAACACTTGCAAAACTGAGTAAGGAAGTGTTTTGTATTTTTTTAAGCTTATGACTCTCATTAAGATACTGATAGTAACAGCTTTGTTTTGGTTTGTTCTTCCTAGGTGGTCCACAGCCCTGAAATGTGAAATAACAAAGGAACTGGTTCATTTCTGTTCCAGTTTTAAAATATATTTATGTGTTTCAAATTGTTCCTAAATGTGTCAAGATGAATAAACTTATGTTTCTTGAAAGTCTGTTGGCCTTCCCTAAAACATGATGAGCCAATCAGAAACTGAGAGTGCACATTTCCTTTCAAGGAAGAACTCTTCTACACTCAGATAATCCCCTCCCTGTGCACAATCATCTTTTTTCTCACATCATACTCATTTCTAATGCAGCCAAAACACTATTGTTTCTTTCTGCTCACACTTCTGTTGCATACAGATTGCCAGTTTCATTCACTCTCACGTTATTCTTCTTTAAATAATATATCATCTCCCAATTGTCACCGGGCTGCCAAACAGAAAAGAGTGGAGTGCAAGTTGAGCACATTGAGGGTTTTGAAAATGTCAGCAATTGTCCGTGGCCTTTGGTTCTTCGTAAAAGGTGCAAAATTGTGATGTGAGCTTCACAGATCACAGAGTAAATGGTCCATGAATCCTCGCAGTGTGCACGTGCACATGCTTGTGTACGCGTCAGCTGTCTGTTTGTGAACGTGTGATAGCGCAGAGAGCACAGGGCGATGTAAATTGGTCAGTCAGCCAGACAGATGTGCCCTGGCCCGGGTTTGGGAGTGCAGGGCTTCAAACTGGCCTGCCACCCAGAATTAGTGCCATGGATCTGTAAACAAGAGGCTAAAAACTACAAAACTCAGTTTTGTTAAAATACTCCCTGTTCTTTATTTTTGTGTACCAATCAACAAGAAAGAGGAAACATGGAAACATAAAAAATTAAAAAATTAATCTTGTTTCGTCAACATATGAAAATGTAAAAACTCTGAAAGCTGTTGAGCTTTGAATCCTTCTTTCTAATTGTCGGATTCTATGTCAGTTCACTATTTGTCTCGATCTGAGCATTTATACATTTCAGGCTCAGAGTGGCAATCGGTTGCCATAAAAGCAGTAGCACTGTAATTCATAACTATTGATTGGTGTCTGAGTAGCGTTTCAGCAAAGCGATTCTGAACACAACCCCATGCAGAAGCGAGTGGAGTAAATAAAGCAAAGTGGCGGTGGTGATTTACATAGTTATGCTGTTATCTCCCCCTCCCCTTTTTCTTAATTTGGGATGCGCTCGTGGTGCAGGAACATTAAATAATTCTTCCTCTCAACATTGCTGTTGTACTTAAAGTAGCACAGATGATGCTGCACATCTTCTGCTGCCTGTAACTGGGCCTCAGAGCTAAAACTCTATTGAAGCATAACCTGGCTACTGGTATCTAAACCCTACTAGCTTTAAAAACAGTTTTTGCGCATTGAGCAGTGGCTCTGCAGAAAAGATGTAGCGTAATGACAGATTTTTTAATACATTTCTATGATTGGGATGTAACATACTGATAGGATTTCAGAGAGTGAGGTAAAGATCAGCTGAAACTCTGAAGGCATTTCCCAAATGTGCTCATGTTTTTTCCCAAAATTTTGCAGGTTTAGGCAAACACTTTAAATCAAAGATCCAGAAAATTTTATCACTTTAATTCTCAATTTGAATGTTACTTTACTGGGCAGCTGAGGGGATAGTTCAGAAAGTACTGTTAGCATTTTGTTGAAAATATAATTTGTATCACTTATAGCTTGTATGTTGACATGAAACTAAGCATACATGTAGCATTTTCTTTAGAAATAGAGGCCAAAATCCAAAGTAGGGGCTTAATATGTCAAAATAGTCAAACTCAAAAAGCATTTTTTTCCTCTTCATGGGCTGGATCTTGATTATCATTTCTGACATTTGCTTAGTTCTGCGGGATGTAGTGTGCAAAGTCTCTATTTTAAGCAAATCTATTTTGTACTTAAAAGCCTTAGGATATTTGACTTGCCTTGACCTCAGCACTGTGAATCCATGACACTCTGTTCACGTCACTCTTGGTTTCATAGCTGAATTTGCTCCATTCAGTGTTCAGAGCATGCTAGAAAAATGTTCACAGCCACAGCTAAGCAAGTGGGGAAGAATGTTTTCAGCCATTTCTTACTCATTCTCAAAGTTTGTCACTCACTGTGGGTGGAGAAGTGTTTTCCCCCAAAACAGTTTAATCTGCACAATCAGAGCAAACCTTCGGGATCTCATTAGCAGGGATGGGATGTTCTTCTCAATTGCTGCTTCTTTTTTTATCCTTTCTGTCACATCCACATTCTCCTCAAAAAGTAAGAAAAAAAATGTTGTGTGCTCTTGTTTCAAGACACGGAAGCATGTTACAAAACCAGTCTAAAGCACTCATTTAAGAATCAAAACAGTAGCTTGTTTACTGCCAGTGTGTTTCAGCATATCCCATCTATCCCTTATCTAAACACACGTATCCTTGCAGAGCAGCCATTGGGTGAGTGGCCCAATGATTACAGTGTTTCAGCATTATTTTACACTTTAAAACATTTATAAAGAAGTCAATACACATAGCCTTAACAAATGCCAACTTTCACAACTGTTTTTGACCGTGTAGAATACGGCAAAATGCTTCAAATCGTTTTATCTTTAATTTGACATATAGCTCGTTCAACTCAGGAGAAAAATAAAGAAATCTGTTTGAAGGACACAAACACAAAAAAGCTGCAACAACCTGGTTGCATAGCAGAATCTTGTACTAATACTTTGTTGAAGAACCTTTTCATTCAATTTTAGTATTCAGTCTTCTTTGGTTGGAATCAATCTACCACATCTTCACTTACTTGTATTTTCCTACTTTTTTTGTAAAGAGTTCAGGCAAATTTATGAGAATGTCAGAACATCTCTTGTTTGAAGCCCTCTTCAGGTGATCCCGATCCCACACACATTTTGTCGTATTTAGCCCTGACTATTCCACTCCCAAACTTAAGTTTCCCTTTTATGAATTTATTTTGCGGATTTGGACAAATTTTTCCTCACAGCTTAGAGAGATTGTAGCCAGACCCTCATGTTTTTTGGTGAACAACAACAGCCCTACTCCTTAGCTTAGTCGTATAGCAAATACAGTTGGATTTCAGTACATGTAGAACAGAATCAGTATCTTGTTACTATAGGTCCTTCAGTGATGTTGTCAGTCTACTCAACCAGTTTCTTTTTGGCCTCATTAATAATTTTGGAGAAACATCCACAATTTGTGATGTTCCTGCTGTCCTATACTTTTTTTCAGTCTCCATCACTCTTTCAGTATACTAACGAGAAAGGGGAAGTGTGGGGGCTGTGGCTGTGCCATGAGAACAGGTAGGACCTAGTAGCTGTTCTGTTGTAATAGTGGTAAAGAGTGTGCTCTTTTGTTGAGTAAAGATTGCTCAACAAAAGGTCTTTGCAAAAGTACATCAGCTAACTCCCTGTCTGCCTCGCTGCATGACAGAACAGAGTAATAACCAGACACTGCTGCAGAAATGAAAGAAAAATTAAGCTTCTGAATTGCTGTAAATTATGGCAATCAGAGACACAGAGATGAGATGAAAAATGTTATAATTTATTGGTCATAATCAGAAATCAAGATGAGTAAACAGAGGAGTTATCAAAACAAAAATGTTGTGGTCCTCCTAAAATAACATGGGATGATTTATATGATTCAGCTGGACACTATGCCTGCTCAATATGTCTGCTCATATTATTTATCATTAGTTTAATTGTGTTTCTTTTAATGTTATATTGCCTGAAAGGACAGTGGATCATTGATTTTAAACATCACCAAGCTGGTGCTTGGCTTAGATAAAAAAAAAAAAAATCACAAATCACTAAGGTTCTGTTTTCTAAACCTAAACATCTTCAGACTGTTAGAGTGTTATCTTAGCTCATGTACATAGATTATCTAGAGAGTAACAATTGGTACTGCTCACTTTATTGTTTTTGGTAGACTGGATCCAGTATTTGTTAAATGTTGACTTCCTGCCATTGATGGCCTGTAGGTTTTCAAAATAAAAGCCAGTGGCCAGAAGCATTTGCCAGTAGTTGAATAAAGAAAGTTAAAGTCTTACTCTGTTGATTATAAAACAGATGTGAAATATTAAACAAACTAAAACTACCTTTCTCCAATATTCCTGCATGTGTTATCGTTTTGTTGTTCTCCAAGATGCCTGGTGGATAATTTGTATGACATCATTGCAAATATCCTAGGTGTGTGTTTGATTGGATAATTTAGGATTACTTGATAGGATTTGGGACATTCTGGCAAAATAATATTCCATCTTATTGTAGGTTTATGTTTCTGCACATTTCTGAGCATTTTGTCCAAGACTGTTTGAATGGATAAACTTTTCTTTCTGTTGGAGGCACAGAAGCTGGTTGTCTAGTTCACCTTTCCAACCTTAACTGTTTTATCGATTCCTCTGACAGTCACACAGGTGTTGCTGATGCAGGATCAGCTTCTGCACTCAAAGATGACAGTGGAGCAGTCATGCTGAATGCTCCCTTTATTTATTCATTATAACGCGGTTCGCTGCTATGCTCTGCACTCTCAGAGGACTCGTTTCACCTGTTTCACCTCATGAGGTGCCTGGGATGGTGAGGCGTTTGGTATCAGATCTTTCTTGGGCTTATTTGATCAAAGAGAACTCGCCAAAAAGTCTCAGCCTCAGCTTGAGCTCACCATGAATGAAAGAAGCTGTGGGGACAGAGAAAGTTAGAGGAAGAATGGAGGGTGGAGTTCAGGGCTCGGGGGATGACGGCAAGGCAGATCTCATATTGATTGGTTTAGTAAGAGAATCCTCAAGCTTTTAGTGGTACTCCTTAATAAGAGCAGCTTGTGGAAAGAGAGATCACATCATCTGAACTCCACTCCAGAGGCTGTCTTAAGCTTTAAAAATAATTTACTGGGGTAACAAAACAAAAACAACAGAAAGGTCCATTCAATTCACTACGAGATTGGAAATATAGTAGAGAGAAAGTGTTTTGTCATTTCTTCTTTGCAAAAAAGCTCAAATTCAATCAGATCTGTAGAAGAACAGGAATAATCAAGTCTTGACAGATTCTCAACTGAATTCAGGTTTAGACTTTGTCTGGGCCTTTTGAACTGATGGAAGTTTTTTGACTCCATTGTAGTTCTACCTGCTTATCTGGTATTATTTTCCTCCTGGAAATTTCTTCACCTCAGTTTCAAGACTTTTGGAGCCTCCAGCAGATTTTCCACTTGGATTGCTCTGTGTTTAGCTCCATTCATTTTCCTGTCAAAAGTTTCCCTGTCCTGCTAAAGTAAGACATCCCCACAGCATGATGCTGTCACCACCAGCTCTAACCCTGGGAATTGTGTGTTCATTGCAGTGTGACACCCAAAAGGTTTTACACTGAACCCAATTACTTTTAATTTCAAGATTTTTATTTGTAAAAAAAATATTGAAAACAATTTATTATTTTTACTTTTACTTTACAAACACGCACCATTTTGTGTTGGTCTATCCATTTTATTTGGATAAACATCCAAATAAAATATAATGAGCTTTGTGGCTGTAATGTGATAAAGTTTCCATGGTGTGAACATTTTGTGCAAAGCACTAGAATCATCACCAATCTTCTCCACATCTTGCAGCTGGTTTTTTGTGTGTGTTGTGGTTTGTTTGCACTGACGTATAGTTTCCTCTTTTTTCACTCCGTCTTTCCTTCTGCACCCATGCTCTCCGTGTATCTTTGTGTTAAGTCAAGAGCCTGGTGTCAGAGAAACCCTGAGCTATTTTAGGAGGCAGCTGAATGTATTGAGCGAGAAAGCGAGGTGACACAACCGGAGTTGAGATTGCTCGGTGCCTGAAAACCTTGAAAATGTCTTGCTTTAGAGCCGTGCAACCCCCCCGCCCCCCACTCAACACCTTGCAGGTTGCTCGAAGCCACCATCAGATAATAGCTGTGGAAGCAAGCTGCACATCAAAAGCCTGAAGATAGCAACCATTTCACAGACAACTGCTTTTCCACATTGCATTGTGGAACACTGTATGTGGTTCATTTATATTTTGGGGCATCCCATACAATAATGTGCATATTTGTGTTATCATATATCTACAGCTATACTATACATATGAGGACAGTTAGTGTGTAAAAAATACTGAAGAACATGAAGCATTCTCTATTTTTGTACAAAAATATTAGTGAGTTAGAAGCTATTTTTAGGGCTATTTTTTGATTATTTAATTTTATTCTGAATGTATTCACCTCTACATGAAAGAACTGCAGTCCCAAGCGATTTCTGTCTTTTTTTCTTCTCACACACTTTTCTTCTTTTCATGTGCTCTCATGAAAGCAGATTGGTGTTTTGTGAAAAAAAAACCATTATCACATTTTGCCCTTGATTTGATGGGCTATCTGCACACCTCTGTCTACGCTGAACAGATTTACTTAGTCTCTATGTAAGATAACAGATCTGCGCATATGCACCGCTTGTTTCTTTGTTTTTTTACAGTATGTACTTGCACTTGTTTAATAAAATCATCATTCCCAAACAGACACTCACCCTTCTTTCGCTCCTCTGATCAATAGAAAACTGAATCTGTCATTATGGTCACTGTCGTGAAATCTTTGCAAACCCAATTAACCAAATTGTGCACTAACTAAATTATCAGCGCCCTCTTGACATTTATAAACCCAGCTGACACTGGAAAACATGTAGCTCATCAAACCAGCAAGGCCAGCAGGTCAGTCTGGAACCACTACTCATTTCATTAACTTAACTATGCAACTTTATGTTGTGGTGCCAAAAAAAGCCCATAAAACTCCACCTTTCTTTCTGTGTTGCCACTGTATATGACTGACAACAAATATATATTAGCAAAAAGCAGATGTTAATGATACTGAAGCTCTGGTTGCCGTTCGGTTCATATGAAATTAAGGATTTTCCTATTTTTGCTTGGGGCCTGAGATCAAGAAGTCACTCATTGTATTTTCTCATTGACATACAAGCAGAAAACCTAAATTGCTGTAACAAGAATGACTCATTCTAAATATGATATTACTTGACAAAGACAACTGACATGACATAATGATATCCCAACTAACATTTATGGGTTACAGCTTTAAGGACCTGCAGGTAATGTCATTTTTTTACTGTAGCAACAAGCGCTTCAGCATGGTGAGATTTGTTTTCTGTGACTTTTCTGCTGTTTCTGAGGTTGTGAGTGGATGAGAATGCGTAGTAACTTGGCAGCAGCTGTGCGGGAGTGGAGGTGTATGGTAGGTGGCCTTGGACAAGAAGTGTAAAGAAAGGCAGAGTGACTCACCAAGAGAGGAGCCTTCAGAGTCCATTGACAAGCAGCCCACAGAGCTTTCTCCATCTGTGCTGTTGTGTAGGGTAGTCAGAGAGGCAGGAGAGTGATGGGGAAACATGTATGTAGGTTAACGTTTCAGAATTCACCAGGGGTAATGGTTTTTCCATAAGCCGCCATTGTCAGGGCTGACCTGGCTTTTAAGACTGAATCAAATCGATGGCTTTTCCGTCTTCGACTGGGGAGGAGCAGCAGAGGCTCTCTGTGTCTGCAGAGCCACGATAACGTTGCTCAATGGGCACTAACCACCTTTCAAATGGAAATGGAGCATCCAGTGAAATTAGACACAGCCATCTGGATGATACTAAGAACAAGGCGGTGAATGGAAGATGGTAGTGTGGCGGTTGAGGGTGTGTCACGCTTTGAGATTTTGTTGTGTCAGAGCTTAGTTTCTGCTGAACATTTGAAGTCTGCTTTGCTTTGACCAGGGTTTGTTAAAATGTGCAACACCCAAAAACAAAAAGATTTGCAACAGTACTTGCTGCTAACGGTGGTTCATACAAAATATCATCTCAGGAGGGTTGAATATATATCCTACACAAATAAAAATAAGTGCAGGACACACATTTTTAATTACAAATGCATTCAACTACATTACAGTTTGTCATCATACTGTGACTTAATTTGAAAAACAAAAAAATCATGAATACTTTTGCAAGTCAGTTTAGCACAAGTTGTGCTGGATTTATAGAGCCATTTCAGAATGGATGCATGCTTGCAAGTGCAGAGAGTGACTCACCCTAAACCACGGGGGTGTGTTCAGCAGACAGGGTGCTGACTTACAGTACACACTCATCACAGTGCCAGTTTGTTCTTCCCATGTGCCCCCCCTCTTTCCTCATAAGTCAACATCTATCTCTTTCTCTGTCAAGAGCCATGTGTGTTAGGCTGCTTGCAAACACACATGTGTGGTCAGTCAAATTTCAGCCGGGGGGGGTGGGTTCGTAATTTGCTGACACAGAAAGCGAGTGGTATGATCATGCTGAGCACCGGCTCGATCCTCTAAGAGCCCACAGGGAATCGTTCAGAATAAATCACTCACAGATACTGCTGGCCCTACAGATTGAAACGCATATGTGTGTGGCATCTCTGTGAATTACGTCTGTCTGCATGTGTATTAGATGTTTTTATACAGTAAATGCCTTAGCCTAAAATTTCTGTGTTTGTGAGCTTTGCATACCGTGAAGGCGATGCAAAGAGCCTCTGGGTCAGTGCTGCTGCCGTAAACGGTTGCATGGAAGTGTCTACACATATACTAGCACCAATTGGCTCACAAAAGTTGCCCTCAGGGAAATAAAGGCAGCAGCACTTTGAGAGATACACAACCACTGTATTAGGGTTTTGTGTTGGTCTAATATATGCATTATTTTGGGTTCTTTTGTTAGTAAGAGAATTCAGGGAATGCTTAAATTATGCAGACAGTGTTGTGTGTGAATTTATTTTGTCTGTGCATAATCCTGTCTTTATTGTTTGTTTGGGATTGCATGTACAATATGTATGTGCATATGTTGACATAATGTCTCTGCCTAAAGGCCATGTTTATGCAGTGTGTTTTCTAAGGACTTTTTTTAGCTCCATATGGTGTCAGAGGTGATAAATTGGCTCTAGGGGCAGCACCGAGCAGCTGTGAACCTAATGCTGAATGTCGGCCTTTACACTCTACGGTCCAACGGTCTGTGGCTAAGTGAGTGCTAATAAACCCGACATTCGGTTTGCTGTATTGATGTGAGAATAAATCCACACATCTTACTGCCTCAGCCTTTGTCTTTTATGTATTGAATTTCTCTTGTTGTGGAAACTATGGAATTGGTTTGGTTTGCATGGTGGCAGACTTTCTTTCTGGTGTAAATTTCATCCAGGGAATGCATGGAGTTTGCATGTTTGCCCCATGCATGTGTGTATTTCCCCTAGGTACTGTTTCTT
Source organism: Phalloptychus januarius (assembly GCA_902982915.1). Lineage (NCBI taxonomy): Eukaryota > Metazoa > Chordata > Actinopteri > Cyprinodontiformes > Poeciliidae > Phalloptychus > Phalloptychus januarius. The sequence goes on along the minus strand of CADWAE010000201.1, from coordinate 1,094,569 downwards.
CATCTTGCCTTCCAAAAAATGTGTTTCTTTTTGTTACTGTGCAACCCTGCAAACCCACCACTAAAATTGATAGTGGTGTTGCTGTTTCGTTAGCTTTAGGATTGGCAAAAACCTGAAACAATTGAAATGCTTGAGGTTTACCCCAGTTGTGTCATCAGTGTATAAGATGTTCACTTAAAAAATGACCCATGTTGATTGACTTCAGGGACTAGAGGATTGAGTTATGTCTTCCAATTAACACAATGAACAGGGACAGGATCAGTTTAGTCAATAAAAGTGCCTTAATCAACATTGAGGCCTGACCTAGACCTTTTTAAGACATGAAGCAATCTTCCATACATTGACTTGATTTGGACCTACAACACTGAAAAAAATGCCCTCTTACAGATTTCTTTCTTCTACTGCCCAAAATTCAGTATTGACAGTAAATGTATGAATTCACAGAGGGACATATATTACTTGTGCCATATAATATTAGTAGCTGTTCAGCTCATCTGTACTTGTGTTTTATAGATTCTGGCTTTGACTGCATTCTTATATTTGGTAAATAATCTTAACCAAACAGCAATTAGGGCATGCACCTGAGAGGTTTTCTGATATGCATCAATAATATACTGGGGGTATTCACAGCATTTATGATGTTAGCAGTGATGCCAACCATCAGATAACTGCTTGGGACAGAAAGATCATGTGGTGTTAATATCAGTATCAAGAAATTATTTGTCAAGACTCCACAAGGTGTCTATAAAACCTTCCCATGCATAAAGGTTTAACTCTATCGAATTTAGTTTTTTTTTTCTTGTAATGTAAAAACTCTTTCTCTTTGTAACTGTTGATTGAGCTCAAGAGGATTGGAAGTTGTGCAGATGGCTTTGAGAGAAGATAAGGGAACTAATTCCTCGCCTTCTCTCCTCGGGCTCTTTGATCCTCACCTCCCGCTTCATATACCTTTGATTGCCATGTTTATGACAGCTCCTTCTTCCTTTTCTCCCCTTCCCTCTTTGCGTGCTCACTGTGTGGCATGGCGCGTCAGCAGTTCGAAGTGAGCTGCTCTCTCCAACGCACAAACACACAGTCAGCCGCACATACTCAGAGCAAGACACACCCCGCCTCCATTCTTACAGAGGTAAAGCGAGTGCGCCAGCATCCGTGATGAATAATTGAGTTATCTGGCTCCATGCAGAAATAGCAATCTCTCGCATAAGTGTGAAAACATTACTTGCCACCAGAGACCTGGGAACTGGTGCTGCCACGTGGGTCTACACATGTAAGATCCGCTTGCATGACATTTGTAAGGAATTGTTCCTATGAATGTGAACAATTTGAAGAGGCGGGATTCTATAGTCAGCAGCTTCATGATGTAATCGTCCATCTGTCATATGTCAGAGCTGTTATTTGTGTCATGGATAAGGTTTTGAACTATATAGAAAAAGAAAAAATTGTGTGACAAAAACTTTTTTAACAGACGAGTTATTTTATACATTGTAATTATTTAATGGAATGACCACGAATCAGTTTATGTATTTAGAATGTGATGCATAACATCCAATTCGATTAAAATTATAATTCAAAAACTAAATGACCAATAAAGCCCAATGTACCTTAGATAAAAAGACACATTGGTTAAAAAAGTGATCTAAGAAATTTAGTTGACGTCATCTAATCATTGACATAGCAACAAAATTTTAGATGCGAGAAATGATTTTGACACCTTGGCCTACCTATGTAGAAAATGTGGTAAAAACGTTAGAAAGTTGGCAACTCTCAGCACCAAAAGCAGCAAAAGGATAGGTGGTCTCTATTCTGGAAGGCTGCAGCCATCCCAGCTTCACAACCCCTCCCCCAAACGCCCAAATCCTCATGCCGTCTCCACAGGCCCCTGACTTAACTTGACGTTTTACATTTTCATGACATCCTTCTCTCTGCTTGAAATGGAGTCCCATATCGCCTCATCACCAACCCCAGCCTTCGAGGTCATGAGGGTCAGCACTCCCAAGGATGCAGCCTCTGAACTGCTACACAGCGTCTATTTTGAAGCAGATTGACTTTGCTTATAGATTTCTCTACAATTATGACATTATATGTTAATTTTTAAGTCAAGTTAAAATTTATTTAAGTGATTTATCGTAAGTTGTTTGCACAGCAATGTATTAACGGACATATTTAAAGCAATTTTGACAAATTCACCTTTAACGCTAAATAAGCTACAGTGGCAATGCAACATAGAGTTTGATCGTTGTGACAACATCCTTGCATCTTTAATTCCAGGTGTTTAAATAATCATCTCTATCATTTAAATTAGATAGAGCATAGGCATCCCATCTGTCTTGGAGAGGACTGACCTGATGCTGATCAGCTCCGAGGCCTGCCATATACTCTCCGTGTTCGCAGCTCCCAGGAGCCTCTGAAGCGATCCGACTGGTGACACAACAAAGCTGAGGGAGTGGAATCACAGGAAACTGACAAATAAGGCCAAATCTGACAGGCAAATCCTCAGAGCAGCTCCGGAGTCTGACAGATCCTTCAGCAGAGCAGCCAACGCCCCTTGCAGCAGCAGCAGAGGCATTCATTACCACGGTTTCATAACACTACAGTAGAAATGATAAGTGTTGATGAGAAAGGCACGGAATGGTGATGATCATGTCACAGATTTGAGATAAAGTAGATTGAAGTCAGTGTGCAGGTGGGGTTTAGTGGTGATGGTTGGTGTCCACAGCAATAATTATGAAAACTGGTATTTAGTGAGGTGCAGAAGCAACAAGGGGCTGTGAGGAGGGGGTGGGGTTAAACCAACCAGCTGTTAGGTCTAAAAGCTCCGAGCCTCGATGTGGGGAGACGGTGGCAGATTAAACGGCAATCCTGCTGATCCAGCCCACACATACACTCTCCCCACCTACCCACATACACACACACACGCATGAAAGAGGAGGTGTTGCTACGAGTGCTCAACTTATTTTTAGCTCTGCCGTAATGTTTTTTAGAGATCTAGTCCAAGTGTGTGACAGACCGCTGCCATAATAGGTAACAGACCTGGATGGGCTGGACGGGACAGATGCTGGACGTTAGTGGGGTTAAATCTGGGGCAGGCCGCCCCAGCATGGACGGCTTCAGCAGCTGCTGGTGTAATGGGGGTCGACTGGGAGAGATGCAGGGATGAAGGTGATGTAATGCTGACTCTGGAGATAGCTGTGAAGAACAAAAAAAATGTTGGTGTTGGGATGTAGTTATAACAGCACTCTGCCTTGTGTTTGGTAGTGTTTGTCCAGCAACATGCCAGATTAAGAATGGGTCAGCATATATACTTCAGCTCTATTCTCCTGGACTCTTCTTTCCTTTGAAAACATTCATTAATCTGCTCTATGGAGACACATTTAGACCAACCTGGGAATATCATTACATGGAAAAACATCCCTGGATCATTTGAAATCCTGTTTAAATGTTTCGCTAAACTGCAACTTTAAAGTCAGCCATTCCTGCTTCTGCTATTCACTCTCACTCATACTTTTGTTCTGGTCTTCCCACTCTCCCTCTTTCTCTCTCTTTGCTTTTCTCCCCTGACGTTCTAGCTGTGACTTCTGGTTCTGCCGTCTGCCTGTCTCCCTCTAGTTTCTCTCTTTTTTTTTGTGCCAAATGGGGGATTGGGAGGGCTCCTCCAAATTGGCACACAGATGAATAATGCATCTGAAGCAAAAGCAGAGAGCTGGGATTGGGTACAGCTATCTTGTCAGACTCTTTTCCAGTGTGTTACAGTTAGGTAGGGAGTTCATCCGATACGTCAGTGGAGGAAAACTGTCTTTCTTCATATTGCTTTCCATTTACATTTAATTTTGTGACTGAATGTTTAATTATATCCATTATACAGTAAGAAGACTTGACATATGCTATGAAAAATTTGGGGTGATTTTTTGGCATGTTCTTGACAAGACACCCTGTTTTTCTCAGCACACATGCATAATGCATGCTTTCGTTTGATTCTGTGTGCCTGCATGCATGAGTTTGTATTTTGCCCGGCATTCCCAAACTGCACTTGAAAAGTTAACTGCACTCACGAGCATAAACTCACAGTAGAAGCATCATTAAAGTAATGAGCAGGAAGTTAGCACTGAAGTCAACCATAAACAGAGAGGAAGAGCGGCATCAAGGGAGAGAGACGGAGAAAGGGAAGAATTCCTAATCCCATAAGGATAAATCTTAATCCTGAATGTTGCTTCTGACTCATTCTGGTTAATTAAGTCGAGTCAAGTGAGAAGAAAATGGGGTCTTGCCTTCTCTAAGTCTGTAGGATCAGCACAATACTCTATGTGGAGCTTATGAGGTCTCTCGTTGGAGGTGTCCTCTGTGTTCTCCAAAAGCAGAGATGGAACAAATTGTATCCAGGCTGTTTTCATAAGCTCACTCTAAGCAGCTTCTTTATTTTACAGGAATTTCACTCTGGCTTCCCATCAGGTCTCATATTTACATACATATCACTAGTTCGTACCCTCATTCAGTATTGGGTTGCAGGCTGTGTACGCTAACAGTTTCATTTATCACACTTTATCATTTAGCCCCCATTTATGGTAGATGTTATTGCTCTGCACATCCGGCACTCAGCAGTTAAAACATGCACACACACACGCAGGCACGCGCACATGCAGACAAACACACACATGGCCTAAAACTCAGAGAAAACAAATAAATCTGTTGAGCAACTGATGGGAATTTTCTTTTGTTGTATTATGGTGGAAAGATTTCGCCATGCGACAAAAGGATGAGGCAAACAACTGAAATGTCAAGATCCTGTGTAACTCTAAAAATAAAAGACATAAAGGCTGCCATTTGAGCACATCTTAGCCACTCCGTAGTGCATGGAACAGAGGAAACAAACATTTTTCTGCACCCAGCCGCAGCAGCATCTGAAGTGGAGCTGCCAACAGTTCTCTCCTAAAAATAGAAGTGGATTTTGAAAATGTTTATCTACTTAACATTTAGTGCCCTTAAGAATATAAATATATGTTTCCAGCATGTCATCATGACATATAAATGTGTAAACGAGGGTAAACGAGGCAACCTAACATGTTCAACAGCATTATGCAATACAAAGTCCAGATATTAAGTTTTCTTTTCTTTTATTCTACTTATTAATTTATAAAATGCTAACAATGTAATAACAATTCTGTGAAGAAAAAAAAATTGCGCAAAAAAAAATATATATGTGTATGTGTTCAAAATAAATACAAATGAAGCAACAGTTTATAAATGACAACAAGTGGGCGAGGTCAATGCTTCACTAGTCTCTGGTTTAACAGCAGGAGATGGTCTTCATATAATAACTCTCTGAAAGGACGTTATACTTTGGGAGCGCGTGACGAAGAAATCATAGGCTTTTAAAATGTTGGCATACTGGAAATGTTGGCATATTTATACTGGAAACTGACTTAAACAGGAACCTCCATCGTTTTTTTCTAGAACAATCTTCGGAGAGGAGACGAGATGAAACAATAGAGTAAAAATAGAAATGTATGCTTGTTATTAAGAGGTAACCCTTTATTTGCCACATCAATACTTACTCATAAAGAGACGGATACTGCCTAAGGCTTTTTGCAGATTCCAAATCATATTTGTTCTGCTTATCAGATTAGAGCTTTAGTGTGAGACAAAAAGATCCGCAGGTTACATTCATTGGATGTGACTCCTGGTAGCAGGTCATTTAGGGAAAGGCAATAAATTACAATCTGAATTTTCAAGTGTCTGCACAAGGTTTTTCTACTCCATGTGTAGGTGTCTAAGGCTTAGAGATAGGGGCCTGAAGCTGATAGCAGAAATGTCACAGGGTTAAGCTGCAGCCCATCTTACCTCAGGTTTTCTCCTTTTCTACTTCCCCTACTCCTTCATTTCATCTCGTTATGCTGTGGACACAATGGGATTTCTTGTTGCCTCTTATGTGCTGATGAACTTGAACATTTTATAGGAGATATTTCCCCCCCAATTCCTCTCTGTCAACCTTTTATTTTTGTCCGACAGATTATGTGCACATCACTGACTGTTAGCGTGATTGATTGACTCAGAAGTGGAGCGTAAAGAGGGCGCAACTGTTCTACAGGTTGATTTTACTCACAGATCAGTGGCGGGGAGGTGATGTGTGCAAATTTTTCACACAGGCAGGTCAGAGCTGTTGGCCTTTTAATGGTTTCTTGGCACGATGGTCACAGGCAGTACACAAACGCTGCTGCGGCTGGGGTGAAATTCACTTAAATGGACTTTTAATGTGATGACAGAGACTGAGCTCAGAATGATTCCAGCTAGGTCAAAGTCTGTTTACAATTATGAAAATTGCAGAGATGCAGGCTTTTTAATCCAGTGTGAACCCAAAGGAACAATGTTTGCGGTTGGTTTTTAAATGATGAGTGAAAGCAGCTGAGAGAATCAGGAGACAGTGATGAGTAAAATGACAAAACTAATGAAAGAAAAAAAGAAAAAATAAGTGAAGCTACATTTGAATTTCATGTCAACTTACAGATAATCATTTATCTATCAAGACGAATGAAAATATGAGTAAATAGGCTAAAATGCTAATGGTTTCACATTCCAAAGTGATACATTTTATGTGCATAGCTGACAATAAGCATCAATATGTCAGTTAAAGAAGCTGACTTCTCAGGCTGCTGTACCAGAAACAATAGATGCATAACTGCAACAATGTTAGTCTTGGAAAAAAAAAATTGATCGTGAGAGGTTCAATAGATGCTTACTGCAGCTGGAGGCAGTATCTCAAGAGCCACCACAAACAGGCTACAACTGTAGCATTGTGTAAGCAACCTCTGAACCAGAATATCAAAAGTTGTGAAAACTCTACAGAGCCACTATGGAGTATTGTCAAAAGAAAAATGAGCCATCAATCCAACAACACAAACAAGCTGAAAGTCACACTGTTAACGTAACTTTAAAGCAGGAGAGCCACAGGCTGATGGTTTCCATGTACTAATTTATTCAAAAGGAGCCCCTCATAGATATGCTTTTTGTCACTGCAGTGTTATGATGTTAAACTCTGATTTGCATTACAAGAAAGTAAGCCATAATCATCAAAATTAACAGAAATAAATGTTTCAAATATACAGCTCCTTGATGAAAGATTTCAATAACAAATGAGTATCAGTAGTAAATACACAATAATATTAAAATATACTGAAATTCATCTGTACCTGGACTTTATTTCAGGCTCTGGGATTACCTGAGGGAATTAGATCCAACTAAATAGTGAAGGTTGTCATATAATGTGACCACATTGGGGGTGAGATAAAAGAAACATTTCCCGTACTTCATGAAAACACATGATTGTAAATGCTATAAATAGATTTCTGAGAAGCAGATGTGTGCGTTGATGTTATATGAATGTATTATTACTTTACCTTGAGATAACCCACTATAGCAAAACTACATGCCTGTCTTACTGCAGATCTTACTAACATAGAAATCATCTTACTTCAGCGAAAAAAGTATTTCATGAGGTTTTGAGATAACATCTTTGAAAGTTTTGGGATGAATATAAAAATATATTCCACTGGCTCTAGTGTCTTAATGCTTTGGTTGGGAAATTTGTTTCAGGGACAAATCAATTTCACTTTGCCTTCATTATATAGTCAGCGTTGACAAAAATACTGCAAACATATACCAGCAAGTTTACAGCAAAGCCTAGAAAGAAATGTGTTAATAACTGCAGAAAATTGTTCAAATAAAATGAGGATACATTCATATCTCTACTTAATTTGTTTACTTAATTTTAGTTTGATAGGATCTTCTAGTTTCACCAGTGAATGGTAACAGTGGTATTTATCATTAGATCCTAACACGAGAATGGTGTTCTCTTTTACCTGAAACCAAGTAGCTGCACTTCCTGAACCTAACCATAAGATTGAGTTGTAAAAGTGAAACCAAACTTTGCAAGCCTAAAGTTTAGTGTGCAAGGACAAATAAACAGCAAAGAAGAAAAATCACAAAAAAACAGAACTCTTCAAAAGTTACATTAATCTAAATTTGTTGGTCAACTCAATGAGGGCCCCCAAACCATCAAAATAGCCATCATACCTTTTTTTTCCTTTGCTTCTCAGATTCCTGGAACATATTCTAAGGACATGTTAAGCATGTGTCAGGAATGGAAAATATTTTTTATCTTGGTTAGCTTTGCAAAACTGCAAGGGTTTATTTAATTCAATAAGGATGAACAACATGAACCTCTGAAGAGCAATGTGTTGAAAACACATTTGACAAAAAAAAATAAACAAAGGCAGTACGATGCACTTGTTCATCTGCTCGCTCTTTCTCTATTTTCAAGGACAAATAACAATTCTAAATATTCTTCACCATGTTTGATTTTATAATTAAAACAAATTATTAAAGTGTTGAGAGTCTTATGCCAAAAAGACCTACTCATATTTCATTCTGATCCCTAGTCAAAAACTACTAAAATGTTGTTTTCTCTGGTATACAATAGATTTTGGCATTCTCTAATTACTTATTACTAGACAAACATATTACCCAATAATGGGAGTAAATCATGTTGTCACTGTTGTGTTGCTTTTTCAATCTTAGAGTGGGTTTACTGAAAACCCCTGTGGCTGATTTAGGCTCTGCCTCAGGTTCGAGTAAATACAATGGCATTATTAAAAAAGATAAACAGATCAATATTCAAGAGAAAATGTGAAATTCTATTTAAATGAACACACTTCTTTTAATCACGTATTGATATTTAGGATGCTATAATATGCCAGGATACACAGGGTAAGAAAGCTGCTATAACAGCCAGCTTGCTAATATGCTAGGTTAACCACGTTGACAGTTGTCAGCATAGCAGGTCACATGACACAGACAGACAAGATGTGACAACTGCCAGTGCAGTCTTTCTTTAACTGTGATCATCACACTTAAACTCTTTTCTTGTTGGAGGAAACCCAGACTTCTTAAATCAGCAAAATAATAAACAGATTGGCAAGTTGAGCACACAAAAGTAGGCTGTGGTTTTAATATACTTGCTGCACAAAATGTAGCGGCATTGCTTGCTGTCTAACAATATGGCTGAGACTGACATAAAAATTACAGCTAGAACACAAACATCAGAGATTGATTATCAGGTTTAGTAGAGGTTTTAATAACTCTCTTTTACAAAGTTCCTTGATAGGGATAACATGTTGGATCAGTTTGGGACACCCTAACCTACAACGTGTTTACTGACTATCTTCTCACCACGATGTGCATCAGTACAGACTGTCTGATGTGAATTTCATCATTCCAAAGGCTGTTTCTTCTCCCAACATTGCCAAGCAGATGTGTGTGTGTGCACCAGATAAGCCAGATTTGCCTCCACAACATAGAGTTTTCTTTACATCTGTTTCCAAATTTGAGAAAACCAGCTGATAACTTTCCCAGAATTCCATTTTGTGAAGCTTGTCGATCATAAATCAGGAAGGGGAGAGGAGAGCCTCCTAGCGAACAAAATCAGTTCTAAGAGTTCATAAATTTTGCATGACTTTAGGGAAACACCTGTAAAAAGCTTAAGTTAACCTTAACATGCTTTTGTACTCACCACTGTGCAGAGCTGCCCACTTTCTGCTTTCTTTTTCTTTTGGCTAGACCTGAGCTCACTGCTGTTTGGATGCCTTTTCTTTCCAGCAATTGCCTTCCCGAAACAGGAAGCTGAGCCAACGATTTCCTGACGATTGAAAGTTCTCATGGAAACACACTGTAAATACAAAAGTTAATGTCATCCTAGAAACACAACTTAATCAGGTTAGTCCTATTTTTAAACCTTTTAAAAGAATGTCCCACTTTGATAGGAGTCCTGCTTGCTGCCAGTGCGGTACTTCATAATTAAAATAACTGTTTAGGGAACTGCTGTTTAACCAACACAGTATTTTTATATCTGTCTTTGCTTTTTGAATAATTTTAGCAGACTATGTATATTTTTTGGTGTATTTACAGTTTTTAGAGAAATGTAAAGAAACGTCCATTTTAGTAATAAAGACACCAAAACAATGCATTTTGTGTGAGAATCGTTTCAAAAAGGGCAAAACACAATAGGTTCACAAAAATTTCTCAGTTAACTCAACACACAAGTAAAGTCCACTAGCATTAGCATTAATTAGCCTCCAGAAATATGTTCCGTTTTCTATACAATACTAGTCACAAACTGCTTAATGTGACTCACTAGTTGACTATCGATTCAATAACCTCTTTAACACTTGAAGGTAACCAATATACATCAACATACACTTTTAATGATCTGTGATAAGATGAGAAACACTTTGAGCTTTCTTTAGCATCTAACAGGAAGGCTTATTCTTCTGTGTGCCCAACCTTCTCTATGTTGCAGACGCCCTCCAGCGGTTGTATGTGGAGTCACATTGAATAAATAAAATAACACTAAAAAACTCATTGGAATGAGAAATTAAGGATCAAAAAAGAAAAATACCATTGAGATGGTTATTTTTATACTTTGTGTTTTCATTTACTTACAACTTGTTTTAAGCTATAAGTACACAAAAGTATACAAGAAAGTATACAAAAGCAATGCATTAAGACCTGTAGAAATTGCAGTACAGTCTTCCTACACTTCTTAACATTCCTGGTTGTTAGGCTACAATTTTCATCCACATGACAATGAATATTTTTTCTTGCGATGTAGTGTGGAAAGAATCTCTAAGACTGTGTTATCCAGTCTCTTCAGGCATCTGCTGTGAAGTTACCACATGCTCCATCCATGGCATCCAGAAGGATCATCGGTGTGTAAGGCTGGCAATCACATATTTTCCATCTCCATGCTAAGAAAAAATCCTCAATGGGGTTAAGGAATGAGGACTAGGACTCTTCTGCCTCTTCTTCTGTTTTACCGCCTTTGTCCTCTGTCATAGCTTAGCTCCTCTTCCTCTTCCTTTTCTCTCTGGCTGTTGACCCCATCCAAATACTTGTCCTTTTATTGTCAGAAATGCAACATCGTGTTGTGCTGTGGCTATATATACCATACTACCAGTTGATGTTCATGAGACATATCTCTGAGCTGTTTCAGAAAGTTGGTTGATCCTTGGTTGATAAGCCAGTTTGTCAAGCATTGGATGTTTAAGCATTGGATGGATGGATGAGATGTTTGCTAAAGTGAAACGTAACAATTATTCAAGGTTCCAAAGCCATCTTTTCAGATGAAAGTAAATTTAATTTCCCTTTTATTCAAAAAATCAAGATTGTAGGGCCTGGAGAAAGGTGTTCAACGTCCAATGTGGAGTTTCTGCAATCAGTGGTGATTTGCAGAGCTTTGTCATCTTTTGGTCCAATTTGTTTTAGTAAATCCAAAGTCATCACAGTCATCAACCAGTGAGTCTTAGAGCACTTCTTGCTTCCCTTTGCTGACAAGCTGTGTGGAGGTTATTTCATTCCATCCAACAGACTTTGCACCTCCTCACACTGTCAAAAGTCACAAGACCTGATTTAATAACCATAGTACTTGCATTATGCTTTCATCTGTCAGCAAATATGCTCAACAGACTCTGTAGAAAATTATATTTTTAAGATAAAGGCTAGAAAGATCAGACTCAACAATTATTTGTATCAAAACTGTATTTTATAGCCAAAAGTTTAAGTTTAATGAAGTGTTTCAGCTGAGTATTTTTAATTTCTCTGTCTTTCTGTGTGCTGTCACACAGACACTTGGCAAGTGTCTCTTGTAAAAGGGATCTTTTGAACCTGGTTAAATAAAGCCTATGAACTTAGATAAGAAACTCTATTTAACTTAAGTTAGACAGATATTGATAAATACGTTCAAGGTAAGTCAGTAAAAGTGGTTGCGAAACAAGAAGATTTCTGTTAGATTGGCAGCAGTACCATGTATCATTTTATGCTGTGTGCATTTTGTGCACGTTTGTTCTGGTTTGTGCTGGATGTGTGCGATCTCAGAGGAAACCTTCCACCCTGTGGTTGAGCTGCACTGCTGCATCCTCCTTTCTTCTGCTGCTTGCATCCGTCCCGCAGTGTGTCTAAGCAGCGCTCACTTTGACCTCATTATCACCCTCATTACCATCAGTATTAGCAGCTGCACTCTTCTTCATCACCATCATCATCATCACCATCATTGACATCTTTATCATAATCGCCCCCAGCAGGTATCACTAGTGCCATCACCGCCCCTGCCATCACTCTCAATATGCAGCCGTTACCTCTGTCATCATTTTTGCTGGTAACATTGTGAAACGAAAACAGATGCTGGAATAAACACTCTTGCACCCTGACCGTGTTGCATTGTTGAGCGTGCAGCTGCAGGGGCGTCATGCAGAAGCCGTCTCCCCTCGTCCTCAGTCCTTTTCGCCACTTGTGATTGTTGCATGCTGTAAAGACATGTGCTCCCATCTCGCATCACGCTTGCTGGAAAGGCAACCCTTCCCAGCAAACCCTCATATGTGTTTCTCTTCTGAATTTTTTAGGAGGAGGCTGACAAATCGCACACAGAAACATACCAGTGATGACCTTCTTCTCATTTCCTCCTCTTTTTTTCTCACATTCTCCCATGGCTTGCCCGCTTTCTTTTTCTCTTACACCATCTTTAGAGTCTCCTTGCTGTCTTTCTTCTTCTCCCTCCCCCACTGTTTATGATCCCCTCTCCTCCTTCATGTTTTAAGTGAGCTTTCTCCCCCCCTACCCCCCTTTCTCTCCCCATTTCATTCACCATTTTTTCCCCATCTTTTCTCTGTGGTGTACTCCCTCTGCTTGCCTGCCTGGGCTGCCTGTCTGTCTGTGGCATAAAGAGCTGTCTAAGGCCCCTGCTCTGTTAATTCATTCGCTGTGCATCGCCTCACATATCTGCAGGGTCAGGCAGGCAGGCAGAGAGGAAGAGGAGGAGAGGGCATCTGGAAAAAGAGAAAGTAGAGGGATCAAAAGGAGAAGAAATAATTGTAAAAAGATGGGGTTTTATCTGCAAAAACAGAAAGCCAGAGCCAGAACTAGCTGTTGTGTATCCCACAGTCTCCCCCCCCACAAACTTGCAGTAGTTCATGAGTTATGTCATGACCTGCGTATGCACACTATGTCCGTTTACTTTTCTCATTGTAAGTCAGAAATGTAAACATGCTTGAATTTGAGGAAATATTCTCAATTGTATAAGCAAGTTTAATTCACTGGTTGGCTCTCAGTCACTTGTTGTAAAAATATATTTTGATAGCAATAAAGGAAATATGTGTCAAAATTTTGACACATCTGGTGGGCACAGGGCGGGGTTGGCAAACATTTTAATATATATGTATTATTTTTTTTTAAATGACTCGGACCAGAAATATTGTTGCATTTTGATATTGTATCAGAAGAGTTTCTGTGATTTATACTATTTTTGCTCATGTTTATCTTTGTCAACTTTACGTAAGTAATAAATATTTTTCTGTTTTCTTGGAATAAATATGACCTGAATGAGACACTCTTCTAAATGGGAAAAATAAACACACATGGCATTCAAGTAATGCAGATGACTGTTGGTCTTCACAAATCAGTAAATGGCTTCAAAAAAATTGCTACTGGGCTAAAATAATTCTGGAACAATCAAAAAATCTGTTGTTGTTGGTTTACGTATTTTTTGACTGAAAATAATGACAGTTCTTAGTTTTGAAGGATTTAATAGTTGAGTAATGAGAAAGGAAAAAAAATCACATTTACTATTTGAACTATTGATTACCAATTAGAGCCAAGCCAGAAAAACTAATGGCTAGTTTCAACCTCGGGCCTATTGATCAGTGTATCTCTAGCAACATCACTTGTTTTTTTCAGCTACAACTAAAAAACAACTAACATTCCTGGAGCTAAAGCTTAAACTTAAAAATCAATGCAGTCAGTCCACTGATAGAAGTTGTCAATTGTAATTTTTGGGTAGAAACATTGTTTTGTAGCCCTGTTAAATGAAATCACTTGCCTCTGGGAGAATGTGATGAGCCAACAGCCAACTGTCTATTAATCTGCAGGAACTCTGCTGCTGCGCTTGTGCTCTAGAATCTGTTGATGCTAAAACATCATGCTTGCTTTGTCACACTCCTCGTCTATGTTTGCGATTCAACATGTATCACTAAAGCGCTCTGCTTTTGTTTTACTTCCTTTAAACTGTGATTATGGAAGCACCGACTGCATGAGCGCAGTGGGTCGCTGAAATAATGACGGCTTGTTAGCACAGCTGGGTAAACCTGTGTTTAGAGAAGGTTTAGGGAGAACAGGAGAATAGGAAGCTGCTGCAAAACCTGGTTCAGATGCTGTTTCTTTTCAATACTTTGTTAAGAAAATATACTATGAATGTGCTTGAATAAAATCATATATGTGATTTTTACATTTTTCATTATAGTAGTCAAATCTATCTCCACTAATCCAGTCGTGTAGAACCAACATGTAAATCTGTCCAGAGTTAATCTTGTCTGACGTGAATGAGAATTGTGTATGTTCGTGGAATAGGTTTTTGCGTCAGAAAGCAAAACAGACTTGGCGTAAACATGCTCTCCTATCTTCTGTGCAGCAATATTACTATGATGCATAATCTTGTCTTCCGTGCTTAAAGCCTGCTGTGACTCGATTCATACCCCCAGCTGAAGTACAGCCGCAGAGCATGCGGTTCCACTACTGCTGCCTATAAGGAGCTCGGTTGCGTCTTCATTCCCCTGTTAAACTAACAGAAGGTTCTCTCAGGCTTAGAGAGAGGATAATCAAAGTGTTTTTGGCATGCTAGCTGCTTCCTTGCAAGGTGTTCTATTTTCTGTGCATTATTCGAGAAAGTCAAAAATAGAAACTGATATGTCAGAAAAAGACAGTGATAAAAAGCCAGAGGCAAGTGTGTCCATGCTCACACACATGCACACACACACTCCAAGACACCATCTTTCTCTGTAGTTCATGCTGTGATTTTTTTTTCTGTTTCCTTTTATCTCCCATGTCACTCATGTGTTCTCTTTTTCCTTGTGTCCCTGCAGGTTTTCCTGATCACAAGGTCCGATTTGCAGAGCTGGCGCTTGACTGAAAGTGAGCAAGACAGAGTTTGTGTCATGGCTGACAAGGAAGACCAAGGTTCAGAGCTCACCTACCAAAACCTGCTGGTTCTGGGAGCAATCGCAGCAGCCTCTGCCTTTGTGGTCACCATCCTTATCGTCCTCGTCTGTGTAGGTTGCCAAAGGTAAGGCTGTTAATTTTAGTGAGGAAAAAGCCTTCCAAAATTGCTTTAACAGATCACATTGAGCATATTAATTGTTGTTAACTTATCCTTATAAAAGTTAATAGAAACTGATTAGAAACTAATATTAGTCACATAAAATCAATAAACTTACTACAATATTGAGATCCCCCTTTGTAAGCCTGTATGCTTGTTGTGTTTACATATCCATATACTAATATTTCTAAAATAATAGTGTTATCTTAGAAATATCAGTTCTAATAACTTAAAAATATAACGAATAGAGTACAAAAAAGAAAAGGCCTTTTGAAGTTTTCTTAAAAAGAAAAAAAATCAAATTCTGTTGAGGAGCGGTAAGCGTTCGGTTGCTTTATGTATCAGTGCAATGTGAAATAGCGCCCCCTCTCTGTGTGGCTGACTATATGCTGCTGCCCCTATAATCAGCGCCAGTCTGTGAAAGCTGTGCAAGGGGTGAGTTTCATTTTTCAGCACACCGTGTAGAAAAGCGTTAGCAGTACATAAATAATCATTTTTATGACCTTATACGCATGGAGTGTGATGAATGCTTCCTGGAAGTGTGCCTCGTGCCAACTTTTGTACTGCCGAGCCGATTGTACTGAGCTGAGCCCGATATGTTCTCATTCATGTACATCATTTATTATTGTATTCTTCATTGTGCATTGAAAATATTGTTACTGTGATCATGGCCAGTTTGTGAAAGCTGCACCAGTGAGGTGTGTGAAGCTGAGCCGATTGCACTGATCCAAACCCGATATGTTCTCAGTCAGGAAATAAATGCCCCATCACCCAGAAACTCCTTTTCTTCATTAAAAACATCAACACAATGCAGAGTTGTTGTGTTATTTAGACTGGCCTGTTACAGTTCAGAGAAGCAGAACTCGCTTTACGTTAGGACACCATCACACTTCTATTTACAATAGTTAATATCACAAACGGAGGGATCACAACATCACTACTTCATTTTAAGAAGGTTTGTCCTGTTTAAGCTTAGGACATTTGCTCCTCTCTGTTAAAATTAGAGTAAACATGGTAATTTGAAAAGAACAGTCTGAGGCCTTCAGAAAGAAGATTGTAGCAACTTATGAGTCTGGTGAGGGATTTAGAGTAATCTCCAATGAATCTGAAATCAGCCGTTCCACTGTCGGGAAAATAGTCTGAAATTGGAGGACATTCAAAACAATTACCAACACGCCCAGGTCTGGCTGTCCAAACAGGGAAGCTCTAAAAGCAGGCGGCAAGATGATAATAGAAGTCAAATTGTACCACATAAGGTTTATGGTACTGTTGATGTGGAAGTCCATGCCTGTAGTACCAAAATGAGACAGAAGTCTGTGGGAAGACAATGAGACAGATGGACAACATAGCGGTGGAAGTGTCATGGTTTGAGAATCTTTTGCTGCACCAGGGCCTGGCTGGATCACCACCATAAAACTCTCAATGACTTCTTCTGTTTGGCATGGGTGAATTAGGAAAATGTGAGACAATCTGTAAAAAGTAAAGCTGAAGCAGATCGGACTCTGCAACATGACGAGGACCCAGCTCTTACTAATAAATCCACTAAGGACTGACTAAATAAAACATTTGACTAAAATGACTTAAACAAGAGGGGGTAGGGCTGACTACTGGGGTATAGAGTGTGCATGATGCATGGTGTACTGTCTCAGCTAGTAAACAAATAGTATCACCAAAAAATATTTCTGTTTCATTTATGTTAGAAAAGAGGATAAAAAAGAGCATTAAAGGTTTACAAAGTGTTGACGCTTTTCCACATCGCAGGAAAAGAAAGAAAGAGATAACAGCCAAAGTTTTAACAAATGTGCTGAAATCTTCCCTTGCCCTCTCAGATCCATCTGATCATCCACTCCTTTCTCTCTGTTTCCCTACTTCTTCTGAACTCCGCTCCTCCATTATTTCCTTTCCCTCTGTCCATTTTCTCTCTGTCTCTTTCATCCCCGACTTTGAGCACAGTGGCAGTAATGAATGTTAATGACTATGAGTGCCAGATGAGATGAACCGATGCTTACAGGATAGTGAGGGGGAGGCAAGCCAGAGTAAGAGCTGCCCGAAGTCACTGCTCTCCAGCAAACTCCACAGCAGTTGCGCTCACTGGGACACCCCACGGTTTAAAGAGGATCAGACTCAAGGGAGGAGCTTTTTTTTTTTTTTTCAAAATCCTCAGGGACCAATCAGCAGCTGCATTGTGGCTGTGTTGCCATGGGAAACGCATATTTGGATGTGGAGAAATGTCAAACCAGCTTATGTCATCTAAAGAATAATATAGAACTAGGCTCCCTGCTGGATGGTATTGGACGCTCAGTAGTTTTCTTGTGCATAACCAGTTTGTCACAGCCAAGTGCTGATTCAGATCCAGGTTGGTTTGTCATATCTAGGCTAAAACAGAGTCAGCAGTGAAATGAGATTAACTTTTCAACTTGCTTTAAAATCCAGAAGTACGAATAGCATGCAATTGATATACAAAAATATATATATTTACAAAGTACAAAATAAATATAGTAAAATATTCTCTCATCTATTGATTTCTTCTGCAAAATACTCCAGGGAAATTATATTCTAATTTTTTTTCCAATTTTGTCATATTTGAGCCACAAACTTCAACGTAGTTTATTGTGATTTTATCAGATAGGCAAGTGTAGCATAACTGAGAAGGGGGGAGAAAATGAAACATGGTTCAGCTTTTCTTATACAAGTTATAAAACTAAAAGTTTTTATTAATTGCCCTTATTTTTGTAAATAAAATTTAGTGCAGCTACATACATCATACATTTCCAGCACAGTTATTAATCGCATATTCAAAACAAAGTTGATGTTTCATTAAAGCAATAAGAAGTCATGTTTGAAAATTGGGGAACACAGTAAACATGTGGAAGAAAGCACAGACCACATGAGACCAAAATGAAATGTTTTGATCTACATAAAAAAAAGTGTTTGTGTTTGAAAATTAACATTTCACGTTACTCTGAATGCACAATTCCCAAAATAATGTGATGGCAGGATAATGGTGTGGGGATCCATGTCTGCAAGGACATGGATGATTGACAGTTGTTGGGGGAATCTAAATTAAAGAATTTACTGGAAGAACACACTTCAGCATGACAATCACCCTCTCATCTCAAAATTACAATGCAATCAGAACATATTTATGTATTTGAATTGAAAGTATTTAAACTCCAGAACAAAATCCAATTTAAACTCCTTTAAATTGGACTTAAAATTGGATGTTCACAGACTAGACCCATATAGTCTGGCTGAGTTAATCTTACTTTGCAAAGAAAATAACCAAAAATTTAAGTCTGCAAATGAGCAAGGCTATTGGAGACTTTTGTTTTGATATAATAATCGTACCTGTTCCCTGACTTTGTGCTTCACTGTCATCATTTCCTGTAAACCCCCTCCTTTGCATTGTTATGAAAATCACCAGGGGAGCTCTCTTCACCCTCCCAGGATCCCCCTGGGGGCATGATGACCATATGTTTGTACAAAATGGTTGCAGTTTGCCGGATGAGACAATATCGTGCTCCAGTAACATGGATCTGAGGCAGTCTTTGCAGCGACTTGCATAATAGGATGACGCAGCAGGGACTCTGCACCTGTTTGCAAACCTGAAATTCTATTTATTGCTTGACTGTGTTTTTGCAGCACAGCAGTAGGATCTCTTGTGTTACGTGATGCACGGGCGCCTCACCCTCCAAAGCAAGAGAGAAGAGGCAGAGGGAGGAGCGCTGTTCACAGTCACACCTGCACAGCAGAGTTTTTTTTTCTCTTCTTCTTCTTTGACTTTGTCTTGTTGCTTTGGCTCCATATCAACTGTTTCCTGTAGTTACAGCCACCTCCAGGGATCTGCTCGCATGCATAACACTTATCGGAATACATTTGTTTTACAAGTCGTCAATCTGAAGGCAGAAGAGAGCAAAGTACAAAAGAACATTTGTGAATTTTATCTGTTTTTATCTACGTGTAGAAAATGAAGGTCGTCTTTGGCTCAATAAAAAGCCAGAGTCATGCTCCATTCAATGTTCGACTGGGCTCTTGTTATCAACCAAGGACTTTTATGCCCTGACCACAGTTAGATGCTGATGGTATCTATCTTCTCTTTGCATGTGTGTTTTCTCTTTCTGTCCATGGGCCTCTGGTGACCTTCCTCACTTTGATGTCGTGTCAGAAAAAGCAAGAGCAAGCACCCGCCGGCCGGAGACAAAGGGACATCTGTAAATATGGTGAGATGTGTTTTCATTTTACAGCCCCCCTTCCATCCCTCCCAAAGCCACCCCCCCCATGCCTGTCACCATCCACTTCTACTGTTTTCCTTCTAACATCCCTTCTAACAGATGCACATGCATGTGTTTGCATGTTTTATGCCTCCATTAACAAGTCTATGTGTGTATGTGCGACAGCAGGGTACGCTTCGGCATCCAAAACTGAACTCCATGAGTAAATCTGACACCAGGCTGCATGAGATCAATCGCTTTCCCTGCAATGGAAACTGTAAGTGCTAACTAACAGGTTCAGTGTGATAATAAATAATATACTCATTTGAGCTGTTACATGTTCTCAGCAGTGCATATTCAAATGTTTTCTTCTTCTTCTTTTCCGTTGTCTCCATGCAGCTGTTAGCAAGAGCCGCCCGGCCAGTATGGACCTCCTGCTCCTCCACAGTCGGCGCTCCCAGACGGACCTGAGGCCCTCCCATGGCCGCCAGCTCCCCCAGATCCCCACCAGTCCCCAGGCGTCTGGCCAGGGAGGTGGAGGGGGCGGTGGTGGAGGTGAAGCGGGAGGTGAAGGAGGAGGCGGAGGCGGGAGTGGAGGGGGAGGCGGCGGAGCGGAGGCCAGAGACCACACCTATACTGAGGTTGGCCTGCGCAATAACCCGACGCCCACCCGTTACCTGGACGATGGTCTGTACGAAAGCGTCGGGATCCGGGAAGGCGAAGCAGCTCCCAGAGTGCCCTCTGCTCCGCTGACGTCATCGAGCAGCACGCC
The DNA here is from genome assembly GCA_902982915.1 of Phalloptychus januarius. Taxonomy (NCBI): domain Eukaryota; kingdom Metazoa; phylum Chordata; class Actinopteri; order Cyprinodontiformes; family Poeciliidae; genus Phalloptychus; species Phalloptychus januarius. The sequence continues at coordinate 1,074,399 of CADWAE010000201.1, read as the reverse complement.
ATCGACTGTCAGAGCCGCTCAGAGCCCCCCAACTCTCTCAGGAGGAGCTCGTAGTGGGAACGGGCAAGGAAACGTATGTTTACACAGACATTTAGCAGTGATGCATTTATAGAGAGGAAAGAACTGTTGCTAATTGAGTGTGAAACCTTAAACTGGATTTGTTTTAAGTAGATTTTCTGTATGTACAAACTGGGTGGAGTACAGCACCTTCCATACTTGCAAGCACACTTGATAAAGATGTAAAAATACAAATTAAATTTAAACAATATTTTATTGCAGTTACAAAATATACAAAATTGAAATATACAAAATTAAATTCAAGCCCTTTTTTTCAGCCACTGGCACACTAACAATGTCTGCAAAATAAATGTAACTGAAGTTTTTGTTAAAATGCGTTTATAATTGACTTATTCTTATTAAATGTTCCAAGTTTCTTGGACCTTTAATTATTAACCCATGACTTTGTTTTTCCCTGGTCTATAAAATCAACATTTTTCTTTTCCATTACTGTCTCAGTTAGACAAAGAGCCATATTAAAATCATCACCGCACAAAATAAAAAGGAAGATGAGGGAGATAAAAAAAAAAACTCCAAATCGCCCTTTTGGAGTACTGCTACAAAAAGTGCCATCGAGGGGGAAACCAGGTCTCCATAGTAACCATTAGACACTGACAACATGCAAACTGGTATTTTGGAAGTCATGGCAGAGCAAAGCCTTTTCCTGCCATTGCAAACATAAATATGTAGAGTTTGCTTAACTGGGGTATCAACTGGGACCAAATTATGCTAAAATTAATCAAAGACGAAACTCTTATAGCAACAAATAGACTCGGCTGTTTTGTCATTAAACATAGAATGGCTATGTGGAAAAGCACCTCCCACCCACTGGTAAGTATGACAGAAGCTTTGTGTAGATGTGAGTTTGCTGGGTAACCCCACAGGAGTGCATTACATGATAAACGTTTTAAAAAGATTAGATATTTTAAATAAAAATCTTGTGGATCATATGAGAACGCATTTAAAATGGGTTATTTACCTCCGTATCAACCACAAACATGACCGAATCAAGACAGACAAGTTTATCAGAAAAAAAAAAGAAAAAAAAACTTCTTCCATGGCCATCTTGACACCCAGATCCTCATTCTGTAGAAAACCTGTTGGTTGGACCAAAGGGAAGAGAGAAGATGAGAAAATCCAGGACTGGAGCAAACTGAAGAAACTGACTAACATCCCTCTTAGCCTAGTGAAATGTTGTTGCAGAAGAATACATGCTGACCTGTTGGCATTAGGAAATGTTGCAGACTGCAGTGTGCCAAAAAGTTTGGTTTCAATGATTTTGTAAAAAAAAATGAAAAAAAACATCTTGGCGACATATTTATTAAAGAGCTAGAAAAAAAATTTATTTTAATTAAATAAATATCTAATTAACAGCTTTTTACTCATCTTAACAATGGTTCTAATAAGTTAAAATGGCGTTGTAACTTCTTTTAGTAAAAAATAAAAATATAAAAAATAAAATTACTGAACATATTGGAGCTGCCACTCTCAGCAGATTCTATTTGTTCGAAGATAAATGGGATTGGTGCTCGTTCAGGATGCATTGCGTCAGTTGTCTGTCTCTGTTTACGTTTGAGACAAATGATCAGTGAGAGACTAACCTGTCTGTTTTTGTTTTCAGGCTGGTAGAGGGAACGGCAGAGGAAATGGCGTCACTAATGGAACCGTGGCAGGGAGAGGAAACGGAGCGAGCGGCGTTAGCAGATCTCCTCTGTCCTCTGTGAATTCCCTGGTCAATCAAGATCCAGCTGCAGCTGAATATGCTTCCATACGGAAGTTTAAAAAGGTAGACATGAAACAATTTCTTATCTATGGTATATAAAAAAAAGAAGCCTGAAAAGAAAAAGCCAGTGAGTTTAACTGATTTAACTGATTTAGCTGGATATCATCATCAGTGTTTCATCCTTGAACCCAGCGAGACCGTTAAAGATTGTCCTAATACATCTTATGTAACTGTAACCGTGTATTAGATTTCACTTCTGAAAAAGAAATATTAACATCAGGCTTATGTGAAGGTGTCACAATTGCTGTATTATCTTTAGAGACTTTGAAGGGCTATAAAAACTGTCTACAAACTCTAGTTTGCCTTTAGGTAAAATATTTTGAAAGATAAATTAAAATCAACCTGCATTGTTCAAGCAACATCACTTAACACTTACTGCTTGTACAATAGAAATTAAATGTTTTTTGCAATAAAATAATTGACTATAATCTTGTCAATCACAATATAAATTTCTAGGTGGACAAGTTAAGTCGGAAGGAGAATAATGGAGCTGACAGCATGTCAGACAGCCAGTCAAGCGTGAGCGACTCCCCCTCTGCTGGTCCTCTTCCCCTACATCGCAGTCAGGAGTTTCCACGCAAGCCGCTGGAGCCGTTCCATCTGCACTCTTTCCCAAAGGTACTAAAAAAAGGAAAAAAAATCTGATCTTCTTCAAATACATAATCTATTACACTCCTCAACTAGCCACATTCTGACAGATGTAAGAGAACCTCATGACCACAAGAGGGCAGTGTCCACAAACAAACATGTTTAGCCATGCAGCTTTATATGATTTAACTGGTCAGGTCTCAGCATGTTCTCAGTTTTCATAGCTTTAGAGCACAAATGTATTTAGTGTTGATTAAATGTGGTTATCCCTTTAAGTTTTATTCAAGTTAAAAAGAGTTGAATGATGCGCATGAGATAAAATCACAAAAACTGTTTTCTGTCACATCATATATTCAGATGTCGATAAATTACATTATCACCAAAAACGTTCTTTATTTCAGGATTTCCGTCCAAAAATAATAGTTATATTAAACTTGTTGGTCACAGGGTGATGTATTTCAAGCACTTCAATTCATTTAGCTGGTTATGGCTTGCAGCTAATGAAAATCAGATTCAGTTTCCAGAAAATTGTACACTATAGTACTTTTAATGCAGAAATGTAATTTTGTGATCTACACAATTTGTGAGGAAGTCTGTTGTTCTAACTTGACTGTTATTCTGACGTCTCAAGTCACTTAAGTGAAAAAGCTGTCTGTTCACAAACTGCTGTATCCAAAGCATTTTATTGGAATGTTAAGTTGAAGGAAAAATATCTCACGTGAATATGTTCAAAACACAGAGATAACTGAAGAGGGTTGTGAAGCAAACCATAGTTTGGTGAGATTTGTAGGATTTGCAAGGCAAGGACTGGAACCACTAGGAAAACTCACATCCAGGACATCGTCTACAACCGTCACATCCCATCTGCAAAGCCTCTTCTAACCCAGAAACAACAGTGTGTTTCGCCTGGGCCAAATAGAAAAAAGAATGGACTGTTGCTCAGTGGTTTAAATTCCCCTTTTAGTGGTTTAAATTTCCCCTTTTTTCATTTTTAAGAGGAAGATGAGAGACACCAGACACAACAATACAGACAAGCTGAAGGGCACTGTTAGAGCAAACCGGGGTTCCTCAACATCTCAGTTATGTCTCAGGCTAAACACCTTCATGCCACTTTGATGCAGTAATTCTTGCAAAATAAACCAAAATCAAATATTTGCTGTACATAGACAACTTTTATGTGAGACAAATTTTGTGTTAAAAATAAATATTTTCTATGTATTAGGGTTCCATTTTATTTACATTTTCTAAAAAACGGGTCTTTTTATTAGCTATAAGCAACTATTGTAAGAATGAAAAGAAATCAATACAATTATGATGAATCTGTGTTAACATGTTAAGCAAAGTCAAAACTTTCTCTTAAGATGAAGGATAACATCACTGTGATGCGATTTGTTACTGACCTGAACTTTTAATGAGTGTGACAAACCTTTAAAGTGTGTTTTTTTTCCTCGTGTGTGTGTGTGTGTGCTTCTCTTCTACCCGCTTTGCTTCATGCAGTGCAGCACACTATTAGAGCAAAGTGTGGAAGCATGGATTATCTAAGAGTTTGGCAGGCTGCCTGGTTGCCAGTGTGTGTGCGTGCGTGTCTGTCAATGGGAATGCCCCTGTTGAATCCATCAGCAAGTCTATCTAGAAACAGCCAACAGGTAGCTAGCAGCCTGAATGAGAATAAATATTGTGCACATATTGAAGCCATTTGCTATTTTAACTCAGTCAGGCTGCGTAGGGGGCAGACATATAAAAGTTTAATCATCCTCAGTCACATGTGTGTTCACCAATTTGTGGTTCCTAATTGGTTACTAATTTCTCTTAAGACCTGTAGTTATAAAAAGTTTTGCAAGAGAAGAGTCATTCTGGGTCATTCTTTTATGACATCTAGGTTTGTCCTAAGCCACCCATGCACAGTAATATTTTCCAGATAATGTTAAAGGTATTGAAAAACATAAGTCAACGGTTGCCTGTCAGTCAGGATTTGTTAAGTGCAGCAGTTAAACTCTCTAAAAGGCCCAATTCTTTCTCCTGAATACAGATTCCTATCTGACCTCTACCTCTCCTCAAATCACCACCACCAGCAGAGTTAAATGGAGGTTATGTTTTGGGAGCACTGTCTGTGTGTCACTAGGTCTGCCTGTCTGTCAGCAGGACATATTTGAGTGTGCAGATTTGCATAAAATGTCTGCAACTGTTGGTCGCAGAGCAAGGAGGAACTGAAAAAAATAAAACGCATTTAATCACGAAGCTGCCATTTTTGGCTTACCAACAGAAAAAGTGATTAAGTAATTTAATATTGTTTTTTATGACTAGGCAGAGCTTACTCTGGAATCTCCATCTGAAGAGCCACGAATTGAGCACAGCTCATTTCAAGTTTTAACTGATGTCAGAGCAGCTGCTTGTTAACAAGACCAGTCAGCAACTCTTTTTCACATTTGTTTGATCGTCATTTAAATTAGTAACCTTTTGTCCAAAAGGCCATTATTTCATGGCATTTGAGATCATGCTATGGTGTATGTTTAGCCTGTGATGGACTGGCCACCTGACCAGGATATACCCTGCCTCTCGCCCATTGACCGCTGGAGATAGGCATCAGCACCCTTTTCACCCCAATTGGGATGAGCATGTAAGATGATGGATGGATGGATGTATATTTAGCTAAAAAGTTAGGATTTCACTATTTCTTCTAAGCTTTCAGGTCAAAATGATCCTGCAGGGCAAATGAAGCCTGGAACTGAGTTTCAAAGTGTTGTTTTTAGAGTATTGTGGTTATTACAGCAAAAATTCTAAATAATATTGCATAAACGTTTGGTCTTTAGAAAGAGGTGTTTCTGCTGTTGCTAAGAGAAACATATTTTTAGTTGTTATGCTGTTATATATAACTTTTATATTATTTTTGAGTTTCATACAACGAGTTAAGCAAACTACCTGAATTCAGTCGTAGTTTTTAAATCAAGGTTCTTATTGCACAAAATATTTTACCTCCTTGATTTTCTAACTTTAATAGAATAATAGACTTCACCTATCTTTATTTCCAATTATAAATCTTCATATTTACAACAATGACACAAAATGGGAAGTAGCAATAATCTGAAGTTTCCAATCCAACTTTGGGTCTGTACAATCCAGGACTGACTCCTAGAAACTGGCCCATTCCTTGGAAACATACATGAATAATTCACTTGTTTTTGTTCTTCTGATTTTAACTCACACATGGGGAAATATTAAAACATTAGAGCTTCTATTTGAATGAGTTCTTTTGCACAGTGGCTCACAAATTCTAACCTCACAGCAGCACTTTCTGAAGCTCATTGTCTGATTTTGTTTATCAGGAAGCGGTGTTCATAGGCAACGGGGAGCAGTACATCTGGAAGCCTCCGGAGGACGACGACATCATCACCTTGCACCCACCTCCACTCCGAGGAGAGAACGGACAGCCGGGGCACCCATCGCCTCCAACTGCAAAGGAGGTAGTTTGCCTGCAGTATGTGTATTTGTGAATGGATTCATGTGATTTTAGTGACAGCTGGGAGAAGAAAGAATCAATACATAGCCAGCCGGAAACTCTCCAAGCAGGCAGGAGATTCAGTCTTTGCTTTCTGCTGAATTTACCGATGCCGGCACCCTTTTGATGGGGTACGTCGTCGTAACACGGCTGCCTCACGACGGTCCTGCCATATGTTGTTTCTGCTTACAGAAAGAGGTTATGTTATATGGATCCACAACCCCCACCGCCTGCCTGAACCTTGACCTCATTCGCCCAACCCCCCATTCATCTGTCGGCCTTCGGCATATATCTGCACAGACCAGGCTGGCTGTCACCTGCTGTCCAGTATTAATCATAGCTCAGAATAGATACAGCCATGTTTAAATAGGGCGTCTGTTTATATACTGTGTGTATGTATATATGTAAATACATGCACACATCTGTTTATGTTTTAGACAAACTATGCCATTAGAATAGAAAATTCCAACTGAAACTTGATTTAAGTGAAGTATTAGTATGAGTGCAGCTTTTCTGTAAACTCCTGGGAGGGTTCCTTACCAAGCAACCAGCATTATGATAAATTTGTCCAGTAGTTTAAACCAGTCTCACATTAATAGTTAATAAACCTATGATAACTGTAGAGGAGCTGCAAAGATCCACAGCCTAAATGAGAGAATTTGTGAACAGGACAATTATACACATATTTTAGTGTTGGAAAAGCATTACACAAGGGTCGGCACACTTAACAATCCAAACAGGCATTTTTGCTCCCAATTCTACTAAATTCAAACTTGTTAAGAGAAAAATGTTAAATGAATGCATCACTGTTTTGTGTGTATGAAGTTGGACCAAAATGGAAGCTGGAATCCTGGAGTAAATGATGAAATAAGTTATACTAAAGAACTCAAAAGGCAACTTACAAAAGCAGATGGCAAACAGAGTCCGGAAAACATGAGGCAAACAGAAGGAACCCGTGAGGAGTAAGTGAAAGAGAGGTGGTTAATTACTGGGGTGTTTGATTGCTGGAATAATGGACCAAGACTAATTACAAACTGAATGCAGCTGTGAGGGAAGACCAGAACGCAAGCTGAGAGAGAGAAATGGCACAGCGGAGCGAGAAAACATTAACCGCAACAAAGACTGACTAAACGCAATAAATAAATAATAAACATGATCTAACTAAATTAGCAAGGACAAACTGAACTAGAATATAATAGACACAAGACCGATCTACTCAAAGCAAAAAATAACTAAAGTGAAGCACGGATAACAAAACAACTCAAGATCCTGACACTTTGAAAAAGGACAACTTACATTTTTTTATTAATGTTTTGAGCTATGATAAAAGGATTCTTTTTTATTTGTAGTTTTAGGTTTTACAAGAATAGAGAAAACACACACACACACACACACACCCACCTATATATGACATAGTATAATGGAGTATTATTATCCATTTATGGTTGCAGACCCCTGACCTAACATATGACCTAAATCCAGTTGGGAATCTTGAAAACTGATGTTCACAGTCACTCTACATTTAATCTGACTGAGATTGAACTATTTTGCAAAGACGTACTGGTCTAAATTTTCGGATCTAGATGTGCAAAGATGGAAGAAGTTAAAACACTTGGTGGTGCCTCCATATAAACCTTGCTTTTCAGATTTAAGATTTTACTTCTTTTTTTTCCACTTAACAATTATGCTGTACTCTATGCTTGTCTTTCATGTGAAATTCCATTGAAATACATCAAAGTTTCTGGTTGTAAATTGACAAAATATAAAAATCTTTCAAGAGGTGTGATGACTTTTCCAAGGCACTATATAAGTTGGAGTGAGTGAGTTGTAAATAATCTGCCTACAGGTCAGAGACAGTCAGTCTAAATAGTACAGGGGTCCCTAAAATAGACAAGTGTTTATTTTTACTTCATCACCACACTTCTCCATGCGTCCCAGTCCCAGTTTAAACACTAAACATTTTAAACACTTTATGATTAAAAAGGTATGTTATAACAAAGCAGTAGTTCTAAAGGATAGTATAGTGTTAGTGAGCTTATCAAAGGCATTGGTGAGTTTAGGAACAAAAAAAAGGATGATTTATGTAGAAATTAAAGGGTTAAATCTCTATGCTTTACTGCCAGGAATACTTCTATGTTGCATGTCAAAATGCATGGAGCAATTGGACTTCACAGCGTTTTGCAGTCTCTCACAATTTCTTTTTTTAACTTCTTTCTCTATTTTTCCCCTCTGTATTAATGTTTTCCCCACTCGTTGTTTTGATTTCTCGCTTCAGATCTTGTTGTTGCCCTAACATGCCCCTATACTCTGGAGTTTGTCAGTTGCAGCCGTCAATAGGTGTTGAGTTTCCACTCCCAACCGAGTCTCCTCCTCTCCTTGGTGCTCACTCCTTCTGCTCCACTCTCTTTGTGGCTATTAGGAGGCCCTGCCCTCCCCAACCAGTCACGTTGCATCAAGCGTGTCCCAGCAGATGAATATCTGCTGCTGCAAGATCCTTTTGAAAACTCTGCAGTCCTTGCAACTCATAGAATCATGAACACGACCAGATGCGTGAGTGGTGCAAATAGCCAGTGTATGCAGAAAGTGTTGCTTATCGAAGCCTTGCTAAGAGCTGGAAGCTAAAAACAACAGAAAGTTGTACAGTCTGCTGAGAAGAGAAAAGAAAGCCTACAATGGCAGGCTTCCTCACCAGCTGTAGCTCAGTTTTGAAATCCCCATCATCTTGTGACTTCCTTCCTTCCTCTATGCAGAGTTGCACACTCTGTGTCCACATAAATACATGCACTTGCACACACACACATCACATTGTCTGCACACACTTACAGCTTATGCCGGGGTCTTTGTTTATCCAGAAAGGTCACACCAGAAAATTGTGGGGGCAGGGTGTGTGCGTGCTCCACTTCAGCTCTGCCTGTAACACAAGGAGCGAAGAGAAACAGCAAGAGATACTCACAGAGGAAGTCTCAGTCACATGCACTTTATTTACTTTACCCCAGCACAGCCAAACGATGTGACATATAGTGCAAGGTGAGCACACATAAAGAAAGGGAGTCCTGTCATGATTTTGGAGGCAGGACAAAAACAAGGTTAATCTGTATGTGTGGTAGAAAAAGAAAGTCTGCAAAGGCAGTGTTTCTCGGGCCCAGCAGAGCAGAGCTACTGGTGTGGGTGTGAAGGATGAGGGTAAACATCACCACGGCCCACAATCCTTTGCTCTTTTTCACCACTTGTGGAATTTTGACACAGAAATGCCAGAGGTCGCGGAGCTGGTTTATCAGAATTCCTCACACATGCTTTTCAGTTGTGAACCCTAGCTATCGCTAGCAAACAAAGCACGTATGCAAACACGCTGTGCAAAAACCCTGCATTTATGAATGAGGGCATGCAGTCCTAACACCTGCAGTGCATGCACAGCAAATCTTATACCTACAAAGGTCATTCAGGAAAACAAAACTTGTTGGCCCTTTTTTTTTTGTAACTTGGCTCTCGTCCAAATAATTCAGTCCATGCTTTGCTGTCCTGTTACCAAAGCAGTGGTGTGGAAATGTTAACAGGTTCATCCACTGCACAACTAACTCTGTTGTTGAATAGAAATCCAACGGACTGATAACAGAGTTTACACTGTCTTATCCTGCTCGGTTAAATTAGGTCAGGTTACAGCAAAGAGCAAGAGCTGTTAATGCATGTGCAAACCTCTGCATAAATACACACACAATCCATGCTCAGGCAGTTATTTGCATATTCCATTTTAGCAACAGTATACTTTTACACTTGTTATTACATGTTGCATGTGAGTGATATTAATATACTAAGACGTAATAGCTAACTAACGAACATGAGACTTGCGACATATAGCAGAAAATGTTTAATTTAAGTCTGACTCCAGTGCAGCATGTGCATTCTGGAGTACCTTAAAAAAAGTTTCACACCTCTTGAACTTTGTAACATTCTGCCCTGTTGCAACTGCAAATGAAAAAGATTTTGGTGTGATTTTAGATCAGCAAAAACTAGTTCACAGATATGAAGTGGCCATATGACAATTGAAAGAGAATGGCTCAAATGCAAACCTACCAAGACGTTACAGTCTACCTAAACTCACAAGTATCCAGCTAAGAAGTGGTTAATGAGCCTCTGGTATCTCTGGAGGGGTTTCCGAGATCCGGAAGTAAAGTCATTCTTAAAAAAGTTGTAAAATGTTTTTCAGTTTGCCACTAGCTAATACCATGCAGTGAACATGGTGAAAAAAGGTGCTATTGTCAGATGAGACCAAGATAAAATTTGCAAAGCAATGATTAATAGGAGTTGATTTTACTTTTCAAGCAAAAATGTGTGATTTTCCTTCCACCTACCATAATTTTTTATGCAGCCTTCTAGTCCTTCTAGAAGGACCCTTTAATAGACCCTACTAGATAACGGTGGTGTGCATGAATATTATTTCATCAATCAAATGGGAGCTGTTTTTATCTGTATTCTGACAAATTACATCAGTGTAAAAAGATGTTCAGTATTGTTGAATTTTAAGTGAATCCAACGGCAGCTACTTATAAATATTTCAGCAGTTTGTTAATGGGTGTTTTTTTTCTCACTACATTCTGTCACAAGTGGTTTGAGGCACTGTGCATATTAGTAGGTGAAGACGTTGGCCCTTGTGAACACTGCAGTGAAATTTTATCACAGGATATGTCACCAGTAAACAACAGGATAGGTTTTGACTGTAGTTCTGTGTTGTTAAATCATTAACTGACACCATGCTGTGTTCTCGTCTTGTGTGTATGTGCCATCAGATTGCAGACACTTACTCCATCGTGTGCAAAACCCAGAAAAAAAAACCTCCCATGGAGCACAACGGAGCAAAGACCCTCCCACGCTCTTTCGGAGGGGACAGGGGGAACCGAGGCCGCGGCCGAGGAGTCCAGGGGCAGGCCCGTTCTCAGGAGGAGCCCTGCTACGAGCCTGTGGGGGACCGGTCCTGGTCCTCTGCCGCGGCCGAGTCAGACCCTGCATACGCGAGTATCGACGCCCACAGGAAACGTGAGCAGGGAGCAACCAATAACAGCACAGGTGGGGGTAGCGCCACTCTGAAGAGGAAGAAGCAAATCCCTCAGCAGCAGCAGCAACATCAGGCAACACCAGCAGCACTACAAGGCTCAGGGCCCATTGCTCCTCCTGTCAGAGGTCTCCCCGGTGGGGAAAACTTCTATGAAACCATCAGCGATGTAAAACAGGGAGGCAACACTTCTGGCACTACCACCATCTTCACATTCAACGATGGGATGGAGATGTACGTCACCGGCCTGTAGCACCCTCGTAGAATCCACTGGTCCAGATTTCATGGATCTTCAAGCAGGTTTCTGTACATAGACACAGGCCCTCTACAATCAGTGAGGATCCATTTTGTGTTGACATCAGGTACAAACAGGGTCTTAATCCAGGTTCAGACTTCCTTCGATTGGTCTGCATTTCAGAACCAGCCTAAGCCTAGTCCAGCCCAAAAATGGACCAAATACATTTGAACAAAAACAAAAAAATATATATAAATATATATGTAACTGTGTCACTGGCCCTACTCACCCACTTGTGCATCATTTTTCATTATATCTTTATTTTTATATGAACACTGTACTCTTGAAAGAGTATGTGTTTCAACTCACAACCTGAGAAGAACACTCTTAAAATATATATGGAAAAAAAAGAAAAAAAAGAAATGTGCATGCATTGTGCAAACTCACAATAATAGACATGAAAATAGACATTAGTAGCAATGAAAGTGGATGGTTTACGGAGTATAAGGTAAGCAATCGGGTCACCGGTGCACAGATATCCCTCATCTTGGGATGGAGAATAAGCACATTAAAGGCACAGTTATTTGTGGTGCTCCGCTCTACCTACGCAAACATAAAACAGGTTCTGACGCTCACTGACCTGTTGTCTGGAGGAGAGTGTTTGCGGTGCTTTGTTCAAACACAGGCCTATAATTTGCAGGCCCGCTCAAATGCACAGGAGTAAATTACGGTCATTGTCTTCATTCCGCAAATTGTCATCAGTGTCAGCTGTTAGTAAGAGTCCTTGTGATAAAATTAGAAAGTGAGCTTTTGCTCAGTAAGGCTTAGATTAAGATAAAAGTTGAAAATGTACCATCATGTTTGGCTAACTGTTGCTGGAGGCATGCTGACACCACCCTCCATCCAGATGCACATATTTGGGACAGTCATGCAAGGTGAAGTGATCAGGTCGAGGGCAGTAAACGCCTTGTGCAAGAATTTCCCCAGTGTGATCATTTCCCAATGAGAGAGCTTAACTGTACTGGAGGGATAAATGAGATTAGTGTTTTTAAAAGAAAAAAGAGAAGTGAAAGAGTTTCAATACCAATCCAGGATGCTTCAGTTTGTGTCATTTCTTATGTGGATTGTAAACATCTTATTTCATAGTCTCTGTATTTTTGAACAGGACAACTGCCTGACTGCTGAGCCTAGCTGTACCCCTGAAGGGAATATTAAAGCACAGTTTTGATTTGCTCTGAGCACTCAAAAAAAACTAGAGCTCTACATAGCTCACCAGACTTGAGTCCTGTGGTTGAAATAGTAAGAGAGGGGTCTGGACTCCAAAGAAAATAAAAAGCTGGACACAAATATTACCATTTAGTGTCTTTTTGAAAAGTTGTTCATCTCTTTCTGCCCGGTCTCATTTCCAGTTTCTGTGCTGGGTTCTCTTCCATCATAAACAGTCTTTCCCATGTAGCTTCGGGAATCATTAAAAAAGAATGCAGGAAGAAAGACTTTTAGGGCTTGATGCAGTGTTGGGAGAATGTATTTGCCCCTTTATAGATTTGTCTTCTTTTTTTTTCTTTTTTGAGTTTTGACAAACTTGAATCTTTCAAATTTTGAAGCAAGTTTTAAACAAATCTACCTACTGTGAATACAAAATTCAGTTTTCAAATGATATTAAACATTAAAGAAAATAAATCATCTAAGACTATCTTGGTGTCTTATGAAAACATATTGGTCTTAAACCTTATAGCTAGTTTTGCTACTGTAATCTGTCAGTCTTTTACACCACTACAGATGAATTTAGAATGCTCTTCTTTGCCGAATTGTCTTAACTCACCAACATTGGAGGATTTTTAAGGATTAAGAGCATGTATAGGATAATGTTGCAGAGTATGATTCTAACCTAACCCCACACTTTATCTACTCCCAACCATTCAAAACAATTTTTAATGATAATCCAGGAATGAGCTTAGTCTGCTAGATAACCCAAATCAATTGAGTTTAAGATCACAAACTGATGTCTGGACCTTTAGGATTTTTTTGTTAAAGAGCAGAAATCATAAATCCATCAAGTAGGGCCAGTTTAAGGCAGGTTGAAGCTGCAACCTGCCCCATTACCCCCACTATGTTCACCACTGTTCTTGGCCAGCGTTTTCCCCACTTATGGATAAAGGCTCTTGGTGAGACTACCTGGCGTCCCAAAGTCTCAGAAATGGTTTTGTAACCCTTTCCAGACTATTAGGTGTAAAGACCTTTTTTTTTTGTTTAAATCATTTAGCCTGCTTCATGGTGTTTGACAGGTTCTATTTAAGTGATTTTCTAATTGTCTTGGTTCTCACAGTAATCAGGTCAGACTGTGTAAAGTGAAAAAATACCCAAAAGAATGTGACTAATCACCAATATTTAATGATATAAGAAGGGGGTGAAGTTTTATCGTCCCTCTAAATAATTGGAATCAATATTAGAAAACTGCTTTTGTATTTTCTCAGGTTGTCATTGTCTGATATTAACATTCTGAGGATTTGTGTGTGACAAAGAAATAAAATAAAATAACTTTGTTTGGGGGGTAAATACTTCTTTACAGCAATGTAAAGGGAAAATTGGTTAAGTATATATTATATTTACTTGATGTGCGACAAGGACAGGTATAAAGAGGTTTTAAGAGAAATATATAAATGCTACTGTGTCAGAAAGTATGTAAAAACAAATGCACACTGTATTTTGAAGCACTGTTTAATTTTTAACCTAACTAATGACAATACATTTGGTTGAATAGCTCACACCACTGCCATGAAAAGAGTATATTTATGTTGTTGATGCTACTTTTCTTTTCTGCTTGAGCAAGTAAGTGCATGCCTTGATATATGGAGATGAAAACAAATAGTGTGTTACTTATCTCTCGTTTCTATTTTATGTTGTACTTTTTGCCATGTAATGTAAAAGCAGCATTTTGTTTAGCCAAAGCAACAACTTTAACAAGCAAAAGAGAGAGGAAGGGATAGAGAGGAGCCATTGGGAGAAAATGGAAGAGTTGTTTATTCTTTTCTCCAGAGGGAGCAGGAAAGCGGGATAGAGTGGTTTGGGGGTGGGGGAGAGATGCACAGCTAGTGTAAACCCAGATGAGCGTCAGTGCAAATGGACACGGACCCAGAGGGCTTGTCCCCTTCCTGATTTGTTTTTGTTTTTCACATAGAAGACACTCCCTCTTTCTCCTTCCGTACAGAGGAGGGCCCTTTGATGTCCTGTTCTGAGGGTCTCCAAGTAATAAAGAGATCGAGGAGGGGGGGAGGCAGACCCCCAACCTTGCATCAGCAATGCACCAACGGCTCGTCTGTCTGACTCATGAGAAACGGCCAACAGCTGAGAAGTGATCTCTCAAACAAAATCGACTGGAAATTGCCGTCGCGCTCCATGTTTTCCCCGTGTGGCTCTCACTTTATGTGTTGCATTCTACCCTGAGAGAATGGACTGATCTGAAATACATTGTTGAACAATGTTATTCACTGACAGAGACAAATGTTCGTTGCACAAACAGTACGATGATGTAAATGTGTAAAATACTCTGTTGCTGTTCTGATGTTGTTCCAATGTAACATGCAGTATACAGTATATTTGTTGCCGAAAAAAAAGGCTATCACAGACACGTAGTACTTTGTGTATGAAAAAAAAGAAAACATTTCATGCTTTCCATGCAAATACAGATGCTGTTTATTAATTGTCTTAAAATATAAATATGGGCCAGTACTGCTGTGACAGCTGTAGCCAATGTTGTATGTTCTTAAAGCACAGGGTTTAATTTAAAAAAAAGAAGTAAAATTAATAAATATAATATAGCGTGACAGTGCAAATATGCAAAAGATTGTAATGTTTTATATTACCCTTCATAAAATATTAAAGTGAGTTTTTACTTTTCTAATAAAGTGGCACATTATAACATGCTTGTGTTACCTGCATTTTATTGTGGTGGTTGTTTTGCAGAGGGAATCCAGCTAAGCAGAGATTTTCCCTCTTTGCTACAGCCTGACATTAATAACTCAATCTTGCAATAATGCAGGATGCAATAAAATGTGTTTGTGTGGGATAGCCAATAAAGCAGAAACCACTGGTGTGTACATTCTGGATCATTGAGCAACAGGTGTGATTTTATTTTCACTGACAGATATACACTGACAGTACAAACACAGTTGGGTAATGAAGTAGTAATAGTAAATCATGGAGTGAGAGTAGGGATGGAGATTAAACTCTGACTTAAAAGTCTTACTGATGAGATTTGTTTATTTCTTCTTCCTGTTGGGGTTGACTGCAGTGATGATGAGGCAAGTCGTTTTTAAACTTTCCACTGTTTGACCCAGAAAATAACTGGCCGATACTTGTAACTCCTGCTTTTGGTTGGATAACATGTCTGCTAAATAAATAAATAGAGTTACAATGGCAACATAAAAGCATTAACAGCCATTGTATTGTATTTATGGATTTGTAATTTGATTTAATTCTAATACCTCAAGACTCCATATTTACTGATTCACATTCCCAATTTTGTTGAACCAACAATATAGACTACAGTAAAAGGCAAGCCTGATGGGGCTAGCTATGATTGGACTCATAACTTTTAACAAGAAATATGAGACTTGTAAATCATCTTACCTGAAAACATTGCTCTGCTCCTACAGTTTGTATCAGAATTTGGCTCACAATGATAGTAAAATACATTTCACAATGAAATCTGTCATTGTTTGTATGTGTCTTTTTGACAATTTTTCTTAAACTTTAGTATAATCGACAAAGACTCTAGAAAACTCAGATGTTATGTTGCAGTTATAGAGAATACAAGTAAACACATTTAAGGGTACATTTTCTTAAAAAAAAAACAAAAAAAACCCTTAACTGTCACCTGTCTACATCCAACAGTTGACAGTGCAGATCAAAGGTCAAGCACCAAGAATGAAATCAAAGAAATTGTCTGCAGACCTCTAAGGATTGTCTTGAAGCATGAATCTGGGAAAGGAAATGAAAATATTCTGCTGATTTGAAAGTCCCAATGAGCTCAGTTGAATCCCATTGAACATCTTTGGAAAGATTTGAAAATGGCTCACAGGCATCTCCATCCAATATGATGAAACTTCAGAATCAAGGATAGGTGTGCTAAGCTTGTGGCATCATAAAATACCTGAGACTGTACTTCTAAAAGTGGATCAAGGTGTAGGCTGTGGCTTAAATGAGATTCTTTGGTTTCCCATTTTTATGCATTGGCAAAAGTCTCAAACTTTTCTCTACATTGCCATCCATAATGGGGTATTTCTGTGTAGAATTTTCCCAGAAAGAGATTAATTTAATACAATTTAGAATAAAGGTGTAGCATAAGAAAATGTGTTAAAAGTGAAGTGATGCGAATACTTTCCAGATGCACATGACTTCCTTGCAACGTGTTGCACGATATTTTTTGTTGTTGTGACTGATACTTCACGACCCTACTTAAGGAGAAAAAAAAACAGTAATTTGAATCAACAATTAAAATAAACCTCATCCACCATGATTTTAGATCCACTATGTCACCGGTTAATTTGCATAAGCGTTACTGCGCAGTTTGCTTCTGAAGGCAGTTTTACCCCTGCTCAACACCCGCTCTTCGTCGACAAACACCGGCCGGTAAACTGCTGCTCACGCCCCCTTTTCTTTTCCTCCCGCATTACTTAGACTTAAAAAAAACGTGATTGACGCGAGCAAAACAACCAATCAGAGGCAGTCTCGATGTGGACGCGTGCCAAAGTGACATGTTTATGTACGAGTCGGACCAATAGGAGCTCAGATGAGGGGGCGTGGCATTGGTTTGGAGGAAAGAGGCAAAACAATCTTTTTATCCTCCTAACCGGGCGGCTTTTTGGATATCCTGGGCTGCGGCGGTGACGGCAGCGGTGGAAAAAGCTTCACATGTAGGCTAGAATAGAAGTTAGGACTCAAATAGCTCTTATCAAACTGCGACAATCCCGATAAATGTATCTAATTCCCGCAATTTGCACTAGAACCCTACAGAAAGCCGACATTCTTCTTTTAGTCTGCACTCTCCTTGACTAAATATGGAGTCCAAATGCATTTTGGAAAAGTCGTCGGTTGGGACAAGTGTCGGCGGTGTCGTGGACTTCAACTACCGGCCGGGTCGCTACAACAGCCGGGTCCCAGCGGTGGCAAAAAGCAGCTTCACGCCGGGGCCCATCTTTTACAAATGCGTAACGGACGGAGGCTCGACCGCAGCGGTTAAAAACGAGCGAACTTCGTTCGTCGGTAGCGGGCACTCACCGGGCGTTGGAATATTACAAAACGTGGAAAAAGTGAGTTCTTTCTCTGAGCTTTCAAAGTCACATGTATACCCACGTAGCCACGCAGATATCACAGAGTAAGACGGGGTTAACATGAGGGTATAGTTTGACATATGCCGCTAATGGCTTGTAACGGTGACGACCATGATGCTCGCATGAGACAGCTACAGCTGTTGGCTTGTTTTTACATGTTTTTTATTAGATAAAGTGTTTTTTTAAAGGGTCAGCTTCACTAAAGCGTCAATTAAAGTGTTTATCTTGTGTTTTAACCGCTTTAAATGGCTGCTTATTCTGTGAGCAAAGTTTACAGCATAAAGGGGGGCAGGGATTCTAAGCTACATGATTTACCCCCTCCCCCATGACTTAAGGGTGGAGCTACAGCGTGAGCTTCCTGGCTGCGCAGGCCCGGTTTCTTCACGCAAACTCTTCAAAATATACATTTGATTTTATATCATTATTATTTTTTAGCTATTTATTGTGTACTTTGCTTCTGCTTTTTATTTGCATCAGGTTTGGATTCAAATCACATTTTCAGTCACTAGTTGCTTCCTGAAAAGAACGAAATACAGACATATGTTTTTAGCAATATAGAATAAGTTAATTTTATTAATGCATCAGTCAGGTTTTTATGGAGGTAAGACCGTTGCCTTGCCGTGTGTTTATGTCAGTGGCTCTTACTGGGGGCGGGCCCCCTGGAGGTATATAGTTACTGTAGGAGGGGGTGGGGCAGAGCAACAGACTGATGGCTGGAAGGGGGGTATTAAAAGAAACTGGGTTCAATCAATTTGATTTATTCTATGGTGTGACCATTTTCATCTGCCATACGCTGAGCTTGATTTTCTCAGCTAACATCCACCTAAAACACACAGTTTCATCACAGTTGTTAATGATTGATTGGGAGAAAAAAAAGAGAGCAAGCTGGGGTGGAGTAAAATTTTTATGGCTTCTGGAGGAGAGAGAAGGGAGGCAGTCTGCCAAAGTTTTGAAAACGTTGGTTTATATTAACAGCTTTTTGGCATTAACTCAAAGGGATAGTTTGTATTTTCTAAAGTGAGGTTCTGTGAAAATATTAGTGATAGTTCTACCAATACTGTAATAGAGAAAAGTGACTAACAGTGAGTTTGTGGAAAAATGAAGAACTCTACAGGGTGGCAAAATGCTAGTCAGGCAGACCAAGGGTTTAGCTGTTTTGGGGATTTTGTAACGAGTCAAACTGAAAATTTTTATCAGTGGAAAATTGGGCCATAATAAGCACCAGTATTTTCATGAAAGACAGTTGCAAGGTTTGTGATTTTTCACAGCATGCAAGTGACTATGCTACTGTTTTATTGTCATCGCCTGCTATCTGTATAAATCCACCTAATCAGCTGTTCCACCATCAACATCCTCAGGAGTCCTGGGAAAACACAGGAATGTACAATTTTCAATGCTGTTGCACAACTGACAAACAGTCAGAAAATCTACAATATTACTCAATTCTTGGCAAATTTAGAATGATGAATAACATGAGGCATATTTATACAGTTGGTAGTGTCAACCAATGTAATGGTAGAAAAAACAGTGACAAACTTAATGGTTGTGTTTTGTGAAAGTCTCAACGTATATTATCCACCAATTTAGCAGTGTCTCTTTAAGTAGCATTTATGCTTTAAATTAGCTAACATCAGCTAAACAGGTTGAATAGCTCACTGTGATTTGATATCTAGAGGAATAGATATCAGAGGAATTTTTTCTGATAACTACATTACTGAAACATCATTTCAGAAAATCTGAACTTTCCATTTAAGCATCATTGTAGGTTTTATGAATTCAAATACAGGTTATTAGTACTTCAACTACTTGGAATGATAAAGGGAAGTTCAGTTTGTTTTTGCTTCATTTTCCAGACAGCCTTCAGAGACCAAAAAGACATTGGTTCCACTGGGATCCTGAAGAGGGCCAGTCCTACCCTCTGCCTTGGCATGGG
Organism: Phalloptychus januarius; assembly: GCA_902982915.1. Classification (NCBI taxonomy): domain Eukaryota; kingdom Metazoa; phylum Chordata; class Actinopteri; order Cyprinodontiformes; family Poeciliidae; genus Phalloptychus; species Phalloptychus januarius. The sequence goes on along the minus strand of CADWAE010000201.1, from coordinate 1,054,928 downwards.
CAGGCCGTTGCCAGGCAGCTCCATAAGTTTGGACATCAGAAACCCAGGAAAACAGGCAGAGCTGGCCAGCAGCTTCAGGCCAGCACAGGGGCAGAATGTCCCACAGGCGGAGATACAACCCCTTCCCTCCTCCCACATCCCAGTCCCCAGAAACAGGTAGGAAAACTGAGGCCAGCAACAGTCGTGGACCCATTTATTTTTGGTTTTGTTTCTGGACCAGATCGTTTAACTTGTAGACAAATCCCCATTTTGCATTTTAGCACAAACACACTCCTTTTGCCAGCTTGTAGGATTCTGAAGCACAGAGGTATTTTGCTGTGTGTGGCTCTTGTGCCCGATGCTAATTTGGCTGTGACTTTGTTGTCATAAAAGCAATTGGCTCTGGCAGTTTGAGCATTCAGCTCTGACTTTTGTTCATAAGGTCTTAAGAGAAGTGAAATACACCATCTGCCTAAACCGTCCAGTGGTTTTGGTCTGAATGGTGTGGGAGTGTACTGGTTAACTGACCGCATGTTTAGTGCTCCATCCAGAATAGTTTCGAAATACTATTCCTTTGGAGAGCCAGAGTTTGCAGTCGGAGCCAGAATTGCTCAATCTGCTTGACCGAAGGAGGGGAAAAAATAGGAGGCAGGCTACTGATAAGTCAGTTTAACTGCTTTTGGGAAAGTTTTTTATTAGTCTAAAGTCATCGTATTGACTGTTTTAAGTTATATTCCTCTCCAGAGTCCAGTTGATGTGTTGGCTGCTTTCTTCATGTAGATGGGCAGATAAACTTTATTGGTTCTGCTTATATGTGCTGGCATTGTTGTTGCCTGTTTTAGCTGTTTCACTTCATTTTCCAATACAGTTGTATCCACAGCCTTCTTGGTGTAAGCTACACACACATGCAGAGTGTTGTCTGAAAAACAAACAGGACGAGTATACAGCGATAAGCTTAATGCACTGATAAGTGATTATGTAATAAGAAAGAGGACTGGGAGTGTTTATCGGTGTAGCTTTAAAGCTTTTAACCTTTTTCTTTACTCAGCTATTGGTTGCTCTTTGTGTCAAGTCCCTACTTGTTTGTCAGGTGACTCTTGGAGATTATTAAAATGCCTGGAGGGCCTACAGTGTAAAAACTAAACAACTTGATATATTTCTTAATTGTCTGTGAGCTCAGTGTAGCAGATATATTCCAAAGTAACTTTAAAAAACTGATTGCTGCTGCACTGAACAAACATAATATTTGAGAAAGGGCGTGTATGGTTAAGGGGATTTCAACACCATACTCAGATACTTCCATCTCAACACGTGAATTTCACGTGTCAGTGATCATTTATACTATGTTGTGAGTGAAAATCTCTCGGGAGCCTGCAAGACTGAGTCTACTTTTAAATCAGAACAAACTGCTTGAATTCAACATAGTGCCTATCATGGCCAAGAAAGCATCTATTTTTGACTCTTAAGTACACATGCTGACCAGATGTAAAGCTTCACCACAATCATAGCAATCTCACTGAGCACACTGTTACCACATTAACAAATTCAGCGTTGACATTATTCAGACTGTAAGAGAGATTGCATAACATTATATAACAGTGTGGTCATAAAAGTGAAGTCTGTTTGTTGCACTGTTGACCTTTTTTAATATTGCAGTGAGTTTGCCAGACTTAAGATTTGTGTTTGATTTGCATTCAGTGTCAAGGAACTATGTTTTTTACAATTAAATCATATCATAGTGATTATACATACTCCTCTACCCTATGCTGCTTCTAATCAAAACCTATTAAGTTTGTTATAACTGGATACGTTTTCATGGATTCTGTTAGTTCAGCTTTAAAAATGTTTTCTTAAATTATTGAAAAGAATAACAGTCCTGATAAATGTATCGAACACCTGTCAAACACTAGGGCATCTCTTCCTGCCAGCTGTGCAATGCATTTTTTTGCATTTCTGGTTAATTTAGCATGAGCTTAAATGAGTTTTTGTCTGTGATACCGATGATTGAAGAAAAAACTATTTTGATGCTACTTAATCCCTTTATTGCAATAAAAGAAATTCCCTGAAAGTGACTCAAAACTCAATAGTTTGAAGTTAAGTATGCTAACACATTTGGTTTCATTTATAACACAAGATCTACTATGATTGTTTTTTTTCACTTGTTCACCACTGACTTTTCAGACTCTACAGTATCTGTTTTTCTTGATAGTGAAAAATATTTTATCACAACCATAGTTTCTAGCAGGAAAGCCTTTTCTTTCTATTTATATCCAAGTAAATCTAGCTACAGTCTGCAACAAACTTGTGTTTTACTTCTGTTGACAGAGTTTTTCTGCAGGGATGTTTTTGGAAGTGCTAAGCGTATTCTAGCATTTTTACTTCCTGTTTTGATATGAGTTCTTGATAGATATTTAAATGGGGCTCCATCAGGAAATTATCCTGCATAAACTCAGTAATTTCTTTTGAGCATCAAAACATTTTTTAATAGTTTTTCATTGTAGATGTAACTAGTGGGTTTGAAGCTTTCCTTTTGCTAAGGCAAACTACAGTAGTTTCGATAGTCAAAATAAGGCTGTACTCGCATTGCAGCCTGAAGTGACCCAATTCCGAATTTTTTGTCAAGTCTGATTTTTTTGCCAGGGCCGTTCACACTGCCACATATATGCAACCTGTATGTGTTCTGCAGTGTGAACTGGCAATGACCTGAAAGTGTCCTGCATGCACAGTAGAGGGCGCAATAGCGTGTTCTCAGTGTTCTGCCAACGGCCATTAAAAGAAGAAGTGCTCAGTGGTTGCGGAAGTAAACATGGAGGCTAACAGTGGAGCATAGCTTACATATTTGAAGTTGTTGTCCGTCCGGAGCATCAAATTAATAACTTAATCCTCATTATAGTCCGTCATGGTTGTTGTTGTTTTTCTTCCAACTTGCACGTGACAGGATGCAGAATAGTGAGATTTGTTGAGTTTCAGTGACATTCAGCTCGGAGGAATGCGACCTGGTTTGTTAGGTAGCATTTGAATTGGATAGGTATTGGATATGGATCGCATTCGAAAAGAATCCGACCTGTGCTGTTCACACTGTCATGAAAATATCAGATACGGTTACGTAAAAAAATCGGAATTGGGCCACTTCTGGCTGCAGTGTGAATGCAGCCTAATTTTCATACAAACAGACTGTGATTTAAAAAAATATATTTGCGTAAATTGCGTGAATCTGATGTCAATCATTTAAAACGCTTTAATTTGGACATTTATACATTGGAAACGATCAAAGGTTTATCACCAAAATAACCTGGTTTAAAACTTGTCAGTTCATTTAAAGGTATTACTTTGGACTTGGTGCATCAGGTGAATAAAACGTACCTTAAAGGGAGCAAGTTTTCATCTAATTCTGGCTCTATTTGTTAACCAGAAGAGTATGTGGTATTAATCACAATTTATTAGAGATCTACTGATCAGGCTTTTCTGGATGATACAAATTTCTAGTTTTGTTAGAAATGTGACCTGATTCTGATTTTATGCTTTAAAAACTGTATGAGAAACATGAAACATATTTTTTTTATTGAGAAAGAATTTTAAAATCCAACAGAAAATGTAAAAAGAAAACAAAAACAAAAAAATTGTGTCATCCATCATTTAAAGAAAAAATAATAATTTAATTGTAAAGATGGGGAGGGGCTGCATGAAATATTAATCCTGTTAAGTTAGCAAGCTTCTGCGTTTAGTGGGTGTAACCAGCAGTGCGTTTGCTGCACTCTGTACCCTGTTTCAAATAACGTCAACAAAACCATTCCTCTTCATTTGTTTCCCAACAACTTAGTTAATACTATTTCACAGGATTATGTGTGCTTAAGGAGACTTTTTTCTGGCAAGACGTGGCTCACCCCTCTGTGTGCGTTTTATTGGTTCACTTTTCTGAATTTTGTATCTTTGCAAAACTCTTCACTTTCATGGTTTGTTTTGTTGGTTTGCAAACCCTGCAAAGTAGGTCACTATCCCTTCGACAAGTCTGGGCAGAAACCCTCGCAGGATGAGAGAGAAAGAGCCAATGCATCTACTCACATGTGTGCTTATTCGATTAACAAAACTAAAACCCCCTGAACATCTTTCAAAACTCCCACCCGTTTTGTCAACTGCACCCCATCCTCAGGGAGTCCTGTGTCTGATTAAGTCTCTCTTGCACTCACACCCTAAAGCAAAGCATGTTTGACCTGTCAATACTCATCAGCATGGGATCCAGTGCCCTATAGAAGAGAGACTAGTTGAAATGAGCAAGAAAAAAACCCAGTAAGGCTTGATGAGATGAAGACGGGAGGGGTTACTTTATTTTGATGAGAAAAGTTTGACTCTCTTATCTGTCCTTGGTCAGGTACACGGTCGGCTAGCATGAATGGAAAGCACTGAGTCGGCATAAACAGAACACCAAAACAACCGGCAGTGAGGGGAGGGGGCAGTGAATAGGATTTGTGGTGTATGGCTTTTATATTTACTGATATGCTGTTTGGATAAATGTCAACGGGACTTTCTGGGCAGGAGGGAGTGAAGTCCACCTTTCAAATTCACCTCCCCATGACCACTGCACCTACCAGTCCTCCGCTCCCAGAGGAGACATTACAGCTGGTTGTTGAAGGTCAGAGTCGGTGAAACAGCGCCCCACCCCCAATCGAGTCTGGGATCACTAGCCCACATTTAAACCCCTGACATTACCTCCTGAGAAACACAATCCACTGCTTTTTAGGTAACTGCTTACTTACATTTCAGTAGTTTGAGCTTGTCAGTGTTATCTTTAGTTTTTAAAGAATTCCTTCTGAACCTGATGATCCGTTTTCACATGTCGCGTCAAACCCTTTTTTTTCTCTGCCTCTTCCAAACCGCAAGAGGTTGAAGCTTTTGCACTGACAGGCAAGGGTGAAAGGTCACCTCCAATGAATGGAGTTATGCAGGAGGGGCGGGTCTAGATCAGGACGCAAACAGGCATCTGGCACGTCTGGTAGGTCAACCTCAGGATCTGGGTCGCAGAGCTGCGCCTGCAATTTAAAACCACAGATGATAAGTGACAGCTCATCATTTAACACTGCAGCTTTATTTTCTCCAGATTGAGAGGCGGGTGGACAAATCAGAAGCTTGTACGTAGTACATCTTTTGAAAAATGTAGTATCATGTTTGTGGCTCAACAACCACCAAATAAACCGACTGATAGAAGTTCAATTCACCAATTGACCACCAATTCACAACAAATATTTACTCAGATCAGCTCTAACATATAAACATACTTTACTTTCAGCTCAATCCTAGTTATAATACAGTGCAGTCAGTCAGTTTTTAATGCAAGATGACTGGTCATCCTTAGTAAGCATGTGGCACTGTCATGCAAGCAAATTTTAAACTTTTTTTAATTTGTGAGAACACAGTTATTAAATTTGTACAGGGCTGTGTTTTTTAGCAAAAAAATGTAAGTAAAGAAAATGATGAGTTCAATTCAGCTTGCTTTGTTGCAAAAGTATTTTTAAATGGAGAAAATATAACCTTCATATAACCTATGAAACTGTACACTGATCTAAATGAATGCTTCAGCACTGTGTATCTTTTCTTTAGTGCAGTATCTCTTAAGGACCAAAAGAAGGAGAGGAACTTCCTTTTGAACCATTGTTGCATTCCTGCAGTAAGATGCTCCATCTCAGTCTTCACCCACACTAATAGTCACTCACATAAGGCCTCCTGTTCTGCTACAGCAGCATTTAGAAACAGCTCAGTCAACTGTCATTCCTTCTTCTCAGTAGATCTTTCTGTCTCTCTACCCAACAAAGTCTCCATACCAACCAGCAGCTTCTGTGTGCCACTCCTCCTCCCCTTTTCCACCAGCTTCAGCTGCATCTTATTTTTCTTATTTTTTTTGTTTGTTTTTTTCTTTTTATTAAAATTTGCATTGAAGATAACAACTGCATTTGCTGGAACCTATGAGACCGGAGTGCCTCAGTATTAATGTATTGTTATATTTTATCTAACCCTTGATATTACAGTTCATATGTAACATCTGTGTGATTTCCACTCTACTTATTAGTACAATAGTCAGAGACAAAGGTAAGAAGTGAAAGAATGTAGTAAGATCAAAAAAAAAATGCATGCAAACTAGGGAGCAAAAATAACTTGGGTTAATCATTGCTTTTGATGTTGAGGGTTGGAGCTTTCAGCATAAATAAAGTAACGGGAGGGACGTACTAACAATATGTGTGTTACAGCCTGAAACATGGCCGCGTTCAGACACACACACGTCTTTATGGAGGATTTTTCAATATTCATCTGCATTAAAAGCTAAAATTTGTTAGTTTATATCTTTCTGGCAAACATAGGGTAATTTTAATGACACCATGCATCTTTTCCCTCTGTTGTCTGTCATGTAAAAATAAGTTTGAAGAACTAAAAGTTAACCCCTAAGGCTCATTTACCTTTTTTTTTTTTTTGTACATGAGGTGACTGGTAGTATTTACCATATTTTGTAGATTTGAGTAACATTTCATTTTATTTGTGTCTCCTCAAATAAGTCAGCTATACCAACAAGTCACTAAAGCAGCTTTTAGGAAGAGAAGGATTCACTGTAGAGATTTCTTTCTACATGCTGAGGAACTTTAGCTGTCCGTGACCTCAGTTCCACCTGAAGGATTATTGACGTTGCTGTCTTTTGCTTTATTGCGGAAGAGAGCAGTAGTGAACTTCTGCCATTTCAATCGATTTTGTGGTGTAAAGTTAAACATTGTGGACAGTGATCTGTCAAAATGCCAGGGCCTCAGAGGTAGTAAGTAAATCAAAGAGTGAAGAAACAACTCAAGGAGAGTGTGTAGATTAAATATCTTCTGTTGTGCTTGAAATAACTTCACCAATACTCCACTTTGAAGATTAAAGCTTGAATCAACATAATACAAGAAAAAAAATATATATAAACATGCCACACCCAAGCTGTGAAAACCAGTAAGCCCAGTTTTTTTTTAAGCTCCTAGAAACCCCCTGTGCTTTGTGGAAGTTTCTTCAAGTGTGTGTTTAGACATGCACATCTTTAACAATAGGACTTTGTTGGATGGGATAATGAATTATACCCGTGGCCTTCGACAACTAGTGCTGACAGACATGCAATCAGTTATACAAATGAAAGCGGTTGTGTGTTTTCCAATTTTATCTGACATTACACATCAGAAGCAAATTGCCCATATAGCAATTCATGCACAGTGACATAGTTAGGCTTCATTATCACATATCTGCTAGTGTTGCTGTTGTCTTCTAAACTCCTAGCCATTGCATCATTGGAGTGTGCTTGCTATGTCCTGCTGAACCAGCCCAGCAACTCACCTGTTGTCATATAGGGCCTGACACATTTGTATGGTTCTTCAAAACATTTCAGTCTAAATTGTGACCGAGGTGACTAAATCCAGTTGTAGTTTAAGGGGTAAATATAGTATAGAGTGGTTTGAAAAAAATCTTCAAATGCTTTAGATAGGTCTCTTCCATGGAAAGAACCCTTGATCTTGAACTGGTTAAATTCGGGTGCCTTCAAACATCCGTACCTTGTTGAGAGCTGACACCTGTTTTTATCAGTTTGGGGAACCAAACAAGTGTTGTCAACAGTGGGTTGACAAGACTCTCTACTATGTTGTATAACATAGTAGAGAGTGGTGTAGCAAGATGGCAGAGCTGGCCGAGTTGTATTAGTTCTTTGTTCACATATCTTCCTTTAGTTTAACAATTCACAGACATTTGAGCTGATCACCAATACGGAGTTTACTCTTAATGTAGATGGTCTATCCCTGCTTTCCAGAGCTACAGTTAGCTCAAAATAAAATCAGCTGCTTGGTTTCCTCAACAGATAAGTGCACATTCTTCGTTCCTATGCTTTTTGTTGTTGTTTCTTTATTCAGTTGACCATGCTTTTTTCTCGAGGTGTTGACCAGTGCATGGATGATGTAAAGGTTCACACAGAAAAATCAGCTGAACCATAGTTAGCACTGTGAAACCTCTTTTTTTGCTGTAAAAACACAGGACAATGATTAAAAAATTAATTTGAGAACCAGAATGGACCTTGAACTGTGTAAATGTGGAAAAGTCCTAACATTTAAAAGTAAAATATCTTAAAACTATTTAATATTTGATTAATCTAAATTAAAATAAATGTTAAATGCTGGACGAAAGCAAAATAAGAACACTTAAGTTCAGGCGAAATTAAGATCTTGAAACTGTCTGATGGATATTCTCTTTTTGAACGTTTGATAAAATGCTTAGTACTAATACACAACATTTGTGTTCTGGGGCTGTGAGCTCTGACTGGAATATAGATTTATATGTTTATATGTATAATATTCCAGGTTTTTAACCTCACAGAGGGGACATTTATCTTAGTACATGAGGGAGTCCAGAAAAAGGATGGAATATCTTGAAACATTTCCATACATCCCAGAGTTAAAAAAACAACCTTTAAATGTCTGTTTAAAGACTCTGTAGAAATCTGTTTATTGGTTCTGGGGTATTTGTGGAGAAAACCTCAGCCAAAAGTCAGAATGTCAACATACAACAAATTAGAACTCTAACCAAAATGAAAACCACTTTTAAGATGACTTAAAAAAAGAGGCCTATTGCACAATTCAGATTTTTCACTCCTCTTACTTTAAGTTCATGCTCTTCTTACAGGCTAGAATTTAGATCTAAAAGAGTTCATATGCATCATACTACCAACAAACTAAGCATGTTGTTGGATTCTTTGTGTAAAATGAAACACTTTTGACAATTCAAAAACTTGTATTTTATTTCTTTTGTAATGATGGCATTTTCTTTACCAATATTTCCTAGACTAAGAAGATAAACTTTTTAAATCTGCTTTTGTTTGTCCAATTTGTGATTTGTTTTACTAAAACAATGGTGGTCTAATCTAGGATGCACACAGATGCACATTTATAATAAATATGTTTGCGGTAAATCAAACTGCTTTGATTTACCAAAAAATGATTTAATTGATCGCTATTTTTAATGATCGATTAAAAATAAACACCACAATACAAAAATTGCACAATAGTTCAAATATTTGAGAATTACCCCATATATGTTTTAGATGAGCAACACTATTAAACAACCTGAACTCTGATTTTTGCCTTGATGAGGTAGAGTGGTTTGTCACTTGGAGAGTTCAAATGGTTGTGCTCAAACCCAACATAAACATAACTTATGTTGGGTTTAAGAGCAAACATGCCACTACACAGAGCTTAAATGTGTGAAGCATTTCTCTCAGGTGCAGAGTAAGGTATGGATCAGAGTCCAAATAGCCTCTAGAAGACTACCACAGCTCTTCTGTGGTAAAGCAATACTGAAAGGTTTTACTTACTGTATACTCAAACTGTTTCCTCATCAGCTGCTTTTCCACCCACAGTGGGCTTTAATACAAACTCCAAAAGTCTATTGTTTCGCTTTGATGGGGCAATAAACACTGCTGTAGTCATTCCCAGTTTAGAATAATTGAATGAAGTTTCTCTTGTTTGTAATTTGGAATCAGAGCGGAAGAATGATGATCCAGTTCAGCTGCTGCAGTTTTTCCTCGCTCTTGCTCAATCTGCTCCAATCCGGTTTGAACCAAGAATCAACGCTGCATTCTCAGTTGGTTGGATTTACACTAGATTATGGTGCAATTTTCCATAATTGCACCATAAGGAAAAGATGGAAAGGATGAGGCTGGGAAAGACAGGAGTAAGGGAATAGCTCAAAAGTTTGGTTTCAGTTTTTGGACACCTAGAAAAAGAAATAGATATATCATCCTTAAATGTGAACCATTAAATTGTGTTCTTTATTTGGCATTCATAGCTTAGCTTAATTGGCCTCAGTAAATTATTGAGTTTAAACCCCACCCCAGTGACCCTACAAGGATTAGTGGATATAGATGGAGATTACGTCTTGTGAATACTTCAGTGCATTCACAAATAGAGTAAAGATGTCTTGAAACATTCATGGTTAAGAAGTTCAGTGTTGAGTTAATGAAGGCAATTGCTAGGCAATATTAGGCATTATTAATAAATTTGAGAGTGATTTGTCTACATTTTAAAATTTAAAAGTGGAGTTGCCAGGGCAGCCTCAACTGAAGAGTCTCTTACACTTTAAGCTCAGTTTTTTTAATTTATTAATATTTTTTTTTATAAAAATACATTTGGATTCTTTTTAATTTAAATCAAAAATTTAAATTAAAATGCATTTTCCTTGTATGTTTAAGTCTGAGAGAGAAGAGATTTGGCAGGGAAAATCCTGACTGTTCAGCAGACGAGACTCTTCAGCCATTTACAAGACATGACTTTTTCTCTGGGCCAGAGCCTGGCAAGCTCTCAGATCTGGCTGTCAGTTGGAATTTGGGTGCATGAGAACCCACAAATGTTGCGTTTTCATGCACATTTGCGTCCAGTTGCGACCAGCTTGTAATTATTCTTTTCCATTTTTATGAAAGCAAGTAGTCATGTTTCAGCTTTTCTTACAACAAACAATAGAGAATATGTTAAACAATGGGGTGTAATGCCCTCCCAGTCATTTACAAGCAAATTTCTGCTTCTCGGCTGCTGTCTGCAGGGATATGCTCATTTTCTGGTCATTGTCTCTTTAGTGTTTACATAATATGCTCTTATTGCTTCCATTCATCTTAATAACTGTCCCTTTGTTGGCACAGATGGTAGAAATTGAGAACCTATTGCTTTATATTCCCAACAATCAAAATGTTCAGTGCAACATTGATCCAGTGATAAGTTAAATGATTTTTGGGACTGGTCTTTATAAGTTGTGACTTAGTGTAAAGGGTAGCCAGGGCTTCTGCTTATTATAGAAATTATGTCGCATGTAAAAAAAATAATCAATCAATCAATAATTAAGTAAAAATAAAAAAGATGCCAAAAAAATAGTTACCTATATCTTAATATTTTAAAATGTTGGCATTAGTTATATATGAGGGAGAAAGTGCTATAATTTGAAATCTTTTCAACTTGTACTGCATTTTATTGCATTGACTTAACTAAATCTGGAACTTGTAAAAAAAAAAAAAAAAAGACAAATGATAGTTTAGTTGAATAAAAAATAAAATGGCATAAACTTTGGTAATTTTAAATCCATGCCAATATCACACTTGTATAAGTAATCAGTCACCTTACATGTGTATCTATACGTCGTATAAATGCAGTTATTTCTTCACCAACTGTGAATGATTTAACTAACTGATGGAAACAGCTGCTCAGATTTCCTCTGTGACTCTTGCTTAGACCCGGAAATCTCACAAGGTTTCGTCTTCTATCACCACAAAAATGTTGGCAAAACGCTTCAGATATAGAGTATGTTATCAGATAGCCTAATATTTTCTTACTTGGCCAATATAGACAAATTACTGTACAAATTTATATCAAACATGTGGAAAAAAAAGAGTAATATTAAACTCAAAAAGGCTAATAGTTGACTTAACTAAAGTAAGTGTTGTGTTTCTGGTATACCATCTAAATATTTAAAGAAAATAAATTTTTGGACGTTACCGTCACCCTTTGGTTGAAGCAATACATTGCAGTCAGTTGCTGGCCTTGCAAAGTCAGCTGTCCTTTTACTGGAAATGTCATAAAACGTTGTCGACCCTTAGGATTAGCTGCAGCACATTACAGGCAGCTGCCATCATAAGCAAAACTGTGAGCCTCAAATGTTGCAAATTTAATCATTCAAATTTGCAATGTCATATCCAAAGTTTTGCAAATCAGCTGCCGTTTAGAATAAATATTTAAGGTTTACTCTTCAACATTTTAGTTGGTTTTATTTATGATTTGTATTATAAAACAACTAAACAATCATGGATTTGCTTTTGGTTTAGAAATATATATGGAACAACATGAACTATTCTTGATGAAAATAAAGCAAGTAGCATCCACTTTACAGACACACCAATTTGCTTTGTCAGGCTCAATTGTGCTGCTTTCCTTAAAGGAAATGCGAACATTTCATAATGTGCTGCGCCATCAAACAGAATGTAACTTCTTAAATGTTTAGCTGGTGGCTTTTATGCTTACTTTTTGTGCGTCTCCACCTTCCTAGCTTGCACTGTCTATAAAAAAAGATTGTAATCAGTTTTTTAATGACTAGAGACTTTCTCTATCTGACACTCGCCTGTGGATATTTGGCTTTGTGGGAGAGAGGAGAGCAGAATGGATTGCTAACAGCAACAACGATGGTTTCCTTTCACAAAACACAGGAAACCAGGCAAGACCTGCGCTGGCTTGTGGTGGCAGCAGGGCAAATCTCAGGAGTAGGCATGAGTGGGAGTGGGATGTGAGGATTGAGAAACAAAGTTGGAGCATGAGTGGAGAAAGACAGCTGACCGCAGCTGAGGGTCTCCAGCGTTTACATTCCTTTCTGTTTCAATTTAGTCCTCCCTGTCCTATTTCTAGCTTGTATTTCTAAGTCAGTGATCTGTCATTTTCCATCTTTTCTCCCAACTATTTGAATTCTAAGACACGAAAAAGGAAATGGCATTTTTTTAAACTATGATTTACTTTTTCAACTCTGTCCATAAATAAATCCAGTTTTTCCATTGCTGGTGCAACCAAGGATGGTTTGGGTTGTTTAGATACATGAACAGCTGACTTGAATGGATGTCAAAATAAGGAAAAGAAAACAACAATTTGGCTTAGGTTCTGTGGCTTGCCTCAACAGAAATGAAGAATAACATGCTGCAAGATAAGGAAGCGGTGTTATTGTAGACAGAAGGGCCTATCTTTTTTTGTGGGCCTCAAACATAAATAGGAAAATCAGGCTAGAAAAACTAAGACCACCGGTCAAAACAAATTCCCTGCATTCCCTTAGTAATGGATATGCTGGTAGAGAGGAGTGCCTGAAGTTGAGAGGACCTTAGTTTAATCTACTTTTTGATATTGTAGCATTGATTGAATGTACAAGACATTGGTTCAATGGTTTCTATCCAGCAAAATAATCACAAATTGTGTCTTCTGAACAAATACTTAAAGATGCCTTCATTTAGTTCCTGCATTTGGAGGGAAAGTTCTAACTTAAGTTATTATTGGATGAAAACGGCTCTTGAAAATTGCATTAGTTAGCAGCTTACATAGTAACAATAGAAATGCCTTTTTCTATTGAAATACTTTATTGGATTCTGACTTTCTTCTGACTTTATTTTAAACATTCTACTGATACCACAAATTGCTAACTTTGAATCTTCTTAACTTGGTAACACCATCCGAACCCAAGACTGTGATTGTTAGCATGACCTGGAAAGTATGATGCATTAACTAAAATTTGATATTTAAGTTTCCAGCTGACAGATCATCAGTAAGGACAGATTAAGCTAAAAATTATCTGATCCAGTCACCAACTAAATTCTCGGCGCATCTTCAGAAGTATATGCAGTTATATTGTGTGTATGTATATGTTTGAGCCAGCCAGAATAGCATTTGCCTCCATTGTGGTTTTAATGTATCAAAATTTCCTGAAGAACCATTGATTTAAAAATAATATTATGGGATGTCCAAGTCGAAACATAGATGTATTTACTGTTTGAAGGGAATTTGCTTTCACATGAAATTGTTTGCATTTATACAATTGCATCTATACATTTGATAAGATGGAATTGAAGGAATCATGCTTTTTGCTCCATGTGTGTCCTGTATTTTTATTTATTTTTGCCAAAACAAAGCTGTTTGTGTGCATGTCCTGAAGGATACAGATTGCATTCTAGGATCTAGAGAGAGAAAGAGAGGCCTTTTTGTGTTGAGACTGAATAGCCTCCACAGTGAGAGGCCACATTAAAGAGACACACGGCTCCTGCCCAACAGCCCTTCCCTCTCCGGGGGTTCACCGCCCGTGGGCTTATGTAAGGCCTGACATGTGTGTGGACTGCAATGAAATGGACGAGTTATAAAAGTAGAAAAAACAGACAATGAAATTCTTATGCATTTTTAGACATGAATTTCTGCTTGTTATATTTTTCCAATATTTTCTAGCTAATAGAAATTCAAAGGATCTAGGATGTAGACATGGGTTCTTGTGTTGAGTCACTATCAGACTGTTTACTGTCAATCATTAGATCTCCTGCAGCTAGCCAGCAAACGTGGCTCCTGGGGGTCAGATGACATTACATAATGCTATTGGGGTCCAGGCAGAATGATGGGGCGCAGAGGAGGGTTCAGGATTGAGATCAGTCTGTGTTCTATAAATAGCGGGTTTGAACGAGGCGACACGCAGACGATCACCAACACCAGCCTAGTCAGACCTGGTAGACTCCCAACATTTCCCTATTATGATATTCCAGTTTGACAAAAGCTCATCTATTCCTCCACCTTACATGTCAAGTTTTCCTAAAGTCCTCATCTACATCATCTGTGGGTTGTTACGATTTGAAATAACATGCGGCGTCTCGTCTTTATAAACAAGCTACAGACAACCAAGATCCTCAAAGCTTTGAGTTAGAGCGAGCTGGGAGGAAAAGGACAGAGAAGCATATCCTGGCATATAGAGACAATATTCTGTGGCTTTGGAGCCAGCATTTCTGTCAACCTCCTTTAACTCATAACTATTAGTGATAAAAAACAAAGAAAAAAAATCCACCAGATGAAAAGTGTAACTGGAAACATGCCCGTGTTTATAATCAGCGATGCTCTGGCCTGGTGTGCATTTGCATTTGTTTGTGTTCATGATAGATAAAAAGGGAGCGCAGTGGATGTAAATTTCACCATGACTCCAACAGAGAGGTGTTTGATCGCTGATTTTAGTCATGAGTTTGCGAGACGGTGTTTTTAAACTTTAACTATAAAGGTCAAACACCAGCTGCCTCGTCACTGTGGTTAGGCACATGCAGCTGCTATGGATATTAGGAAGCTTCTACACACACACTAGGAAGACATACAAACACTATATTATGATGTTGGTGTGTGTGGGGGTCGCGTTGATCACATGACCACACTGGATGAATAAGTGATATTTAAAGCAACTACAGTTAAGCTTATAAGAAGACAGAGGTCATTGTTGCCATTTTGTTGCAACAATGAGATCTAGACCGTCCATGTTCAACAGATATTCCAAACAATAAAGCTGCCTACCAGCCTTCCATCTGTCTCTTCTTTTTTCTGTTGACCTTTAAACTAACCCTCATGCAAGCAGCCTATGTGATTCAGCGCTGTTTCCAGGAAAACAAGATACACATCTAAGTCTTGTCTGTGGTTTTCAGCTTTATTGCACCATAAAAAGAAAAAAAAAATGTAAGAGGAAGCCGCTGGAAGTCTTGCTATGGAGAGTTTGCCAGAAAGGTGCAACACGGAAATGAGTGTTACAACTCTATTTGGTGGAGGGAAAAAAGTTGTTAAATTCACTCAGGGTTGATGAGCTGTCAAATAAAAAGCAGATTTCTTGACAAGTCTCTGTAAAAGAAAGAAACGCATGAAATGTCCCATTTTCATTTTATTTGTCTCTTCGTAAGATTAGCTATGTAGAGTAAGAGAAAAGTAAAGACCTTCAAAACACCAGCTGTTCTGTATAGGTTAAAAGAATGTGCAGAGTTCCCTGAGTGGAGCAGCTGGAGGAAACTCGCAGTGCCCAGAGATATGGTCTCTCAGAATATGAGTTCATGACAGTCCAATCATTCCCACAATGATTAGCTTTGTTTTTTAACAGCACCAAGGCCTAAAGAAAAGGAGAAAACAACTTAAAAGCGTTAGGGCCGCTGGTAAAACTTCTGCTTTCTGTCTGATAGGGTAACAATATCTTCACCACCTGCTTGATAATATCTGTAGTGGTACTGTAATGCAATTGAATCCCCATGAGCATAAAACTGTTCAGTAAACTGCAGCATGTACAGTGGAACACTCGGTGGAAAAACTCTGCAGCTTCAGGATTTTATTTTCTCCCTCCATAAACGTTACCTAAGCGCTGCAAGTTAATTTAATCTGCTGTGAGATGTTCCATTCAGACAAATTTCATTCCACTATTCCAGGACATTTTCCTCTCATCATTAAAACATGCTTTGACAAATGTTATTATTTTATGTTGAGCTTAAGGTTAAGGTTTTGTGTTCTTGATACCAATGACAAAATCTCACCATAATGTTGGTTCACCTCTCCAATTTTTGTTCTCTAAAATGTGATTCAGAGAAAGTATTTTAAATTGTTAACCATTTTGTGATCTTTCAATTTAGTGTGTGGGGGAGAAAGCTGGAGTTGGCTTGAGCAATTGTTGGACAGCATTACATTTATTATTTGTATTTTCCAACATTTCATTTTTGGAAAATTTAGAAAATTTAGTGCGACTGGACAAATTGTGGTACTGGACACTGGAAAGGGCATTGAAGAAAAAAAACGTAAGATCTTGTAAAAAAGGTTTTGCGACATAGTAATATTCTACTAGTCTGCAACTCTTATCTCCTCACTGGATACAGTACTTGGATGCAGGATGGATTGGATAGTGGTTTCTTCTTTTTGAACTCTGAGCTTGTTGTTGTTGCTTCTTGTCTTGGCTCAGAGCAGAAGTCTTCATATGTGCCTGGACTTGGCATGTTGACTTTAGCCAGCCCATGTGTTGGCTCAGCTAAGGCCAATCCAAATTGAAGGTGGAAGGAAGGTAAAAGTGTGTTTTGAGTGTGTGGGTGTGTGTGAGAGACTGACTGTATGGTTCTGTTTGTGCATGTACTTAAATGGGCCAAATGTCACACATGCAAGGCCTTGCAAATGCAATCCTGCTACTTGAACCTTTTCACATTTTGCTGCAGCACAGCTACAGGAATCCATGTATTTTATTAGGATTTTGTGTGAAGGACCAACACAATATAGTACAACTATGGCACAGAGTGAAAAGGTTGGATGGTTTTCAAATTTAGTTGTCACAAAAACTTTTTAGCCTCTAAAAAGGTATTTTTAGAGGCTACATGTTGTGGAGATGGGGACATCTTTCCTGTCCCCATCTCCACAACATGGTGCTGCCATCACCTTGTTTCACCCTGAGGATTGTGTACTCAGGGTGACATACTGTTAGTTTTTGTGTAGCGTTTTCAATGCAGGCAAAAGGTCCCATATTTGTTTCAGCCTCCCACATGAGCCGAGGATCTCTAGTGCTCCTCCAGGGTTGCTGTCTTAGCATTAGACCTTAGGGATGCACCGATTGAAGTTTTTTGGCCGATTGCCAATTACTGACCTTTAAAAATCCTGTCGTGCCGATTCCAATTTTGCCTGATTCAAATTTTTTTTGTCGGAAATGTCACTAAATATAGCAAGAAAGTTGCTGAGTTGGCAACAAGTTGGTGACTTTTGTTAACTGCAAACATGCAGAGAAGACCGGATGGGCTGGTCTATCAGTCTAACCTCTCTCACAGGAGAGCAGAAGAGGACAGTGGTTGATTGTTAGACCTATGTAGATAAGATTGGTGGATAATATCAGCTTGACCAGTCGATCACCGATCTCCCAAAATTAAGAAAATTGGTCTGAACCCTGATCTTTTTTGATTCAAGACAACAGTGCCACTTATTGCACCACTGTGCAGAGATTTGGTGTTTAAATCACTCATTAGACTTATAAAGCAGATAGCTGACCTGAGCTTTATTCAAACGTATCCTAGAAAATAACAATGCACAGTTTTCAGGTGTTTTTTTATTTTTAAAGACAATTTCAAAAACATTATTCCTTTTCCTCTGCTTTATAGTAATGTGCTTTCATATGCACTAATTTTTCTATCACATAAAGTACAATAGTGATCAAGTTCACATCAGTTTAAATTCTAGTGGCTGCATAAATTTGAAAGGTACTGTGTGTTACATAAACACATATAAACACACATGTACTAAAATGGGATTAAGCCTTCTCACTTAAAGTAACCGGCACCTCATGAAACACTTGTCATTGATGGAGTTAAATTTAACATCTGCCATGAATGGCTTCACTACACCCAACAAAATAACATAGTAACCACAGGCTATTTATGTAACTTCATTAAAATGAGTGTAACATTTACCATATTATCTTTGAGTGAACCGTGCTTGCAAACGAAAAAGTAAAAAACCCCAAAACGTAACCTCATCATTCTCTTAACCGCACGTATAAGTGCCACACAGAGACAACATTTGTCTAAAGCAATATCTGCTTTCCCTAAAAGCAGAAATTGCAGGAAGCCTAAATAAAACTGTTTAGTTTAACTTGCTTTAAAATAAATTCTGCTATTAGAAGATGTAAACAGATTTTTAAAGACCTTGTTGCAGTTTTTGTGCCCTCCTGCTGTTCTGCTCTCCCACAAGCTTTAAATATTTTATAGTTATTCCACAGACAGAGGAGACGAAGGACTGTGTCATTTAGGGTTGCACGTCCATCGAAGTGAGTGATAAGCGGCGATGACGGAGCAGTTATCTGTCGGAGTTGATTTTTATGATCAGAGTTGGTTTTTATGATGGCAGAATGTGGCAGCCATCTGGTGTAAACACCAATATCAAAAACAGTAGAAGAGCACCAGTAAAATAGGTCATCTGTTTATTTAAAAAAAAGATAATCATTTGGCTTTGTGGAAAAAGATGTCTAAAACATGCCCATGTGTTGTTTTGCTCATCACATCCATAGAGAGAAATGTGCACCAGATGTAAAAGCTGTGGTGACTGTGAAGGATCATGGTTGTTCTGGGAAGCAGAGGAAGGAAAGTGCTCAATGTCAGGAAATCAGGCTGGGGATGGAAGGTGGGTGGTAATAGTGTCGGTTGTGTCTTGGTATCTGTGTTTGGAGGCATACGTGCATGAGAGGGAGGAATAATAAAATTTGGATTAGCTCTGGTTTCAACCAAACGGCTAGCTATACTTTTAGCTTGTTTGCTTCCTTGTCCCCTCTAAATGATAGACAAATGTAGGTCCCAGAAAACAAACTGAAGCAGGCTTAACTCTCACTTTTAAAACTAATTTTACTTCCATGTTCAAAGGGATAACATATTGCCTGTGTTGATGATGAAGTGGAAACAAACAGCAGAGAAATGAGCTCCATAAGTCATAACCGTGTCCCTGGCTGGCCCTGTTTAGTACTGAAAACATGGCTAATGACTGAAACAGGACACAGCTAATCTTGTTATCTCTTTATCTCTTGGCCAGACTGTATGTGTGTGTGCCTACATGTATTTGTCTGTGCTGTTTATACATATTGCATCTACTCATTTTTGTGTAGTTCTGGTGTCCTTCTCTGCTGTATGATTATACTCTGAATTTTCTTCAATGATGGTGAGCACTCGACTTCTGCTTGACAATGTATAAGAGTAAAACTAACATGTCTTAACACTTTTCTTTCTGTGTGGAGTGTGGTGGAGTGCACAGGCTTTCTTTCTGAGAGATATCTGGTACATTCCGTTGGGATGTGTTTGCTCCCTATCCAGCAAATTCTCATCAGCGTGGGAGCTCAGCCACTTCCAAACTTTTTTCTGTGCTTCTGTAAAACTCTTTATAAAGTAAACTTTTATTACACAAAGTGCTGTTTGTGCAGGTAGATGGAGGGTTGATCACTTGAAGCGCGCCTCTAGACATGTTTGTAGAAGTTTTTTTTAATTGATTGTGTGTATTTGTGTGCATGAGCTTGCATTAAAACTCACTGTGGAGCTTAGCCAGGGCTTAGGGCTTGGCTGAGAGAATGCCTCAAACCAGTTTACTCTGGTTGAGTAGTGGAGAAGTCAGGGGGCGGGACAAGAACCACTTAAAGCTCCAGGCTTCCTTTCTCTTCACATAAGAGTTGGAGATTTCTGCCCATTTTTATCGGTCTATATCATATATATACAGTTCTAAAATGTGCCCACTTTACTGCATTCACTTGGAGAGTTTGCTATTCTACCTAACTTAACGTGAAAAAACAAATCCTGTTATGGGTGTACGTGGGTGTGTGTGTGTGTGTGTGTGTGTGTGAAAACGTGTGCAAGTGTGTGGGTGAGTTCTTGGACCGGCCTTAAACAATTTTCCCCACATTCCCCGGCAGGAACCGTGGTGGAGATTGCCAAATACAAGCAATAGAGAGAAATGGTGTGTGTGAGGCAGATAAGTTTGTTAATGTTTGCAGGAAGCTTTTCAGTGACTGTTCTGCAACACTTTTCTGCAATTGCCGCATGTTAAAAACCTCCACTCTCCTGGAGCCGTGGTGCACGTGCATTTGTCGTGGTTCCACTGTGCAACATAAAGGTTTAGAATGAGGCAGGCTCTCTCAGCATTGAGCTTAGTGGAGAGGAGGAGGAGGAAGCATCTCTTTTTAGCTTCACCAGCAAGGTTTCACAGGCAGTGTAAGAAGCGCACTATAGGGCACTTTCACCCTAGAGGCTTTCCATTAGAGTCTCATGTATACACACAAGCAGCAAGTTGTTCAAGGCTCACTGAACGTCTGTTAATGCTCTTACTTCTTGTTTGCTTTATTTATTTTTGCTTCATGGTTCTTTTTTGCTATGAGGGTTGTTATTTTGTTTAGCAACAGATATTTGCCATTTTTACAGAATTTAAAGTCATGCTGTTGTGTTTTCAAACAGCATGACAGCATCGTATAACTTCTTCAAACATGAAGAGAGTGCTTATTTTTTCATATATTGTCATTGTTGTGTCTTTTCCAGGAACCCTTCAGGTCATGCCGATAAGGAGGTGATGGCTGCCACCGTCTTGACCTCACTGTCCACATCCCCCTTGGTGCTCTATCCTTCCTCTGGGCCCACAGGTAACACCATAAACCTTTAGGTTTCCTTTCCACCCTGCAGCTACAGCTCCCTCAGTAGGAGCTGCATGATCAAACAGTGACTCATCCTCCATGTTAAATAAATCAACTAGATTTACTTTAAAACCTGCCAAGGGGTGCTAACTCTAAGCTGTGAGAGGCTGGGGAGAGTGCTCATCTCAAATCGCTTGATGTTCCTTTACCCTGAATCAGTTGAGCTGCTGAATGTTTATCCAAGGGAAGATAAAACTTTGTAATGTTATCAGCGCTATTTCGTTATCTTCTGATGCATTAAATTTCGACCCTATAAGCACAGCTCTTCTCACAATGTCTATCGCTGCTATTGTTGCCCTTATCATGCCAACTTAGCCAGACGATCAAAGTCCTGGGAGCATTTAATTTAGGTTGGCAGTAGTTTCTTTTGCCCTTCTCAATAAGAGAGTGGAGCATTTTACATTAGAATGCCAAGAAATCTAAAGAAATTTATATTTTGAGGACCTGAGCTGTCATTATCTTATCTGTAGTATATAGTATAACTCATTAATCAACTTCAGTTTGGCTAAAAGAAGATTAAGTTTACCTCCAGAAGCAAAGTAATCAAAGCTGGTCAAGTGAAATCATGTCAAGACAAAACCTGTTAGACTTTCCCTGTTGCGTAACTTTTCTAAGGCATAAGTAATAATAATAATAATAAATTAAGATAAAAAATGAATAGCATGTCAAAATGCAATAGCAATTCAAAATCAGAGCTGCTCTTCTCTTTTTTTCATCTCCACAATGTCTTTGCCACTCATCCTTCTCACAAAGAATTAGATCTGCTCTGCACACAAGAACACCAGATCTGGCCAAGTATTTGAATTTATCTATCAGCAAGTCATTAGAGAGTCATATCCAGTCTACAGTTTATACAGATAATTGGAAAAAAATGGTTTATGAACAAATTTAAGATAAAAAGAGAGAAATAATTTCTTCAGCGCTGTAGGCAGATTGATCACAGTACAGAACCAAGACACCAGTGGTAAAAGTTTTGATCAGTATGCGTCTTAACAATGATGGGTCTAGAACTTTGTGTCTTGGCAATTCTTAACCTCAGTGTTGCCTTTGATACAGTTGCTCATAACATTATGATTGATATGTTGGAAAATGTGTGGAACTGTCCGGTTCTTATTTTTCTTAACAGACAGGAAATTTGTGTTTGTTCATTTGAAATCTGGGAGAACAAAAATGAATTTTTGCGGTTCCTCAAGGGTTCACTTACAGACCACTTTTTTCATTTACAGTCAGATCCAACTAGACTATAGAGTACTACATCTACTACTGTATGTATGCTGCTGACGACAAGCAACTTTATATGTCCATGTCACCAAATGACCCTAGTCCACTACCTTCACTGAGTCAAGGTGACCATATTATAAATGAATATAAATGAGGCAGTGGGTTGATATTTAACCCAGGTTAATATAGATGAGACAGACACCGTGGTTTTTTGTCCCAAAAATGGGAAGCATTTAAACCCCAAAGCATGTGAGAAATCCCGATTATGTTTTGGACTCAAATATGAATTTTAACAAACATAAAGGCTTACTGGTACTGTCTCCCTGTATGTCAAATAATGGATTTTAAAATCCTCTCAGTTTCGAACTATGTGAACCCCTCAGGTCTTTGATACCTGCTCACTCAGTGTTTGTTTTACCACAATTATACAGCTGAGGCAGCATTTCGTTTCTCTGCTTCTCAGTTCAAGACCCGTCTCCATGAAAACTTGAGATGTACAAAGCTGAGATGTACTAAAAGCGTTTTTGTTGTTTGGTAAAATAATCTGACTAATAACCTGCATGAACATTGTTTCTTTTTCTAATTCTCTATCAGTCACCATATGCCACTTTTAATCACCTTACATAGTTTAGTGTATGAATGGTTCTATGTAAATAAATTAACCTTGGATTGCTCATAGAATCCCTATTCAAAGAATCTGAACTATCCCTTTAAGGTTTTGTTGTGGTATTCAGCTTTCATCCCCCTCAGAGGGACAGTTAAGTTAGGAGGGGCTATGTTTTATGAACTGCTTACATAACTCACCACATTACAGAAGCACTGGAATAGTTGATCACAGTTTAGTGAAGTTTTATAAACTGTTCATGTGAATCTGTTGTCTGTATATTGTCTGACATTGTCTTAACACCTAGTGCTTCTTTTTTTTTCATGGGAGTTAATACATTGGGTCTGTGATTCAGCTCTATGTTGTACTTGGAAGTAGTAGACTGTATTCTATATCTGTTAATCCCATTCTATATTTATAAGCTTGCATATGTGTTTTGATCTGTTTCCCTAAATGAAAAATTAGTATCTACTCCAGGATAAATTCAGAAAAAACCCTATTTGGTTATAAATTGGGTTATGGAAGACCTTAAACTCCGCTGTTTATTGTGTGCATCCAGAGCCAGCCAGCAAAACATGGAAAGAGGTGCTTTCTGCGAGTTACAGCAGCTCAACGAGCGGCAACTGGAGCTGGGATGCCAGTGACCAATCAGTGCCCTCCACACCGTCCCCACCACTTTCCAAAGATGCCAACACGGGCTTCCTGCACTCGGCCCAGGGAGATGATGCCAGTGAGGATGTTTCAGAGAGCACACATTTTATGTTTGAGGACCCCATCCCTCGAAAGCGAAAGGTGATCAGCATCTGACACAATGCAGATTAATTTTGTTCAAATTTGGGTTTGAATCAAGAGGGAATTATTTTGTTTCCCAAAGACAGTTTAGTTTTTATAAACAGCAGAAAAACTCCAGAAATGTCAGCACTGTGCCGTTTTACAGCTTCTGACATAAAGCCTGTCACATTCTTCTTGTGTGAATAATAGATTAACTTCACTTTCACTTCCCTTCATCTTGTTTTTGTTCTATTAAGACAGTCCAGAATGTGGAAGTGTTTTCACTATAAAAAAGCTTCCCAACTGTTTCTAGGCCTATCAGGGGAAAAGAAGCTTTAGCAAGAACGAAGAAGATGATTTAGATTTTTGCAGAGGGATAAAGCATGCGTTAAAGAAATACTTAAAAAATAAAAGAGCAGTTGGAGTCTGTTATGGAGGAAGACAAATTAATATATATTTCCTCCACACTTACAGTGACTGAAGAGGGTTAATATACAGTTTATGTGGGACTTTCTCTTTTCAGTCTCCAAGGAGTAGCAGGAGAGATTATAGATTTTATATTTATATCTTTGCCATACAGTAAATGTTTCTGAGGTTTCTGCAAAGGTATGCTTTTCCTTTGATAACCAGTCATGATATTAGATAGGATGGTACTTGAAGAGATAAATGGAAATATAACTATTGATTAAAAATAAATGCTGCTTCTCATTCTGTAGGCCACTTTCACTGCAGCCTCTGTGACCTACAAAACGTGTAGGTAATCAAACAAAAAAATAATTTTTAAATGTAAATGGTTTGGAACGTAGGTTAATGTTATCGTGCAGACAGACATCCTCACTATTTCAGCTTCCTGATAGAATACTATGATGGCCACAATTTGTTTAGTTTTCTGCACAGTATCATCAGGGGTTAAGCAAAAATATTTAATTATTTTGCTCCTTTCAAATTGTTTCTAAAATAAGACCCACTCTTAGGCAGATTATTTTGGGAAAGGATGAAAAAAATTGAATGAGAAAAATTGTACGATGTGACGAGACACAGATCTAACTGTGCACCTACAATCATACATGCACAGGTCTCCCCACTTCAGTTTACCTGAGCTGTGCACTCTGCAAAGCAGAACGCATTACTGTTGAGCATTTACAGTTTTAATCTGTGTTCATATTTTCCATAGATGTTGATTCAAACAAGTTGGTGTCAAATGTCAAACATGTAGGGAGCGGCTCTCCTTCTTTCAACATTGAACAATGATCCATTTGATTTTGAGCAGCTGATGTTAGGTGAGGACAACATGCACATTCTTATGTGATTAACAGATTTAAATTTACCTACTTGTAAGAGATTTTCTCTCAGTCATCCCCATAGAGGTTAAAATCAACAAATTAAGCACATTTCTCGACACTGTTGCACCAATATTTTCTTTCAAGTACAAGTGTTGCACATATTGTACTTATCTCTGAAAAGGCTTTGCTTTAATCTTGGCCTTCAAAAATGTACCAAATCTGCCAAGTTGTTACTTCCCAGTAGGATCAAATGTAAAGCACAAAGAGGAGTGCAAATAGAGAACTCATTAAATATTGTATGATGCTATACGGCTAGCGGCTATTGTCTAGTTGAGCCTACCTATCTTATTTGTGACAAAACACGCAATGAAAGGTGAACTGGTTTATTTTTAGACACTTCCAAATCTATCATGTTACATGACAGGGTTTCAAGGCTCAAACAGCTAAAACTATTGTTTTAAATGTTTATTTCTTCTGTAGGCAGCAGTCAAACAGGAAACAGGCAAAGAGAAAAATGGGAAGGTGTTTGAGGGAGACATTCAGCAAAGGTCTTAAGATGGAAATCAAACTGCTGGGAGGTGCTCTTTCACTGCACCACATGCCACCCAAAAGCAATGTAACTTTGCTGTAATATGTGTAGCCTTCCTGTTGTCTGTGGAAAGTATTGCTCTCTCTTGCTCTTCTCTTCTGCAGCCCAAATGATATAAAAAATAAATAGAGACGTCAGTAACAACTACCACATCTGAAAGTGTTGTCAGTACACATCATGTTACATATGGTGGGGTTCGCTGAATGTGTTGTACTGAAAGTGTTGTCAGTACACATCATGTTACATATGGTGGGGTTCGCTGAATGGGGGGAAAAATAGATCAGATATCTAGATTTCCAACTGGCTGATAACCAAGCTGAAAATCATCTGATTCTGATCAACTGCTGATGTTTTGGTGCATTCCTCATTACAACAGAACTTTTAACTGGCTCTTTGGAGCACATAAGTGCAGAATTTCTGTACTCCTAGAGGGTATATTAGATTTCACAGTCAGCACCAAAAATCTTATTGTAATCCCCCAATTTCTCTGTGATTGGATTATACTCTAAAGCAGATTTTGTAGAGGAACAGCCACATGTCCAAACAGAGTCAACTTAAAGACCTGTCTTAAGTCTCTATTCATTATCTTCTTTGTAATGCATAGTATCATTTGAAAGCAGTGGCATCCATTGCTTCCATCCTTATTGAGCCATGCGAACACTGATGGACAGGGTCAAGCTCATTAACAGCAGCCTGGTCATTCCAGACCACTTGTTGTTCTAGCTACTCTTTCTTGTTTGTTCTCTTGTTTTGGTTCCACCAAGTGAAGCTGTCCTCAAGCACATCTATAAAATGTTTCAGGGATTTATTGAACCAGCAGTTTAGCTCTGAAGGTTTAAAACATGTGCATGGCAAGCAGCTGTACACTGGATTGTAGGATGTCTGATTTTGGCAATGACTTAAGAGGATAAATTAACAGCAAACCCAAGTCCTACTGTAAATGTGTTAAAATACTGTATTAAAAGGGAAATCTCTTAAGGAATTAAGTGATTTGTGATTGTTTGTGGGATTACACTAGCTTTGCTGTTTCCTTTTTTATATGAACAGCAGGGTAGCAAACACTACTCAATACAGAGCGCGTTCCTGCTAAACAAGAGAGAGGAATACATTTCAGGAAAAGATTAACAAAAGTGTTCATTAAAAACATGCTCCTTTGCTCTTTTTCCTTTTTTTTTTTGCATCATTTATTTTCTTCTTCATGGACTGTATGAGAGCAATGAGACTACACACACCCACCATCTTTCATTAGCACAGATACAGGTCTCTGCCTGCTTAAGGGACTGCTGCCAGCACTAGCATGTGGATAAGAAAACGAAATAAAATCAGACCACATGTATTTCATCTCTCCATAAGGGTTTGCTTAAGAGTCAAGTAGGAGTATTGTGTGTTTTGTGATAAGTCTGATGTGAAGAGAACTGGACATGATTCATTTATGAGGGAGTTATTTAATGGTGTGCTCAATAATATAGATATCGTCCTGGAGGTTTAACTTATCAGCAAATCTTTTCTAGTGTTGTCAGTCTCAGAGCATGTGTAAATATTTATGTTCTGTCATCGCTCATGTTTATCTGTCATATTTATCTTTTATTTTATGTGTTCTAAGTTATCACATGATGTACAATCTCTGTTTTGATAGTATTACTACTCTGAAAGCAGAGTTGCACCGATCAGACTTTTATTGGCCAATACCTAGACTTTGATGGGTATGGTAGTTTTACATCCAACAGAAAGTGAAGGAAAACAAGATTATTCCCTTTTGTGCACCTAAGCATATGTCTGTAATCTTTATCAGATTTTTATTCAATTAAATAAATAGTACTGCTTGTTATTGGATTTAGAGATTAAAAATTATGCGAGTTCTTACTTTTGATGCAAATGGGGGGAGATGGGGGACTTTTTCAAATTTGATCTGCTTATCACCAATCATGCTGAATCCAGGGAAAGGAGGGAAATCTCTTTACCATTAACTGATGCATCTTTATCAAAAATATGTGATGAGGATTGCTTTTCCTCTTTTGAGAGAAAAAAAGCTAAACTCCAAGTAGTGGAGAATCCATTACTGAGGTGTAATGGGTCCTCCAATTAGACATAAACAGCTCAAATTACATACAATCCAAATCCAAAAGGCTTATAGATCTGCAAAGCAATGTGTTTGTTTGATTATGTTATGATGTTTTAACTTATTTTTTCATCTGAGTTAACTCTATATCTTTTTCTTTTATCCAATCAATAATATGCAGATGAGGTACTTCTATTAAAATAAAAAATGCTTATCTCTTCAGAACTCCATGAAGGTGATGTTTAAGTGCTTGTGGAAGAACTGTGAAAAGGTCCTCAGCACCTCCTCAGGGATCCAGCGACATATCCGCACCGTCCACCTGGGGTACGTTTTTATAATCATCACTGAGAATTTGTCTACTTGCAGCTCCTACTTTTATTGAACCAAAACTATTTCAGATGCAGGATAAAAAATATTTTTATACATTAGGTAATAACTTTAGTCATTGTTTCTCTTCTCACCTTATGATGCGCATATATCTTGCACTGCTGTATTTATTCTCACTGCAATTCTGAACACCCACACACACAGATATGCACCACCACCAGGCAATAATTTAAGTAATTTGATTCACACACAAAGCTTTGATGTGACACAGTTGTAAATTTCCACTTGTCCTCACAGATTTAGTAAATATAAACATGATCATTATATTTGAAGGGAGCTTTGAGTTTGCTATACATTGCTATTATTTGAAGAAAGTTTTTCTTGTGAAGAAAAATTTTATATGTTCATGTGAAACAAAACAAACTGCAAGAAGCATGATGTTTGTTTTTTGATGTTAAGAGCAAACTGCCTCTTTTTCTGTAACTGAAAATGTAATCATCTGGATTTAAAAGGAATATCATTATACTCTGAAATACTAGGATTTGGCACATGATTAAACTAGCTAGTAAAACAGCGCGTTGATTACTTTTGAGACATTAACTGCATGCAATCTGGCATGTATCATAGTATTATTAGGGTTAATCTTCCAGTACTAACTGTAAAAGCCTGCTTACCCCGAAGGCGTACACTGGGCACAGTCTGCACTGCTCTGAACCTGTCTCCACTGGGTGAGAACAATAAGCATTACTAGTTGGCACAACAGTCTGTCAGCTTGTAAGGGTTAAACATGCACATTTTATGAAATGGACCCAAATTGAAATCAGTCACAGTTAGTAAAACTTGTCTGAATGTTTGGAGCCAAATCTGGATGCAGTTGTGTTGCATCTACAGACCCAACTACAAACATGTTTTTCCAACAGCTAATTAAAGAGAGAGTACAGCAATAAAACAATTGTCATCCGTCTTTGTTGACCCGTTTCTTAACTCTCTCTCCTCCTTTAAAGTTTTATCAATGGCAAACAAGAAGCTGGTGCACTACTGCCACCAACAAGAATGTTTGCTTATTCTTAACCGTCACCTCCTCTAGTGTGTGTTTCAGCTGGCTTCAATTGGTCTTATAAATAATGTAGTGTATGAGCCCGTGTCATACACAGGTAAGTGTTATTCAGTCTATCAGTTGTCATAAAATAATCTGCTGAAAGCGGTCTGTTGGTGTGTGTGCTTCAGGCTTTATCAAAATCTCTAAAGACTGTGAAAGTTGCATAGTCTATTCCCAACTTAACCTTTGTGCAAACAGTGATTGTTTTGCAAACCTTTAAAAAGGATATGTTTTCCTTGAAGATGCATATTTCTCCTTGTATTTAAGGCTTGACTCATCGATTTAAATTTTTCTGACCAAAAGATACTAAAAGTGGAAAATTTACTTTTATAGAGTTGTTAGTTTTAAATTCAACAGAAAATTAAAAAGTTATAAGTTCATCATAGTATATGTCCCGAAGTCTGACAAGATAACAAAAATGTAATCTCTGCAATATCAGTGTTTATAATATTAATCTTGCAAAGGAGCATTAGTTATGCAATTATTGTATCACATAAGTATCACAGTTGCATGGCAACAAAATATTTATCCTTTTGGAGTCTGACATGGATGCGAGGCCTGAAGATGCTAACACTCACAGAAAGTCCTGGAAGCATAACTGTAAAAGAGGAAACTCGATCTATCGCAACATATGTTGTCATTTTCACAGTTAATATTGCCCTCACATGACCTGCTGATATCATTTTCCCCTAATCGTTATGATTAATTTTTTTTACACATACCTATCCTGATTAATGGCTAAATTTTAATTGTTTTACAATTTTGACACAATAAAAAAATATATATATTTTGTGTTCAATTTTGTATGTCTGTGATAGAAATTGGGCACCCAGTGAAACATTTTTTTAACATATATGTTTCTGTGTAGACTCTTAGAGATGTGATACTATTATAACAATGTTTGTGCAACATTAATTCCTTGCTAAAATCTATAAGAAAGAAGCTTTTCTAGCCCACCCTCCTTTTAGAGTTACATTCAGTGGTAAAAGTTTGTCTTTCAATCCCACATTGTAAGATAAAACATACTGACAGGATTGTAGAATTTTGCTGCCCCCTCCTGTTAAGATAATGTATTTTTTATTATATACATTAGGTTGTTGAGTTAGGACCACCGAGAACTTCTATGTGTAACTTCTCGACACCGAGGTGTTGGGCTCAGGATAAAAACAATTCTATACCAAGTTTTTGAGAAAATCTTAATTCTTTTCTCTGCAGGCGAAACAGCGACTCAGATTACAGCGATGGAGAGGAGGATTTTTATTACTCAGAGATTGAAGTCAACATGGACAGCTTGACGGAGGGCTTGTCCAGCCTCACACCTACCTCCCCCACCACGGCCGGCCCTCCGCCCATCTTCCCCCCGCCGCTGAGCGACGTGTCCCGCTCTGAGTACGTCGGCGTGAATGGTTCACAGAGCCACACCTCGTCGTTGCTCAGTCAGTCAGCTCCCTCCACACTCTGCCACATCCGCACTGACCATGCCTACCAGGTAATTCACACACACAACAAGAGTTGAAAAGGTTTTAATTCATGAAGTGAATGCTGCAGCTGTTGTAATTATTAGGTTCAGATTTAGAGATCAGCAGGTAAGACCAAGAAAGATTTATCTGCTCCAGCATAGACGTGGGAGTTTAACAGTGACATATGTTATTGTTATGCACGTTTTTTTATGTTTAAAGTGAAAGACAGTTATGATTTTGCTATTTGCTTTTATACCTTCTTCCTCTTCTTCTCCACATCCCTCTGCTTTTTCTTCCTTTTCTTTTGCAACACTCCATTATATATAAACAGAGGTCAAATTAAATTATTTAAACTGCATTTGTTGAATTCTGTCTTTTTCATGATAATAAAAAATACACACAAAAATTCTTATTTTCTTAGTTATCTAACTGCTTCACCAGTTTTCTTTTTGTCCTACATTGCACAGTTTGTGTATAGTCTTCTGATACTTTTTAATGCATTTTTGATCATTTTGAGTCATCTTAAAAAAAATAATAATCACAAGTAAAGAGTAAAGCTAGAATGAATGCCTTCCCACTAATTGTACAATCTGTTTCCACTCTGTTCTCTCATCTGTTTTTCCCCCTGCACATTTCTTGTCCCTCCTTGTTTCTTTGGTGTTCCTGTCCTGTCTGCGTGGGGTGGTTGTCCATGTTCCAGGCCACCGCTCCAGTGAGTATCCCAGTGGGTCCTGAGCTGGCTGGGATAGGCAGTGGTAATGGGATCGGGCCTGGAACTGGAACAGGGACTGGGAATGGCATCAGTGTGTCTTGGCAGCAGCCCCCTCCTGTCATTTTTAAAGGCGCCCCGGTGAGTGAGGCTTTGTCTCACGCCTTTTTATCTCAATCTTCACTCCCTCCCTGCAGTTTCAACTTGCAGTCATTTAATTTTTCTTGTACTTGTTTTTATTGGTCCTTGCTGCACTAAAGTAGCTGTATTTGTCTACTTTTACAACATTAGGTATCTTTTTCTACCAATCCTGTTTGCAAGGGCTTTGTACTCATTTAGAGATTAAATATTTTCAAGGAACCTATTTGTATTTATACATTGAATATGATTTAAAACATGTAGGTAGTTAAATCAAGCTGAAGGCAGGCTTACAATGAATCAGTCTATGCTCATTAAATCCAGGGCAACATCAGAGCTTAAACATCCTCAGGCACAGACCTGTTTAAGATCTTCCAAAACACAAAATGTAGTTATAAAACACACATATCTTTGCGTTTTAATAACGTAACACTTATGTTAACCATGCAGTTTTGCAGAAAACAGTAGTGTAAACAATGAGCTGCTGTCAGAAGTGCAGCTGTGCAAAGTTGGATGACATGTGACTAGTGGCTGCAGAAGACGCTTCTAGATGTTGCTCAATTCAGAGTTCAGGAAGGTGACATTATGTCA
This sequence comes from Phalloptychus januarius, assembly GCA_902982915.1. Taxonomy (NCBI): domain Eukaryota; kingdom Metazoa; phylum Chordata; class Actinopteri; order Cyprinodontiformes; family Poeciliidae; genus Phalloptychus; species Phalloptychus januarius. The sequence continues at coordinate 1,023,359 of CADWAE010000201.1, read as the reverse complement.
TGAAGAAATTCAGAAAATAAGGGAAAAAGTATAAATATCTGTAAGTTTGCAAAATGCTATGGAAACATTTTTTAATAATACATAAATACTTAAGTAAAACTTGATGAAATTAAATGCCATGAACCAGTCACCTTGCAAAACAGGCTTATTATTTCTTCTTCACAAGTTGTTTTTGCTTCTTTTAACCTTAGAAATAAATCACATTTCTATTTTAATTAAGGTGCTTAATGTGGGAAATTGAGAAGCTGAAAATCCAGATTTATCTTTCACAGGTTCACAAGTATTTAGTGAGGCTAGTGTTAGAATATCAATAAGATCTCTGACACAACCATAATGTTCTCATTATTTATGACAGCATAAGTAATGGTTTCTGCATAGTCTTCAGTTTTTAAAGGGATGCATAGCATAATTAATTATTCATTTTTTTCAGATATTTTGTTCTCATTAAACCTGACTCTGTGAGACCTCTTTGTTTTAGTGCTTCACTGAGTCTGTAAATGTTTTACAATTTGTGCAGGGCCCTGTGACACATGTTCGCACTGTTAGCATTGGTGAAAAGCGTCAGCCAGCGACCAGCACACACGCCACCGTTAACAAGAACCATGCTTTAGTAACGCCAGCAACTAAATCAGCACCAGGAACCAGGTATGTACCTGACATTCCCCTCACCTGCCTTGTCTCTGGTCACCAAAATGTTCAGGAAGATTTTCTCAAGATTACTTTAATAATCCAGTTACATTATTACAGTGATTGTAATTAGATTTGAAGTTTGTCTATAAAATCGTATATTAAAAGTTTATCAGTATCAACAGCAGAAAGATGCTTTGAATGCATAAAAACAATCCCAATCTTTGAAGTATATTGTTGTCATCAGAGTCTGTATAATTCTTTCCAGGATATAATGGTTACAGATCCTTACTTTAAAGCACCTGCCATATTGCCATATTGCAATTGCTTTTTCGTTCTTTGGACCCAGCAGTAAACATTTCTTCTTGACAGGCAGCAACAGATATTTTCACCCAACAAGAGTTTCTGCAAGACAGACAGCATTACATCAAAGATATATCTGAGTCAATACATAGCTTTCCAGAGTTGTCCATATTAATACTATTTTGTTCATTCTCTGTTTTAATATGACCTGTTGATAATTCTGCTTCTAACATAGACCGGTACAGTTACATTTACTTGTGTGTGCTTAAAAGAATGTTGTCCTCATCTACTTAAACATTTTGCACTGAATGTCTAAATATTTAGTGACCAGTGCTGCAGTAGCTCACCGCCACATGGACAACTGTGTGTGTGCGCACATGTGTGTGCGTGTGGGGGTGTGTAGGTGTGTTGGTACAAAACACAAAGAAAGTCATATGACACAGACAGATAGAAACCAATTTGGACATGTCATTTTAACAGGCAAAAAACACTTTGTAAAGTTAAAAAAAATAATACCAGTGACCCACAGTCATCTAAATAGTGTACTTTTATTAAAGTACACTAAAATAGTAATAGTTAGGGTTGTATTTTCAACTAATTGCAAATTAATTTTTTTATATTCTTTTTGGATTCATGCAGATGCAGTTTAATTTCAGAAGACTGAATATTCATGCTTTTTCTTGTTGTTTTGTGTCTGTGTGAGAAGCTGGATGACGTCTTTCTGCATGTCCTTACACTGTCACATCTGCTGTTTCCAAGGAAACCCCGTGGGGAAGCTAAGAAGTGCCGAAAGGTATACGGCATGGAGAAGAGAGACATGTGGTGCACAGCCTGTCGATGGAAAAAAGCCTGTCAGAGATTCACCGACTAATCCAGTTGCCTACCCCTGCTTGTGGGAGACGAGCTCCTCCTCGCTCGGAGTGACAGCGAGGTTGACGTTTGTTTCCACGAAGAGATGAGGGCAAGGTTCTCAATGCTGCATCCTCTGGGCCAGCAGGGGGAAAGGGTTGCCTTATCTCTTTTCAGGTTCCTAACACAATGAGAATATCAAAACAAAACACAAAGAGAAAAGAATAACTTTATCCAGATCCGGAGACTTTTTCTAAGACTGAGACATTTTCACTCACAGTTAAATAAGGAAAACAAAACAAATTGGATGCTGATCAGATTAACTTATTTCCCACTTGCTTCAAATCAAAGCAATGTTTGAAGAGTACAGATAAGCTTTTTTGTTATACCCTGTTGTTCATTGTAAGAGCATTATGTAAGCTACTTCTTGTTTGGTGGGTCGTGGCTCTTTTCCGAGGTTAAACGGTTAAAATCACATGTGCTCAGTGAAATCACTGTTGCAGATCAGCTTCTCATGGCCACCTTTTAGGGGTCTTCATCAAATCTGCCAAATTCTCAACTTACAGTCATAAGTTTTAGATTAAGGTGTAACAACACTGTGTTCTGCCTTTTTACTGGAAATGTAGGCTTCAAATCTGAATACATATAGTTTTAGGATCAAACAACTTTGTTACTCTAATTAAGAGCAACTTTTTACATCTGTAAAACTGCACTAAATCATTCACAAGTGGTACAAAAAGTTCTCATTTGATATCCCAAAATATTTTAGAAAAATGCAAAGTTTATAAAGTACATATATGCCCATATCTTGTTATATATGCACCCTTCAGAGATAAGTTGTCTTCTAAAGTATCACTGTAACCCAAGTTTGCCTGAGAGAGTAGATATCTATTTCCTGTATAGTTTATTTTCAGCAGTAAGCTGCTGAATCAACTTGCACTTGCATTGTGCAATCAGAGGAACGACAGCATTTAATAATTTTTCTTTTTCTCTGGTTATCAGTCACAACTGAAGCAAAAAGGCTATTTTTTTAACAGCTGATTTTCTTAAAGAGATTGTTTACCATGCTATATGAACTGTATCTGCCATTTTACATTTTGAACTTGATAGTTTGACTGATGATGATAATTGTGGTTGCAGGGAAAACACATAGAGACTGCATTCTCACAATCTTAACTTAAATACATCTATCTCTCACAGTTTTCTAAGATAAATTGCCTTGCAAGTTTTAGAATAATGACTCGAGATGCACAGATGTAAGGTTTAGTCTCCAAGCTCCAGTTTTTGTGAAGCTTTGACCTGTCAATACAAATTCAATTCCCTTTTACAATTTTAATTAAGAAACATGAAAGATATGTCTACACTTATTGCTGTAAGCTGTCTTTAGAGTTGTACTCATTTAAAGCAAAGTCAAACTGATTTGACATGGGCATTTTATATGTTTTTTTTTTACATATTATATTAATGATAATCAGTCTCTGTGTATTTCCTGAGAATGGAGACCATTACCTTAACTCTGTCATTTTCTAACATTTTTAAAGCCATCACGTTATCATCATGTCATCAATGCAAAATGGTTGCACTTATAAATTCTATTTTCAGTGATAAAAGCAAAGACTGAAGTCCAGACTCAAATCACCAGTCGAACTGGTTGAACTGAAAATCGTCAAATTCCAGTAATCATCCAGGCTCTTAGTGCATCTGTAACAATACCTGTTTATGAGCATTTCATCAGTTGTAAATACCAAACTGAATTTAGCAGGGGGCCAAGGCTATCCTGTGTTTTAAAAAAATATATTTAATCCTTGGAGAAAACAAGTACAAAGAATCTATTGAGTCTTTGCAAATCAGGGAGCCCTTGATTTATGTGGAAGCGAATTTAGCAAGAATCTTTTTCTTTTCTTTTTTTTGCCAAATGGAGTCTTACTTATTTTGAATAAACATATTGAAGTTAGACTGAGGCCACAAAATTAAGGCCAGGGATTAAACTGTAAGTGTGCTGCGGATGGTGGAAGTACTTTTAACCTGTACTTATAGAAGTAGTTGACTTTAGGGCCCATTTTGTTACTTGATTCATTTTTTAATAAGAAATACAGGGCAAAGTAAAAAGTTACTTTCTAATATTGAAAATTAAATGCTGTCCACCTCTTTAAAATGTAGTTTTTATTATACATTGTACATGTCCAAAGTAAAATGAAAAAAAGCACTTAGATCGGTGTATTTACATAGATAGAAAATCTTTTAATGAGAGAAAAAGTAAACAAAAAAAGTTGGTTGCCACTCAGATCTTTACAGAGTGGCATTGTCTGTATACGTCCTTTATTAGTAAATTTTGTAAATTTCCTCAGTTGACTCAATCAGTTTTCAACTTGTGTATAAAAAAATCTATACCTTTTTGTTTTTTCTTTTCTTTTAAATGATACATTAATTCTGAGAAAAACATTAGCTGAACTATTTATTCCTATTGTCCTAAATATCAAAGTAGCCCCATACGGCTTTAAAGTCTGTAGAAATTTCTGACTTCCTTTCCCCCTCGTCTTTTGACCTTTGATTTAGACATGAAATGATAAAAACAAACCCTTTCTTTGTGTTTTTTTTTTCTTTTTCACGTTTGCAGGAATATAGTTATGACAGTCGGTGTAAATTCATGGAGACACGTATGTTGTACATTGGCAGCCTTCCTCTCACAAATTCTGCACCATGTTTGTCTTATTCGTCAACCTGATCAGATCTCAAGGAGGACGCGTTCTTTGTTTGGCGCATATTTGAGTCGACATCCTCAAACCTCTCGTCTCCATGAAAACATTTCTGTTGTTTTCTAGCATCAGCAGGTCAGATGTGTTACAAGAAAAAAAAAAGACCTGTAATAATTTTTTGATGAGAGTTAAAGAAAACATTAAGCAGACATAGTCACCGTCACAGTTCAAGCCTTCATGATGCTCCGTTTAAAATTTTTATATATCGGTGTGTTCCAGATAAGCTAGGTCAGCAGGCCTCTTCCAGTCACCAAATTCACCAAGTGCCAATAAAAGTTAAAACATAAAGGAAAAGGGTATTATGACCTTTAAAGAAATTGCACTACGCTGTACTGCGCATAGACATGTTTTTTTATACACGAACGTTTTGTATTTACAGATTTTTAAGTGAAAAGGTCGTTTTTTTTGGGGGGGGGGGTTTTCCCCGGTGGGTCTGGAGGGATCCATTCACAGGCTGACAGTGGGAAAATAAAAGGGGCCGAGCAGCCCTCCCAGGGGGTTTCCCCATTAATGGCAAGTGATCTTGACAGCTAAAGTCTCGTGCTCGTTGTCAGATGTTGTACCTAACACTGTGGTGCTGACAGTCGGAGGTGCGTGGTACTGGAAGTACAGTGTGGTACTCGGCGGTCGTCGATCTCTTTGCCTTGATGAGCGTCATGGGCTGGAAGCAGTTCCAGCCTTTTTGCAGTAATGGGGAAACACCAGTTTCAGTACATAGCTACACGTTATCACCTCGATAACAGAAGATGCTTTAAAGTGTTCATTGCCCGTAGGTTTTTTTTTCCCCTCACATTGTTCACATGCTTTTTAAACACACTGCTGCAAATTTGCTCTTCCTTTCATTTAAAAAAAAAAAAGCTCCTGCTTCTTGACATTTTACTAAGATAATGTATTTCATGTATGTACATACAATTGTTAGTGCTGGATACCACTTTTTTGTTCAGTACATTTGGTTTGGTTGTCGATAAGAATATGAAAAGCCACCCATTAGGTCTCTCCATCCCAAACGTAAACACCAGCAGGTCCATGTACCAAGAGCTTCAATTGGCAGAGAATGGGACCCATTTAGGGGAAATGGGGCTTTTCTCCCCACTGTTCCACTTAGTGGCTGTTTTTGTGATGAGCAATGTGGCTCACTGCCCAGGGCACCACAGCTCAGGGCCAGCCTGAAGATATTTCTATTTTCTTTTTTTCATTTATGCCCCAAACAAGTTTTTAGTTGCGTTCAGAGTTGTAAATATGGCTGTACACTGCAGCAGGCTGAAGTTGCTCTTTGATTTACAACATCTACTGTGGTGCTGTTAAAAAGGGCTATTTCACAGTTTGTTTGTTTTTTAAGTAATTGGAACTACATTTAATTATCACTTGTTTAATACCTAAGATTTTTAGACTGGACTGAATTATGCTTTACTGCACAGAGATTCTTAAAAAATAAATGTTGAGATCTATGAAACCTTTACTCTATCTCTTAAAATACAGAAGAAAACTCTTATTGCTCTGTTGGCATTATCTGTTGGCCACTATTATTGGGTGCCATTTAAGCAAAAGCTGCCACTGGATCCTCCCATGTTGAAATTGGCCCCATTAGCTCTGCGCTTTACAATGGAGCTTTTAACTCTATTTCCAAAAATTTTTTTCCCTAAAAGATCACTTCTTCTTGAACTAGAAATGCAATCAAATAGCCAGAGATAATAATGTACCAATTTTTGCTTAATTGGTTGTGACACATCTATTTTATTCCACATTTTTGAAATGTTCTAAGAACTCCCATAATTTCTTGGCTGTAAATGAGTATCATCTTGTAATCCATTTATTTTCTGTTTAAAACTACAACTTCTATCAGAAAACATTTACCACATTTTTTAAAAATCAAAACGAGTGTTTTTTCACAGTTTTGATCAAAACAGTGAAAAAACTGCTTTGATCAAAATCAAACTCAGCAGGTCGGATCCTCCTAAAAAAAATCAAACATTAGTATTCAGGAATGGACTGATTGGTGAACCTCTAGTTTAAATTGAGGTTTACTTTCAACAACCCATTCTCCTTAGAAACCAGTGGATGGAGATTGACACTAACTGCTGACGGGTGTGCGGGAAACAGCAAAGTTCACACACAACATGCGGTGACGGAATAACATTTGCAGTTTCAGGGCCTTGTTGTACATAAAGCAAGATAAAGAGTTCTGTGAGGCTTTGTCACATGTTGTTTTGTTGTATCTTTGATATACGAAAAGGAAACGTTCTTTTTTTTTTTTACATTACTGTTGCTCAGAGTATATGTTATTTTTTTCACTTTTAAAGGCAATTGCAAACCTATAGTGAACTGATTAAATGTATATTGTAGCTTAGTGGCAAAGGGGAGAAAAAAAAGACAACCTGTTGAATGTACAACTTCATTTTGTTGTTTTCGTGTAGTTGCTGGCTAGCTTAGCCATTTTGAGAAATTGTTTTGCGTCCTTATTTTTTTTTGTTTTGTTTCTTAACGCCTACAAACATCTGTCGCCACACTGATGAATCATATGGAATAACACAACCATGCAGTATTGCTTTACTATCTTTGTGCAATGACTCTTTACAGCGGAACAAACATTTTCATGCCTTTTGATGACATTTATGATCCACTTTTATCATTTTGTCCTCTGTATTCGGCCAACTGGGTCATTTCGTGTGAGTTTGTGTACTTTTTGTTGTCATGAATGTTGTTTGTGGTTGTGACATGAAGTTGTCCTCAAGTCAGGATCACTTTCAACCTTTTTGGTCACAATGGAAATTGTTACCTTTTGGGGCATCTTTAACCTGCCCTGCGCATTCCAACAGACAGCATGCTGTTAGTGTCTTTCCCCTCAGCAAACTCCTTTCACCGCAGCAATTCCTTTTTGTGTGCTATTCAGCTTCACTGTGGTTCCACCCAAGCCTTTAGCCAGTACATTAAGCTAAACTAAACCCTTGAAATGTGTATCAAAAAACGCCTTTTTGTTCTCTTACCAAATACGTTAAAATTGGTGTGCTGCTTTCCTGAATGTCAGTTTTCATTTTGTTCACTAAAGAGCAGCAGCAAAAAACAATAAAATCACATGTATTTCATTGCAATGGCAGCTCCACACCTCCCTCTCCTGTGCTTGTATTGTCTGTCCAGGCGTTTGTCAAACCCCATCCTATGATGACCATTCTTTTCAGTGCTGTTGTGTTTTTACTGAGCCTTACGCTTTTATTTTTCTCCCATCGATTGTCTGATTGAGTTTGACGACGTTGTGCATGTCTAGCATTGCTCATTCTTTTCATATTCTTTATTTTTGCGTGTATGTTAGGAGATACAACACTGAAGGGTTTTGTGTTAGATTTCCCCTCTCAGTATCCAGGAACTCAAGGCTGATGGGGGAAGCAAACATACTCGGTGCAGCCTGACTACGCTCAGTGCTGGAAGAGTTTTTGGTGGAAATGTGACATCAGCCTTTGGGTCTTCACTGGAGGCCAAGATTTCTCCTGTTTTTGGGTGGGCTCTGCCTCTGGTCTTCATCAGCAGGCCCACACACACACACACATGGAGAAAGCACTTTCTGAGCAGTGGTGCACTCAAGGAGTACTTGTATGAATGTCAAGCCTTTGACTAGTGCTTGAAAAGATGGATGAACATGTATGATGCTTATGATGTGATTTGTGTGATGTAATGTGATGGTAAAGAAAAATAAACCTGAATGGAAGACATCTGGCATCAAATGTTTTGTTTTTTTGACATTCTAGGCAAAGATCTATGAAAATCTCTTAATATTACTTAACATAGATATACTTAGCCAAATCCATATTGCAAGAAAGAACTAATGCAACCCAAAGTGGCAAACTTACACAAATTGTACGTATGTGTTTTAGATCTCAAGTACTTTCAAGAGCCGTTGTTTGTCCTGCTAACAAATTTATATGTTTAGATGCCTAACACATAATCAAAATTCCATTATTATTACAATGCATTTTCAAGTTTATAAAGATGTATTGCTATAATTAAAAAAACTTTTTTTTTCATTTATTAAGATTTTTTATTGACGAAATATGAAATGTTTGCTATAAAGTGAGAAGCATCCTGCAATAGGGCAATTTAATGTTTAAATGTGAGAAATGTTATTAAACAAGTTGTAAATTACGATATACTATATACTTATTTACATCTTTAAAAGGTTTTTGTCTAGAGGCCTTTTTTAAGAAATGCGGCAAAGGTCATCGGGTCGGGACTCGAATTGTTTACGGCTGCTTCGATTGGTCCACGGGACGCGCTTTACTCCTACCAGGACATTTAAAAAGATGTATATCATGGTCTGCCAGAAAATTGAAAAGGGTTTGTCTGCAGTGATTCAGCAGGATAATGATACAAAACCTATGAGCAAATTTATACAAAAATATTGATTTAGGGGTGCTGTGGTGGCACAGGAGATTAGTCCTCGACGCGGCCGTCCCAGGTTCGATTCCCGGCTTGGCAACCTTTGCCGCATGTCTTCCCCCTCTCTCATTTCCCTCTTTCCTGTCCATTCACTGTTAAGTAAAGGCCACTAGAGCCAATAAAACCTTTAAAAAAAAAACATCGATTTAGAAAAATGGACAGAGAACACTTGGTTCTGAAACCGGGCTGCACAGTGGCACAGTTGGTAGAGCTGTTGCCTTGCAGCACTAAGTCCCTGCGTTGGATTCCTGGCCCAGGATCTTTCTGCACGGAGTTTGCATTTTCTCCCTGTGCATGCGTGGGTTCTCTCCGGGTACTCTGGCTTCCTCTCACAGTCCAAAAACATGACTGACTGATTAATTGGCCTCTTTAAATTCTCCCTAGCTGTGTGTGTGTTGCCCTGCGACAGACTGGCGACCTGTCCAGGGTGACCCCGGCTCTCGCCCAGAACGTTGGCTGGAGATAGGCACCAGAACCTCCCGACCCCAGTAAGGGACAAAGGTGTACAGAAAATGGATGGATGGTTTTGAAACCTTGTGTGGAAGCAAAAGGTTTAATACAAGTGCTATCCAGTGGACAAAACAAGATTTTGAAATTTTAATACCAGGGGTCACTTTTTAAAATGAAATAGAAATTAAAGTAGAATCTGATTTAAAGGTTTTCCACAACTTTTCCTGGAGTACAACATGAATGGATCTTTATATATCTACAGTTAGACAAGAACATTTGGGTAAAATGTTTTCCTTTTTCTAAATTGTCTATTGCTCCCCCCAGTGGACAAAAGGAAGCAAACAAAAAAAGCACAGTAGACACTGCTCATGTCTTTACAGCAGCAATTTCAAAATTTATTGAGACTGATTGGATTTTGCAAATAATAGTCAAGCTAATTCTTCCACTAAACATGAAGTTAGAAAGAGGCTTGGACAACTCGCGGGCTCGACCCAACATCGAAACAGAAGGCTTATGGTTGACCGTAAAAATGTTCTGTGATCAGTATTATCAACCAAAAAATAAAAAAATGAAATAAAAAAATCAGCACAAGAGCACTTAAATCTGCCCAAAAAACAAAACAGGTGTAAAAACAGGACAGTTTTTCCTTTTTTTCTGATTATTTACCACATTTTGTTACAAACACAGGATTATGATAATAATCATTATAAAGTCAGTATTATATTGAACAAATATTCCCAACAAAAATAAACAAACCTCAAGCTTCAAGTGTGACCTTTTACAAATGAAAGACCCTTTGAAACTTGAAAGAGTAAATAAATAATATATAATAGTAATATAAATTCATATATATGAAGGTATACACACATCACTCTTAGTAGAAGAACAAAATCTAAAGTAAAAAGCGCCAATTTTTTTTTTTTAAATATAGTAGAATATAGATATACCCATATCTATGGCTTCATGATTTTCACGTGTGAGTCAAGCTATACAGGCTGAATGAGGATTGCAGTTTGTACACGTCAAAGAATACCCATATTCATCTGCAAAAAGAGCAAACAGTTCCAGTTTTGCATTGTGTGGAATGAGACCGCCGTGCGCAGATGCCGAAGATGTCGCTTTGGTATGACAAAAATGAACACAGGCATGCAAGTTAAGACCACAGAATCAGGGCACGAAAGGTCAAGGAAAGCAGGGAGGATCTAGTTGCCCCGTTATGATTTGTCTTCTCAGGAGAGAAAAAAAAAACATCTCCATAATCTCTATCCACATACACAAATATTCTTCTCATCTCTCTACTCAGACGCTCTTGCAAGCACGCAGGTGAAAGAAAATGTCATTGAGGCACATATTGAGGGGTCGATGGCGGACGTTTTCCTGAAGTACAACCCGGAATGAGGAAGAGGACATACAGCACAGGTCGTGAGAAGAGAGTAAAGTGTGGGGAAGGGAGGGTCCAGGGGAATCAAACATACATCCAGATGTCTCTCAGTGGCCATAACAGCACCGCAGGACAGAGATTTGTCACTGATCATGGGCTCCTTCCACACCCATTACTAACATTCATCAAAATTTCTACCCCATTGTCTTTTTTTAACCCCAGAAATAAAGAACAGCTTAATAAATGGATCAAAAACACAATGAATAGCCGAGCTGCTAGAAATGAAGAAAGCATCACAAGTTGTGCTGAGGGTTTTTTTTCTTTTTCATGAAAAGTACAGTCCATGGCACTGGCAGAGCAGAGAGCCTGATGTGTGGAACCATCACAGGCAACATGTTTTCCACAACATGCTACAGCTGCAGCACTTCTTTTCCATTTTTTTTTTAAGATTGAGATCCAAACTGCAGACTCAACACACTTGCGTTAGAGAGGAGTGTTTAGTCTGCAAGCTGCCTTACTGTAACTTTAACTGTGAAGAAATAAAATAAAAATCTAATCTGCTTGCAGTCTTCAAAAAACTATTTGTTCCCTCTCACACAGCCCTTCATTTATAACAATAATAAAAAAAAAAACATGTGCACTTCTTTAATCCGATTGTGATGAATAGCGACAGGCTCATGGGAAAAAAAGCTAAATAAAATAAAAACAACCCAACAACGAACCGTTTACCACGACTATAAAGGCAAAAAGCACTCGTTAAAACACAGACTGCAAAACAAAAGCACTTCATGTATACAAAAGTACTAGATTGGTATATTTTTCTCTTTTTTGGTTCCATAATAATCAATTAGTGTACATTAGTGGTGTAAAAAGCATAAGCTGAATAAATGTTTCAATCAATATTCAACAGAGGAGCAGGACAGTGAGTGTGTTTTTTTCCCCTCAGTAGTAAAAAAAAAGAAGTAAATACGACAGAAAAAAGCGTAAACCGACACAATAAAAGGTTGATAAAAAGCCCCATGGCTTGCTATCCACAACAAGGCAAAGTATAAAAGCTTTCTTTTTGTACAAGATATAAAATATCAAAAAAAAAGAAACACACACAGTAAAGCTTAGCATCCAGCACTTAATAAGAATAATTAATAATAGTAACATCAACAACAATAATCATAGTTATTCATAATAATAAGACATGTCATCGGCCTCACTTGAATTGTCAATAACTTTTGCCAAAAACTTCAGAAATAATTTTAAAAATCAGTGTAGACTCTTTCTAGACGCCAGACCCTCATTCAAACATACACACACAGACTGAGAGGGGAAAACATGGTTCTCAATAAATAACAAATCAATATTACACGCTCTACAAATACTGAAATCTCTGAATTTCAAGCACAACGTTGATCCTTTTTCTTTACACCTCGCAAAGCAGGAGGAACTGGAGCACGCAAAAGAGTAACCGCGAAAAGTGTCTGCATATTCTGTGTGGAGAAACTGGAATTTACATGTCTGAGTAAGGAGGAAATCAAACAAAATAGAACAAAACCAGGGAGAAAAAAAAGGTGTGAGAGACTTGGCTCACAGGTCCTATCTTCACAAACTTCAGCACGAGAGACAAGCGAGAGAGACAAAGAGTTTTTGTTAGTGTAAGGTAGGTCCACTGTGCGCGCCAATTTGTAAAAGCAAAGTTCATTCTCTGTCTCTCTCTGTCTCACACAGCCTTCGTTTCTCCTTTCTTTTACATCTTTATGTACAAATCTCCAGCTTCTGTTGGAATGAATCAATAGAAACCAGGTGGTGAACTTAAGAGAAGAAAAGATTAAGGACCCCACTGAAAAGGCATAGGCTCTATGATCAGCAATCTGCACAAAGATTCAGTGATTTCTATCGGGCAATAACAGTCAGAGAAGACTTAAGGTACATCCTTAAAGGTAGGTGCGGTCACCGAGTTGTTCAGGTAAGTAAAGATCAGATTAAAAATGTAAACCATGGGTTCAGGACTTTGATAGGAGTCTGTTGTAATTAAAGTGCAAGTCTGTGGCAGTAGGACTCAAAAAAGAAAATGTGTCACTTGGGGCTTTGCAGTCCCCCAACCCTGACACTCGATCTTTGCAATAGATTTAGACTCTCGCTTTGAGACGCCCTCCTTCCTGGCTGTCCCCCCTTACTCTGCCTGTGATCCTTGGTTTCTGCAATGATTGTGATGGCAAACATACAAAGTTGCAGTCTAGCGCCGGCTGCGTCCTTGGCAGCCCCATACCTGTTGTGACAGAGCAGAAAACAGCTGGACTCCAGCCTGAACCCTCGAGAAGAAGAAGAAACACAAAAACACTGCATCTGAAGTGGAGGAGGTAAGCGGAAAAAAGCCTTGCACTCAAGCCATTTCTTGATTAATTTTCTTCTATGGCGGTCAAGCTTGAGAAAGTGTATATGCATGTGTGGGTGTGTGTGTGTGTGTGTGTGTGGAGTGTTTGAGTGTTTCGATCATTGTCGTGCATCACCCTACAGCATCTCCGTACAAAGGAAGGCCTGCCCACAGTGGGTGGGCGAGTGGGTAAAGTGAGCAGAGGAATCTGCCTGAGAGATCAGAGGAGATCTCCAGAGATTGGTTGACGAGCCACAAGCAGGAGGCTTGACAAGTTCTACGAGATCCAAGCAAAGTCCTTCTCACTCCCATTCTGCTGCTCCCCCTCCTGAGCCGAGGAGTCGCTCTCCTCCTTCTCATTGTCCAGTGCTCTGTGTGCCTCGGCGGCCATCCCTGAGTCCTTCCACTTCCCCGCCTCTTCCTCCCCTTCTCCCAAAATCTCACTATCCCCTTCCACCATCATTTCCTCCTCCCCCTCCCCGTCCCCATCGCACTCTGCCTGGTCGTCGTGAAACCGGTCCACAGGATAAAGCTCCTCCTCGGGGGAGATGTCCCCGCCTGTCTCCCCATTGTGGTCCAGCAGCGCAGCCATGCCCCTGCCCGAGCAGTCGGCGCAGACCCCATGCCTCCGAGAGCCGTGTTTGATCCCAACACTCGCAGCGGACATAAAGACCCGGCTGCACACCTTGCACACGTACTTCTTGTCCTTGCTGTGGACCTGTGGGACGGAGACACACCATTCCATGTTTTTTAGTTACACTTTCTATGACGGGTGCTATTACATTTTTTTTAACAGTTTCAGTAACTCGGTTCTAAAAGTGAAGCTCATTTAAATAGACGCATGATATGCCATGATTGTGCATGGCATATCATGCAAATGTATTTCAAGTATTTATTTTTTGTTCATTTTGATATTTATGGCTCAGAGTTAATAAATTGCACATTTTCTCAGAAAATTTTAAGATTACATAAGTCCATTTTAAAAACCTATTTTTAACAGAAATTTCATTTTATGGCCCATACAATTATGGGGAAGAGTAGCAACTTGACAGATATCCAGTAGATCACTGATCAATGAGAAAGGTAAGACACACATGGTCAGTGCTGAAGAAGCTGCCAGTTCGCAGAATGCGGCTAAAGGCAATGATAGTCAATGATTTTGATTGGGGACTTACTGAGGAGTCATGTCACCTGCAAATGTTGGTCCAATGTGTTTTATCAAGAATAAAATCAGCACAGTTATCAACCTGAAAAATGTCGAGAGCTCCATGGCTCCCTCTGCTGGCAAGCTTTATGAGGATGCAGATTTCATGTTCCAGCAGGATTTGACACCTGCCTACACCATCAAAAGTATCAAAACTGAGCTTACATATGAGCACATATGAGTGGCATTATCAATCTATCAGTTTTTATTGGGCTGGTATAATATTCAAATTTTATAAGAATTACAATTTGGCGTTTTCATTAACTGTAAGCCGTAATCATCAAACAGAACAGAAACTCCCACAGAAAATATCAGTTTTGTTTTTTAAGTTGAAAGAATGATTTTTATTTTTTTTTGATGATGATGCTTGCACACTTGTAACAGGACACCCCTAGGGGGCAACGGCTGCAAGATAGCACTCACCAGGGTGTGCCTCTTCATGTGTTCCCGTCTGGTGAACTTCTTGCCACAAATTTCACATGGGTATGGCCTCTCACCGGTGTGGGATCGCATGTGCCTCTTAAGGATGCACTGGTGCATAGCAGAGAAACTGCAGTATGGGCACTTGAACTTTTTACGGATCACTGTGAAGTCGTTCACTGCAAGGACAGAAAGGAGGGAGGAGGGGGAAGGGAAAAAAAAGAAGGAGCAAAAGATTAGCTTTGAAAGAAAAAAAACATGACTTCTCTTTTCAGTTATTGCTTTTAATTAGCAGCATGGGCTAGAAATGTAACATCAATTCCCATGGTCATCCCAATCCCAGGCAAAGCTACAGTTGCCCTGGAAACAAGCTCTTCCTCCATGCTAAAGCAATAAAGGCATAGCGATACTATAAACACATGACACTACATTGAGTCTGCCTAAGGTGCTCTAGAAGGTCTCTGATATGGACTGCGAGAACACAGACAGAAAGGCAAACACAGACAACGACAAGAAAATCAGCAACACGATGGAGGGGAAACTGTATTTTACAGTGATGGGGTTTTAAAGGCACAACACACACTGTGCACATCTACTGTATATACAAAGGAGGGGGTCATCACTTGTAATTACCTCCATCGGCTTCGGCTCTCGTTAAACATTTGACAGCACATCAAAAAAAAAAAAAAGAAAAGAAAGAAAATAGAAGAAAAAACATGCAAGGACGAATAAACCGTACAACAGATTCAGGCTTTCAAATTCTGAGTAGACGAATTCTCGTGAATGTCAGTGTGCATGTATGCAAAACACAAGTGTGGGAAAAAAAAGGAGCTGCAACAAAATTTCAGTTTTCAACCATAATTTAATCACAGCATGAATTCTACAGTTTCAAAAAAAAAAAAAACAACATACAGATGTCTGAACAGTACATGGGTTTCAAAGATACATTATTCAGGCTAAATCTGGACATATCTTCCTGTACTTGCAACACTTATTCAAACGCATAGACACCACAACATAACAACTACCGCTGCAGATTTCCCATTCAGTTCCTGAGTTCCATCAACCTGTGACTCTGGTCAGCTGCAGAATGTGCTACCTGGAGATGGGATTTCATAAAGCATTTGGCAGTTGGGAGTTTTCTGTGCATTTGCAACAGAAAAGGGACAAATTCTCCCATGGGCTCAAGTTTTGCTTTAATAAAGAGCACCTAAAAAGACAGAAGCAGGCAAATACCTGCGTAATGGGTATCTTAATCAAAGTATGGGTGTATTAAAGAAACTTTTGTTGTAACAAGACAATATGGCAGGAAAAGTAAGAAGTGAACACAGTTTTTCTCAATATATTTGTTTCTAATGCTTCTATAGACAGAAAGTTCCAAAGCAGATGTTGATAAAAAACCAAGTAATCCACTACCACAAAGAAATGCGTCTATAAATTATGTCACAGGAAATAAAGTGAAATAACGCAGGATAGTTATTTTTGAAAAAAAGCTTTAAGAATACGCAAAAACCCAAGAAAATAACTAAAATCTCCCGTTATATAGAAAGCAAAAATCCCGCTTATCAATGTCAGTAAATATCAGTTGTTTTGGTCCTGTATGATGACTTATAAATAGGTTTTCAATACCAAGATATCACACAACAAGCTCCAATACATTAGTTATGGAGCCCTTTCTAAATCTCCTAAAGTTCCACTGTGTACTGTACGGGTTAAAAATCTGGGCGTGGATAGATTATGACTTTGCTATATACAAGCTGCATGCTGGTGCTCATTGCAGGGCAAAATAAGAAGAACAATCAGAATTGTCCAAGGGCCAGGGGTCACTCACAGAAAACCTTAGAAAGACCAAAACCAAAAAGGCAAGCACACCACCAAATGGCCACTGTGCACACTCACTGCACAAGACTCCGTTGTTGGAGAAAAAAACAATTCAAAGCTGTTTCAAGATTAGCAGCAGAACATGTGGACAATCTAATGAAATATTATAGTTTGGTCATATGGAACTAAAATGACCCTCTTTGGATGTCACTGCACCCAGTGTGTTTGGAGACGGAATGATGCTAAACTTCACCACAAAAACTCTGCACCATCAGTGATGTATGTCATGTGATGGTTTTCAAAATACAGCAGACTAGTTAAAGGAAGGAAAGCTGAAGAAATTTACTGAGACATCGTCTATAAGATCTTGAAGTGAGTGGATTTTTAAGCCCTACAATGTTCCCGAACACACAGCCACAAATACTCTCAAAATCCACAGACAGTTTCTAGATTGGTCCAGTTAAGTATTTGATCTGTATACAATTTATCTGGGGACAGGACTAAAGTGCATAAAGACCTCCTGATGATTTGAAGGCAGTTGTTGTTGATTAAAGGTCACAATTACACCAGAATGATGCATGCCACTAGTTTTCCTAAAAAGATGTCCTCAAGATGTTATTACCAAAAACCTTTTTATAGTAAGAACTCAATGCATTTCAGTAAATGTGTCTTCACACTTATTGTAAGTCTTTGTCAATCCACTTTATCGCAAATACATTTTTTAATTAATTTATGATTCTTTGTATGTATGCATTGCTTAGGTTGTTACCAACATCTGACATGAATTTCATTTCAAGTGACAAATACATTTACTGAGAAAAACAGGTTTTCAACAATGGGTTTTACTATATTTTGCTGCTCAACTATCGTAAACTCAAAACAAAAGTGTTTTGGCAGAAACTGGTGCGAATTCACATTAGCAATGATTGTCAAGCTCTTGTTCAGTCCAACTGCTGCTCACTAACACAGCCCTCACTGTCTCCCTTATTATTATTCATATGCGTTTTTCCACTTGTCTCACTTGATTCCCCATTTTCTGCCCCGAGCACACCACAGCGCCATTATCGCTCTGCATCCGTGACATCACTGAGCTCCACCGGTTTAACAGGCCTCTGCCCCTCGGCCCTCACTTCCACTTCAGATGTGGGGGTCAAGAGGTCAAGAGGGGGCCGAAGCCATGGAGGACCGATTACTGCCCAGGTCCTGGCCTGCTCGGCCACTACCGCACTCACAGATCTGGTTCTTAGAAGGTGCCTGGGATAAAGAAAGAAAATGACACCAACCAACCCCCATCCAAGCTGCTGCTGGCCTATTGTTTTAGCAGGCTTTGTCTTCTTCAGCACATCCTCTCCATCTGTGCTCATCTGACAGCTTCTGACTCAATAAAGTCACGTCAGAGCGACTGCTGTGAGTCCATCTTATCTGGACCTATCACAGAATTTTTAAAAACTATCTTCCTACTCTATATAATAGTAACTCAGGTGCAAAAAGTCTTATTTTCTTCTCTTTTTGCAATCCTGCAAAGTTCCTGCAGGTGGTGTGGTTGTTTGGGCTTCAACCCACAATGCCTGACAGGTATGGGCTCTGTTTAAACGTCTTTGTGCGCGTAATGCATGGGTGGACACAAAGATTGAGATCTCTCTGCCTAAAAAGGAGATGAAAGCATAGTCACAGTGGTGACTGGCGACGGAGAACCAGACAAGTGGTTGAAGTTGAGGAAGTGAAAATAAACCCCCTGTCTCTCGGTTCGGCACAGCAGTGAAAAGTTATTCACCTGGTTTATGGGTTCAGTTAGTTCTTACTAAAACTATTCAAACATTGCATAAATTATGGGTCAAAAGTTTAATGGGTCTTCCGTTGGATTCATTTTGCATAGCAATTGTGCACTTCTGACGAATTGTCATAAGTTTAAATGGGTTATTATTACATAATAATAACGGCATAATATTTAATAAGGTGTAAAAAAAAAGCAAGTGCTCCACACTTTGATCATAAGGAATTCTTCCATTCCCAGAGAATAACACCACGAAGGATTTTTGGCATGAATGTGAAATGCAAGTGAAGGTATAATTCTAACTACAAATGGGTATAAGTGACTCTACAGGCCTTCCACATCGATACTGCCATTGTAATTGTCAACTTTCAGGTGTTGGTTTAGGCGCCACAGCGGGTCTGTCAGCCCACCCGGAGACATTTCCATTCCAGTGCTGCCTCCCAGTATGGCTCCTGGCACTAAGGCCACCTGGCAGCACACTTTAACGTGCGTTGCCAGGTTCTTCTGGGTGCTAAAAGCCTTGGCACAGGCCGGGCAGGTGTGCCCTCTCTCTTTGGAGTGCACAGAGGACAGGTGCCGGTGCAGGTCTGTGCGATCCCGAAAGTGCTTCAGGCAGTACACGCATTGCATCAACTTCTTCTTAAAGTGGATGGTCTTCTCGTGACGGTCCGCATTGGATTTGAGGGTGAAGCTGGCGGGGCAGTGGGAGCAGAAGTAGCGGGCTGGAACAGGCTCACCCACTCCGGGCCGGTAGAGAGACTGGCTGAAGAGGGGAGGCTGGGGCTGCGACTGGAGACGCGGCTGGATTGGCTGGTGGAGAGGACCCGGCATGCCTGGCCAGTCCAGGGACAGGGCCATCAGAGACAGGGTGTGGTGGTACTCGTGTTCCCTGAGATGCTCCAGGCTGCTGAACAGCCGCTTGCACAGGGAGCAGGCGAGCCCCTGTGAGAAGCCACCATGCTCTGGCAGGACTTTTTCCCCTGATCCTGCCTCCTCACCCAGCGCGAGCGGCCCTTTAGATCCCGTGCCAGGTACGGACACTGACGCAGGCGCTGACAAGCCACCGGCACAACTCCCCTCGCCCATCTGATCCCTCTCGACAGGGGACTGGTCACCTTCCAAAGCTGAAATAGCAATGAGTTTAATTAAGAAACAAAAATGAAACTCCAATTTTGATACATTCTCTATATTAAGTTTTGGACTTTACCTGTGCTGTAGTCTTTCATGTCTTCTCTCTCCTTTATGCTCTCCTGCAAGCACAAAATATTCCATTATGCGACACATATTTATGCAATCTGTAAGGAATGTTGTCTGGGCATGCAGAAGACAGGAAGTGGGTAAAGCTGTGAAAGCAAACCCCTTTTTTAACATGCATAAACCAGATATAAAGAAATGAAAAGTTCAAAAAAAGGAAAACATGATTATAATTATGCAAAAACAGGTTAATAGAGAAAGAAACAGGGAGAGAGAGCAAACAACAAAAACTGCAGTCATTAAATAGTCATCGTAAACTCATAAAAGAGTTTAAGATTCTACGTCATTCTAGGGATTGACACTAATAAGTAGTGATGTTATTAATGGGAACACTAAGGATTTTTTTAATTAGGTTTGTTGAAAGGTTACCACCTGTAATTGCTTACTTTAGCATGAGTCTGTATTACTTGTCCTTGAGGTTAAAGCTAACAGCTAGCCAGAGAGGGACAAAGACCAGGGTTCCAAATATTTTTATATTTCTAAATCAAACACTTTCCCAGAATTTCTCAATTTTTCTGTCAGTTTTGACAACATTCTGAACATTTCATTGAAAAACATTTAGCTCAGTTATTATTATTCTTATTATTTGTACTTTTTACAAAACACGAAACAACATGATGACCTTTAATTTGACAGTGTGGTAAAAGACAATTTAAGTGTCACTGATTTGTTTGCCCTCCGTAGGTCAAGTGTAAAATCCTCAATAAAGAAGGTTTAGAGGGAAAAATGCAGTGAAAAGGCTCATTTTAAAATTCTGAATAAGTGGGAATTTATTAGTTAATTCTATCAGAAAGTCAAATCCACAACAGTCTACAATTTTGACAAAGCATGCAGTGGCAAAATAAGCCACTACATATAAATACATTTTCAAGGCCCTTAATTTTACACACAATTTGGAATTTGATGGGAAGAATAAACCATGGAACAAAGTGCCTATGCAAACACTGTTTTATGAACTTAAAAACTGTGGCCACAGTTGTAGTGTGTGTAGATTTACGTATAAGCTGAGGATTATTTACACATAAAACAGAGGTAGGTGGTGGTGCACCACCAACGATCTTCCTGTGTGAAACACAGAACAAAACATGTAAGGAGTTTCTGGTCAGAGCAGCGACCTTGCAGAAAAGCATAAGAGTGTAATAATCAATAAAACAGTGTTACCTTAAAGCACAAGAATAATTCAGTTTTTCACCTTTACATTATACAGTAACTCTGATTGACAATGCTTTACATGTTCTGTTCTTTATAAAGTTATGGCTATTGAATATTTTAATAACCAAACACTCAAGTAGCTGAGTAATCAAATATGCATGTTGAGATTTTTGTAGATTTTTGTGGAGTTTGCCTTTTTATATTTATGATGACAAAAGACAAATCAGCAAAAGCTGCATTCTCACTTTCCCCCATCAGAACTGAATCTGTGTCTATTTGTCTTGTAAAGTGGATTAAAATTAAACTTCTTTTGAATTGGCCCTGTATGAACAAACTGGAATTAACTCAGTAAAATGGTGCACATCCAAATACACCATCTACAGCCCAATTAGAAATGTATAATCTTGATTTTATGTCTTTGTTTAAAGATGAGTTCTCAGGATGTCTTGAGCATCAACTAACAGTTTTTTGTTCTTTCACATAAAATCCTCTCCACTAAGTTTTTAGAGAGTGAACAACCTAAAATTGTTTGATTGTTCCATTCCCAATATTTTTGTTGTTTTGGAAAAATATTTGACAAAAAAAATAATCCAATGGCATTTGTGCTAATCATATGATCATAGGAATTTGAAATATAGAAGTCCATCAGCTTGAGATTCTTTAATTTGAATGTGTCAGGTTCATTAAAAAGGGATTTATTTCCTCTCGGGCTTTGTAGAAAATCTGTATTTACAGGCGCTTAGAACCACTGGACTGTTCAATCTGAGGAACAGGGAATCTGGGAAACTGTGACAGTTGTTTTTCATGGAAGAAATGACCATGTAAAAAATGTAAAAATGTAGAGCAGGAAAAGCAGTGAATTTAAAACGCTTTCCTACAGTATTTTTAGAAATTGAGTAATTTGAGATATCGTTTCAGGCCGATGTTTCCGTGCATATTTCTCACAGGAAGATCATTTTTGGCACCCAACCTGCCACCTTCATTAACCATGGAAAAGAGTTATTGGTTTTGTTGGAAATCACCACCAAATGCAAACATTACCACAGCTTAACAGTTCATGATATATCATTTTCATTAAACCTCTGGGATGTTTTTTTTTTTTTATTATCATTATTTAAAACCAGAGTTATTTAAGATATTAAAAATCAGCTCTGGTTTTGTACCCCCTGTGCAAATCATTAGCTTTAGGTTGCAGGACCAAATAAAATTGACACTTAATGAACTTCCCGAGAGAAGTAACTACTGCAGGACACCTACATCTCACTTCAGAAGTCCAAAACTTTCAATTGGGAAACTACAATCCTCAAGTGTTGGGGTTCTGTGTGATTTCTATCCCTGCTTCAAATGATTAAATTACTTCCTGGCATGTCTTTAAGTTCTAAAAAGGCCTGGTAATGAACCATTTGATTTCGATGTGTTGAACCAAGAAGAACTAGAAAAGATGCAGGATAACAACCCTTAAGAACTGACTTTTTTAATGCCATCTAACTTATGCTCACAGATCTTTTGAGGTCTCGGTAAGGTGCAGCCAAAACCCATCTTATCCCTTCTGCACCAGAGTAAAACTCTACCCCCGTCTATCCACAGCATACCCGTGCCATTCCTTCACCCCCGCCTATTTACTCAGCTCCTTCACTCTTCCTCCTCCTCTTCCTCTCTAAGAACAGAACACCATGCACTGGGCAAACAGATGGCTTGTCCGTAGAGATAGGAAGGCTTGTTGGGAGGCAGGTCCACTGAAATCAAATGCTGCTCCTAAATGCTTGCTCGCACGCACACAAACTGGCACAACACACACACGCACACGCCCCCACTCTCCTCCACATACACACAAACACTCACGCACCTACACACACATCTACACACACACACAGCAGAACAAACAATTTCCTGAGCCACAAGACCAAACCTCTCTTTGTCTTCTAGTATTGATTCTACTCGGTCTCATCACACTACCTTTGCCCGTTATCTGTTATCTCTGGGCGCATGCTGCCATTGTGACTAAAGGTGTCATCTCTGATGTAACCACTATGAACTACATTATCTCTAATGCCATGCAAAGACTCCTTGCTTCAAGGCAACCTTGGGTCTAGCTATATTAAAAGACTGCCTGAGAAAGGAGACTAGAGGAAAGGGTGACAGTGATCTGAAAGAAACTGAGAGTCAAAAGCATAAAAGAAAGGAAAAAAAACAGGCAGCTTTGTTAACTTCAGTGCAGCAGGAAATGTAACATATTCACACAAGAAAGAGACACAGAAAAGGGTTGAATGAGATATAGAGGTGCAACATGATTAAAAATTACCCCACATCAACTTTTTTTTTTTGCACCTCTCAACGAGGCATGGGCCGGTAAGAGATTCTCATGGTACGATAACCTGATGTTAAAGTGCCAGTATTGTTGTACTGAGACAAAAATACTGTAATTGCTTTTGTTATGAACAGGAAACTACAATGTTACCTAATGGATTATTTACGTCTACGCACAGCTCAGTCTTCTGCTGGTTAGGATTGCAGGTTTTACAGGTTTAGGAAGGGAACCTGGACATTCCTCTCTGGCTTGATTTGGTGGGATCTCGAGGCGTCCCTAGGGAAGCATGGTATCTCTAATGAGTTCTTGGTGTGCCACGTGGTTTCCTCCCAGTATTACATCTCAAGATAACCTCCAAAGGGAGGCATCCTGATTAGATACCTGAATTACCTCAAGTGACTCCTTTCAGTGTGCAGCTCAGAACACCTCACCCTATTGCGAAGTCTGAGATCAGCAACCTTGTGGGAAACTTTATCCAACCACTTTTTTCCTGGATCTCATTTTTATGCATCTCTTGTCTTTAGGTGAGTGCCAAAACAGGACAAACGGGAAATTAGAGAGCTTTGCTTTACGGCTCATCCCTCTTTCCACCTGAGTAATGTAAAATCGTCACCAATGCTCCTGCTCCAGCCAATCTCCTTCCAATAACAAGATACTCCTCAACTTGAAGCTTCAGTTAGTAACTATCTTAATAATATGTTTTCTACATATTTGTTAAAACTTTCACTATGTCATGATAGTATAATCCGAGACAGATACATTGTGAAAAAGTTTTCTTTTTGGTCAAATGGTCGTCCTGCTGACTGTTTTCCTTCCTGTAATATGTAATTATAATTATAATGGCGTGATTTAAGCAGAAACCGAGAATAAATACATACTAAAACTATTAGCCCTTTTCAATTGTTTATTGTGCAAAACATTATGCTGTTCTGCTCTTTATTGAGTATTGATGTGACTATAACAAGCATTATGTAAAATTAATAGGCAGCCAAAGCTTTTTTATTCTTTCCCAAAGTCGGTGCTCGGTGCCCTGCTGGTAGTAACAACTTTTTCAGCTTCTCAATGTTCTTCTTAGACCTTCTAATGAACCATCATTTGATCCAGGTGTGTTAAACCAGGGAGAGAACTAAAATATGCAGGATGCCGGCCCACGAGGACCGACTTCGGGAACCACTGGTTTACGCCATGACTGTTCTTAAAAAGGTAAAATATTTTTAAATGGCTGAGTTTGTCTTTGCTGTAACTAAGAAAAAAGTCTGATATGCTTCTTTCAGCCAGCTTACAGGCAGTGTGCGAAAACAGGTGGAGAATGGGGGAACATGGCACTACTTTATGTTCCACAGGGAGGCAATATTTTGTTTGTTTTGGCACTCTCTGTAGCATCTAATTTCACGCTAAACCCATCTAAATATATGACAAAAAATGTTTTGAAAGGATATTTAAAAGAAAAATACTTATCAGACCTTCCCACCAGTAACCGGCCCATGCCTAGTCTCAACCCCCTTTAGTGTGTAGAAGCAGACTGAAGCTGCCCCCTGGGTGCAAAACTCCTTGTTTCAAACTTTTATCTATCAGGCGGAGTGGCACCCAGTGAGCAGCCTCCACTGTGGAGCTGACCTTAGCTTGGTGTGCTTACCTCTGGCAAGGCGGAGGGCTCTGTGCCCTCGGGAGCCTCTTCTACTTCCATGTCCAGTCCTTCTGAGTGCAGCGGTGTCGCCCCGGCCCGCAGCCCAGGGGCCTCCAGGGGCCGAGGCTCGGATAGGTGCAGTGGTGTGGGCGGAGAGGGTGGGCAGTATGCTGATGTTGATGATGGCAGATGGGGTGGTGGTGGTGGTGGTGGTGATGGTGGTAGATGAGGAGGAAGAAGAGGAAGAGGAGGAGAGGAACCAGCGCCCTGTTTGTTATGAACAGCGGCCCCCGTGGCCCCTGGCCGGAGTGCGCTGCAGTAGTTGTTGGAGCGGAGCCCTGAGGAGCACAGGAAACGAGTCTCACCCACCCACTCACGTACAACTGCAACCCTGCTAGCAGCTGGGCCACCAGAACACAACGGGAGAGAGTGGGCAGGGGGGCACACAGAGGCTGCCAGTGCTACACTATCAAACACTGCAGAGAGGGGGAGGAAGAAAAACTCAAAAGTTTCACTTTCCACCAGCTGAGGGGAAAGGGTTAGGACTTCTCTTCTCTCTCTCTTTTTTTTCCTTTGCTCCTCTGCTCTCCTTCTCCTTCCACCCACGTGTGCGCAGAGAATGGCAGCATGTGTGTGTTTTGGGAGAGCATGTGCATGTGTTTGTGTGCGGCAGTGAAATGCTTATAAGGAGACAGGGCTTGAGGATCCTCTGTAGCGTGGAGGGAAATAGTTTTGGAGAGGAGCCATCGTGCAGCTCAGATGAACACTTTTTGTACAAGCTGGGCAAAGGATGCCTACAAGAAGCATGTAAGATGTTTACCAGCAACAAGTGAAGGCACGCTGGCTGGAGAATTTGAAATTTCAGTTCACACACAAGCGTTTCTGCTACATTAATATCACCGTTAGCTGACAGCACAAGTGAAACTCTTTCCTTCTCTTGTAACAAGATAATCTGTTGCAAGTTGTCTTACAGTATGTTTGTGTTTGGGGGGAATGTCTCCAGAGTTATGCAGTGGGTTAGCCATTCACTGCCCTCCTCTGCACAATGGATAAAATCACACACACATGAGGTTTGATTCCTGGAATGTTAAACTACCACGCCTGACACTCCCCACTCCCACTGAATGAGAACACACAAGAGTTGAAATCCCTGTCCTCCTTCTCGCCCACCCCAGCAGAGGCAGAGGGAAAAACCTTAAGAGCGTGGAAGAGGAAGTGGAGGCGGAGAGTAAACGAATGAGCTACAGGTGAGGCAGAGCAGCTCATTAACTAATGGCGTTCTGGCAGAAGACACCTGTCAGACGCGTTATTATGGAATAACTCCGTTCGCTGGCTCTAACGGCGTCTGAGTTTTACTGAGTTAAGACAAACTCAGGTTGTGGCGTGACTAGGCCATCTAATTGGACTGCTGTCCTGGTATAAGATATACAAACATTTCAGGGGAATCAATTTATTGACAGAAGTGTGTCAGCTACATTAGTTAGCAGCACGCCGTCCTTTTATCTTTCCATTCCATCTTCCTTAGTTTCCCGGTGTATGGTTGTTTGTTTGTTTTTTAAGTGAACTATGTTATTTTATATATTTACTTTTAAATTTTCCAACACTCCAGGTTTTTCTAATGTCACTTACATTTAATAAGATTTGGATAAGCATCTTTAATTCAAGTCAGAGTTACTGATGGACATAAAACCATACAAGAACATATGGTCCAAAGGTAAATATAGTCCAAACTCACATTACTATTTCCATTTATTTATACATACATTTAACCACAAGTTTAAATAAGGTTTCAAATGTGTTAATGTATACAAATACACTTTTTTTCTCACTGTGACATCAAACTAAACTTATATTAGGTCAGTAATGATACCATAATTAATACTATTTGCCAAAAGCCAGAATATATAGATGGTTACTTTCTGTATCCTGCTGTAAACTAAGTATTATGTCTTTAAACAATACTATTATTGTCTAAAGACACAATATTTGTGAAGACCTCGATCATGATGATATCACGGCATTGTAAGCTTCTGATGGATTCATTAACAACATGTGAGTAAAACAATGACACCTCTGTGGATGAATCAACACCAAAAACATATTTGACATATTTGGTTACTTGTTGACCTTTACAAATCTGCTTAACCCTCAGGTGTTTTTAATGCCTGAAAGTGAAGTATTCATTTCTTCAAACACTTATAGCAAGCATAAACAGTGTGGGAATGCCCAGCTGTCATATTTTATCCAGGAGATGGACATGTTGTGGTGTGAAATGTGCATCTAAACCCCAGAACAAAAGCAAAATACATTGTATATATAAATGCATTGGTGGAAGTTGGTGTCATTATTCACAATGAAACATTGAGTTTTATACCAAAATGGGTTGAGAGGCCACTCAGGGAGGAAGAAGTCATAACCCCAAAAGCAGCATAAAAAAAGCCAGATTTCAGCTTGCAAAGGCACACAACAATGCATACCTTTAATTTGTTGTTTCTGGTATTTGGCCATTGTGACAATTATTACAATTGGAAGAAAAAGGACGTTTGGAAGCTGAAGAACACCATCATAAGTGACAAATACAAGGGTGGCAGCATTATGTTGTGTTGATTTTTTTTTAAGGTTTTATTGGGTGTAATGGCCTTTATTTGACAGTGAATTGACAGGAAAGTGAGTAATGAAAGAAGAAGAAAGACAGCGGGAAAGGCAACCAGGCCGGGAATCAAACTTGCGACAGTCGCGTCGAGGACTAAGACCTCCACACGTGGGCTGTGCTTACCCCCCTCCACCACAGCACCTCCATTTTGTGTTGATCTTTTTTATTGCAAGTGCACTTCATTAAATAGATGGCGTCACAAGGAAAGAACATTTTGTGTAAATATTAAGGCAGTATCTCAAGACATCAGTCAAGTGACGTTACGGTTACAGTTGGCACAAATAGACATGTAAATGGATAACTAGCCTAAGTATACAAGCAAGGTAACTACAAAGCAGCTTATGGCCAATAAAGTTAATATTTGGAGTAGACATGCCCTGTTCTCTTTTCCATTTGTTGAAATGTATTCAGAATTTTTTTTAGGGCAAAAAATATATTTTCTTTGGATTTTACTATTGTTGAGTATATCATTCATTTTAGTCTTTTGTTCATTATTTATAGGGTTTATTTTTATCAGGTCAATGTGACTTTGGCTTTTTATGTCTACATCCAGCATCCGCCCATCAACATAACAATCACTCTTTCCTTTCACCCAGTTTAGGTAATCAGTACTGTTTTTTCTCTATATACTGCTTGTCCGTTTGTCTGACAATGCCTCCTGTTTGAAACTTTTGTTAATCACTTTGTTTTGAACTTCACCATGTGTGAGGGCTCTTTATAAAAGACTGATGGATTTCTCACAAATTTCAGATTTTTCAAAAATCTGGCAAGCTTTAAAGAATAGTGATCCACACCAAAATGATTTACTGCATGTAAAAGTAGAGGTCATAATAAAAAAATCTATTCCATGTGACTATAGGCTGAAGGAGCAAGCTGACCTTGTAAGAACCTGTTTCCTTTACTCCATCTGCCACTAAAATGGGGTCAAGACTTATGCGGTTCTAAGCTTTAGAAAAGCAGCTCCCTTAAGTTGAATATCCTGTTATTAGTCGCTAATTACCTAAAACTTCATAAGTTTGTTAGTAGAAAAAAGGCTTAATGACATCTTGTTAGCAATGACCTTTTGAAAGTTGATTCTCTTTCAGAGTTTTGAAAATTAATGTAAAGTAACTAAAATTGTGCAGTTTGGAGGTACATTCCCGTACTGATGTCATGCTACTTCCCAATTCACCAAATTTCTACTTCATTTTTGTGACCACTTAAAAGATTTGTTACTGTTCCTGACTTTTGATTTTGTTTAGAACACAATGGTAGATCACATTATGGCATCAGTCATCATTAAGTAGATTGAAATATTCTATTACTACTTCCAAGCATCTTAACAAAAACACAAATAGCTAAAGTCATTTGAATGTTGAGTAGCCATGAAACATAGGTCACCACTTTTTAGATTAGTCTTTGGATAATCAACCGAGCACCAAGAGCTCCACACATCAGAGTTAACTTAAAGCATTAAGCTTTAAGCTCTGAAGCAGAAACATGAGGACCAACAACACAAAATAATATGTTTGGTTTTGTGTTAAGTGATCATTATTAAAATAAGTCAGCAAAATATTTCTGATTGGATGTCAGTTACTTAAATCCAGTTTGTTTTTTAGCTCATGTGGGTCAGCAAGCTAACCTTTAGCTAACTGTGAGATGTGAAGGTTAACTTTCATGCTATTACCCTGGCTACATCCCAGTAGCCCCAGAATTTGGACACATCCATTGTAACTAGACTGCAGCAAGACTTGTATTTTAGATGAGCAACATCTCCACCTGAATTTTGATCTCCTTTGAATTTTCATTAAAATGGCCATAGAAAGAACTGGCAATACTACAATTATGTGAATCAGAATCAGTTGTGTTAACAAACTATACTCTGTATCACTAGTCATAATTCAATTAACACAAGGAAGGATCAAATCTCTCTAACTGTTATAACTAGAGGTTAGGTGCAATTTCTTCTAAAAGCATATTTGCTCTTTTCAGGTTACCTTTACTAGGATATTGTCCGTTCTTTGTAAATTAAGGCGTAACCGTTTTTTCACCTTTGCTTTGAGAAAATACCTCTTATCATTACTTATGTCTGGGAAGTGGAAACTCAGATACAGAGTAATATTACACCCAACACTGAATTTCTTCAGTTATTGTATTAGTGGGCTAACTATTAGAAATACCAATCAACAAGGATGTATTGCTTCGCATTTTCATGTATATTTGTCTGTGAATATGTTCCAAAATAAATATAAGTCCAATTGATAAAGTGAAAAGAAGAATCTAATGACTAAAATGTTTACAAAGCGTGGGATACATACACTTTATAATGGATTTTTGGGGTTGAGGTGTGTGAGAAACCTTCCCAAATCTGGATCGTTTCAGGTAATTATTCTGATTAATTCTGACTTCCTGTACCTGCAGCCAAGTCCCAGAACCTTTGAAAAGTTTAAATAAAAAGTGTAGAACTTAAAACACATCCAAGACTTTTCAAAATCAATTTCTCCCTTCTGGTATCAAAACAATAAAAGCTACAGCTCTTCCTGTCGGTTTGCATTTAAAAAGAGGATGGGAAGATGCAACTCAGAAAGTGGAAAAAAATTTTATTCACCAAAATACATTCAGAAAATCTTTGCGAAAGCGGCTGCTTTACAGGCAACATCGTTCGTGCTGAGTCAATTTGAAAAAGTTGATATGAAATGATGAGAGTTGACAGTTTAGAGAAAAGTTCAATATTGTCAGTATGATCTCTGCAGTTAATTGGATGTTCTTTGCAGCCTGTACACAGTGGCAGTGTGGACAGGTGCACCAGGATGGTCCGACGCGATCCATTGTTAGACATTGACTGCCTGACACACAGACGGGTAGTGGGGCTAAATCCCAATGATCCTAATTGGATTTTAGAGACTGATTGACATGCAGTCCGGTTCCACTGTATTTTTGGCATTCCACATGCAAGGAGGATCTAGTCCATCTCCCATGCAAAGAATAGTAAATACAAGGGGCTTTGTGTCAGAATCCCATGTAATGTCAACAAGGTGGCGGCTGGCTCAGATTAGAAAGAATTAAGCGGAACAACAAACTGTTTTTGTTAGATTTGTGTCTTTATGTATATATTTAGTGCATGAACCACACAAGAAGGTGACTTTACGGAAATATAAGAGTAACAGAAGCTCTGCATCAGGGCCTTTTGCAAAATTTTCTGGTCTCTCTTGAATTGGAGCAAGTGACCTTGCTGTACCTCTACTCTGCTGAGATCAATACTTTCCCAGGATTTTACAGCAACATGCTTTGATGTTCCCTATCCGAAGTAAAAAGAGGGGAAAAGGGCCAGGAGCAAATAAAATGAGAAAATCCAAGATGGGAAGGAGAGTGCAAGGAATGAGAGTTAAGGTGGGGTGAAGGAGGAATATATGGAGAGGAAGAAAGAGGGAAACGGCATGAGAGGGATAAGATGTACATCCGGGGAGAAAGAAGAGAAGACAGGCGAAGGGGCAAATGGAGCTGAATGGATAGAAAGAAGGAGGGAGCAAAGATGGGAACAGTGATCTGTCAAAGCAGGCAGACTTCTTCTCCGCCCAGTAATCTGAGGTACAGTGTTTGTTTATCCTCTGTCCTCATTTAGACACAGGGACAGACCTGGGGTGGGAGGGGAGGCTGTTGGCCATCTCAGCAAGCCCATTTCCCCAACCCCTATTGTGTAGTGAATACAAAATAGTATTTGGCTAACCAGAAAACCCTCCCTGAGGTTTCTTTGGTGACAACTGAAATACAGATACAGGGCTCATTCAGGACACTTTCCCATGCAGGGAACAAATGATTAACATTCTCAGAATTCTCCAAATCTTTTATTCAGATAGTCAAGGCTGACTGTATCTGCAAAGTCTGAAAGCATATCCAAAATCCTCTACTTGTGTTTTCTGAGGCTGTCTGTGCTGCGACAGCGTCTGATTCTCCTCCGTGAGCCAACAGAAACATCTCAATCCCACACACTTAACACTCACACAAAAGAGGTGATGCGAAGGGACACGAGCGCGCGAGCGTGCACGATGACGAGTATGTGTTTTGGTCTATTCAGGCTTGGCCCTGTCTTTTATAGCTTAGGTGAGTGGGGCTCAGCTCAATAGATGCGACTGGGCTCAGAGTTGTACCCTTTCTCATCTTTTCTTCCACTCACAAAAAACAGGGAGAACTCAGGACAAAAGATCCAATTACATGGCAGTAAAAGCAAAAGAAACAAACCCAGAAGTTGAGCTCACAAAATGTGCCCACGCGGACATGGACTCTAGCAAATACACGCTCACACTACCATGCACCCACACACCCCCACACACACACACACCCCTACACACACCGACAGTTTAACACGCTCCACGAGTAGCAAAGAAAATGGGAAAATAAAGAAAATCTCTTGTTACAGACAAATTACACATTCGTTCTGCAGGGCATTAATGTATTATTAACACGGATAAATATAAAACGGTTTAGTCAACAATGACTTAAGGAACCAAATTCAACCTTATTACTGATGCAGTATAAAAAGTTAAAACATTCAAAGAGAAGGGAAATAAATGTGTAAAAACAAAAAAACAGCTAATTAAAAGCAAATATGAAGTAAGCACAGAAAGAAAGGAAAAATGTGTTTGATTGATTACTTTATTTTTGTCTCAATGTTTTTCAGAAATAATTTTTAGACTTTTGGAAGGTTTATTTTTCCCTTTAAATGGTGTGACATTGGTGAGGAAGACGCAGTTGTGAGTCGAGCTGCGGAGTTAACTATGTGGGCTGCACTCATAAAAAACTTGCCAAATCCTCTCCGTCAATGCCAAAATGCTTATTCAGCTATTGACTTTTGTTTGGTGTAATTTAGAAGTAGGCAAAAAGACAACTTCAATAATTCATAGAGAAACAGAAAATGTAAGATTCAATAAGACAGTCAATACATGAGGGTTAAGAGGCAAAATGTGGGGCATCATGATTTAAGAATCTTTGTAAGATGGAGCAGAGATTGCAAACAGTTATGTGAACTTGATTTGCATTATTTTCTGATTCTAACTCACATTTTCTAAGAGAATTTAGTGCACAGTTTGACAATGTAATCTTACTAGTTATTATTAATGTATTTTAAGTTTGGATTTAAATCAATTATATATTAGAAGCAAGTAATTTCATTTGAAAATGTATGTGATTATTACTGAAACCATTAAATACAGAAAGAAAATGTCATGGTAAACATTTTTTGTCCACATCAATCAATAATTAAAGTTTGTAGAATTGAAACATATTGGTAATTTACAACTATATCCACGTGGCAAACGCGGGTCTTAGTGATGCATGGGAAAACCATATAAAAATGACAAAAGCCTGGCACCTCCTTTCCATGCTAATCACTAGCTTGGTCACAAACTGTTGTGGGATGGCATCCTATTCTTCAACCAGCATTTTCCACAAGTCGTTCTGTCACAAAGAACACACCCAAAATGATCCCACAACAGTTTAATGGCTTTGAGGATTTGCTATTCCATTCTCTCCACTCCTGGTAGGCTCTGATATGACCACACTATCACACTAACTTCACTAATTTGTATTGGCAAAGAGGGTTTACCAAGGAAACCACCAACTGAACTCTCCTCCTCAAACCACAAATGCATTTTCCTTTCAAATATGCCATTGAAAAGGACAAAAAACAGCTTTCTGATAGAATGAGATGAATTGTCATAATACTTAGTAAATATAAAGATCCTTACATTTTATTCAAATTCTATATCTAGAATAACTAAAAATAAACTTATTGTACAACTTGCTATTCCATTCATACAAAAATCAGATTTAAAGTGGTAAACAAACGTGAAATTGAAATATGTATTTTAAGGACATTTTTCAAGAACAACTTTTTGGAATCACAACAAAAGACATGTTTGTGGTTGAAAGATATTTTTGGAAACATGCGAAAGTTGATGTTTTTTAAGATGACTAAATGGAGCAATATGAGCTTATGCCAGTCTGAGTGGTTGTTCTGCTGGTTTATTTTGCCTCTGTGTTCAGTGGCAGACCCACTGACTAGCTACAAAAAAAAAACTGTTGCAAAAAAAAGACAAGAAAAATTTCTCGAGACAGCGAGAGAGAGCCTTGCAAAATGTTCTCTCACTTAGTCACTGCCGAGTAGCCATGGCATCACACACACACTTACACACGCGAGCGCGCGCACACATTAAAAACACACATGCATTGTCTATGAACCTAGTAAAGTGGCTCATAGACAGTTAGTACTGTTAAGGACAGAAACCGCTACATACAATGCCTTGCAACAAGTACCATGTCAATTGCATTTGTATTTTGTTTTGTCATGTTACAATGGAGCAATTAAAGGAAAAGGAACATGGTGTTCAATTGCTTTTTTTTCTTCCATAAAACCTTGCAAAATGTCTCTTGCATTTGTATTCAGTCAATACTTTGCAGTCACCATTCAAGAGTTTCAGGGTTTTTTCCATAACATTTTTGCAATATTCAGAATTTTTAAGAAGCACATCATTACATTTTAATTTATTGTTTCAGTTGTATTAAACACTGACTTAATAAATAAAAAGTGTTTTTTTTCCACACATTTTTAAACAGGAACCTATTAAGTTGCTGAATAGACAAAAAGAGGAAAAGAATAGAATATGTGAAACATTTAATCGCCATAGAAACTATAATTTAAGTTAAGGACTAACTCAAAAACACACTATAAAAATAAAAACAACTTTAAATATCCCTGGGAGGGTTAGAATTCAAACAGGATGACTGGTAACTGCATATTACACAAAAACACTAACAGACTTCTTGTTAAAGTGCACCTCTAAATGGGAGGTTATTGTTGTTCTCAAAGACACATTAAAATTAGCTCCATAAAGAAGTCAAGAAAGCCCTTATCATCAACTATTGTCATTGGTACCACGTCTCTATCTATGACGTTAAAACCTTTCATTTTATTTTTTTTTGCTTAATGCATCTCTGATTTATGCAGTGTCAGCACTAAGTTTGAGTTGAGATTTTGATGCTGTCTAATGCAGCTCGGCTGAATGAGCGCTATGATAACTTAAGGAGATTTCCGAGTGTTTACATTTCAAAACATCACCACTTGTAGTGAATTTTGCATCGGTGTCATCATTAAATGGAGTACAATAATTCCACATCTGACACCGTTTGGACCGTTTCACTTTCCTCCATAGGATACATCTGCCACGATTGTTTCTCTTTCAACCATCAACTGACTCAGCTTAAAAATGAGATGCAGCGCCCTCTTCTGGATGGTGGCCTCACTACAATCCTGAAAGGATGTCTAGCTAACATTATCTGTTTATAAAATAGAACAAATTTTTTACCTAATAAACCAATACATAAGTGCACCTATAGACAACAGGTATATATCCAACACAGAGATCCAGTCACATAAAAAAAATAATTACTTGTGTTTAGCTCAATCTAGCTTCCAATCAACAATATCTCTGCTGCTAAAAAAAACCCCAAAACATTTTCATGTCATGATGCTACTGCCACTATGTATCACTGTGGAAATAGCATGTTAGAGTGATTTGTTTACGCAAAATTTTATTTAGGAGTGTCAAAGTAAAGGAGGATAAAAACATCTGCATGCCACACTTCTCAGATTTTGATTTGCAAAACAAGTTGAAAACCATGTATTCTTTTCCTTCCATGTCACAGGTATTCTCTAGTTTGTTTTGGAGTGTCACAGTAAACTTTGTCCATGTGATAAAAAGCAAAGTAAAGTTTATAAAGGCACAGTATGCTGCATCTAGGGGAACGACATATGCACATGCTGTGAGTTAAATGGCGTGTCTCAGATGTGCGAAACAAGTAGTGTGAGCACAGCTTCTGTAAATAGATACTTACAGGACAGGGAGTGTCCTCCTTTGGGCAGGTACTCATACAGCAAGGGGTTATCATCTCCCATCATCTCAGCCCGCAGCGACAGCAGGCTGTTCTTACTCATCAGCGCTGCCTTCAGATTGGCTACGGATGAGATGCCTCCGCCTCCCGTCCCTCCGCTGGCCTCCTCCGATTCGTTGGCGCCCAGGAAGCCCGACTCTGTGGCGAGAGTCTCTTCCTGCTTGAGGAAGAAATCGAGGCGCTCCCCGCGGCTGTCTGAGCTGTTAGGTTCGGTCACGTCAGCCCCTGAACAGAAAAAAAGATTGGTAACAAAGGATGAATATGCAGATCTGACTCAGTGACTCGAAATGTTTTTAGTGTCTGAAAAAGAAATTTAATAATGTTTGATGTCTCCCAGAGAACACTGATAATTAATTTCAGGGATTACACGCTTCTCTACAGGCTGAAAATCCTGTCACTCTTGACAAAGCGGATGAAAAAGGCATGTTAAACCCCCCAAAAACTCTTACAATATGCTCATGAAGTTGTCACTTTGGCAGTTTAAGGGCTTTGACCTGATGATGGAAACAGCTGAAGTGCAAAATGCAAAAAAAAAAAAAAGAATAAAATCAACATATACACACAGAGGTTTCAGAACCAAGTACCAAAGCGTCACAGCTCTGATTCATCTCCCTCTCTGCTTGACTCCCTAACATATCTCATCATTACCAGTCAACACTAAAAACAAGGAGATCATAAAGAGACAGTAAGAGAGAGTGCAAGAGAGAGAGAGAGAAAAGGCAGAGACAGCCAAAGCGTGCTTGTGTGTTTGTTGCGTCTGCATGTGCGCATTTAACTATCGGAGTCACTGAAAGCAGGGAGACGCTGTCAACCGTAGACGTTTCACTGTAGATCTACGAGACTGTCAGACAACACTGCTGACAACAGCGCACCAAACACACATGCACACACAAATCTGCAGACATACACTGTCTTCTAATTGACATTTACCTGATGCAAGGTTGCTTTCTGTTAGAGGGAGAAAAATACAGAAGACACATCGCTAACTTAGAGACTTTGAAGGAAAAGATTGTCTACATCTAAAGCAAACAGACATCTGAGCGATAATGCAGATTTGCCTTAAAGGGGGTGGGAGGTGGTGCATAATGATGTGTGACTGCTCCTAACAGAAAGCTTCAGAAATCCTGGTATGCAGTGACTTGCAAAAGTATACATACCCCATTGATTTTAGTGTTACAACCCCAAACTTTTTCAGTTTTAAAGATGAAAGATAAAATGCCTTCAGCACAAAAAAGTATGGTAGTCCAGTTACCTTCTACTTAAGCACTTAGAAAAGTCTAAAAAGTGTGGTGTGCTTTTATACCCAGCACCATTTATTCAATGCCTCTGTGGAAAATCCAATGCAGACAATTGCATTCAGGGTCCATCTACTGAAAATGGAAATAGAAAAAAAATATCCCAAGATATGACTGTTTACCTAAATTTACTGACTGGGAATAGAGAGCAGCAATTAGAGAAGAAGCCAAAAGACCTTTAGTTATTTTGAAGGAGGTACAAATATCCACAGCTCAGGTGGGTTAATCTGTCAAAAGGAAAACTATTAGTCATACAAGAGAGGCGAGAAGAAAGGCATTGACTGATGTTTGCTGCCATAAATGGGATGGAAATAGGAGACCAAAATGTTGATCTAAAGCGTAGAGAAACCATACAGTGAAAAAGGTGGTGGTAGCAGCATCATTCTGTGGGGAAAGGGAAGCTGGTTGGAGTAAAAATACAGGACATTGCTGAAAGAAAACTACAGGCTGAAAGCACTTCGAAGTGATTCGAACTGAGGCAGTGATAGAGCTAAAATGGAACAGTTTCATCAATGTGTTAGATTAAAATTCAAACTTAAATCCAACTCAAAATATGTGACAAACTTGGAGGCTGATGTGCAGATACTCTCCTTCCAATCTGACTGAACTTGAGATTTTTTTTGCAAAGAAAACGGGCAAACATTTCCGCCTTCAGATATGTAAAGCTGTTAGAGAATTACAGCCCAAAAAGACCTGCGGCTGCAATAGCAGCAGAAGGTGGTTCTTCAAAGTATTAACTCTGGCCTGCTGAATAAAAATGCTTCCCGCTGTTTCTTAGATTTTTATTGGAGAGCAAGTCTAAAATCCTGTGCGATTTTCTCTCGACTGCACAATTATGCATTACTTTTTGCTGGTCTATCACACACAATCCCATTTAAATAAATTGAAATGTGCGGTTGTCACATAACAGACAATTGAAATTTCACTTGCAGCAAATGAGGAATAAATAAAGCGAAGGAAAACACCAGTTTGATGAAGGAGCATGCAAAACAGAAATGAGCAGTAAAGAAAATGAAAGTGTCTCTTCCAACTACGTTGAGCTTGGGTAAAAGTGTCTGCTGTGCAGCTCAGAGCTGCTGCCTACTGCAGGGGGAATCAAGGTGGTCAAGGTGACAGAAACAGTAGTTTTCCTGCACGTCTGGAATACCGATGGGTCTACAGAATTCATGCACACACAAAATCAGACATTTTTCATGGCACTCAGATCAGCCCTGAGGATGAATATCCTGCTTGTATGCATGTACATAGATTTGAGCAATCTTGAGATCACAATTAGATATAGTGGCTGGAAGAAGAAAATGAGCTGTGACAAATAAGAGTGACATCCATATAAAGCTGTCTGTTCCCCCATTCAACTATCAGACTCATCAGATGATAGGAAAAAAAGGAGATATAGAACTAAAGCAGAGGAATAGAGAGAAGGCAGATAAAGCAAAAAAAATGTAGGGGAGAGAAGAAAGCGGGGGAGTAGAGCTAGGGAGGAGGCACAAAAAAACATACTTGCATGCATCCACACACACACACAAATCCATCCCACCTGCACTCACACCCACACAAACACACAAAGTTAATTAAGAAGGGGGTGTAGGGGTTGGCGCAAGGGGCACGAGGTGCAGGAATTCATTAGAGCTCTGCCCCCTCCTTCAGTGGGCAGCCCAGCAGCCAAAGGAGTCAATCAATAACATAGATCTGCTGTTGGCCAACAACAACAATACACACACAGAGAGAGCAAAGGGAGGATGACAATTGGAGGGAGAAGACGGGAAGGAGGCAGAGAAAAGAGCATCATCTCTGACCCCCATGTGTCCCACCACTCATCTGTTTATTGGACGACTAAATGAACCCTGACCAGTCTTTCCAGCGTCTTCGGAAAGACGAACATCCACAGATGGAACATGTCAGCCCTCCTCGCAGCCATACAGTAACAATGAATCAATCACAAGACGCTCAATTTAGTCTTATGGAAAATAGGTCATGTCAGGAATGTCAAACTTGCTTTAAAAAACGGTGTACATTTGACTGGAAGGGATATGTTGTACAGCAGAGTTTATGTTTTTTAAGAGTGCAGGTGAGCCTCAACAAAAAAAAGCTCTTATTTCAGTTATTTAGTTTAGATTAATCACTCAGAGATATGTGTTTCACACACAGAAGGTCATCACTTAAGAAGCTGCGTGCTGTATCCAAAGGTTTTAATGGGAAGTTGATTGGAAGGAAAAAGTGTAGTTGAAAAATATATTTTTTAAGAGTTTTATGGACAATCACAAGATGTGAATAATAACATGGAGCTCCAAAAGGCCCTACACACATAGATATCCAGGACACGGGCTCCTTGTGCTAACATATTCCTGAACCACAGATAATGTCACAAACACCTTAACCTAAGGAGGAAACGGGCTGGTCTGCTGCTCAGCTGCCATTTTTCATTCATTTTTTATGTTGCAGAGTGGAGAAGCACACAGTCCAAATTGATTGAGGCTCAATATGAAGTTTCTAGAGTCAGTGATGATTGGGGAGCCGAGGCCTCTGCTGGTTTTGGTTCATGTGAAAAGTCAGAACGGCCGGCAACTGAGATATTTTAGAACACTTCATGAGAAGGTGGAGATGCTGAATTAATTTGCCAGCACACACTGCAAAACGTACAATTTATGCTGTAATGACCAAGGTTTACTGTCTTTGCTAGACAGTAAACTCACCTGAGCTACACTGAACAAATCTATGGATTTGGCAAGAGAAGGACAGCAAGCAAACTAAAAGAGTCCCAACAAAGTATTGAGTGCATGCACTGTACAGTATATGGATATGCTTTCAATAAGTGGACAAAAGTGTGAAGTAAAACATATTTTTATTGGCATGGTGCAATATTTTAATATTCTGAGGATAGAAATTTGTTTTGTATTAGCTGTTAATCACAATTATCAAAAATGATTGGAAGTGTGTCACTCTTTGTGTAATGAATCTACATGTCAGCCTTTAAGCAAACTTTTCAAAGATGTTCTAATTTATTGATGTAGACCTATAAATAGATACCCACACATCCAAGACTTGGGCCAGAATGAAAAAAGGTAATTGAGCCAAATGCAAACAGACTTTAAAAACACTTAATCAAAATATACCCTGTAATCCCCACTTAAACATTGAGCTTTGACTGGCCTGTGCTGATGGTGTTATCCTTGAACAGCCCTCTGCTCGGACAGATAATATCATTTACGGCACCAGAAACAAGTCACAACT
Organism: Phalloptychus januarius; assembly: GCA_902982915.1. Taxonomy (NCBI): domain Eukaryota; kingdom Metazoa; phylum Chordata; class Actinopteri; order Cyprinodontiformes; family Poeciliidae; genus Phalloptychus; species Phalloptychus januarius. The sequence continues at coordinate 983,535 of CADWAE010000201.1, read as the reverse complement.
AATCCCGAGCTTCCATTCTATGGATTTCATCATTCCTGCGCCTGGTTTGGTTTTCATCGAGGATTTGCAGACACACAAAACGTGGCGTCTTTCAATCGCAATAGGTTTATCTCGTGTTGTAGAGACACTGTGGTTACATCATTCCTTCATGCACAATATGCTCAGTGTCATGAGACAACCTATGAATTTCAATAGCAAGAGATATGCCTTTGAACTACATGGTCAGATTCCCCCCCAAAAAACAAAGACATTTTCTTCATCATTTTCTTCCCGCTCTCAGTTCCTTTCTTCTGCTTTTACACTGAAGCAGTTTCTGTACAGTGGAAAGAATTTTCATTTTCCCCTTCATAAAAGAGTCCGAATAATTTAGATTTCTGCTTTCTGAAGAGATCCTCCGTTTAATTTGGTTGCCATGGCAGCCGGGCACCCTTGGCTTCAACATTTATGCTAAATAAAACCCCCTTTTTTTTAAAAAAAAAAAAAAAAGGAGAGACAAATATGTAGAAATGGTGATTTTCTTTGTTAATGCGAGCGACGCTGTAAGCTATGTCAGAGCCGAGTGTGAAAAAAAGGACTGAGACTAGGAATAAAAGATGTACGTTTGACTGTACTTTATACGTGTTGTGAGGAATACTGAGTTATGGCTAATGGATAGAGGATGTAGTTTTATATGCTATGGTTGGAGGCTGCACTGTATGTCTCATTGATGTGTGCGTGTGTGTGTCTGTGTCAGGGGTGGTGTGTTGTTACAGTGAAACACTTTGAGGCAGTAAAAAGGAGGTGAGGAAGGCCTGTAAGGGGAGGAATAGGTCAGCTGGCCCAGTTTGACCTCCGATCTTCTGTTCTGATTATTTGAACTTAACGCTGTCGGCTGAGAGAGTTTCTATTTTAACAAAAATACACCCGCTGACGGATCAACCCCCTAACACACATATCTACTACTTTCCCACAAAAACAGACACTTGTGACCTGGTTGTTTATGGACAGCACCTCAAAAGACACAGACAGCAGAGAGAATAATTCTTAATCTAATTAATGTTATCAGTAGATACATTTATGATGAAGTCATTCAAATGAAATACACACTAAACATTTATGACACTTGGTGCACACTTAAAACTAAATTAAATCAATGGGATTTTAACTCACTTTTTTACAATGTGTTTATGCAGTTTGATTTTCAGTTCTTTCCATAAATTCTCAATTGGGTTCAAGTGAAAAGATTCAGATTCTTCACAAAATGTCTCCATCCATCCTCCCTTGAACTACCAGAAATCTGCTGGTACCGTGTTATACTGAAAAACAGCCCCAATCCCTGATGTTCCCACCTCTAAACATCATCGTAGCTGTGGTCGTTTTTGAGGGTGATATGTCTTCAGTACTTATTTCTTGAGTTATTCAACTTTATGCACTTTTATGCTTAGATTATTTTTACCAAGTGGATTACTTACTGACTGTCTGAATGACTTGCTACTTGTATCATTTTTCTATTTACAATAACTACAGAGTATAATATTTCTAGTGCTATTTCTACTTCTAATAACTGCACAGTGTTTTCATGTTCTAGTCGTGTACAGTATATTATTATTCTTATTGTTAATCTTGTTTTTTCTTTGAATATATATTTTCAACACTTTTGTAACTTTTGTGTAAACTATCATAGTGACTTTTTTTCTATTATATTATATTCTATTACAAATATATCTACTGAGAAATACATTGCTGCATTCAATACTTATTTTATCCGCCGTACAAAAAAAAAGGTTCCTGCCATCAAATCAACAGAGACAGTAGCCAAACACAATTGAGAGAAAAAAAGTCTAGGGTGGTTAGGCAACGAGTTACTGAGGCTTGTCGACCACAAGAGAGCTGTCAGAAAAGAAAGCAGGGCCCTGTGTGCATGTTTGTAGGGTGAGTGCAAACAAAGGAGAAAGACTCTCACTGAGGATATTTGTAAGTAAATGTGTGTGACGGTGAAGGACAGAGAAAGAAGCCTTGCCTCAAGTTGTGTGGGTTAATGGCTTGGGCAGCCAAGAGTTAGAACGAGGACAGGGGACTACAAGACTCCACTGTGTTGCACGCGCGACATCACAACATTTCGTCGTCACTTTTTTTAGTGCGATGGACGTGCGGCCAAGGTGCGTTTGTTCAGGAGAGGTGGAGAGGGGAGGGAAGGTGAAACTTGCTTCCTCAGCATGCCAGAGTTTGAGAGGGTAAAAAAGTAATTTCAGCTGAGAAGGGGGAGTGAGGCACTAAAACAGCTCAAGAATTCAGAGGCAATTTAAAAAGCAGTGTGGGAGAGGGGAATGAAAAAAATGCTGGGTTAAAAAGGAGGGAGGATGGAAAGTAAAAAAGAAGGCTGTTATTCTCTTCTCCCTCTGTTGTTTTTAGGGACTAGTCGGGCCACAACCTCCTGGAGAGATAGGGAAGGGTGGGTGGTGGTGATGGTGGTGGTAGGGAGGGCGAGCATAAATCAAGCATGGCCTGAAGGCTTTAGAGGGAGGGAGGGACAGAGGAAAGAAAGTGGTAAAGGACAGTGGAGAGGGATACGATGGTGCTGGTAGTGATGGTGGTACTGCTGCTGGGGGCTCTAAAGAAAAAAAAAGAGAGTGTGGGTGGAGGGGAGGAGAGGAGAAGAGAGGAGCAGGATTGCAAAAGTGGTGGGGCGAGAGGTGAGCGGTGGGGTGATGGAGTGTGGGTGGATGGGTAAGTGAAGGGGAGGCAAGGAGAGGTGAGGGGGAGGTTACAGAGGCTGTGGGAGGGAGGGCAGTGAGTGAAAGGACTTTTACAGTACATCCAGCAACTAAATATGAAAAAGTCTTTCATCTCTGTGTTTAATTCCATGTCTACATTAATGTGGCAAAGCATGTTATGAATATGTAAGACAAAGCTTTGGAAAAGTATTCATACACTTTGAACTTTTTTTGCATTTGTTATGCCAGAACCACAAACCGAAATCCATTTTTGTGGGGATTTTATGAGACAGACTCACAACATTAGTATACAATTATTCAGTGGAACAAAATGAATAATGATTTTTGTTTTTATCTATATATAAAAACCCAACAAGTGTGGCTTGGATTATTCTTCTGTACTCTGACATGCCTAGATAAAATGAGTTCATGCTTTCAAGTTATCAAACAGGTGAATAGAGTTCATGTTTGTAAGAGGAAATCCTGCTGGGTAGGTAACACACCAAACAAGTACATGTGCTAAAAGATGTTCTGCTCAGATGAGACCAACATTTAACTTTACAGCCTACATGGAAAATATTATGTGTGTCAAAAAACAAATACTAAATATCGTCCTGAACTCACCATCCCTGAAGTGAATAACTTAGAATTTTTATTTTCTTTTCTCAATTAAGAAACTACCTTCTTGTACTAGAGGCAGAGTTCGTGTTTGTTTTCAGTCAGGGAGTAATGTCCAATCATTTCAAACAAAACAACCAATCACAGCCACAAAGCAAACACAGCTGTAGGTTTCATATTTCACACCTGCAAATTGTAAAAAGGATTTGCAGAATTTTCGGACTCAAATGCGAGTCTTTGTAGGTTAATAGGTTAATTATGAACCTCTTAGCTGACCAGCTTTCTCTAATTCTCCTAATCAGTCAGAACCCTCAATGAGTCTGTTTCACTGGCGTCTGTCTGCTATGATCCACTCTGACAATTGTGTTTGAAATAAAGTTCTTCAACTACAAGCAAAATGCAAATTCTACGCCATATCTGTAAAAAAAAAAGTTTGTTGTACAGCTGAGACAAACTCCTTCGTGTTGCAAGAAGGCAATTATTAAGTGTGATGCAAACATCCCGCCTGGATTTTAAACAACTTTGCTCAGATACAGCATCCATCTTCATGCTGAAGAAGTTTCAGTACTTTTCATTACTATTATTGTTTATTAATCAATTCTTCACTCAAGTACTATTTGCTCATGCAACTTGCTGCTTCTTTCTGTCCCTTTTGCTTGGACCGAATTGAGCAAGAAGGCTTTTATTCACTCTGTTCCCTCTTCATTTAACGTGTTAAAAGAAACTTTTAGATTGACTGAACTCATCTTGTTTAAAATCTAAATGGCTGATTCTATGACATGCACCTCTTTTTTATAGTTTAACATTTTCTTTTAACTGCGTATTTTTATGTTCTGCATTTGTTGCTGCCTCTTGGAATACCTTGAAAAATAGTTTTTTAATCTCAGTGGTTTTTTTACGGAAGAGGATTAGGGCCACTGAGAAAAAAAATTATAATTCTGACTTTAATCTCATAATTCTGAGAAAAAAGTCAGAATTCTGTTTTGTTTTATTGCCCTGAACCAATAACATGGTTCAGGATATGGGTCTGTTTCATAATGCAGGGATGATACAAATACAGGTCAAATTATGTTGGCTATTCTGAGATTAAAGTCAGAATTCTGACTTTTTTCTCAGAATTCTGAGATTAAAGTCAGAACTGTTTTATTTATTTTTCCAGTGGCCGTAATCCTCTTCCGTAGTTTTTTAATCTGGTAAAATAAAGGTTAAAAAATAAAATGAGCAGAGAAGAGACAAATGAACAGGAAGCACATGGTTGTTTGCTTGTTTTTCCGAGGGGGAAGACCTGCAAAGACAAAAACCATAACCTGGAAATTTTCTTCTTCACCTGAAGGCGCACGCAAACATTTTTCTGTGTATATAGGTGAATTGAAAAACATGGTGGGGCTTCACGTGTGGTAATACAGGGGATTTTGTAGAACATCAAGTTTGTCCTCACTTAGCTGAGCACCTGTTTTAAATAGTAAATATTCATTGGGATCAATTGGATGGAGTTAGCAGTGTTCTGTGGCACCATGAGCAGGAATTTCAAATCTGTTTGATTAAATTGTTTCTTTATGAGAGTTGCATGAGAGTGATGTCATTGCTGTGATATTTTAGGTGCAATTGGACCGGTTCTGTAGAAGTGGTGCACATGTTTGGTTTACATGTTGTTTAAAAAGCTGCAGAGCTCATAGTGTGGAATTCTTTAAAATGTCCACAAAATCTGTGGTTGTCTGGCTCATCTACGGATCAAAATGAATGGTACAGTGTTGAATCTTGAGTGTTGAGCTCCAATCCTCCAATCCTGACAGTTTTAGTTGTGTCTCTGTTCCAGCAGAGCTGCATTAAATGGTCCAACTACCTCCTCAGGTGTGTTGTTTCTAGCATCTCACACCAGTTATTAGCTTGTTTCAGTGTGGCAGCATTACAAAACAGCGTCACGGTGTGTATTTTATAGACAATGTAGCCTCCTCTTGAGCACTGATGTGCTGCAACTTTTAGATGTCACCCTGTTTCAGCCTACCTGGCATAAATACCTGACTTTATGCCAGGTAAAGGATGCAATAAGGGTCTGTAGAGACTGCAAATGTTGCAGAACAACGGCCCTTGAGGACTGCAGTTTGAAACCCCTGAAAAAGACCCTCAACTTGCCAAGTTATCAAGCTGAAGTCACTCAATCATTCAATTTCCTGATAGGCTGCATCTCTACATATTGATTTATTTGATGGCTGAATGAAACAGGGAAAACATCACTGTTCATAGAGTTAAACACTAGCTTCCATGGCCTATGAGCCGGTTTATTACCCATACAGTGAACTGAACCAGTAAAATATGTAACTGAAATGAACTTATCAGAGTGTTAGAGGGGCCATTAAAGAGGTGACAGGACTCGGGAAATTAATTTGACTACCTGAGTCACTTCACAGATGCTTGAAGTAATATAACAACTCTGTTGAGGCCATAAAGCACACAAGTATTTCTTTTTACAGTTTACCTGTTTAAGTCTCAATGAGGTGACATAAAAACACAAACCTATACACGTTTTCACAATTAACCACCCTGCTGTTGACGGGGTGAGGTGGGAGGGTTAACGTGAGCAAGTGAATGAGTGAAGGAAGGGAGGGGAGGAAGAGTGGGTGAGTGCGTGGGGGATGGAGGATTGCAGGGCTCAAGGTAATCTGGGGAGTTAATGCAGCTTAGAGGGACTGAGAGGAGTGGGAGGGAGGCAGAGAGAGGCAGAGAGGGGAGTGATGGCAGTTAGAGAGAACGAATATAAAAATAATAGGGTCAGCAGGGAAAGAGCGGGAGCGAGGAATAAATGAAGATGTATCAGAAACAAAAGCCAAAGCAACTAAGGGGGGAGAGAGGGAGGAGAAAAGAGAGAGGCAAACATAAAAAGCTGGTGAGATATGAACATGAGGCAGGAGGTGGGGGGCGCAGAGAGGCAGCAGAGTGAGTGTGTGAGATAAAGAGTGGGCTAATGAAAGGTAGGGTGAGGCTGAGCAGCGAGTTGGTGGGTAGGAGGGAAGTCAAAGGAGAGAAAACGACACAGAGCGGGGGAGAGGTCTGCATGGGGAAAGAATGCTGGGTGGGGAAGGAAGGCAGACACGCTGGGCTTTGTGCTGAGAGCAAAGAGAGACAGATTGAGAGATTGAGAGAGAAAAAGTAAAGTTATTTTCTGGCTTCTAGCGCAGGGGAGGACCCAGCGAACGAGCCCGAAAGCCCCATCCGACTCAGTCCAGGGTCGTTTTGAGGGTGAGGTTGGACACAAAGAGACAAAGAGGACGGATAATGGAAAGTAGATGAGGAAATCAACAAAGACTCCGGGTCTGATTGTTGCTTTGAGCCTGTGATGCGCGTCTTCATACACTGTTCACCTCACACTGACCATCTAAATAGCTTAACTTTAGTTGGAATTGCAGCTCAGAGGGAAATTAACAGGAGAAGAGAGAGAGCAAATATACAAAACACTAAATCAGTTCAATCGAGACAAACGTTACTACTTCTTTAAAATATTATTGTTAATAAAAATGCATGCAAGTAATAACTGAGTGTAACTGCACTCCTGTTTCATACTTTGGCTGAAATTAACTGTGATAACCAACGAGAAAAGAGGTATTGAAGGTAGTCGTCCTCCACAACTCTTATCCTGGAACCTGGGATGACCTCTCTGAACAACTGCAGCTACTTTCTGCAACTACTGTGAGTGTGTAAGGCTAATATTAGTTCCAGCACAGACTCCTCAAGAAACATTCTTCTTTCCAGGTTTGTATATTTTAAAACGGGTAGGGAGATAATGTGCATATTCCCATGAATGGGTGAAAACAGATTCTATCTTCTGCTGGGCACCAGCATGTTGGATTTAACAGGACAACTCAAAGTGTACAAAACAAGTAAAAACTCTAAAAGCAGTGTATGTGGCACACCGTCTACTGTGCCTCATAATAGTATAAAAGACGGTTACATTTCGTTGCATTAAAACAATTTGCTTCAATGTATCTTTAGGAATTTTATGTGACACACCCTGCCAAGTAAAAGTTTCCTCCAAAGCCTGATACTCCCACCACAGTCATTAACTTCAGGGACAGTGTCTCTACATAATTCGCAGAGTTAGTGTTCTACCCTGCTTTATCTGTGTGGCTGGAGCTGAGCTGCGGATTGCTGCAGCTCCTCCAGAGTTACCTCTCTTTGACCATGCTTTGTTTTGGTCTAAAACATCCAATCAAGGTAAAATACTGTAAAGGTAGAAGGTGGATTGAGATTGCAACTAGAGATGGACACTTACTATATGCACGTAACCATTGAGCTCTGAACATGAAACTGCTGTGACAATGAGCAAGAAACACTCCAAAATGCATAAAATCTTATCTGCATTTTCAAATTTTGTCAGATGAGAGATTAATTAAATAAAAAATTAACAATGCTTTCTTTCATCATATTTGTCTGTGTGTTTTTTCGCTATGTGAGCCATTCTGTGCAAGTATTTCCTGCAGGTGATTCTTTTTAAATCCAGATTTGGGTTGAAAGGTTTGCAGGTTTGATGACACCTATTTACAGCAGTCACTGTGCATCCTCTCACTTGACAAAAAAAATGTATATATAAAACATAACCTACTGAGATGTTTACTATATTCAAGTTTAAACATCGGTTTTTGGTAAAACTCCACACAGAACTCATTATAAGTGACTTTTCTCTTTTCTCGTTTTATTTCTACAGATATTCTTAAGAGTAGAATAGCTCCTCCACCAGTAAGGGCTTTCCTGTTAAATGTGCAAAAACACAACACATGAAGACTTTTCACTGCACTCTTACACTTCAGTCACAACAGGTGAGCGGAAAGTAGGCAACTAGTACAAAAGGTTCTCCCACAAGCAGTCAGTGTCACTCTGCTCTGTCCACTTAGGGACACAGGTTAGTAAGCCGGGGTTTATTATGTGTTCTCAGGAGAGCCTGAGCATGCTGGTGGGGCTGCCTGGTGGCCAGATAAGCTACTTCCTCCCTTCTCTTTGCTCATCTCTCCCATCTCTTAACATTAAGATTTTGCCTCTGTGTGCTTGTATCCCTGGCAACCTGCCTTCAACAATGGAGAGAGCTCTGGCCTCAGCATGGGAGGAGTACAGTGCCATTTAGAGGAAAACCGAGGAGTGAGGGAGATGGAAAACTGGCAGAGCAAAGGGACGGGTTGCACTGTTCCTCGTGCACACAAGTGTGGGGCACGAGGACGTAGCGGCGGGTTCAACAGGCGGGGGAAGTGAGAGAGAGATGAGATGTAGATTAGCTTGCCAAATCTGTGCTTGGTGCGTGCTAACTGGTTATAGATCAGAGGAGACCTGTCTGAATCTTGAGCTGAACAAATCTCAAGATGAAGCGGGGAAATTGGGCTTTAACCCTCAAACAAGTCGGCAATCCTCTCAAAGGTCTCAAGCCAACAAAACAGAAGGTCTCTCCACATTCAACCCTTGTTGCATAATCAGAATTTATTGTAACTCCAATTGTCCAAAAAAAAAAAGCCCATTACCGGCACTGATAAGCAAATCTTCTTCATCAAATGACTTATTTTTATATCCGCTAGATTTTGATTCAACATATGATTATCCGTCTCTCGTGGCACCTTGACTCAATAACACCTATACATTATAAGATTTTGATGAAGATCGGTACAAAATCACAACATGTGCACTGAGGAAGTCATCTTTACCTCCCCAACGCAGCCGAGCTGGGCTACTGAGATTAATTGCCAATGATCAAATCACCAGAAATTAAAGAGTGGACCACCACCCCGACTCCTCCTCTCTCACCTACACAACATCCTCCTCCCCTCTCCAGCTTTCCCCCGGAGTCAGATCCTATGGGGGCTGTGGGGGTGTGTGTGTGTGTGTGTGTGACAAGCTCATTCAAGGGTACAAACGTGTCATTTCCTCTTTCCCCAGAGTGGAGCACGGAGCACAGAAAGGCCTCGAAATGGAGCAAGGGGTCAGTCGAACAGCACAGGCATGTGCACAAAGCACACACACACAGTCAGCGCTGTAAGCAGAATCACTGATATCTCACCCAGCTTCTCCAGAATACTTCTCTCTCTGCTTCCTTCTCCCTCTCCAACTCTCTCATTAAGAAACCATTAGAGAGAGGGCCAGCAAGAGAACGCATGACCCCCTGTTGACCTCTGCAACACATCCCCAAGAGCGAGAGAAAGGGAGGCATGCTGGGACAGGAAGTAAGGGTAAAAATGTTATGGGAGTTAAAAAGAAGCATAAGGATTAAAAGCAGAAATATCAAATTTGACAGAAGATTTTAAAAAATGAGCAGCAGAAATATTTTTTTTCAAACTTTCACACCGTCAAAAAAATGACATCACTACATCACCGTACTGTTATAGTGAAACATTTCAGATATGGAGAGACGCTGTTTATGGTTGAGCGATCCTGAAGAAAAAAAGACAGTAGACGGAGGAGATGGAGGAGGTCCGTGGGTGTAATATTGGATGAGAGAGGTAGAAGGGCGTGCGATAAGTATGCAGTGACTTTAGGAGAAGGGGATAATTTGGGAGTGGAGGGGAAGACGGCTGGGCTGCTTCCTTAGCCGGACACAGGAATGTGGAGCGGGCGGATCCCAACGAGGGTGCGTGCGTGTTTCTGTGTGCTGGTGCGACTGTGCCAGACAGGAATCCCTAACCCCCACAGACCACGGCTCCTCTTATCAGGGCCCGAACAGAGGGGTATGAAGGAGGAGAGCGGGAAGAGGGTGCTATCAAACCCACCTCACACCACCCTGTTGCTGTCTCACTCCTCTGTCTAATAAAAACACGCAAAGAGACACACAAAAACTACACACTGAGGCTGGATGTTTCAAGGCCAGATGAACTATGGGGAAGCTATTAAAAAAATGAGAAAAAAATTGCCAGGGCCACAGTTACAGCCACCATGAAACCATGTTGTCTATGTCTCCACACTCAGCCCAAACAAACACACACACACTCATCAAATGCACTATATATCTGCCATGGTGTTATTGGAAGCAGTGTGGACTCTGAACTTTCTGGGGAACCTGATCTTCTTCTGCTACAAGATGAACTCTGTCTGTATGACTTACTCACTGAAAACTAAGTAAGGAGTAAGCTGAAAGGTTTGGAAATGAAATTTTAGTGCTAGATTTGGTGAGGCTGCGGTTCACCAACAAAATGCTCTTCGTTGAATGTAGCCTCCCTTTATGAGTATATCAGTGTATCGCTCAATAGTATATTAGTGAGGAAATAACAGGAAAGGGTGTAGACTGACAGGTGATATCAGGTAAATGGGCTGGGGAAGAAAAGAAATGAAGTGGAACAGGGTGAGGAATGGAAAAGTTGCACTTTCAAGAAATCACACTTCCTCTTTACGGTTAGGAATATGTACATATTTTTTCTCTTCAAAATCATTAGTTAATTGTTTAAAGGCAAATAAAAAGAATAAAAAGTCCTCAATGCAGGGGGGTCGGATCTCTTCTGACCTTTCTAATTACCATCAATGAAAGCCACTAGCACTGAAACATTTTTAAAAAAGAAAAATAGCCTAAAATGTATTGTTTAGAGAAGAGGTGTGAATTATGTTTAAATATAAACTGCTTGTTCTCTGTAAGTGATAATTTAATTTGCTGAATAAGTTAGTTTTGTTTTCTTTTTGTTGTTTTTTTAAGAAAACTGATGTACCAAGATGTGAAAAAAATATCTTAAAATCTCTCTTTTAATTTGGCTTAAAGGGTGAGATCACAAAATACTTGAACAACAGTAAGGTCAATTGAAAAGTCATTAACAAAAGCGAAGTTTTTTCTTGGGACCTAAAGAGAAATGATCAACACTCAGACCTTCACATTCAAAAACAGGTAAAAGCAATTACAAAGTCAGCCTTCTGTCATCTAATGAGCATTTCTAGGATGAAAGGACTAATGTCCCAGCAAGATCTAGAGAAACTCATTCACGGGTTTATCTTTAGATTAACAATATCTTCACAGGTCTGCCTAAAAAGTCAGTTAGACAGCTGAAACCAGAACCAACCAGAAGAAGCAACATTCAGTTTCTGTGCTCCACTAATCTGGAACAAACCTCCAGAAAACCACAAAACAGCTGAAACGCTATCTTCCTTCCAATGAAGGCTAAAACACAGCCGTTTGCCTTTGATTCAAAACAACTGGAACATGGATTAATATACTTGATGATGATTATTCTTTATGATTCTGATGATAACATATGACAAAATGTAGTGTTTGCTGTTTGTTTTATGTTTAGTTTGAGTATTAAGCATTTAAACTACATGCTTGTTGCTGAAATAAATTTGACTTGACTAGATAAGCATATTTATGTTTTTAAAGGGCCCAGTCAAAGTCTGAGCATAGATTTAGTTCATAATCTACAGATCTAAAAAAAACTGATGCTGAAAGACATTCTCCATCCAATCTGAATAAGCTTGAGTTATTTTGTGAGAAGGTTGAACCTCTAGCAGTGAAAAGTTGGTAAAGACAAACTATTGGCATGACACAATCTTTAGCTTTTCATTTACAAAAACTATTTAAAATTCTTTTTTTTCATTTCACAATTAAATGCTTCCATAAGACAGTGTATTACATAAAATCACATTAAATTACCATATACTTCACCTATTGGAATATCCCAATAACTAAGCAACGACTAATATAAGCAACAAGGTTGAAGAAGGGGTGACGTAAGGCATCTTGATGCTTAAAGTAAAACGGATTCAGTTCTTGTGATGTCTAACACAATGGTTACTATAATGTGTTGAGCTGAACCTCTAACTGAAAGTTCCACTTTTAAAAAAGGAAATAAAGGGGTAGAAAACTACTGATGGATGGAGGGGGGGAGTTGAACCCACCCACAGTCCTGCCCTTTATTTGGAGCCAATGTTAAACCATACGCAGACACACACACACACCCATACGCGCACGCGCATTGCATTGAAGAAGCAGCTGTAGCTTCAGTGTATGAAATGAGTGGAAACAGAAGTGACAGAGTGAACTGACAGGACGATAAAGAAGGTCCAAAGAGACTGAGGGAAGGAGGGATAGAGGAGAGAACGAGGGGATACATTGCTACTGAGGACAGATAGTGGCTTCTAGGACTGTCTTCAGCATCTCTGGAACTATCAAACCCAGAAAAGAACCGCACACAAATACACACACACACGCATACACAGCCCAAGCCATAATTGTCCCCTGTGGTGATTTTGGCCTCTCCCTCTTAGATTCTCATTCCTGTTGGCCAACTCTTCTGTATCTTTAACACTTTCTTTTTTTCTCCTTCTTGGACAAAGAGGAAGAGTGGTGGGGGCTGTCACAATGGAAGGAATGAGGGATGAAGGAGGGAGAGAGAGAGGTTTGAGGGAAGGAGGTGTGTGATGGTTAGTGGAAAGGGGGAATGAAGGGAGAAGAGAGGATGAATGTGCAAGAGGAAGGGAGTCTTTGCCCTCCAGCGGGAACACTCCCACAATTGTGTGCACATATGTGTGCATATGTGTGAGCTTTGTGACGGCCAAACTGACACACCCACGGGCTGTAGACCTCTATATCCTGTTCGGGCTGTTCGTTTGTCCAAACATCACGCCTCCCCCGCCCCTCTCTTCAACCCCCACTTCTCCTCTTCCTCCTTCTCGCTCCCCCTTTTCTAACTGGTCCGGTGAGGAGGGGAGGCCTCCAAGGGAGTGGGTACAGTAAATAGAACAAAGCCACCTTTCTAAAATAAACAAATCGGGGGAAGAGGAACTTCAGGTTGACTGAAACCGAGAGAGAAACAGAGCACAGACTGAGTGAGCTTCCTATAAAGCACTCTAAGATTAAACTTTTCCCTGCCAGGCGGCCTGCCGATGTGTGCAGTAGGTTTGCAGTTTGTCCTCAGCAAACTTGCTGAATGTTGGCTGAAGTGTGTTGTTCGCGTCTGCTGTGAGCTGGTAGATGTTTAAGCCTATCTGACCGTTGCAGAAGAGAAAAAGAAGCTTCTTAGGTCACATCACAGCACTTCGCTTATCTCCGGAAGACAAAGTCAATTATTGATCCCTTCTGAAGAGGGAATAAAGCTTATTGGGTCTATTTCAACCATCAGGATCTTTAAAATCACTGGGCATAGAAGATTTGATAATATTCCTATTCCTAAAAAACTAACCACCAAAGGGTACAAAGACAGAGATGAGTCGCTCAAAATTAAAATTTTGGCAGTCTTGTGCACTTATTTCTTCTAATTACCGCAGACCTTTTCAGATTTGTCACATAAGCTTTTGACCCTAACAGTTGCTCAAAAGGAACCAGATCAAAGGACTGGTTACCCTGATGATGTTTTTTATCCCCATCCATGAGCAGATTCTGCTAATTTTAGCTGAAAATTCTTTCAGGTTCATGTCCAAAAAGTCTGTGCTTTAATAAGCACTATAGCTGCAACTGATTGCTTAATAAATCATTGATTTAGGATTATTCACAAAGGTATGTTCTTAAATTGCTTTGTTTATGTTGATAATCAAAGTGAATTTCTAGATTTTTCATGCCTTTTTCTTTTTAAGATTCTGACATTTGAGTGCAATACCTTGAAAACACTTGAAGCTTATAATCTGTGTGTTCAAAAACTGTAAAATAGTCTGAGACTGAAGATAGCTTCCAACGTGGTAGTGCGATAAAGAGATTTTTGCTACTTTATCTAACAACTTTAGATCAGCTCTCTTTCAAAATCCATAACATCTAAATTTGTCAAATGAAGACTTGCTTGTCTTTCACTAAACACAGATCACTAAAGAGTTGACAATTGGTCAAAATGTGAACTTATCCATTTTTTAGTTTTAGATGGGCATTTTATAGCAATTTAAAGTTAACAGGGTTCCTTTAAACATAAATCAATTTCAAAATAAATTGGAACAAAGAAGAAAGTCTGCAAACTGAGCCATATTTCAATACTCTGCTTTATTTGTACCTATTCTAGACTTTTCAGGACATTTTAGCATTGAAAACTGATATTTAGCATCCGGCACACTTTCTCCTTTCTTGCAGGTTATGATTGGAATATCAAAAAATTGTTTTAGGATGTTCCAAATGTAAACCAAGTTAATTACAATTCTTGTCAGATATTGTGTACAAGCGTATCTGTTTTAAGATGAGAATGGAAAATTCTGCTTTAAGACTTCAGAACAATCTACATAATATGTCAATGTCTCATTTTATTGTTGCTATTTTTCATAATAAACTAGAGATGTAAATTGTATAAGAATGTTTAATCAAAGAGAATCAAAGCAGGTTTGGCTGCCATCAGCTGGAGCCAATTGAAACATTTACCTTGCTAAGGTGAGCACTGCTGTGTGCGATTTGTCTCAGACATCAACACTCAAGAGTTCTGAATGACAATACTAGACATCAAGGGTTGTTATTTTTCCAGAAATCTTAAAAAAAAAAAAAGAAAATTCAAAGTACAAATAAAAAAATCACTAAAAGTCTTCATCAGCACAGGCAAAGCATCAGCATAATGTAAAATGAGTATATATTGACCAATTCTGCTACATTTCAGCTCTTGCATCGATTCTATGGCAGTCGCACGTACTATATGTTCGGTATATAGCATAGCGTTTCAGGGTTGTGACGCTCATGGCGCAGAATTTTTTGAACACACCTAAAAAAATCCATGGAAACTTTCCTGAGCCGAATTGTTTTTCTGATAATGTCAAATGCGTGGGAAGGTAATGCTGGAGCATTATTTATTTAAGAAAAGTCATCTTCTTACGCCACTGAAAGGCATCGCAGATACACAATAGTGTGAAAAGGGGTATTACCAATCAGAGATTGAAAATTCCACTCGGCATGGCAAAGATCACTCAAACAAACCAGCTGTTGTTTAAAACTACATTCACAATAGATAAAAGAACTATGAACTGTAAAGGAATTCAGAATACATCTGTGGGAGGATCAAACATTTACTGGAAGCAATGTCTTGAGCGATGACTCTGAGGTGACTCTGTGGCTCTGGAAAAGCAAGCTGGTTGTTTGCAGTTTTTTTTTTTTAATCAAACTGCTCAGCTCTACAACAATATCTGTCTAAACTTTAATAACAATAAAAAAACTATTTGTAGATCAGAGTTTTCTGAAATCCACTGCTGAAGGTCAATGCTCTTGTAGCTCAAAGTACAGGCCTATACCATATATAGACTATAACTGTCACTCAAGTTCCAATACAATTATTTTAGCAATATTTTTGCATGATGCACCTAAAATAGCTTGACCTTATAAAAAAGAGGTTTCAGGGGACAAAATTATGTTAATTTTATCCAGGGTGGGGATTTCCAGTTTCCAGACTCTGAAAACCCCTGGTTTAGACAGTCCCACCAGCCACAGAGCCAAAACACAACAGGGGGAAACATATTAATAAAGCAAACACAGTAATAGTTTTTCTTTCTTTGCAAAAGCATCGGTTTCTTTGGAAATGTTAAAAATATTGCTTGACGTAGATGCTGCCATGATAAAGCGTTCAAGTTCTAAATTAACTAGGACATGTCCCTTACATCATCAATGTGAAAGGAAGAGCAAAAAAGGCTTGTGATCAAAAGGTAGGTGTGTTACTTGCCATATATAAGCTTTGTTTTTTTTATTTTTATGAGAATATAACAAAATTACAATTCATGCTGTACGTGCAATTGAGATAAAACAGTGCATGCTGATGTGCTGGGGGCCAGGCCGTAGCTGCGGGGGTACTGCTGGCTGTGAGTGTTCAACCACAAAAACCTCCTGACCCACCCACTCTATATTGTGCCAACAGGACATCCTGTCAGATTGCATTGTGGGTATTTTAATCCTCAGACCTGAGTGTTTGAAGGCTAGTAGTGTGTGTGTGTGAATAGAGTTGAACCACTTAGACTTTAGCATGGAAATTGGGGAATTTGCTACATGCATGGGATATCTGTAGAGATGCTAGGATCTTAGAGTATGCAGTGGTGGGAGGCTGAATGAGGCACACAAATGAGCCCTACTCAGGTCCATTCAGGATGGGATGGCTAATCTTTAACTCCATGCACATGCTCCCATTCTTCTGTTCTTTCTTGCCTTGGTTATCCATTTAGAAAGCCTTCTCTTGTCTGTTCCAAGGCCAGGAGGTATGGGTAGTAGGGGGTTCTGACGTTTTGGAAAAAAGCCACGGTCAAGAACAGGGAGGGGGCAGCTTCCAGTCCAAAAATGATTCTTTTCAAGCCAAATACTTATAAATAGAGCAGGTGTCAGTATTGAGAACTGCTGCGAGGCAAAAAAGACTGACAGCAAGAGTGTGAAAAATTGTGTGAATGGGTGTGTGGTGTGATGCCATCGTGGAGTGGGAGAAGGGGCTTTTTTAACTGGTGGGCTACCCATAATGTCCAGCAGGATGTGAGGTCATGACGCAAAGATGGCTGGTGGGTGGTGAGAAATTATTGCTTTCCAAAGAAATAATGCAACATTTTTTGAGAGCGAGAGGAAAAAAAGTGGAGGAAGAACAGAATTATGTTCTTTCTCAATTCTCTAAAGGATAAATTGTGCATGGTGCTTTTCAAAATATGTTTCTTGGATTTCTCCCCATTAAACAACATAACTCCCAGGCATTTCAATGTATATTGGGAGGAAATATATTTCCTTTACAGGTTTTAAGAGTAAACATCCTAAAGCTGTAATGTACACTTCCTCTTGAGTCAGTAATTTGTCAGACCACCTTTCTCTGCAGTTAGAGCTGAAGTTAATTTTGGGAATCTGTCTCTACCAGTATTGCACACCAAGACAATGTGTTGCTCATTTTTGTTTGCAAGATATATGAAGATCAGTCAGACTGGATGGCAACATCAACATGAAACTCTGCTTCTGATATAGCTGCTGCAATGTAGCTACTAAAGAAAAGAGTCTTAAATAGCCTGATGTTGCTACTATTCACATATGGTTTTGTCTATTGACCGGAAAGATTTCATTTTCCAAAATTATCTTTTTACCTAGACGGGGTAAAACGATTAAGGCAACCTGAAAGTGAAATTCTTATAATGACTTCATTATAGCCACTATTCTCCAAAAGCCAGATTGGTGGAGCACCCAACAAAAAGTTATCTTGTCGACTTTTTGACAAGATAACTTCTCCAGAGTTACCAAAAGCCTTTTGGTGTTAATCCACTGATTAATGTTCTACTTACCAGTCTGATCAATTTCATAACCTGTTTTTTGGCCTAACCAGGCTTCTACCATCTCCTCAACTTTATCTGAGAACTGCTTGGTTTGTTCACCAGTCTTTATGATGTTTACTTTCCAGTAACTTTCTCTGACAAACTTCTAAGGCCTTTGCAGAACAACTGTATTTACTTTATATAGCATTCAGGCAAACAGCATGTACAGATTGAGTGACTGCTGAAGGAACATAAAGGATAAAGAGGACTGAACACAACTGCATTCCATAAAAACCCTGTTTCTGTTTCCTTTAACTTCATGCCACTTTGTGTTGACCTGTTACATAAAATCCAAATAAAATTGTGGAGGTTTGTGGAATTAATGTTGCAAACTGTGGAAAAAGTTGAGCATATGGACCCCAAGTGAATCATCTTTATTAATAAAATGAATTCTGGAGGGAGAAAGGGTTTTAACTAGATTATATTTTGGTGTTTGAATATGCCAGGCACACCTTTATGAAAATTGTTTGAAATCTTTTCTCCTTTTTTTTTACAACTATTTTGTTTTGTCTATTATATAAAGTTCCACCCGAAAGGGAAATTTGTGGTTGTAGAGGGACAAAATGTGTAAAAGGTGGGTGTGAATACTGTTTTTGAGGCAGCAGGGGACAAAAAGCGTAAGGAGATGAAGGAAGTGAAGTTAGAAGGATATGAAAGTCAACAGGGAGGAAAGGGCAGAAACCATCTAGTCAGTCAGAGGACAAAAAGGGAAAGCAAACAGGGGGTGGAGGGACAGCGTGAGCCAGAGAGGCTGGCAGTTCAATGATGGTGAGAGACAGAACTGATAATAGACCCACGGTGGAGAAAGTGAGATGGATGAGCCACAGAAAAATCCAGAGTGAAAAAGACAGAGAGAGGAAAAGTCTTAACATGATGTAGGTATCTAACTCATCGTGTGTCAGACACCAAGCCTTGAAGACAGGGGTTAAAAAATTAAGTCCACACTCTGAAATATTAAATCTATTTTGGCTTTTAATGAAGGAGAAGTGCATTAAGGAGGAAATAAGGGAGTAGATTATTAAAGAGCGAGGAGAAAAGGAGAAGAAAAATGGAGAGGTGTGAGCGGGTTGAAATCTGTTCACGGTGTTTTAAATATTAAACCTATTTCAAGTTTAATGAAGTGCAAATACTATAGGGAGAGTCTTAACTGGAATACAGAAAGGAAAGGGGCGAAAGGGGGATCCGATTCATTATTTCAAGTGTTCACCTTTATAGACAGCAGAGACTTGGGGAGAGGAGCAAAGGGAGAGAAGGAGAGAAAGTTTAGGCAGAAAATAGAGGGCAGCTTTTCAAGCACCTGTCTGCAGGCCTTGGGCGAGTCCAGGAGACGCTGCAGCTCAGGAGGACCAGGATCTGAGCTGGAACAAGTTAAAACATGCAGCGTTAACTGCACGCTCCTGAGATCACATGCAGGAACAGGACACGATTCTCAGGAAAAATGACTTCATGTTGTTGTTTTGTTTTTTTCTTCAATGTGCGTCTGTGGGTAGGTGTGAGTTTGTGAGATGTTGTTTTGTATCAGTGGTTGGGGAGGGGAACTCTGAGGCCACACAGCAGAGAGGAAGAGAGTCAGATAAAGATGTTGGATTTCAAAAAAGATTCTCGATGTAATCAATGTGCAACAGCTAGAGGGAAATGGAAAGAACAGCCCACGTGTGATTAACTGTTCACGTCTACATAATCAGATGCTCTAAGCTTTGTGTATGTGTGGATGTGTATCACACTGGCCATGTACCGGATTGCCAAAATCCCCCAAGCTGCTGGTAAAGGTCACCCCATGCATGCGTGTGTGTGTGTGTGTGTGTGTGTGTGTGTGTGTGTTTTAATATCAGCAAACAACACAAACAAAAAGTATTTCCAGTGCTGTTATTATGTGGGATACAGATCAAGTTTGGTGTTTGCCCAAAGAAGAACAGCAGGAGGGGAGAAATCAATTTTTAACTCATGTTTTTGTCTACAAGACTTCTCAGTTTTACAGCAAAATTTTAGATCTGCCTCCAAAAAGACAACCAACTGTTTGAAGAATGAACAGGTGACTCTTTAAAATGAGAAAAAACACATAATTTTTAAATAGGAAAAGATAAGCACCTATCAAACCTTGTGATGATGTTTTGAAAAATTACTTTAAAAAAAAGGATACGTATATCAAGAGTAGGCCACATTTTTATAGAATGAGGTTATTTTTATATGTTGCGTGTTTTTCTTGCTGTGGAACTTGTATTATAATTCTGAATTAGCAGCTTCCTGTGAGAACCTAAGGTTCAGTGTTTTCCAGAGCAATTTAAAATGGAACACATTTTAAATCACCAACCAGCAATCAATGCTCTGAAAAAACAGAAACAGTCAATGGTTCTGTTCCTCCTCGCCAAGTTAGGTTTAACTTTCATAAGAGATATCCTCACAGGAGAGATTTCAGCTGCACTGATATTGTTTGGATAATGTCACCAAAACAGAGCATGATTACTTTAGTTTCTTTCACCTAGAAACTGAAGATTTGAAACGAAACTTAAAACCTCAGAACTAAAAGCTTTTCAAGCAGCTTTGCAAGGTATATTCTTACAAACAATGATGCAGAAAGCCTACAACATGTTTCAAAGGAAATTATAGGTTCAGACTGATGATCTTAGACATTTACATTCTTTACAACTTTAAGAGGCTTTAAAACAGGACAAAGTAGACAAGATGTGCAGAACAATTATTTTATTACGTGTGTAATGTAAAGTGATAAAATTATTTTCTACTCCAATCATGTGGTAAATATACTTTGATAAACCTTCTTAAAGCTGCAGAAAGTAAGTTTTTGTATTTGTTAAAATAACAAAAATGAGAGAAAATCTGTGAAAAAGTTAAGTTCCTCTGCCTCCTACCTGCAGTTCTCTCAGCCAATAAAAGCCAGGGTTGATCTCATCACTTGTCAATCATCCTTATGTACATTCCCCCCACACCCTCCCTGCTGCTCTCTGCTATGCTAAAGCTCCTTCCCCATAATGGACACTGCCATGAATGTGCAGGCTAGTTAGCATGATGGTGGATAAACATGTTTTGTTAGCATTAAGTTGTCTCTCCATCATTGATATGGCTGCAGCGTGTACAAGTCTGTGATTGACAGCATTAAGACCCTCCTGCTGACTCCCAAAGGTTGTTTCTGACCAAGAATAATGCATTTCTGCAGATAGCAGTTGGACCGCCGGATGGAGTCAGAGGAGACTGATGACATAGTGACAGTTTTTACAAATGTGCAAAACATGTTTTTTTAGAAAATCTACCTGCTGCAGCTATAATTTCAGCTGCTCTGTTTTGCAAGTCTTCTTCATGCTGTTTCGCTGTGGCTGCTTCTCACAATTCAAATCTAACCATTACACACACACACACCGCACTTCCTGAGTGGACTAGCAGCTATATGCAACCCTAGTTTGTTGTATACCCTGGATTTGTTGAACCTTCTTCAAAGTACTCAGTGCTTAGATTTTTTTCTTTTTTGGATCACATTTCAGAGAGCAGAGAAGTATAACCTGAACATCTCAAAGCATCTCAGTAAGGAGTGCAAAAATGACTAAACAGCTTCTTTATCTCACTAAATGGAAAAACCAACACCCTGTTTTTGCTAACGTTTTAAGATGTTGCAGATAATGAGATCAACACCAGATTGACAGCAACACCTCATGCCACAAGATATGGCGTAAAGTAACACCACTATTTCTTATGAAAGTGAAACCTGTATCATGAATGTAGTTGTAGTGAGCTTGATTTTAGTAAAAGGTAAGCTACTGTAAGCGAGTAAAGCACGGAATCATAATATTGACACAATACTTTTGTTTTGAAGTATGAATTTTTCCTGGAAAGTTTTTTTTATTTTTTTTTTGCTACCCTATAAAAAACTGTGACAACGTGAAAGACAAGACACAAATGATTTGCAAACACTGTAAGGATAACACGACTATACCATAGTAAGCATGGACCCAGTAAGCATGAACTAAAATATTTTACACTAATTTCTGATTCCAGATTTGAGATTTACTAAACATTTCATGTGTTTGTAAAAACAAAACAATGTGAATTCTTTTTTTCCCCCCCTCAAAATCAATCTTTGCCATTTTTTTTCATTTTGTTCTTATGAAACTATCATCATGTATCATATTGTGTCTGATGTATTGTTCCTAATGTAATTAACAAAACAGCAAGAAATTGTCATTTAAATGTTGAAAGGTAGGAAACCATTGCTACATCGAAATGAGTTTTTCTTTAGGCAAAAGAAGCACAGGGAACTTTCTGGTTGTAAACCATACCATCTGCATAGGGTGCAGGGTAATTACTGACTCTTTGCTTCAATGATTATAGTGATGTGTCAGCACAACCATTTTCAAAGGCATGAAAAGAATTCTTCTCAAAAAGTAAACAAAACATGAAATGTTTGACACCTTTATTTGGTTGTCTTATGGTAAAGAAAGCTATTTTATAAAGATCTCTGGAAAGCTTGTTACAAACAGACTTTAGGCCATGCAGTAAAGTCTACTTTTCTACAGCAAAACTCATCAGGAGTCCAACTGTTAAAAAATTGGAAGGCTCTTTGCAGCAAAATGTAGCAATTAGCCACTGAATTTTAATGGGCACAATTGTATTTTGCTGTCGTTTTTTTACTTATTTGTCAAACTTGACTGGAAAAAGTAAATTTCCCTGTGTTTTATAAATGATCTGTTAAATTAGTCTAAACTGCAGCGATCCCAGGAGGAGGAAAACACAGCATATTTAAAGCTGAGATCATTAGCTGCGAAAAAATACCATAAAATAATAAGGAAATTAAGTTAATTAATTTGATAAATTACTAATTATTTACTTGAGCACCACAAAGATCACAAACATCTGAAATAAAAATAAAATTTAAAATAAAACTAGCATAGAAAATAAATTAATAAAAAATGATTAAATAATAAATAAAAGTTTCAGATGAGCCACCAGTAACTCTTGAAATTCAAAATGTTTGCCTTAGATGTGCAGAAATGTTTTTGTTGAGGTCTTCGAGAAACAGCCGAAGCAGAGGGGCCAAACTAAAAATAATATCAGGTAATTATTTAAAGGATTGGGAAGGAAAAGCAGGCAGAGCAGAGACTATTTAAAGCTCTCTTTGTCAAAATATGTCACCTGCAATAATTTACTTTGGAGAAAAATATACACATGAGCATTTTGTATGAAACAATGATTTCCTCACATGTAATATTTCAAATGTGTCTCAGTAGACAAGGTGAGCCTAAGAAATAAGGAGATCAAACGTTAGCAAGCCAGAGAAAAGGCAGCTGGACGCTTAGAGGCCTCAATAATGACATCCAATAACCACAGCAGATGTTAGTGAGGGAAGAGGATCCGAAGAAAACAAATCCTAATTCCTGCAGCTGTTTATGTCAACATGGCCACATTTTCATACAGATGCATTAAAGGCTGGGTGCTAATATGCCAAGCCTTTACACAGGCATGTATTAATGGTGGATTGGAGTAAACTAGTTAACCCTCAACCAAGCAGCCCTGCTTTGTGTGTCACATGGTCATTTCTAACAGCAGAGCATGGACGCTGATTACAGATGAATGAGAGGGAGGGAGAAAGACAGTGTGTAGGCACTTTTCATCAATAAAGAATGAAGCAATTAAGCTAATCTCAGACCGAAGGTGCCCTTTCTCCCCCAGACGAGCCCTTCATGGAAACTAACAACCGGACTCCGTGGAACAGCTTTTCCTCCCCAATCTAAATGTCTCTGAATGTGAAGATTAGACAGACCTTCTTCTAAATCGCCAGAGAATAAAAAAGTTGACATTGTTAGTTAACTGACCGGTTCTAAAATTTGGCAGACCACATTTCAGTGAGCTAGATTTTGATGTACAATGACTGTGGAAAAACTGGATAGTTTTCATTTATTGTAACCTCACTTTCCTGTATTGCCAGATGTTCTTAGAACAACTTTATGTGTCAGTTGCAGAGAAATATTCTGATTGCACCATCTTTAGATTATGAGCTATAGAATTAATGTCAGCATTTGATGCTTAGGTGCTCAGTAATCTGCCAAGCTGTGAGTCAGAGTGAAACTGAAGACAAAATGTTTTGATGAAAATCAGATCAAGGAAAGAGAAAAAAAAAACGTCTGAACACAGACAGAAGTACTGGAAAAAAATGTTCATATCATCTTCTAATGTCAACCTCGCAGATCATTTATTAACCAGTGTTTTAAATCAAACCTTTTTTATTCCTTTACACTAAACAAAATCTTGTCCATGTCTCAAGAATACTACGTAATTATTTGAGCCCCTAAGATTAGGTCACTGAGTGTTTTTTAAATGCTGCTATAATTTAACTGGAAGACAAAATACAGATTCATTAATACTCTAATCCTGTTTTTGGCCAGATATCGGACAACTAAAAAGTACTAGGCACGATTTTTATCATTACTACCTTTAATTTCACCAATAAAATACCATTGAAATAAAACTAAATTTCTTTAACAAGAGACTGTACGGCCAAGACTGGCAGCACACAGAGTTTACATAACATTCACAACAAAACAAAACATAAAGTTTAAGCAAAAAAAGGTGATTACTGCCTGAAGGGTAGAATTAAGTATCCACAAGTGGCCTATATAAAGTTTGATGTTAAATCTGATTGCAATTCCGTGGCATGGCTTTAAAAAGGCTATTCGTTTTCAATAACCTTCAATGTGACTGAATTAAAACAGTTCTGCAAAGAGAAACTGGCCAAACTTTCCCCCAACAGCTATGAGGTTGTTGTGTTTTAAAAAAGGTTTTGTTGGCTCTGTGACCTTTATTTAACAGTTGTCAGACAGGAAAGAGGGTTGTGAGAAACAAGTGGCAAAGGTCATTAGGTCGGAGCTCAAACCTGTGGCCGCCGCGACGAGGATTTACACCTCAATATACGGGCTGCACTTTAACCCTCCAACAGCGCCGCAGTCTAGGCCAGGTTGTTTTGACTATGTTTTTTGTTAAATCAATGAAAGCATTATTGAAAAAAGTGTATTTTATACTTTGCTTGAGATTCAAATTTGTTTCATAATCTGAAACATTGTGACAAAGTAACAAAAAAAGAAGAAATTTGTAGGTGAGATTTAATAATGGATTTATCCTTCACATTGTTTATAAAGTTGTGTAAAACTGTCTTATTCCTCTGACTGAAAGCTGAATAATTAATTGAAAATTATTTTTTACACTCATTTAACAGAATGCAGTGCCACCCCTACCCCACCCGTTGCTGCACACTGCTGGACAGCTGTCTGACAAAAGGCAACCACGTTTCTCCATACTACAATAGAGACAAACTCTTCTGATCAGGAAAAATGCTGACAGGCGCTGTGTGGAAATCCTGTGTCTTAAAGAAATGCTGTATTATAACTGTAGTTGACAAGCTACAAGCAGAATTTTATTTAGTAGCTGACTGTAGGCTCACTACCTGAGCAGATCGCCTGAAAAAATAAACACCTAATACACTCATGAGCACCCTCAACGTCTTAATTATTTGGGCCACCCACAAATAGTTAAAATCCACAAATACTTGAGAGACGTCTAAAAATGCTTCGACCTGTTTATTTAAATAGTTCAAACACCAAATATACCTTAATGTGCATTTATACTCACAGTGGAAACCGTCTTTGCACTACCGCAGAACTTTACGTCTGCAGTCTGTATTATCTCCGCTATTTTAGGTAGAGCTAATTAGCACCAAGCTGCACTTCCTTACAAATATTTTGCATAAAATGCACAAAAAAGGCACATTTTCCACCAAAATATTGGAGTTACATTCCACAGAGTAATCCACAAATAGGTGAATCCATAAATACTGAGCCACGAGAAACAGGGGGCCACTGTATCAGCTGTTCCTACTGGTGGAATGAAGTAATTAGCTAAAATATTCCAGATAGAGTTCTAAATTACTGAAAAGGAAAAAGCAGATTTCATTTTCACTTGTAATCATGAATTTATTTTTTGCTTATGTCATAGTTAAGTTTTTACCAAGCATTTTTCTTCATCAACATCAATCCACATTCTGCTGCTACCAGAACAAATTGTTTCGGTCCTCTTGCCAGCTGCATCTTGCAAATCTCAGCAATATATTAATCCACAAAATCTGATCACTTTCTAATGCTTTGGCCCTTTAACATGCATGTACATCTCATTTAGATCATTGACTGGAGGTGACAAAATCCTGGGCTTAAGGAGACTTAAGACTTAAGGACTCTAACGCTTATAAGCCCACCAGAGCCACTGTTTGTACTTTTGACCCACAGTTATTTAGAGATGTAGACCAATTGGACTGTAGGCTGTAAAACTAAAATTAAAACCAGGATTGCTTGCCAATATGCACAGACACAAATTGCAGCCTCAAAGTTCAACAGTGAAACTATGAAACCTTGAGTGGTAACAAGATGTTTGCTCTTAAATATCAAGTCCATCACTCTGAAGGAGACTCGATTGTCTGAGTCTTTACCCAGTCGATCTTGGCCAGTAGCGCTCAAGAATGATTGGTTGCTTTTTGGCAAACACCAGGTGAGTCTACACCACCAGCAACTCTACACTTCCTTTAACCTTTAGCTTGGCAAAAACAGCTCTCATTAAACACTGCTTCACCACAGCCAGGCTTAAACTCCACCTTCTACCAGAACCGTGGCACTGGCCAACCAGCTTATTTGTACCATTTGTCTGTGTGACTGTGCGTGATTATGCATTGATGGCTGGCAATCTCAAGACTCAAGACAAGTTGTACTCAAGCAAAGTAATAAAATCCAACTGCAGGTCATAAAATCAGGGACTGAAGACACGTCAACTAGAGAAAACAAACACTTCATAGCCCACAAGCATGCACCGTTCAATTCCCATTTCCTTCTTGCTCCTCTGTATTTTTGTTCTCTCTAATTACCCCTCCAATCTAACGCTCTCTCTTTCTCTTCCATCTTCTCGCCCTTTCCAGAAGGTCCTTCCCTAAACCCCAGAGAGAGGGGGAGGAGCCCGGGATGGCGAGGACGCGCTGGTAATCCGTGCAGTGACCCAGGTCAATTCAATTATCCTGTTTTCTTTCACTGCGCGACGTGTGTGCCCATTTCACAGCCAACTCCCTTAATGCGCCCAGGATTAGCTTCTCTTACTTTTAATAATCTACCTATTGACGCCTTGGGCCCACAACATGCACACAGACGCACAAACACACATAGGTAACTTTATCGTGTATAAGTTTTAGAGAAGAACTCACTAAACAGTTCTGCAAGGCGTAGGATCAAGGAAGAAATCTCAAAATAAATATGCATTCACCAATGTGTTTGTGTACGCATTTTCTCGTCTGTGTAGGTGTGAATGTGGCTTAAATAAACTGCAGCAAAGAAAGGATTGTATTATCCATCTGCATTTACCCAGGCTTCACCTCACACCTTCAAGATCTGAGATAATCATCTTAGGCCTGACACGTTAGTGTATAAGCTCACTAATCACAATGCCGGAGGAGAGGAAAAAAAGAGGTCAATTTCTACAAACTGTGCAGAGATAATTTTCTCTGAGTTTCTGATGAAGCACGACAGGATGCAGATGGTATCGTGCACGGGAGTTCAGCAGAAATCAGCAGAACTAACCAGGTCAGCCACTTCCAGTCGCTGACCAGTTGGTTAAACAGTCTTAAAGATAAATTAGATTTTGCCACAGTTAGGTGTTGAGACGACAGTTTCACCCTATTATCTACCCTAATCTTATAAAACTCACCAGACAGTCGGCAATTACACTCAATGAAAACAAACTTATAGTCCACAAGATAAAAACAAAAATGTTCAATTGTAGCACCGGCTCCTCAAAGTTATGAAATCAACGCGCCACACCCGGGGATAAAAAGCTTTTCTTTTGACCTTCATTCATCCTTTCAAGTCTTTCCCGCTCAAAGTTGAGACCTTTAACTGTTAATCTGAGCACACGATTAGCGACTAAACACCTGGTTTGTTTTGCCTATTGCTTAAATCACTTTTCTAAAAATAGAAAGATGCTCCACTCCAGTTAATTCTCAGAAGTCCGATCTTGTAATAAACCTATGTAACTGTCTCTGCTGCAGGTTAGAAAAGCAGGACTTGCTAATGACCAAACTACCTGTTACCAACACAAGCTATCAAAATGTGTGCAGTCATGCACTGTAGCAAAATGTTCAACCATAGAAATTTGCCAGTAATATGTATGTGACTAATTTAATTTATGCACCAAAATTGGAAAATTTTGAGCATGGCCTGCCAGTCAGACACTCAAAAATATCATTATTTTCTCATCAGTGAAGGGACGATACATGTTAGCACTGCTGGATTGCAATAACAACACTGCAGTGTGGAAGCTGAAGTTGAAGATTTAAAGTAGAAATTTTCAGCGTTGCCGGATGTCATGTGAAAACAAAACCTGCAAAAAGACATTTTACATTTTTAAAAATTGGTAATTTTGTCAAATTGGCAAAGGAACAAACTGATCTCTTCTGTAGCTAAAAATGAATCTCTGTTTTGGTCTTGTAATCTTTCTGCTTCTGTTTCTTTTATTCAGAAAAGAAAGTCCAAACTATTTTTCCAAAGTTTTAAATGAGTAAACCCTGGTTTTACAGTAGCTGCTCTCTGTCACAAGCAGTGAAAGAAAGACTTTGTCTCCTACTATAAAAAAGTATTTGACCAGTCATGGTTGAAAGGCAATAAAATTATATTTTGACTATTTATATTTTAATGTGTTGTATAGAGAATTTGAAATCAGCTAAAATCAATAACATTAAGCCAGAGCCTAAACCCAAGATTGGAAGTTAGTCACAAATCTCACAGACTGAAGGCAGTGGAAAGACACCTCTGGTTAAGAAAGCTCTGATTTTCTAAGGAAGAGCTCTGATTGAATTTAGATTGAATTTTCAACCTGTAACTTGAAAATATTTAATTCCAACATTACAGCTGGTGCACACTGACCATTGTAGGAAGGGTTGGTCTTACCTGGGATGTCCTGGCCATTGTAGTTCCAACCAGTGACAGCTAGCATGGAGGGTAGAGGTGATCCAGGCCTACTGTCCCTGTCTCTGTCCTTGTCCCGCTGCCGATCCCAGGTTCTTTCAGACTGCTGGGTGATATGTCTGACTGTGTCCTTGTTCTTCCGGTTCTTTCTCCTCCCGGACCCTGACAGGGGCTGCCAGGGCCCTTCAGCACCTCCACCACTAGCTCCCCTTGCCCCTTGTTCTACTTGGCTTTGGGTTGACCCCTTGGGAGTGTCCCTTGGATGAGAAGAGGAGGCAGGGGAAACCTGTTCTTCTTTGACATTGACCGGCCTGTAGTCATGAGGCCAGGCGGGTTGAGAGTCATGGCATGCTTCCTCCTGGCTCTCATGGCTCTTAGGGGGTTCTTGGTCCTCCTTCCCATACGTGCTGCCTCCCTCATGGCAACTGGCAATGGCTGAATCTCCAGAGGAGTTGGCTGGACTAGTTCGACGTGCCAGCCAGGGAGAGGTGCTGCGACCAGAAATGATGGACGCCAAAGCTTCAGAGGCTATACCTACTATCCCACCCCCTCGTCCCAAACTAGCTCCTGGAACACCCCCTGCTCCAGCTAAACCGACCCCTCCTCCACCCCCAGAGACTCCACCACCTGCTCCTAAACCTGCAGCAACAGCTCCCATTTCAAAGTCAGCCAGCTCATCGGCCATCTCAGAGCGGATACTGATGTCAAGAGCAGCCTTGATGAAGCTGTGGCAGGCCTGGACGATGTCCGTCATCTGCAGGTAGCTGGCGGCCGACATGACCTCGATCACGTTCTTACTGGTAAGGGCAAGGTGTGCTGAGTACATGAAATCCAAGATGGCTTTGAAGCCGGTCGCTGTCACGATGTCGAGGTGCGTAACAGTAGTCTGATGGGGAGGCTCGGCTCCTTTTTTAACCTACAGGATGACAAACGGACCCCCTTTACTTTTTATTGTAATGAGAAAGTGGCCAAAGAAATAAAAATATACTCCCCTGAATTGTTTTAGAAAATGCAGTCCCTCACCTGGCAGTAAAGAGTTTTGAAGTAGCGTGAGGAGCCCAGAAGGACGTTCTTATGGGCCTTGAAGATCTTTCCGTCCACGATGACACAGGCATCACAGAGGATGCCATGCTGCCTCTGCTCATTGAGCTCTCTGAGGAGCTGACGGTAGTGAGATGAGATCTCCATGTCCTCCTTCCTGTTGTTCATCTGTGTAGCTGAACAAAAGCCTCTCCTCAAAACATCTGTATGAAGATAAAAGACATACAAGCGATAAGCAAGGGATCTGGTGTACCTCGAAATATTTTCTGCTTCACAAATTCTACAAGATGAAGTATCAAAAGTGTATATCAGAAGAAATGCATAACAAGGAAATGGATCTAAGACTTTTACGGTATTTATGGAGAAGGAAACAAGATCTGTAAAATAATGCATTTATTCAAAAAATGCATCAAAATCAATATCGGTACTGGACTGATATTAATTGATATTTTGGTAACTTATACACAAACACTCATACAGCGTTAACACAAAAGGTGCTGATGACGCCCCCCACTAACACCACGACTTTCAGTAGTTTGTATGCAGATTTAGCAGTTTTGTAGCTGACAAGAAGGTGAATGCTGGGTCAAGGGTCATTCTTCCATGTTTTATTCATGGCTTTATGTCACAGAGATAAAAACACCAACAGCTAAAGTAAAATCTTTTTGGTCCAAATGTGGACACAACAGCAGCACAATATGTTGAACTGCAATCATCATTGCATCACCAATGTTTGCAATATGACTTTTTTCATGCACTATTTGGTGGGGTATTATATTTCAAATTAAATGCATACAGATTTGGGATATTACTGATATATTTAGTCTGTTGGTCAGATTTTATTACCCATACCTAATGTGCGTTTTTCATGTTCAGAAGGAAAGATATTTATATTCAGTACATTCCTATAGTTTATAGTTTTAGGCAAAGCCTAAATGGTTTTCTTTTTATGCAAAATAAGAGGAGAAAGATAATTTAACCGAGGTATTCTCTAAACATGAGGATATGTGAGCAATGACTGTGACATAAAAACAAAGACATCAATAGAAACCACATCTCCACCACTTGAGTTTGATGTCTAAAAAAAGCCTAGGATCGAACAATCAAATATCTCTGTTTATGAAGTGCTTCTGACAGGTTTGTGTGCGCGTGTGTGTGTGGATGTGTGTGCATAAGAGAGTGAAGCAGAGTGTATACACTCATTAGAAATGCCAGTTAAAAAGTGAAGCATACACGCAAAAGCATTTCTGAGGAAAAAGAAAGACGTTTTGTACAGACTGCATTACAATTAATCTCATCAATAAAAATGGTCTAAGTTGTTTCTTTAATCTCATTTTGACACAAAACCTGCTGTGTGCACTCCTGAACCTTCACATTAGTGTTTCTGTTGTCCAACATTGAAATGTTGGACAACAGAACCTTTGTGTCCTTCCTTCAGTCTAAGCAATGAACACAAATGCCTTATGCCTGGAAAAAGAGAAAACAGACCCTTAATGATTTAGGCCCTTAATTTGCAGAGGTGCTGAACGGTCAGAGAACAGATGATGAAGAAAAAATGGCAGGAAAAAAAACCACACTGATAAAAGACTGCAAAAAGGGGACAAAAAAAGATGTGAACATCACCATGTCAACCCATGCAGAAGGTGGCAGAAAAGTACGTAAATCCCAGCAAAGGCAAACCTGCACACACGTTCACAGAGGTGAAAACAGACACGCACACACATCAAGGTAGTGCATTAGCTGGAGCATTAGCAGCCGCCGCTCCCACTCTTGTCTCAGCGAGGGCTAAATCGCGCGGACGCAGGGTGTTACCAAACGCAGCAGTGATTTGTTTTGGGAACGCTACAGCTGTCAGCTCTCATGGGCCGTTCTGAGAGATGACAGCTCGGGCTGGCCAAGGTGACAGCAGCGTTTGCTCGGGGGCTGGCACACTTCAGGTCATGTTTAGCAAAGCTCTGCTCAACCTGATGGCTTGTAAGATCAGATAAATCCACATTGTCTCCCACGTCCACTTGGACAAACACACCTCCTATGAACAGCAGTGGACATGCCGACCGAGTGATTGTGACAGCAGCTGAAGCCTTCTCTATCAATGCATACAACCTTTCACTTTGATTGGTGATTTTTGAAGTTATAGGGAGAAAAAAAAACGACAGAAAGAAAAAGGAAAGTTGGATGTGAGCACAGAAAAACAGCGTCCCTGAGAGACTTAAAAGGCAGGTTTTGATGCAAACATTTTTTTATATATTTCTTTGGAAAAAAAAATCAGGCTAACCTTCAGATATTCTTTTTTTCTGTATTGCTCTGACAGAGGTATTGAGACTCTTCACCTCTCACCTTTGGAGACAAACCGAGAGGTTTTAAAGAGGCCGTGGTTGTGCTTGTCCTCTCTCAGGGCCACTTGTGCATTCAACTGCAAAGCCTGCTTGCTGTATATGTGAGCTACATTAAACACAAAACAAATCACTTATTCAAAAGAAGTCACGTATTCACACAGACATATTCCTCCTTTTTTCTCTTTTTTTCTGATCAAAATGAATGGTGTAGCCAAAGATCAGTGTGCATCATAAAGGATTATGCATTTAGACTAATCATTTAGGTCCACCCACCTGTCCACTTCTCAGTATTACTCTTAAAATCTCAAATTAATAATGGAAAATTCTTAAACAAAGAAAGCAAGGGCTAATCATAGCCAAATGAGAATGTTTTTAAAGGAACTCAAGTATTCTGTCAACCAGGTGACAAAAAAACAAAACGAGTATCAGGTGAGAAACTAATTTATAAAATCCTTGTCTCCACACAAACACTGCCATTTAAGTCAACTGAATTTAATCTGAAGCCTCCAAAGGCAACAAAAAAATTCGTATGAAAGAATTTATCTGAGGTAATCAGGGTTACAGTCTCACTTAATGTGAACATTTCTCTTTTTCATTGACAATGGTACCATCAATGTTCAAGGTTTTCGTAGGTTAGAAGGGGAAAAAAGACATTTGAAGAGTTTAATTCTGACGTTGGGAAGTCAGTGTTCTTTTTAACTTATTTTTTTCACATTTTTAGGCAAGTTTTACAAATACCTTTTCACAAAGAACTTTATTTCAGAAAATAATAGCCCAGTCCAAGCTAAGAAAACTGTTTTATAAGATGTAATGTTAAAAATGTGTGCACTTGAAAACAAACCTTTTTACACTTCATGATTTACATTACTGCCATATTTCCTGTTTTTATTTGTCTGAAAAGATAAAATGAGAGTGGAAACATTCACCTGCAGTACACAGTCATCTAAAGGGCAATTGTTTTTGTCATTTTGGGGGACTTTGATTTGTCTTTTTGTTTTGTCATAATGGCAGCCACACACAGCGTTCCATACAAACCTTTACTTTTCACTTTGCTTCAGGTTCAAACCTGACTTTTGTTGCAAAGTGGTGATGAAAATTTTGCTAGGCATCTATATTGCAGGCTTACTATCAGATAAAACAAAACACACAAAAACCTATTCTAACAAATTAATATATTTGTAAAACAAGCTAAAAAGAGTCTTACTGTCTTTATTTAATATATTACTATTATGATTGGGCTCCATTGATAAAGACTTACACCCGTCCACATTCGTAGTGCTAAATGTGGTTGACGTTCAGCCGCGTCTTCTGTGTAATTTAGTAAAAAGCTAAATAATTTTTTTCTGTGTTAAAAATAGTCTACAAATTATCGCCGTTGATTCTTTCTCGTCCGCCATCTTTGTTTGCCCTGAACTTGCATTCAATCCCAAGAAGTTTTGCGATATTTCCTTTCGGAATCCCATCAAAATTTTCATGAGTGAAATCTGTCCGTGTGTGGCATGTTGTCTTTGCTATGTGACTGGACACCACACACTGCAGGACCAAATTTGTAATATAAAAAGTATCTATGATGGTACCACCAAGCAATACCTAACAAAGTGCACAGGGAACATATATCACTTGAAGATCAGGGCCTGGTGTCCTGTATCATGTTCATCTGCTTCAACTCACCTGAGTCAATAATTATCAGGACTCCTTGGAATTTGACTGCATGCTGAGTAGCTCAGTCAGCCATTTAATTCAGGTGTGTTGGTCTACGGATGAATCTAATAGTAAAGGGGAACTGGAGTTTGAAACCTCTTATTTTAACTAATAGGGGAGCACAACCAGGTCTTAAACAAAAAAAAAAAGTTTTTCTTTAGTTGAGATGGTAATACAGATTTCTCAAGGTGTAGACGAATGCGTCAGTCAATGATCCAATGTTATGTTTGTGTGAATTTGTGCACCCATGTTCAATGGTGCCTCAAATTTAACAAAAGCAGCAATCGGCAGAGGGCAACACAACAGCAGGAACCTGAGAGAGAAAGCCAAGGAGATTTAATCAGATTTATTGCTTCAGCAGACTAAGAGCCAGACTGAATTAGAAGTTAGGTTGAGAAGAGGAGCTTTAATGGGGCATGCTTTGACCTCTAAACTCTTTGCTTCCCTAATTGGCTCGTTTAATTTCAGCGTATCCAATTCCCTCCAGTCAGAAACCCCTTTTGCAGAAGGACCCATCCCAAGTTCCCCCCCATTATATGATACATAAACACCCATCCAGTCCTTTCTCCTTTTCAAAGACTTCATCTTAACCCATGAGCTGCAGAACCAAAGCCTGCACCTTTCACCAGTACAGCCTTGATTCAAAGCACACGTTTTTGTGGATATGTACACTTGACACAAGATGGAAAAGTAAGGTAAAATGAACTTGTCAAACAATCAGCTATGGAGAGGGAGAGAGAGGCAGAGATATTTATGTCTAAAGCATTAGCAGTCTCACCAGGTTCAAAACAAAGCGTGTTCAGTGTCACACAGTAAGCTTCATCTTATGTGGAAGAGAGGAAATCATCAAACTGACGTCTTGATTTAAGTGTTTTAGACAGACATTAGAGTTCTAACCCTTGTGATACCAAATCAAAAGTGACCGGCCTTCTTTAACTCCTCCTTTTCCAAATACACAGAATCAAGATGATATTCCCCCTTAAACAGGCACACAAAGTCCCAACTTACAAACACACAAACACAAGCTACAGCTAAAAACATCCACGTTCGCACACTTAACAGAGCCGTCATGGCATCACTAGCTGTTTGTCCTGGTCACATCACAGCAAAGTCACTTTAGGCCCCAGACACAGAGACAGCTAAAGAGATGAGACGTGTGATAGAGCGAGAGAATGGGGCTCCATCCTTCCTGCGTTTCCTTTTAATGCAGCCTGTCCCTCCGAGCCACTTCTCTGCCTCCTTGACCGCACAGGACCGAGGGGAGACGGAGCACAAGGTCCTTCTGGATCAAATACGAAGCAGTACTTTGTTTGATAGGAAGGCTTTCAGAGTCGTGTAAACCTAAGCTTTCAAAAGGTGATCTCACACTGTGCTCGTTCTTAATGTCACGGCACTCAAGCCTCTTTTAAATGGGATTTTAAATAAATTTAGCAATGAAAACCCACTTAAGGAATAGTGATTCTTCTGTATCTGTTAGATGAATCTGTATCAATAGGTACAAAGTTTAATTTCTCATTTCCAAGGAGTTAATAGGTAGTCAATACTCAAGCTTTTTAGCTTAATTGATTATATTTTTTCTTAAAAAGAATATTTTTGAAGCCCCAGTCAAACAAGACCTAAAGTAACTATCACCACATTCATTAGGGTTCACTCCAGTTGCAGTTCCTAAAAAAGTAATTTATTTGCAGTTTACGGAAAAGCAACTGGTCAAACCCATCCCAAGGATTCCCATTAGATGCTGGTCATTTTGTTCCTTTGCCATTTTGTACTTTTGATCATTTCATGTTTGATTCCTTGGGCTATGAAAAGGACCCTTCTTCCAGGGCCATGTTGTACTGACCATGCTTCAATTTGTACTCTCCTCAGGGAGATTTTCTACAACTGATTATTTAAAGTAAATGTGTCTGTGTGAATCCAGCGATGGCATGTAGCAGCTCAGAGCTATTTAGGTTGGAGCGGTGCTCTTAATCTTAAAAAAATAAAATCAACTGCCAGAAAAATGATTCATAACCAGAAGCAACTGATAAATGTAATGCAAAATCTTCACAAAATGTTATGCAGTTATATTTATTTAGCTACCAAGAGAAATAAACTACTTTGCTACAGGGAAAAGCACAAGGGCATGAGATAGTTTGTCCAAAGGAACTAAGGCCCAGTTCATACCCTACTCTAGTGTGTCTTCAGTGATCAGTTCATGTCATGGTGGCTTTATGATCAAAATGCACTGAAGGTTATCCTTCAGGCCACCTTCAAAGGCAGCCTGGGACACTTGTATCACTTTCATTTGGCAGCTTTAATGAAATCCTTTCTGGGACACATTGTGGAAACGCCCACTGAAAGGACTCTCCTAAAGCAGCAGAATTACCTGCACAGCTCTTTACCAAAATCAGAACAGATGTCAACTATGAGTCAATTAAACAGCTACCTGGAAGAGTATAAAAAATGTGCAGCCTAATGTGCATGAACAAATAACGGTGTGCAAGCGATTTATTGTTTTTCTACAAACTTTATCAATTTACACAAATATGCTTATAAAGTGTTTGTAGGTGAAATACCGACACAATACAGATGAATCTCAGCAATGTTGATGTTTGATTAATAGCGTAGCTGAAGTTATTGAATGAAGGGTTAGGGTGGATCAAGTATTAACTGTGATCTGATTACTGGATGGTCTTTATTTGTCAGGTGTAAATGTTTGTTGCTAATTTTTTTTTATTTAATACCAGACCTGGTATTAATGGGCAGTAATATCAGGTCTAGTCTTAATTTAAGCATCCAACTGCAAAACAGAGGAATAAATTGTCAAAGGGTCAAGTTGGCTTATAATAAAATTCACTTTATTAATTAATTTCACACATAAAAAGTAAGTCTTTTTACAAGTTGGGTCCCCAGGACTAAAATTTGAATATACATTGTAGTTCAGATGCTTTGAAAAGTGTCTGTTTTCAAGGTAAATTACTGCTCACATATGAGTTCCATAAGTCTCATTTATTCTTACCTACACTAATTGTTATGAATGGTGACAATAGCAGCAGTGGTGAGTAGTCAATGTGGAAACATTCAAGCAATGGTAGAATCCATAGACTCTGTGAGTTAAAAGACGCATTTAAAAGTCTTTACACTTGCTGATTTAACAGGAACTGATTTGTCAAAAGCCTTTAATAGCCTCAGCGGTCCGCTAGAGACTACAGCATGGCTATTAAAACAATGAACTTTCCCCAATTTGAGTCAGAAAAGACAATAGTTTGTGATCACTCTTTTTACAAGACAGGGAAATGACATGGAGGGATCCGTTTTTGGCCAAGGCAAGACCCACAATTATGTAGTTTAGAGCCCACAAACCCAGAGTGCAGATTAAATTAAAAACAAAGATAGACTATTTCTAAAAAGCTGCTTTGCAGAGTCAAGTCAACACATATTGAACTGCATCAAACCTGTGATGGAAAAGCTATATAAATGCAGTATTGTTTCTAAGAGAAAGTTTATTTTTAGTTTTTCAGTGATGTTATGTCTCAGAACAACTAAAACTGTTACAAAGGTGGAAAGTTATTTTAATGAAACACAAAAAATTGTCAGAGTGAGAGTTATTTCTGATTGTATTAAGTATGGGCTAACAAATATCTGCCCCTCCCCCACCTGTTGTTGTGCTCTGCCGATCTGCGAGCTGAGAAAGGGTGCGACATGTTTTCATTGGTTACAACAAAAAAATAAATAAGTTGGTTGTAAGTTGGAGCGAACTAAAACACGAACACAACACTTTTATTGAGGCAACACTGTTGTTGGTAAACGTTACAGAAGCATATTATTTTAAATGTAGCATAAATATGTAGTGTTATATATGATTAGGAGTATGAATAATTGGGTTTATGTCTTAAAATAAAAGCAGTTAGACAATGTTGTACAATTTTTATACATTTCATTGTTAATACAATTCATTATACAGCACATTTATTCAACATGCTGTTACTTCATTTCAGAGCTCAAATTGTTTGAAAAAAACTAGCCCTGGCCTTCACTGAATCTAGCATTTTCAAGTATTGAAACGTGATTAGTTCATCTAATTCTTCATAAAAAATCTGCCTGACTTATGATGGAATGATTTATTTTAGCTGGGAAAGTGCAATAAAATCTG
Source organism: Phalloptychus januarius (assembly GCA_902982915.1). Taxonomy (NCBI): domain Eukaryota; kingdom Metazoa; phylum Chordata; class Actinopteri; order Cyprinodontiformes; family Poeciliidae; genus Phalloptychus; species Phalloptychus januarius. Next base: position 945,854 of record CADWAE010000201.1, on the reverse strand, counting down.
GTTTTAAGAATATGAGGGTGAAAGGAGGTCAGGGTGAGGTAGAATAGCTCGGAGCTTATGTTGTCAAATATCTTCATCTTCATGCCCAAGATTTAAAAATTATAAAGTAGGATTTTTTTAAAAATCAAAATCTTTCATTTTTAGCTTACTTTGAAGTCTTAGATTAAGGTTTATACAGCGACAAATTACAAGAGAATATTGAGCTAAACAAAAAAGAGAGTTTGGCTGGGGGCAGCTTTCCCTTCACAAAGTAAAATCAAGTCCCTTAACTTCAACAAGTCACTTTTATTAGACTTCATTCTGTCTGCCTATTATTTTCAATACAAAGACGAATAAATGATGGAAAATACACTGATGTTCACTAAATATGAGCACAGTGGTTGCCCTTGAACTGCTGCTATGAACACAGGAAGAGTATTCACACAGAAGGAGCCAGGTGAGGAGTCACAAGTGGGAAAACAATAAAACCTCAGAGAGATGAAGACGAGCAGAAAACACATGAGCGCAATCAGATGCAGAAGGGACAGAGTGAAACTGGGGAAGACAGGAAGAGAGGAGAGAGTGACTCAGGCAGCCAATATTTTTTAAACAGCTTTGCTTCCACTCAACTGGGCATCAAGGCCATTATCCCGGGGTTAATCCCCAATCCGACGGAGCTGGCAGCCTTCCGGGACAAGCCAGGGTGGCAGTCCATCAACAAGGCAGGCGCGGACAAAAATAACACACACTCAAGCGCATGCACATGACAGACACAGGCAGGCATGCAAGCTGCAATTAGAGCAAAACAATCCAAAAAGCTATTAGATGTAAATGGCTTGTTTTTTTTAGACTCTTTGTCGTCTTCTTTTCTGTTGAAAATAAACTATTGTTCACGTCTGTGTCTGACTTTTTTTTTTATATCTCCCTGCACATTTTTGTGTTGTCAGTTTCCTTTGCTTCTTTTAACACACACCCTCCATCTGTCCACCCTCCTGAATCATGCCCACATTTTGCAACTCCACCTCTACAACACTCTCCCTTTTCCCTGTCCTCTCTCTGTTACTCTGGACAGTGTCCAAGGAGGCAAGGTGGAAGAAGAGATTGACTCAAAGAAGGATAGCCATGTCATGTGGAGAGGGACCAAAGAGGATCTAAGAGGCTTTGAGAGACTTAACACTATTCCCTTCATCCCCTGCTCCGCCCTCCTAGGGTCTTACCCTGCACCCGCTGTTCCTGAAACAATACCTCCACCCCTCCTCATTTACACCTGAGGATGTCGGCACGGTTGGGTTTTCACCACGCCAACATTCATTGTAGAGAGAGAGCTTTCCTGAAGTCCAAACAGGTCCGCCCCAGCTTATAACACCAATGTGTCACTTCTGTAGCGTCGTGTCTTCTCACCTTCAGCCACACAGGTGTTAAACCTATAGTGATCTAATGGAAATCCAGGATGGAAAGGGATCATCCCAGAGTGGCCAGAAAGGTGGTGTGACCAGACCAGAGTTTCGCCTCACCTTTGATTTCCCGAAGCCGCTCACAAACTACAAGCGAGGGTTTTTTTGGGGGGTTTTTTAGCGTGGTCAAACTGCACCCTACCATCTCTCAGACGTTGTTGGTTCTGTATTTTCTTTCTTCGCGCTCATGGAAGAGTGCGGGAGTGCATATAAATGTGTGGTTTCTGGGCTATCTTTCTCTCTAGGCCCCCTAAGCCTGCTACATCTCCCGTGGTAACTCCCTGCCTGACGACCCGGGGCTTAGCCTAAATTCTCTCTCTATTAAAAGCTGTGAAACGCAAATAATGAAACATCTCATTACCACTGTCGGAGAACCCAAAATGAAAGGAGGGGGTGAGAGGAAGAATAAGAGAGAGGGGAATAACGATAAAACAACCAGAGAGGGCTGTAGGTGAGAGGATGGGGATAAATGAGCTGCAGCAGAAAATAAAGGAGCCGAGCCAGGGGAAGAAAGAAGGGAGGATGTAAGGATGGGAGCAGGTAGCCTCTCAGTGAGTCTTCTGTTTGATGCATGTTGCCGTTACACTGAGCATATACATGAGTTACCACACATCCAGAGACAGAGCTGGAGTCCTGATGGAGGATGGCAGTCACTCGGGTTTATCTATTCCCTACTTCAATTCTAAAACACCTCATTAGCTTTCCATTGCTGTTATGAATGATCAGATGCAATGCAATGCTTATCTATATAAGGATTATTAATTGCTCCTTCACATTTATCCTTGCTTGGTCCAGGGAAAAGACAGGACATCTCTCTGACTGTCTTAATTATGTTTAAGAATAATTTGCAGAAATGCACAGAAAAAAGATGGACTTTTCAACAGAATCTGATTATCTTAATCTTGATCAGTGATCAGGTAGAAAGGACAACATCTGATAATTATCTGATCTGTGAAAACATGATTCCTGAGCACTACCAAACTGTGTCTAACACTCATAGGTGTGCAAGTTGTTACTGAATGAACATGACTCAAATTTAGTTATTTTCTGCTTCAGTAAAGAATTTAAAACTTCAGTCAGAAGATACAAAATATGTAGAAAGCTACTGAGAAGAAAACTGTATTAACTACCACGTGTCCAAACTTGTTTGGGGTTAATTTAGGCTTTGAGGGAGCAATAATTGGATATATGAATGTATTACAGCAAAGTTGCTCTGTTTTAACCCTTGAAGCTCCTGACCTGTCATCATGTTCCGGAAACATGATGAACAAATGCTACCTATGGAAACTATGCAAACTGCAAACATAAATACATGTTTAACATGTGAGATCAAAGCTCGACAAAGACAGAAGATCAGAAATTATCCATAAAATCATAATTCATGTAGCTCAAATAAGCTATAGACCTAACTTTTCATCATATATTACTTTTTTCACATGCAAACAAAAAAAACTGAATTTTAGCATTTCTAGTAATAGGAGGCTGAAGGGGACAGGCTCATGTGACAACATCACTTCATGCTGTCTTCAGTTGCAAAACCCCCCATTTGAATCATTGCAACAGACTCATCGACTGATGGTCGATGAGTCTGAATGAGTTTTCAGTTTGCCTCTGCTAACTGAAAATGAAGTCATGGTAAGGGGAGTTTAAGGCATGATGTTGTAAAATACCAGGAAGGGTTCATGACTTCATGTCATTGTTTTGTTTGTGGTTATATACAAGTTAAATATTTACTTCATTTCTCTTATCTTATCACTTTCTTTAATAGAAGGCGAGCAACTTCGATACAAAACTTCCAACTTAGATCAATGATAGTATATATAGGTACTAATTTTGTTAGTGATAGCCAAACTACACTTTCTATTTATGAACATACACATTACATTTATATTATACCAACACACTTTTCACATGAATACTCAAACTTCAATTTCTTGAAATCTCACTTCATTTTTTACTTGTGTTTAATCAACAAATGCAAACGTTCATGGATGGAAAAGTTCATCCAACGGCATAACCAGTCATTTTAGGGAAGCTCTGATATTCTACATATTGGACTCCAAGGATATGAAACTGTGTGACTCCAAAGATAACATCAATCCACAGAGGGGGTTGCAGTGTCTCATGCTCCATAACTGAGTCAAAGGGTCAAAATGAGGATAAGAAGCACAGGAAGTTAAAGTTTGACGTAAATGTTGCATATTCTTGTACATATACACATACAATTAAGTGAAAATATACTCAAGGGTTGAACTTATATTGAACTCTGCAATATTAGGAAAACATCACCTAGAGATATAATTCTGAAATACTGCTATTATAAGTTAGGAATAACTCAGACTTTTATCAGTTTTCAGCTTTTCCTTCCATCGTCATGATCCCTATGACTCTCTGTGAACTTTAGGGTTTGTGTATCCACAAATCTGTCACAAATGCATTATTGGCATTATTGGGGAATCAAAATTATAGCTGCACAATACACAGAATTGCAATCATCAATGCTAAATTGCAATCAACTGTAAATAACTGCTTGGTTCCAATACTTAGACATGTATTTCAATGCATCCAAATCTGCATGTTAATAATGACGTTGGTCTGTTGGACAGACAGACATTGCCCTCAGTGCCAACACACTAGAACTTACAAAATGAGGTAGCAACACTATGATGAGGAAAAAGAAAGAAAGATCACAGCTAGGAAGATGTTGGATCGTTATTATTGTGGCAGAACTCAGTAATACTATCACAATTAAATATTTTTCTGTTATGGTGTAGTTGTATTTAAAATACTTGAAATGGACATAGTATATGGTTCAATATAATGCTGTATGTTTAGAAGGCAGGTATGAAAAGGTGAATAGATCAGTTGCTCTGGAGCCAATTTATGTTTAAAAACAAAAACATGCATGTCGTATGTCCTCTAAAGTACATCGAATCAATCTACAAAATATTTTTGGCATCCACATGTGAAAAAGTGTAGGCTTTGTATTCCCTTAGAGATGTTCTTTCCTGTTTCTGTTTGACAAATTTCAGCTCTGTCTTCTAAAAGCACACAAAAAAAATGGCTTCGTCGTCAAAAGTAACCATAAAAAGTCTGCGGACAGGCACAGAACTTTAGCACCTTCCCCATTTTTCCTAGCCTCTTCCAGCGAGCTACTCAGCGTCTCTGTGCGTGCTTTGTGTGTCAGCAAGTGTGTGTGGACGTTCAGAGCCTCTTGTAGGTCTCATCACAAAACCTGTCACAGCAAAAAAGCAACCTGTCACGACTCAGCCAGACACGACTGTACATGACTGTACCACAAAGAACACAAGCAGCCTGTTCCCAAGCTGTTAAAACAGTCACCAGCTCCAAAGGTCTCAGACAAAGAAACGCACACACTGAAAGAGAGCGAGAGAGAGAGAGACTAAACAATGCAGAGAAAGGTTGGAGAAAGAAAATAAAAAGGTGACAGAGTGTGTAAATAAATAAAAAAAGATCATATGGTACAAAAATACCAGTCCTCTGGGAATAAATGTCTGAAGCGTCTGATGACTGAGAGCTAATTGTTGTTTGTTAAAATGTGCGGCTTCTGAATGACTGAACGATGGTGACTCACTCCTGGTGGCCAGTCGCTCTCTGGTGCCGAGGCGGGTGTCCGGGGAGTGTGTGCGTGTGTGTGAGTGTGCGTGCGTGCACATGCAGGGGTAAGTTGGTGTGACTGTCACTCTGTCAGACAGCAAACAGAGGCAGCTCTCTCAAATCCACACTGAGCACCAGATTACAATGAACTCATGCACAGAGGGAAGCAAAGAACCAGAGGCTTAAGTGTACACTCGCAAGTTCAACAGGCACGCCCTGCGTCCACCAGCCCCCCCGTCCCGCCTTCCCTGGAGCAAATATTAAGAGAGACTTTACTCCCAGCTAATCTAATCCATACACACTCCAAAACCCACACAGCGTGGGGCAAACTTTATTCCCCCGGTTTATTCTAATAAACAAACAAGACTCACTTATACCTGTTTTCACTGTGTACAAAGCAACAACAACTAAGCAGGAGAGATTTACATATAGATAGAAAAGCATTTATAAAAGCACACTTGTATATAATAGCCTGAGGCTGTGTTGTCAGTCATCAAGTTGATCAAAAAGCAGCTACAATGCAACACTGATAAATCTTGGAGCGCGTCTGCGTATCTGTCCTTCAACGACAGCAGAAAGGGAAAAAAAGGAGGTGAGATAAAGGAAGAGGAATCAAGGGGAGAGAATTTTGGAAAAAGAGCATCTAAGGGTGAGGGAGAAAGAAGATGGGATGGAAGGAAAGGAATGGGATGATTGTAGAAGAAAAGGGAAGCAAGATGGAAAGACTAGTTCAGTGGACTTCTGTAGGACAGGGCGCAGGCATGGTGGAGTTCAATAAGCTGCTCAGTGTATTACTTCAGGTGCTCATCAATGCTGAGTCGATACTGAAGGTCTGGCCTTTGTATGGGCTCTTCAACAGTTTCAACAAACCGTCCGCGGTCCTTAATATGCCGAGTGGAACCCAGCGGCAATCAGCAAAGATGCAAAATCATTAAAGGTCTTTGTCTCTATTGTCTCTGCCCTGATTGGCTATTTTGCGTGGGACCAGTTCTGCAATCTTTTGCTAGATATTCTAAATCTGAAGTGTCTTGCAAAAATACATATCCCCTCTTGGAATCTAACAGAGTTTGTCTTATTAAATACATAAACTACAACGTACATTAAGATTTAATGTAGATTGTTAGAGCAACAGAAAGTAATGCAAAAATTGCTCATACTACATAATTTTTTTTTATCTAAATAGTGTGGTGTGTGTTTGTCTTCAGTCCCTATTAGTCTCAAAAATAAAAATCTAGGGACACCATTTGTCTACAGAAGTCTTTCAAATACAGAGAAAGTACAGCATAACTGCAAACCTAGAAAAACATCATCCTGAAAGGTTGGGTAAAGACAGACAACAAAAAGGGTCCATCGCAACTCTGGAGGAGCTCCAGTGCTACAGAGATCAGGTGGGACAATGCACTGATAGGACAACTGTTAGTCATTCAGTCCAGAAATCTTGTCTATATGGAAGAAGAAAGGCATTATCAGAAGAGAGTCATAAGACGTCCTGCCTATCGTTTTTGATAAGCCATTTAGAGGCACTGCAGATATTTGGAAGAAGGAGTTCTGCTTACATGGAATTAATACTGAGAATTTTGGACAACATGCAGGATGCTATGTCACTATCCAAATGATGAAACATGTTGGTAGCAGCATCATGTTCTTGAAATGCTTTTCTTTAGCAGGTACTAGCTACAGTAGGTAGGAAAATGCAATTAAATATCCATGGGGCAATCCTGCAAGAAAACCTGCTGGAGGAAGAGGTTTACTTTCCAGCAGGACATAGATGGAAACCTTTTAGATCAAAACACATTTGTTTCTTAGATTATCCTTGTCAAACTAAGGAAAAATCTAATTTTGAATCTGTAGTGAGACTTTAAAAATGTTGCTTAAGGCATTTCCATCCAATCTCACTTCGCAAAGAAGAATGTGCAAAAAACTTTCTGCCGAGATGTTAGTATCACAATGTTTTGTCTCTAGATGAGCAGACATACCACTAAGATTTGCATTAGCAATTCAACTAAAACTTAGCGCTACTTTTACGAGAAAAACGGAAAGGAGAGAGGACAAGAGGTGACAAGCATGCTCTCTCTTCCCTATGAAAACATACAGAGCAGAAGAGAGCAAGAAGACAGTGATAAAGATACTTTCATTCATGTGCATGTGTGAATGAATGCGTGTACTCATGCATGTGGGGGTGTGTGTGTGTGCGCGTGCATCTGTGTGTGTGAACACATATAGAGTTGAAGAGAAGTGCCACTAGACCGTTGGGGAAATTTGCCCCTTGCCATTAAAAAGGGGATGTGAACCTACTCACTTCTGTTCACACTAGAGCTCCTGTTTTTTTAAAGGAACTAAACTAAATAAAATGAGCTTCTCAAACACCTAGAAACAAGCTCTCAGTTGTCACTGAAAACATGTTTTATTTCAGTTATTCAGTTTTAAAAAGTGGAACTACTACATTACATAGATTAACTACAGAACGAGTGATTCTAAAATGTTTCAAGGTGATTTTGTGTTCTGCTCATTGTGGCTTGCAGCTGATGAAAAACCTAAAATTTATCTTAAAAACATTGCTATGGTCTACCAAATCATAAGGAAACTTACTGATGTAAGAGTTTTAGCAGGTGGACAGTCACTGACACCATACACAAGGAGGGCAAGGCACAAAAGCTAATTGTGCTTCCACACTTCCACACTTTGGAAAGTGTGGAAGGAAATAAGCAACATAGATAACCACAGACTTGAAAGGGTGGTGAAGAAAAGCCTATTCAAGAAAATCACAGAGATGTTAAGGAGCCATCGCATATAAAGGTACTAAGGGAGACGACAGACAAACAACAATAGATATGAGCTGAAAGTCACTATTAAAGCAACATAGAGTTCCTTTTTTTTCTTTTTAACATGTTAAAAATTTATTAGAAATTGCTTTGGGTTTATATCAAATTAAGCTAGATATCTTTACTACCTCATTACCAATTGCTTCCATGCTATGCTGCACTGATGCAGTAAATAAGGCAAAAGGAGCCCCAACCAAGTAATTTGGTTGGGTCTCACCACAACACTGCTTTTCTATTGTTTTTTACACAATATTCTAATTTTTAGAGCTTCTGAACAATAGCTGTACCCTATACTAATCAAAATAAGCAGAAATTAGCACATGAAGTATATAAATGTGTTTAATAAATCTATTCCCCAAAAAATAAACTTCAGTCCTAATGAAATACACTCTCCATAAACTTCCTGGAAGTAACATGTTTGAACACACTGCATCAGCAAGACATTTTCTTTTCTTTTTGGGGGATCGAGGGGAAGGCTGCACCGGTTGTTAGCCGCTGCTTTAACAGGATGTATAAATATGAGCCGTACGGTCAAGGGGAAGGATAAAAATGAGAAAGGGAGCAGCAAGAAGGCAAAAATGAGAAAAAAAAGGAGTAGAGGAAGGGTAAAATGAGAAATGGAGTAGGGGAGGCCACAGGAGGCACCTGGCCCACTTAGAGCGGAGGAGGGGTGGTGAAGAAGGAGAGGTGGAAGATTAAGGAGTAGAAGGGAAAAAAGAAAAGGAGGCGGAGAAGATATACCAAGCCGATAGAAGATGAGGAGGCCTAGAGAAAAATTAAAAAAGAAAAGCAAATGAAAGTGAATAGAAGATCGGATGGAGGGGTTAGGGTGAAGGAAAAGGTAAGAAGAGAAAATAAGTGAATGGTGAAGGCAAAAGCAGAATAAAAGATAAAATAATGGAAACACAGAGAGACAGAGAGAGTTAGGGTGGGGGCTGGAAAGAAAAGGTGGCCTTGTGACGCCGAGGAGGGAGGTGGTGTAAGCGTGAGCGGCATGAATGTGTGTCTCTCTGTGCGTGTGGGTGTCTCGAATCATGACGAAAAACTAACACCTCTCCCAAAGTATGAATAACCGACCACAACAGGCCAACGTAAGTTCAGTCTCTTCTCCCGGTACGCTTGAGCAGCCTGCCCGCACCACTAATATCCCACTAATACCACCCACAGTCCTCACTCCACCTCACATCAATGAATATTTCATGTCCTGATGGCACTTTTAAAGCAAAAAACTAATTAGCAAATCCAAGTTGATCTGGCATTAGTCATATCAGGCCAATTAAAAGCCCAGTCCTACTGTACATGTTAATGGCAGCGAAGTGGAATAATTGTATGTTGAGCAGGGGAGAGAATGTTAAACAGGCCTTGTTAGCAGCACTTTAGCACTCTAGCCTGAGTCCATGGCTGGATTACAAAACTCTACAAAGCGGACTAATGTTCAGCACACACACACACACGCACAGACACACACATCTTTAAAAACTCTATCCATTAATTAGTGTGCCACCATCATTTTCATGAGGTCAGCTCTGATACTTATGGCTAAAGAAGAGAACTAGTTCCAGGGAAAATGATGGTTTTATGCTTCTGTATCAATATTAAACAGGGATCCAAATATTGGCAGAGGCTGGCAGGTCAGATGTTACGCACTGTTAAAGGGAGAAAGCCCCCCTCTGCTACACTAGCAATCTCTGCGGTCAGACTAGAGGCGATATTTGTGGTGTATTTGATTCGGGTAAAGGTGCGCGTATGAGTTCCCTTCGCGCCGCGTGTGTGTTTTTGTAAAGCGGGGAGTTTAGATTGAGACAGACAGCGCTGACACACACAGACTAAACTGTGCTGCACAAAGGAGCGACACAATAACAAGGGATGGAGATCTTTTTGGAGTAGATGTCTGTTTCATCAACCCCCACCCTCCCTGCCTACTTCTCCTGCCTCCCTCTGCCTCCCCAGTCTCGTTCCCTCACCTGGGCTTTGATATGGAAATCTCTCAACAGCCAAAGCCTGAGGCCAGTTGACTGTTCTAAAGATGTATTTGCTCAAAGACGTTCAATTTCTCATCAAATGCTCCCACTGCGTGCATGAAAGACAAACTTGTTCACTTGGAAAATAACAACTAACAATCTGGTACACTCTGCAAACCACACACTTCAACCAAGAAGCCCAAACCCTCAACTTCTTAGCAGCTCATATTAATTTGGCTAAAAGGTAGGTGACATTTGTGCAAAGTGCAAAGCTGAGGAGTCTCGTCACATTACTGATGGAGTTTTTAAAGAGAGCTCCTTCCCACTGGTTTACTTCTCTTTTTCTGTCAGATAATTACATCGCATTAAAAGACTTCTAACTAGCATGCCTCTGACTCTGAGTCAAACAGAGAGACATTTTCAGCAGTTTAATGGCATGAAAACGTTTTAAAATTAGGTAGAAATGAAATGAATATACAGGAGAAAGAAAAATGAGTCTGAGAGAATTAAATTGTTCAAGAAGTCAAATCTTTTGAGCAGCAGTAAACAGTCCCGGTACTGTAGAGTGATGATATCAGTAGTTGATGTGTAAAATGGTGTGAATCATAATTTTGCACATCAGTGTGATCTTTCAAATATTTTTGTTTCTTTTTTACAACGGGGAAAAAAACAGTAACCAAGGGCTAATGTTTGGAAGATTTACTTCTTCTTTTTGCTAACACTAATAAACCAAGACCTCTTCCTCTGCTCAGGAGGCTTTTTTCAGTAAACATGTATGATTAAATTTGTTGGAGAATATGGTGACGGCAAAATCAAAAGGGTTTTCCCCCCGGCTTTCAAAGATTTTAATTTAACTTCTACTTTTTTTGTCTTTCTAAAAGAATTAACATGAGACTGTGAAGTTTTGTATCCATTTCTCAGAGAACAGTTTTATAAAAAATATGTCACTTTTGTTTTTCTTAGTTTATCTGTGTTCCTTATTAACTGCTGTTATGTGAAGTACATAAATATGGTAATCAGATTCAACGGACCCTCGGTATTCGTGGGGGTTAGGCAACACAACAATATCTAAAATGTGCAAATAATTCAGACCTAATCTAAAAATGCTAATAAAAGTTGCATGTTTTAATAGTCCAAACACAAAATATATCGTACCAGCACTACACAAAAATTAGCATCTACAGTCTTCCTTATTTCCACATGGAACAGCCAATCAGTGGCAAGGAAAATAAGTAGTGTGTCAAGTAGAATGGTGCCTCAATAAGAGTGAATGTCCTCTTTATGTTAAATATTATTCACCAGTAAACTATATTTACTTAAAGAAGGCTTTAAATGCTACTTTAAATTAACTGTCAAAACAAAGATATGAACTGGACCAACTTCATTACAAGTTTACCTCAAAATTCAGTTATGATTGAACCAAAATAAAAACTTAAGAGGTAGTGTAGGGTTAAAATGACCAGCACACATAGGTCACATTATAACAACATATGTGCAAAAAACCCACTGTCATCACTTTGAATCTTGCAGATTTGTTTGAAAAAAATAAATAACCAGTTGTAAAGTGTCTCTGATTGGCTCTTGATGACAATTAGCTTTGCATGATGATATGAAGATAGGACAGGAGTTGGGGAAAAAAAAATTATCTCCTCCACATTCCTTAAGAAAAATGAAAAACACACCCTGTGCAAAATACAGAAAGTTAAATCCCACATCTGTTTTCTGAGGAATGTGCAATCGAAAAGGTGTTTTGCAATATCAACAACTCCTCAAATAAGATAAGAAAAGCAACAATAAAAAACATTCCTTTTCAACTATTCTCTTTTGCTTTTGATTTTTATCAGCAGCAAAATCACATGTTTGAGTATGGAATTTGAAAAATAAAATGCAGCTGAAAATCACATTTTAATGCAAAACATGAGGACAAAACAAGAAAGGAGCAGAAGAGCAGTACTATTAATGTCACTCATTATTTTGTAGAGATGAGTACAGGAATAAAAACACACACATACACAAAACGCTATGAAATATTCATTCAAGAGAAGCGGGTGGTGGAGAGTATCTGCAGATGCGGTCTGCAGATGAAGGGGCGGGGGTTGCTTAAAGACTCACCTGCTCTCTCTGCTGGGGGGAAGATGAGCATGTCAGATAGGTGAATATACACACAGACACACACATCCCCCACATCACCCATGCAACCCCATGGCGATTAGAAACACCTGTATTCAGCGCTGCACAATGAGCTATAGCAGCAGTTAAGCCTTGGGAGTTATTGGGCGGGTGGGGGTTGGACAACGTTTAGACCCGCGGGTTAACCTGTATCGCGAAACAAATACCTGGAACGCAACGGAGAGACGGAGTTGTTAGAAAGCTCCAGAGAGAGGCGGCGTGTCTTGTAAGATGAGTGTAAATGGTTCATTTTGCAGAGTGTTAGCCAAACAGGTGTTCTCATTAACAAGTGAGCCCTGAGGGGTGATCCAGATGAGAGAGCCGACAGAAACACAGAGGTGAACACAGGTTGTTTATTGGAAAATAAAGGGGGGCTTTGTAGAGCTTTTTTTAATTTTGCAGATTAGATAAAGTATCTGAAAAATGTTAATACACCTCAAACCTTAGTGTGTTTTCTTGAGATATTCTGTATGATTAACCATTGTATAATGCAGAACTTTGATTACAAAAAAAGAAAATAGTAAGTACTTGATTTTGTTCTTTGGGGACAAATAAAAATCCGTGTTCAGAACCCCTGAGTCAATACTTTGAGGAACCACCATTTATTGCTTTAACAGCTGCAAGGTGTTTATTGGGAATAAACTTTGAGTAGGCCATTCTAGCACAATACGCTTCATTTTAAGCCTTTTTCTTAAAGCTCAAGCTATACATTTATTGCTGTTGTACAAGTTTTCCTCCAGCGTTGCTCTGTATTAAACACATTCATCCCATCAACTGTGACCAGCTTTTCTGTCCCTACTATGGGCAAGCACTCCCACAGCATGATACTGCCACCACCATACTGCACCATAAATAGGGTGTATTCAAATAACTTTTTACCATCGTGAAAAAGTTACATTTCCATCTCATCTGAACTTCTTCCAAATAGTTTCTAAGCTTTCTCTAACTTGCTTGTGACTAATAGTGAATCGTGTTTCTTCACAGGACAATGGTTTTCTTCTTCAGTTCTTCAAAAAAAAAAGGCCAAACCTATGAAGTGAGATTAAATTAAACATGGATAGCCTAAATTTGCTAATTGGTTGAATTGTATTTTATTTTGGCATATCAGGGAGGTGAATACAAATGCACGACACACATATTAGATTTTAACTTGTGGAAGCTGCTGAAAATTAAATAATTTTCTTTCCACTGCATAACTACGTGGTGTGAATGTTTTTGCAAGGCACTGAATTTGCTGGATTGAGACACAAACGTGCAGTGGGGGCGCTGCAACCCCCGGGTTTGCGTGGCTGAAGGCTAAAGCCGACTAACCTGCAACCACACAGTTCAGCTTACAACCTGCATCGGATCACTGAGCACCACCTACACATCAAAAAGCTCACACACTCACACAGTGAGAGACAGGTGTCGAGCTTCAAGCCTGTCCACCACTGAAACCAAGCCCCTACTTCTCATTTCCTCAGTGCTTTTACTTCACCATCACCACCCTACCGCCACTTCCCACAATCTTCATAACGTCAACGGATAAAGTCCAGCACATCTACGCCCCGGCACTTTCAAGAAACACAGCATACAACTTTGGCGATACAAAAAGAGACCAGACAGATTTTAACCAGCGAACATCGCTTAATCAACTTCAAAACTCTATTCATGATTGATAAGACGAGAGCAGAACGCTTCCATTCCTGCTCTGCAATCCCACGAGCACACGTGCAGCTAATATTTTTTTTCCCCATCTTTTGGCCGATCTCGCCTACACTCCTCCTCCACTCATCCTTGAAGCTGTTGTCTTGGTCTGTGTTGCATTTTTTTGTTTCTATGTGGAACACACAGATGGAGACGCAGATGCACACACATACACCACTGTTCTCCTCTAAAAAGACAGCACTACATGACCCCACCTGGGAGAGCAACCTCCAAGGAGCAGCAAGGGAGTGGATGGGGGGAGGAGGGGAGCAGAGCCAAAGAAACAAAGCACTCTGAAAGATGTTAGGTCTTTAAGTTGACAGCGTGCCATGAGAGTTTAGTTGTTCTAATGCTATTTGGATTCTAAGCATTAAAAGCAGATAATTGAGCTTTATCCTGCTCATGACGACACACACACACATACACACTCTCAAAGGGGCATGCACAGGGAAACAAGCCGATGGTAATTGAATAACAGAATAAAGGACTTTGGAGGGTTTATCATATCAAGTGCCAACCCTTAACTCAGTAGTTGGAAGGACAAAACAACCAGACAAATCCACAGAGAGCTAAGACAATTTGGAAAAATGGCTTGATGGTCTCCTAATCCCGGAGATCTAGTTAGCAACTGTCCAACAAAAGGAAAAGGCCTATATCTTACAGCTGTACACTAGTTGCGGCTGCCAAGAGTGCACGTTAAACCGCGGCAGAAAAAAACAGCTCAGTGGGAACGTACAAATGCTTCAGAATAACTGGAAATCTATTTACAGCACATGGGAGATAAAAACTTCTCAGCGTTTTAAGCTCATGTATTCAGTGTGTTCTAAATTCATACCTATATTAAGTTCCACAAAAATATAACTTAAGAATAGTTTAAATTTTTAAAAAAGAAAGGAAAAAATAAAGGTGGCACCACGTGTGGTTTCCAATTCTCACTCTTCTAGAATGAGACACGAGCTTTTCTGCGTTAAGAGTCATTGTTCACTCTAAACACAATGGCTATATCTTTTTATAACAGGTAGGTTTCCCCAACTATAACCCATCTTTTTTATCACAAGGTGTGCAACCTAATAGCAAAAAGCTCAATTGAACACAATGGACAATCAAGGGAAGTTGCCTTTCGCAAGAAACAGAAGAATCCTAAATGTTGGGTTGTAAAACTAATTAATAAATGTTTTGTCAGGATTATATTAATCTGTGTATTAACAAGGTGTACAACAAGTTTTTAAAGTAGTTTAATGTTTCTTTTGGTGTGTTTGAAACCAGTAGGCCCTGTTGCTTGTAAGATATGACAAGAATCAAAACTTTCCAAAAAGAAGAGAGCAAAGGTGTTTTGTCCATAAACTGGCATAAATTTAAAAAAGATAAAATCTTCTTGGCACTTCACTCCTTTGATGCTTAAGATAATGACTTGTTTCATAAATCCTGAAGAGAAAGAGATTGTTGATTCCACACGTCTAACACAAGTGCAAAAAAATGTAGTTATCTCTAGATTTCTTTTTAGGATCATGTTTGTTCATTTAATAAAGTAAACTTACTGCAAAAAAACAAAGCTTAGTAATGAAGCATATACTTCCATAGTGAGCTTTCATGGAAACATAGTCCTAAAAGTGGGTAAAGATAAACACTGCTAGTTCTGCAGTTATGTGAAACACACAGAAAGTAAATATTTTTACTGCAGTTCTACCAAATTCATAAATGCCTTTGTAGGGGACTTTGATCCAAAAAGTAAGAAAAAATTAAATAAACAAATTGAAAATAGCCCTTATCACTTTCCATGTGTCCTTTGTGATGTAAATAGAGGTGTGTATGTGTGAACGCTTGCTTTTAAGACAGGGCATTTAATAATGACTGAAAACCAATTTCTACAAAATAGGCCAACAAATATATATAAAACAACCCCATGCCGTTGTATATGGAAAGACTATATCTATAATGAGTTTGATTGAATTCATCCATATGTCAAGCAACTAGTTTTAAAAATAAAAAAGATATTGGTTACAGAAAACTTTTTCATAGTCACTCCCAGCTCTGCTCCAAACTTGGCAGCCCTGCTGCGATTAATCTGTCACCTCTTTATGCATTATGGTGAGCATCCACCTGACTGTGGTTAAGTCAGTGCATGACAGCCAGACGCACTCTGACGTCCATATGCACAGCTTTTCAAACGAAGTGGGGTTGTTCCCCCGCTGTCACATGGTAGAAAATGGAGGAAGACGGAACTGACCGGTTAGATAGGACAGACATTGGCAGGAGACGCTTTCAGAAAGAAACACTTGACTCGGGTGCTATTCAACTCTCATCTAGGATCAGATGATGATCCTACTCAAATACTTATACAAATGAATAAACATAAATCGCGCGACAGCTCCATATATTTAAAATAAAAAGCCTCCCTTCATCTTTGTGTCTTGTCTGGTAAGTCTAAGGGGCTTGTCGTTGACGCAGCAAAATAGAAGAAAAAAAATCCAGCTGGAGAAATCCCCCTTTCTGGGGTTAATCGCGGTGAAAAGGGAGGAGGGTTCAACCCCCCTTTCAGACGCAACGCGCTTTCATTCTGAATCCCCTCCAGGCGTCTATAGAGCATCCCCCGTTTTCTTCTGTGCTTCGATCACGATCATGTGTGCACGACAAGTTTGTCTCCCAACCCCTTTCTCAGCAAATGTGGAAATCAAAAGTTTGCAAAGATCCCCCCCACTGGTTCTATCAAACACATTCAGCTTTCTACGACAGTAAACATAAACGCGTCTCAAAAAGATTATTGAGGATTTATAACTCACATTTGCAATTTCAAATAGAAATGTTATTTAAAACTGTTTGTTATCTTAAATCAGTTTACTAAATATGCGGGCTAAAGTAGTCTGCGATCAATAATTTGAAACAATCCAGGCAAAAAGCATGACAGCTTCTCCAAAATATCAACACGCGCGGTAAGGCAGCTGGCTGTCACGTATGGAACAGGTAGGCGTACTTTAAGACTGCCGCCTGCGCGATGACCCGTCTGCGTTACTGTCGAAATATTCATTCAAGCGCTTCATTAACGTGATTCTAATGGCAATGTGGAATAAAAACAAATTCCAGATAGGCCTTTGTAAGAGTAGCCACAGTAGCCAAGAGTTTATTGTGTCATGTCTCCAACCTGTGCGCGGCGGCAGCAGCAACTATATCAGCTGTAGACGCGGCGGCTCCGTGAGGCAGAAAACTAATTGTTGACATGACAGGGGGGGAAAAACCCCACGGTGTCTGGATGAAATCTCCACTCCCGATGATGCCCCGTTGATGGGCAGCGTGGCTCCTGGTGGTGGCTGTAGATAGGAAGTCAGACATACCTGTTACCCCATGGGGTCTGGGGTGGCCGCCGTGTCGGTCCTTCGGAGTCCAATCTGTTCTGACAGCCTGAGGGAAGAAAGCTGGGGATGTCCAACGCGCCGGGTGCCGTCCCTCCTCTTCTCTGTGCGCTTTTTGTTAAGTGTTATTCCCCGATTTCTCCAACTCCCCTCTTCTCTTCCTCCACCAGCCCCTTGTTCTTTCTCTCTTTCCCTCCCCTGCTTTTCCGCGTCTTGGTATCAGGAGCCTCCCCCTCCTCCTCCTCTCTCTCCTCCTCTGTGCATGTCTATCTCTCTCTTCCTTTCTCCCTCTGTCTCTCTCGATCTCACCCCCTAACACAAACATACACACACTTTCTCTTAGAGTCAGGAAATGAGACAACGTAAACCCACACACCATGCGTAGACTGGGATATATCATTTCATTTCAGATAAGAAGCTCTCATATCAGAGCAGAATATGACACAACAACAGCAATAATAATAATAATAATAATAATAATAGTAATCATAGTAACTGAATTTTGAATGTCTTTTCCAATTTCTGCATCTGTTGCCATAGGACTCCTTAATGACCAGTTCTTCACTGTAACTTGCCCCCTCTTGTGGTAGTAATTGGAAATCATTTTCAATAGGGAAAAAAGTCTTACTCTTACGATGACAGTGGCTGGAAAACACCTCTTAGGCCATGTGATGTGCAACACACAAGCCATTTTTTTATTTTTTTATCTTTGCCAGAACTTCTGGGGTAATTCCATTTTGGCCTGAGCCTTTCCTTTGAACGCAAGAAGGATTTTTTCACTGTATGTTTCTATGTTTGGGGGCTTTGGCACATACGTAAGTGAGTCCTGTGTGACTTTTACACTTCCTGTTGTTATTGTTCAATATAAGGCTCTTCTCGGAGAGTTAGCGTCAACATGAACCTAAATGATCACAATTCTAATGGTGGAGGTAAACAGATCAAACTCTTTCACTTAACTACAGCACTTCTTTCACATTTTCACTCTATAATCACTTTCTTTCTTTCTTGCTTACACATATTGATAGTAATAGATCCTATTCTGAACTGCCTTAATTCTTCATCTGTCTGTGAAGAAAATCTCCTGTTCCACCACATCCCATATGGAGTATAGTGAATTTACTGTCATGTTCCAGAAACTAGTTAGAGATGATTTGAGCAATGTGACACCATGCATTATCCTGCTGGAAGTAGTCATCAGAAAAGGGGTACACTGTGGTCATAAAGACAAGGACAAGGTCAGTAATAATTCTTTTTGAGGCTGTGGCATTTTAACGATACACAGTTGCTGTTAAGAGGTCCAAAGAGTGCCAAGAAACTATGCCCCACACCATTACATCCCCACCACCAGCCTGAACCACTGATAGAAAGCCGAATGGACCCTCTGTCAGTGGAATTAACCACTTTGATGTTGCTTAATTCTTACCCAACTTTTTAAATGTCGCAGTTGAAATTGAGACTCATTGAACCAGACACATTTTTTTCATTCCTTATTGTGGGATTTTGGAGAGCCTAAACGTGCTAATTCTAGCTATTAAAGGGACTCGTGATCAATTGAACATGCTGGCCTAAACATGTTAATTTTACTATTAACTAAAGAAAATTGCTGTTTATGAAAACTCACAATTACTTCAAAAAATATATATCTTGGAGATCGCCATTTTTTCATGATTTCATTGTTTGCATGCTGGGTTGATGATGCGTTTTGGTCAATTTTTTACTGGAATCTACAGAGTAAACACAGGAAGGCTAACTTTATCTGAATTGGGTTTTTTTCATTATGTTGCGTTTCCCTTGGAGGAAAACCAGCCAGGCAGCGCTGGAAGCTTTTAAACGATAAAGAAGCTATACCTACTGCTGCTCTTAGTGAATGTGAAACGGTCCCGACAACAAACACCCGACCGGTGTTTTTTAGCTCATTGTTTCGCTCACGAAGCTGAAGTGGCAGCAGCAGCAAAACATCAGCTTCTTCCCCCAACTCTGTTCTCTTCCTCCTTTTTTTCCTTCTCATCTTCAATACCGCTTGTCATTTCTACATTCCCATCAATTTGATGATTTTACTCATTGCTGTTTAGGCTGGCTGTAGCTAACGTAATCGAACTAAGCATACCTCATTTACCCAGAATGCATTGCAGCGTAAACAACATGGCGCCACTCACGTGACAAACTGTATTGTTTTTATATCTAAAATAAATATTTCTCAAATAATGTATATTGTTAAAGTTTCAATGTGTTGTGTACTAGGAGAAAATATTCTGGAAAGCCTGCTTATGATGAGTGGCTACTGGAGTTACATTCATTTATACGACGGCCAGTTATTGTATATTTTCTCTTTTTTTAGAGCATTCTCTGTAAACCTGAGTGAAGGTTTTGTGAGATAAGCCAAGTTGATAAGAAGCTTTGGAAAGAATCAGACTTGTCTCTGTTAGAAAAAAAATATATATATATTTATATATATATATATATATATATATATACATTACTGACAAGAAAATTGAACAGTTCAAAGAAAACACAACAATTCTGAAATCTAAAAGTCTAAAAATCAAAATCCTGACACAGTTTCACGTCGAAATATTTATAAAGGAATTGCAAGAATTGTTGTACCAACCACATATAAATTAGTTTTGAAAAAGTTTAAACTAGGCTGTCTTAAAGTTGTGGTATAAATTTCCACATTGACCAACTGAACAAACTTAATGTTACTAGTATTTAGGCATTAACAGAGTTGAGATCACATAATTAATCACAGCTCATAATTAATAGTTTTTTCAGACTGTGCAAACTTTTAATTTACTTCTGAAGACTAAAGCTGAGTTATAACAGCTTTAGCTGGAGGAGGTGGTTTGTGTCTCAGAGTCAGTGCATACAGTGAACTTGGTGTGTTAATGTGTTCAGTAATGAGGAACTGTGGACAGGCTTGTTTCTTGGGAAATAAGAATATATGGGCTGTAACCAGGAATCGTTGGAGGTTTGAGGAAGTGGGAAACATTTATGGGGAAGAAACCGGGTGGCACTTTAGAACATGTACTATGTGTGTCTCTGGTACGTGTGGGTGTTTACTGTGTGTGTGTGTGTGTGGGAGGGGAGACAGTGATGTGTAGCCTAACACAGCAGGGGGTTGAGCTCTGCCTCTATTAGGCCGGGTTGTTGGCAGCCGAGGGGCAGATAACAGAGAGTGTCAGGCCATGTGGATTACGGCTGCCGGGCTGCAATGCCCCTCTCTCACTCATACACACACAAGCCCACTTCCAAGCAGGGTCTGCAAACACAATCCCTTCCTGAAACAAGCTGCTTTACTCAAAGCTGTGGTCCCTTGTGCCAACAGGACTTTCCAATCCGCCTGACACGAAAAGCACGACCCTAGTGCCTCCTCCTCCATGCCACTGCTCCCTGACTGTCGCGCTCTCCCACTCTGCCAGCTCAAGGATGGGTTTAGGCAACATTAGACCACTTACACATGTATTTTCCCCCAGGAACACTCATTGTAGAAATCCACACTGAGTACCAGGGTGAGGGAAAAAAACAACTGGATTTTTGTATTAGTGCATTTGGCCTGTGTGTGTTTTGTTTAAGCTCAGGAGCAACATGTGGGTGTGGTGTGGGCCTATACTGTGCAGCAACTCTGTTGGTAAATGTCTAGTTTGACATTTACCAACACTTTTCTGGAGCAAAAACAATTATGTGATTTACACTTGTTATCCTAGAACCGTTTCCCATTTCCCCTTGCTTTTTGAAATGAGTACATTTACTTTTTTGGGAGAGGGGGGCTTGAGTTTTTATGTCATGAATTTTAGTTTTAAGTTATTGCTGGGCTATTAGCTGTCATAAAACAGCAGGATACATTTTCAGTACCTTTATGTGTTTCACATTAAACAAACTTCATTAAAAGAGAGTTTTGCCTTTGGCCTGATATAACTAAATGTCATAAATGTAAATCCAAATGTAAAATCCAAAATAGTGACTTCAGATTGACATTTAGTACATTTTGTAGCACTAGTTCCCATCAAATGTCAGAATGGCTCAAAAATGTTGTAACTTCATATTACGCTGGTCAATCCAGTGAGTGCTGTCAAATAATTTTCTTGCATGTTGGCACCGAGGAGCCACCAGCTGTAGTCAGTCATGTTCATGGACAGGAAGTTAAAAGGCTCTTGGTAAGTTGACAGACATTTTGGAAATTTTGCTGAGTGAATAATTTGAGTGGGTGTCTGAATGTTTTTGGAGCTAATATGTAAACATTCAACCATATGCTCATTTGAGAAAATCATCAGCATATAAAACTTTGTTTTATTTCTCACTAAAACTTCAGTTGTAGTTGTGGCTGAATTGTGTTTGCTTTGAGGGAGAGGGCTCATGGTGCCAGACTGGATTGTTGTCTTTTTTAAGAATGCTCTTGTATTTGCTGTGTTTGCTTAAATTTGAATTTTAAATAATGAAACAGGACTGAAAGAAGTATAATGAACAGAAAATAAATAAAAAAACAACAACGCTGTTTAAGTGAAAGCTCCACAACAGTGGGAGGATCATTAACAAACTTTTAAAAAACTTTGTCTTGCCGCACACAAAAAGAGCATTTTTAAAGACTGAATTAAACAAGAAATATGCAAGTGTCATGAAACATAAAATAGGGTGTTTTCAGCCCCATCCACAACCTTCCGCTATCAATTTAGCAAGGAAAACAAGCGCTGTGTGCGGCTTGTGCCATCCCAGGCCTGCTTGTATAGTCAGAGAAGCCTCCGGCTGGATGAACACTATCTCTACCAGGTGCAGGCGGAGGATGGGGGAAGGCTTCACAAAGGAGCATTTGGCACAAGGTGAGAGGCATCAACATGTGTGAAGGTGCAGCTCGGTGATAGTCAAATCAGTATTGAAGAATGACAAGGCTTTTTATAAAGAGCCCTCCCTCAAGGAGAAGGAGACCACATAAAGGGTCCTGGAACAAAGTTCACTCGAAGTAGGAGCTAGGAAAGGAAAGGCTCATGAGTGCGAGGAAAGGTAGGAGAATAATATAATTTTACCAAGAAAGTGCAAATGAATGAAGGTGCATTGGAGAATGAAACTGGGAAAAGCAGAATGAATGGAGGTTATTGGATTTAAGGGCTTTATAATCATCTGGAGGATACAGAGAATGTGTTTGTGCTCGCTGCCCACACATTCTGTTCCTGTGTGAAGGCAATGTGCAGAAAGGGAAGGTGGAGGGGGGCGACTGGAGCTGTTCACACCACTGCCTGTCCTTGTGTCACCCACAGGACTTTGTGTCCTCCCCAAACCTGCAGGTGTTCGCATCTATTTTATATATTTATATACAATATAGAGGTGTCTCTGGACATGGCTGCAGAGGTGTTCTTTGATAGGAATTACTCCTTGCTGACCTCTGTGCATCCATCGGTATATGCGGATACAAAAGAAGAGTGTCTTTAAGATAGTTCCGGGCAGAGAAAGTAAAATAGGAAGAGTTATTTCGGTAGATTTACCTCCTGGCTGCCTCAGTCTAACTCTCCGTTTCTCTTTACTTCAGGGGAATTCAGATCTTTGCTGTTTATCATATTCAGCTCTGTTTTATGAATTCTACATTAAGCTGCCCTCTCTCCATCTGCATCTTGCCATCTCTCTCCATCTGCATGTCTACCCTCTTGATCCCTTCCTGCACTCTTCTATCCCCTCCAAATCTCATTTACTCCACTGGAAGTAGCAGGAGGAGAAAAAAGTGAGAGACAGAGAGAGATAGAGAAACAGAGAGACAGAGGAGGAGGGGAGTACAAAACGACCTTCTCTTCCCCGAAGCAAGAACATCTTCTTATTGTGGAGGTCACCGTCTCAGTTCAGCCCCACGCTCTGAACACTACTCTGCTTGTTTTAATGATGCACAGAGCGGAGGGAGAAGGAGGGAGGAAGAGATCCAGATAGGCAAACTAACATAGTATCAGAGAAGAAGAGAAAAGGGAAAAGAAAAGAAGGGGGAGTGCATGAAGACAGGAGGTTTGGGCTATTTTTTTCCACCACTCACCCCCCACGCTCCCCATCTTCTCCTACCTTCCCTCCCCCTCTTCAAGCGCAGGAAGTGTACCTCTCTTTCCACATTCATCTTGAAAGGTCCTTCTAAGCTGTCTAACCTCTCAGCAATATTATATATATTGTTGCTCGCCTCAACCCACACTGAAACCTGGGTTGCTATGCTACAATAATATGACCTCTCGTCTTTTCTCCTCCACTACGTTTCCTTTTGCTCTGCTTCCTCTCGTTTTACATGGGAGGCAGGGGAAGGGGTTAACAGCAGCATCCCCCTTTCAGTGTCTCCTCCATCAGGACTGTGTGCCTCTTTAATGGCCTTCTTCAGCTTTGTCCCACTGCTTGATTTGACCCTGCTGACCTTGTATGGTCACGACCCCCATTCCACACCACAACAACTGTCTGTCCATGTATCTATCTATCTATGCTTCCTTCCTACCATGGTTCACCTCTCCCCATTCTTCCTTCCTAGTTTCCCTTATTTTTTTCCTGTCCTTACATATTTCCATCCCTTGGTCTTCATTTCATGTTCCATCCATTTCTCCCTCTCTTCATCTATTCATCCGTCACGTTGTCTTTCCTTCACTGTAGATGGTTCAATAGGTCTATCTTTTCTTGCATCCTCAGAGCTTTCCATTTTTTGTTGCTTCAATATGTGTTTTCTATTCTCTTCTTTATGTATTTATTCCATTTTTTTCTATCAGTCCTTATAATCTGTTTTCATCAGTCAAACATTTCATGTATCTTTCCATCCTTTTTATGTTTTCCTCATACTTCTATTCTGATCTATCTATCTATCTATCTATCTATCTATCTATCTATCTATCTATCTATCTATCTATCTATCTATCTATCTATCTATCTATCTATCTATCGGGCTGAATCAATTCACTGAACTGAATTCAATTAAATTTAAAGCCATTTTTAATATGCACATTCTGAATTATAATGAAGTTTAAAAAAAAAACAGCGACACATTTCTCAATATACTTAGTTCTTTTGTACCACACTGATACTGTCGATGGATACAGACACGCTTTGGTGAAAACTGCTGTTCCTGAAATACTCAACCCAAATCATAACGCAAAGCCAAAATTCTTCGTTACATCATCCATCTCCAATCCCTTCTTCCTCCTCCTCGTTCGCTCCCTCTGCCATCCTTTTCTTTCTTATCTCTGCTGGCCCTGTCTCTTGGGGGTCGTTCGTTTTTGTCATAATCACCTTGGAGATTGGGGACCGGTGCCCATGGCAGAGCTAAGCTGAGCTGAGGAGAGGAGGTGGAAGGAGGATGAGGGAGAGAGAGAGAAAAAAGAGGAGGGGTGTCAAGATGAGCAGTGGAGGACAGTGTTGCAGGGGGGTTGGTGGTGGTAGTGGTGGTGGAGGGGGTGACGGCTTGTTGGGCTCAGCCCCAGCTAATGTGAGGGGACAGCCTTGGCTTTGCCTTAACCGTGCTCGCACCGTCGGTGCCAGGCAGAGCAGGGAACAGAGAATAGACGAATGAAATGCTCTCCTTTTCAGCGCTGCCTTCCTTCCGCCTGCTCTGACTGCGTTTGGAGGCGCGTGGGGCCCCGATGTCACACCCTGTAGGTGTTTAAGCTGCTTACTTACACCAGCAAGAGAAAGAGAGATGAGGCAATGAAGGAGGCAGAACAGGGAGAAGAAGCTGCAGGGAGCAGGAGACAGGGAGAATGGGGAAGTTAGAAGAAGATGAGGGCGGAGGTCACGGTTGTAGGAGGCTGTGATGTGCAAGTATTCAAGTTATTCTAGTCTAACTTTCTTTACAGCTAAAGGGTATTTCTAGGGGATTCTAATCAAGAAAATCAGCAGTGCAGTTTGCGTGTTTCCAGGGGTGACAATCAGATCTAGAACTGGCAAAGACGAATAAGAAGAGGCAGAGTTATATCAGGATTGTATGATAAGTATTCTTCTTCAGCCCACAAGACATATACACTCTTCGATAAGCAGAGGTTGACTGGGAAGACGTGGGATGCTCCAGTCAAGAGATCGAGGAGCTGTTCGTGAATTAAAAAAAGAAAATCCTACAACCGTGATTGCCTCTGCGATTTGACGAGAATGACAGTCACTTGTAGTGGGGGGTTAAGCTGCTTCAAGAATAGACACTTGCTCAGATAACAAAGGGGTCAAAGGGCAACAGCTGGACAAAGGCACCCCACAGCAATAAACTTGTTCAGCAGGGAAAGAGTTGCTCTCCCGCTCGTTTTCTCTGTGAGCTGCTTTCACTCTTGTACCTTGCATTTCTGTCCTCTCAGCAGCCTCTTTGTTGATGCACGCTCCTTACGTTCTCAGACATTCCCTCCTCAGGTCACTGGCTCTGTTTGTCTTGGTCCTCCTTTTCCTCTTTAACTCCTCTCTCTCTCCTCCTCGCCTGACCAGCTCTTCTAATTTAGTTTCTAATTTTTTTTCCCTTCGTACCACATCTCTCCTCTCCCTTCGGCTATGCGGGAGTAAAGTACAACCACTCCCATGGGCTGTGCTTGGATTTGATCTGTGAGCATGTGCATGTGTAATGTGTAACGCGTATCCACCCGTTTAAATGTAAATCCCCCTAAGTATCCAATCCATGCAGTCCCTCCTCAAAATGATGGAAACTCTGAATCATGTGGTGTGTATATGTGTTTAGTCACGTTTAATCGAATATTCTTAATAAAATCCAGTGCAATTAATGGCTTGTAAGCAGTGCGGAAAGAAGAACGCTACAACAGCAAGATGACATATTGGGGAGAAAGTTGCAGAGGGTAGGATACAACAGCCTAAGATTTGAACATGTTGTGGAGCACTATGTGAGTATGTCCCAAAAAAACTGTTGATCCAAGAAGCAACAAATCCAATATTAGAGGGAGAGTGGTAGGAATAAACTCAATGTGTAAGAAAAGCCGACACAGCAAACAAGGAGTTAAGTGCCCTGGTCAGATGAGACCAAAATTGACATTTGTTGTAAATGCCTGTTGTAAAATACTTTGTGTGGCAGAGGAGTCATTTTCCGTCCTATCCTGAACACAGCATCCCTACTGTAAACATGGTGGTGGCACCAATATTTTGTGGGGATGCTGATTTTTCAGCAGAGAAAGGCAAACTGGTGAGAGTTTACAGGAATATAAATGGAGAAAAATTTAGGGTAATAAGAAAAGGAAACCAGGAAAAAACTTGAATTGGGGATGGAAGTCAACTTCTGGGAGAAGAGTGACCATAAACAGGCAGATATTTTTGCAAACATAGCCAATAGTGTGCCAAGTGGCATTGCACTGAGGTATCTCAGCTTCCCAAGCTGCATTTTCTTTTGAACATTTAAGATATTCTCTACAAAAAAAAAACTTTAAATAGACAAAGCTTCTATAAATAATTAGGAGTTATGTTCCACAGAAAAATCCCCAAGTAAGCTAATCCACAAATACTGAAGCACAAATAGGCGGGGCCCACTGGACGTGGAAGTAAAGTAGCAAAATCTATAAAAGTTAAAATAATTTTGCAATGTACTGTAAGACTTTTATGTCACAGAAACTTGTGGATTTATGTGATGCGTGCAAAGTACAAACACACAGCAATGGAAAAGGGTGAGCAGACCAGACAGGAGTGTACAAGACTGCAGTCAGACTGCTGTCTTGTTTTTTACATATACATTTTTCACATCAACCTGTCAGTGTGTATAATATGATATATGTGTTTCATTTGTGCACACGTGTGTGTGTGTATCTTTGTTGCAGCCCAAGAGCTGGAAAGAAACTGAGCGCTGCATGGAGGTAGAGCTCACAGCAAATGGAGACATTTAGGAAAGCAGCAGACAGACAGTTGCAAACACATGGATCAAAGAGGGTTGAGCATTACAGTACACTGGGGAACAAAAAAGACTGGGGGGAGTGTATGGGATGTTAGTGGAGGCGAATAGAAACCCCAATCAATATGCCAACCAAGAGCAGCTTAAGCCAGCGGAGCAGTTCAAGCACTGGAACAGAGAAATTAGGGGGAAAGTCTGTGAAATAATGAGGCAAGAAATGGTGAGTGTTTAAACTGAAGAGAAAGAGTTGAAGGGGAAAAGAAAAACACGGATGTAGTCGTGAGGTCAGCAAAAAAGAGGAACGAGCTAGTATGAGGGAGTCGTGAGCTCCTGACCCACTTTGACCCCTGAACAAGCACGACCTGAGGAGATCAGGCCAGGGGAAGGGTGAAGTCTTGTGGGAGTTTTGAAAAAGGATGGAGGAGATATCGATGTGGCAAAAAGATCAGGGGAAGGGTGGTGGAGAAGACACCTCTCACACCTAAGCACATATTTTCTCTCAGTCATTTGTAGAATGCAGAAATTTAGGGAAATGGTAACTAAGTACATCTAATCTTAAAAAATTTATATCTAAAGCAAATTTATTCTGTATTCTTTGTATTTCTAAGTAGTAAATGCATAAAAAACATAATTTTCCTTTAGATAATAATGAAGATCAGGAATCTGCTTAGCCTGCTCTTTGTTTGCATCTATTTGTTTGACATTAGAGCATTGCTTACACATTTCTACTTTTCCAAAATAACGTTACCGTTCCATTGAGAAGACCATACCACATCTCTATTAGGACAGAAATAATTGAAAAGTCATACTATTTTAAGCTTCTGATGTTCTTTGTCTTGTCAGATTATGTGGAAACTAATATTATCTAAGTGCTGTGTTACACTACACAGTTGTATAAGGATTTAGTTTATTAGGAGCAACCTAGCCCAAAGTGAAAAATAGCATAAACTCATTTAATTTAATTAGTGTCAAAAGTACTTTAGCAATCCCTAAAGAAAAATAAATGTTTGAATTTACCTTACACAGTATTTTTTTAAAGAGTCATTAAATATGCTGATGTTTATGACCAGAAAGGATCCCCTTTAGCCGTCAGTCTAGCAGCTGTTCTAAAGAAGCCTCTGACTGAAGACACTATATATGTTGAAGAGGATGCTGAGAGTTGCCAGTTATGGCCTTCACTATGTGAATAATCCTTCTTTGCATCATCATCTTCAGGGGTTCTTGAGTAGTCTCCAGGACAGAACCAGCCAACAGATGATGGCAGAAGAAATCACATTTTCTGCTACAAATTGCTAGAAGATATGGTGAGCAACAGAGGAAAACAAAGATGAGCATAAGGTCCCTTGTGCTGATTAGCCTCTTGTTTAGACACATAACCTCAAAAAATATAAAATATCTGTCAAGTAGTCATTGATCCAGGTGATTGTTGTTGTTCACATATTTTCTTTGTCTGGTAATGAGATTGGGTTGATGATGATCTAAAGCATTCAAGAATGAAAAAAAGGAAAAGAGAATCTGTAGGAATGCATTCTCAAAGTGCTGCATGACTTTTAAGAAGCTTTATAAAACAGCACAAAAATTAACAATGAATACGGAGCATCATACAGCAGCTCCTTTAATGACAAACTGATTAGTTTTAATTACCAAATGCAACAACCTCAGTCCTCTGGCATAGCATTTTTCAAGAGTAAATTCTGTCTAATCTAATTGCTTATTTTATAATCAAAGGATGTTAGACAATTAAAACATTTTTACTCTAGAAATTGTCAAGTGTCTAGAAGTCGGTTGAAGAAGCAGCTGGAGAGACTGAACTGGAACGAGGCTGTAGGTCCACACAGTGTCAGCCCTAAAGTCCTAAAGGCCTGTGTGGATCACTTGGGCTCCTTACCGTAGCCCAGGAGAAGGTTTCTGGTGCTTTCTAAAACATCTTGCCTTGTTTCAGTACCTAAGGCAGCTCATCCATGAGTTCCCAATAACTATAGTTCAATTGCTCCAACATCACACGTCGTATAAATTCTGGAGAGAATCAGACCTGATCCATCATCTTCTGCTTAGCAATGCTGCTGACAGCATGTTAATAGGGAGAGCTTTACATCTTATTCAGCTTACAGCATGCATTTGTTCCAAAATTAGAAAAATCACACCATGAAACTTGTATTGAATGAGCTGCTTTTGATATTCATGCTGATTCTGCAGTTGCAATAACAGCACAAGCAGGACTTCCATATTTGTTTGGTCTGTGCTCTGTCCCACTCCCATCATACGTGTCTCATGGGAACAACCATCATCACACACGTGACTATGTTTAGACAGTATAGTTCAGTTGCAAGGAAACTCAATGTGATGACAAACTGGACCAAATGAACAAAATGAAGTTCACTTTTGGCCCAGATCAAACAAGCAGACTATGAACTTCACTGGTGTGAATACAGCCTTAGTGTTGACCTGCACACCAGACTGGACTGGAGAGACAGATTAGTGATCCACTGTAAAATAAACTTTCACAGAAGATCTTTCCTCAATACAACTTTAATTACCTATACTCAATAAATCAAGTTTGTTTGTATCACACATTTCAGCAACAAGGCAGTTCAAAGTGCAATATGCATAAAATTAGTCTTTGAAGAGACTTGTCTGTGTTACAAGAACATTTAACTTCACTTTGGGATGATTAGAGCAACATCTTATTGAAGTGAATGAAAATATCACATCTTAGCCATGTAGCCTTGGATAAAAATCCTCCAAGAATGCATCACTTCACTTTTTGGTAAAAAATAAATAAATAAAATCAACTGTTCTGTTCATTGCAACAGTCATTGATTCAGACATTGACTTTAAGCTGTCAGCCTTAAGCAGGGGAAGGAGAGATCAGGTAAGCTTACAGCTTTACATCTTTCTTGTTTTTTTTTTCTCCAGCTCCAAGACCTCACCTGAAGAAAAGTGTCAAAAGGTGATGCAATTCTAAGATGTCTTTACACTATTCCCCTCAGGCTAAAATCTACTCTATACGGTTTGAGTAGTATCAATGATGGAGAGCTGTAAATAAACTTAGACTTGTAAATTTGATCACGAATGCATTGTATGTTATAAATTTTGTATGACAAATTTTAATGGATTTGTTATCCCTGTCAGGCTTGGACCAACAAAATATTTTTCAAGTTAAGCAATTATGAAATATGAACTGGCAAACATTTTCACTGCATTTACTAACATCTTCGAGGGCCAGAGAAAACTATTTTAGCATAAGCATTGTGCAGACACCCAAGGATATAAACAGAAAATAAACAAACTAGCAAATGAGTAATACGATGCGATTAGAGAGAACTATGACAAAATGTCCAGAAGTTAAAGTTAATCATGATTTAAGACCAAGAAGATAATTTTCTATCAATTTCCTGTATTTTAAAGCCTCTAAAAACATACACTTGTCAAGCTTTCCGGTGAAGTTAGATTGCAACAGTGTTTCTTTGAATAATTTTTTGTGTGCAGCTCCAAAATTCAACCTAGCTGCATTTGATCACTCTGTATAAAGATCGAATGCATTTGCAATGGATGCCCTTCTGAATGGTGGCCTTATCTCCACAAGAGAACATTGTTGTTCTCTCCTAAATTACCATTGTGTAGCTCTGACTTCTTTGGGCTCTCTGACCACTCTGAATTTATAAAATTATTTTAAACGTGTCGTCTTTTTGGGATATCATATATTTTCTTTTATACTTAACCTACATGTAAATGAAATTGGGAATGCATTTTTAACATAACCAAATGTGGAAAACAATTGTCTTGTGACGGCAACGTTCAGCCTCTGTATTGGCTTTTCGACTAACTAGTTGAGGCCTAATAAGCTAAATGTGCCATTAACACATGGCAAACATGGACAGAAACCAATCAACCCAAACGATACAAATATTGAAATTAATTCATTCTTACCAATTGATTTTCTGAAGATGATTGTTGACTCTATCACTGTTTGATTCAGCTCTTTTGTGATTAAATAGTTTCATTTGCTACCAAAGCTGTTTTTTTATGATTTCTGTATAGCTAAAAGTAAAAACAAACACTGCTTCTAACTTTGAGTAGACATTGCATAGCATTTCAATAGTAGTATTTTAGTAACATTAAATGTAGCTGTTTGTAGGTTCTTCTATGCTCCATCTATTCTGCTTTAAAGCGGCCAGAATAGACATGAAAAAAGCCTAATTTGGAATATCTTACTGTCTTATGTCAATTTCTTGTGCATAGACTGTAGCAAACATCTAATTGTGTGAGATCTATAACTCAGTCCTCTTAATGGCATTTTCTTTTAAGTTATAATCATTCCAGGCTAGTTTTGGTGGAGACAGTTTAGATAGTTTAAATAACTGATGAATTAAAGTAAAATTATAGAATCACTCACTAAAGAACAGCAAAGTACATAATAAATATAAATATATATGATGTTGGTGCCTCTTTGTTAAAAAATAGTCATCAACCAACTCAAAATAACATGATGGACTGATTAAAAAAAATCTGTCATTGTCTAAGTTAATGAGATGATGTTCAACAATTTCAATGCAATTTACCAACTAATCAACAACAATCATAAATTATCGCACACCACTGAAAAAGTTTCTGTTTTAATTTGGTTTTGCTTAGGAAATTAGGACACATTCACTCTGGTGGCAGCCAAGCAATCATGCAGTTGGTATCATGGGCATAACAGCGATGCAGGGCACCCTTAAAGCACATTTAACCAAGAAAAGAAAAGTGTAGGAGTGCTGTTTCTTCACATGTCAATGAATGAGGAACTCTTCAACAAAGAACAGAGTGCAGAAAATAGTTGATACAACTCATTATTAATTTAAAAATACTAACATTTCTGTCAATACACTGTGAATCAGCAGATTTAAAAACATGTGAAACTCCATGTGAGTATTAATATAGATTATAGTTTCAGATTCAGAAAGTCTTTGAGGTGCTTCAGGTTGTGTCCACTACAATAACTTAACTACGAAAGGCTTGTGTGTGGAAGATGTGCAAAAATCTTGTTAAAACATCATGAAATATAGAAACATCAAAAGAATAAAGGGATTTTCCTAGCACTTGTAATATCCTGGTTTAGAGTTAATACTCAAGCATTGCCATTTAAATACCAAGCCAATTGTGATGTCAACTAAACTGTGGTGTTAAATGGTTCACCAACAATTGGATCTTGGCTCCAAAGAGTAAACTACTTAGAAAATAAATCAGATGAAATTGTATATCATCGCTCTGGGAGCTAAGATAAACAAGGAATTGCTAGCAGCTACTTACAAAATGAACTCGGTACCCACTAGCAACAAAAGTGAGAAACAGTGGAGGAATTTAGATCAAGTTAGCTGACAATAATTCTATATTATTTGTATTTGTATAAATGCCTTCTTAGTATATTTGTCTGTATCAACCAACAGAGAGCTGCTTCAGTGTCACACTATTTTGTCTGGGCCTGTTAGCCTCTGGCAGTTGGTGGTGGCTCAGTCTTTGCTCAGTATTAAACATATAACTTAACCAAGTCAGCAATTATTTGAACTTTTTTGAGGTTTTGCTTCAAATCTAGCAAAGCAAGATTTGAAGCAAGATACCAGGATCAAACCAGAATATTGATTCTGGTATCGGCGCCCTTTAGTTGTTAGGTTTGCAGTGATGCATTTGCACACAGCTGCACAAATCAGCCCACTCTGTTTTTGTCACATTGTTAAATACATGCCCACTCACAATAGCAAATTTTACAGACAATGAGTTTTTCAAAGGGAAGTTTTGTGTTTTAGGGTCATGATAAATTTTTTGTAGGTTAGTACTTCCTGAATGCAAACCACATCCGTTCTACACTGGTCCGTTTGTGGTTGGAGTGACAGTGGACTCAAATGGCCCACATTCTGCAACTAGCAGTCAATAGTAAAAGAAGTTTGATGTATGTAAGTAGCTCCTAGCATTTCCCAGTTTGCTAGTTCCTTTACCAAAAGTGCGGTTGTCAATGGATGAGAGACAGAGTACTAGATAAGTTGTCATGCATGATGAGTTTGGACATTGAGAGTAACCACATGCACAAGGAGCACTGCACACAGAAAAGCCTCAGCCAGGGGTTTGAAAGTCAGCCTTCTATCAGCTGAAGAACATTTCTAGGATTAGCGTATTGTGGCTTAGGACCACAATACGTTAAAGATCTACTGTTATTCAAACCTCCATACCTCTCAGGTCTTCTGGTTCTGGTCTGCTTTGCATTTCCCAGAACCAGAACTAAACATTGAGAAGTAACATTCAGCTTTTATGCACAACAAATCTGGACCAAACCTCCAGAAAAAAGCAGCTGAAACACTGAGAAGCACAATGTGACGGCAAACCACACCAAATAAAAAAGAAATAGAGTTCATTTTTGGCCTGGGCCAAACAAGTGGACAAAAGGACCTTCCTGGTGTGAATACAGCCTTAGTGTTGACCTACACACCAGACTGGACTGGAGACACATTAGTGATCCACTGTAAACAGACTTCCACTGACGATCCTTCCTCACCACAAGTTTAATTACCTATAATCAATCAACCAAGTTTATTTATATCGCAACAAGGCAGTTCAAAGTTCATAAAATGACTCTCGCTAAGGATTTCTGATGATGTACTGACAAACATTTGTTTTACAAATAAATATGTGAAAAGTCTGGGGTTCATTTGTAATGAGCTTTATTGACTTTTTTCCCACTAAAAAAAAGCCAGTGCAACCAGTTACCTTCAATAATCATCAAGAGAGTAATTAAAGTCAGTATGCGATCTGTGAAGGCCGCCGAGGTTTTTCAGAGAACTTTAGTATCAATAAGTATCACGAAGACAGCAGGTGGGTCAAGGATAAAGTTGTGGGGAAGTTCATCCCAAGCTTTGACTCCTAGCACGACTTGATTGTCCACCTAAACTGACAGTGAACATGATAGTGAGATCAAAAGAGCCGTCATAGGCCTCCAGGAAAGGGATTGTTGGGTCTGATGTGTTTGACAAGGATGCAAAAAGTTCTAAACTTAATTTTAAATTAGTCATTCCTTTCCCCTGAAAATAGCGCACAAGTGCAGGACGCTCAAAGCAACTGTTAAGATGCACAGGTCTGGTGATCCATGCACAGTAACTTCAACCTGAAAGAAGACCGCAAGATGCTAAAACACACTAAATTACTAAAATGGCAAGACCTTCAATGGAATTGATACCAACAGCTTCAAGGTTGAAGCAACTGTGAAGCATAGAGCTGATGGTGTCATGGTTTGGTAATCTTTTGGTACAGTCGGACTCATCACCATCAGAAAATGAAAGTAAATTGTTAGATGATGTTTCAGAAAAATGTCAGACAACGTGTTAAAAACCCCAAAAACTTTTCAAAATTTTTTTAAAACATTGTAAAAACATGTATCCATTTTATTCAATTTCTCAATCACCCACCACATTTAGTTGATCTGTCATTTAAAGTCTCCAAAAAATACATCGAACATCATCTTTGAAATATGACACAAATGTGAAAAGCTTTCAAGGCTTCGAGCTAGCTGTGCCTTCTGAAGCATTCAGTGGGATGCATCTGAAGCATTTTCTGTCATAACAGGTACTTGTGCAAAAATAAATAAATTGTTGAAATAAAAGAATTTTATTTCAATACATATTATACAACGTCTGTGTGATACGCAATAAAATTTTATTAATCACATTTTTGTTCTGAAACCGGGCTAGGGCTAAAAAATGGGAAAGTAAGGTTATTTTATTGACTAAAATCTTTCTCATATCTGTAACAGTTGGACAAACTAAGATTATTCATAACTAACTTTTATGAATTATCTCTATTGAATGAGCGAATGTGAAAGCCCTGAAATACCAATAGCTTAATTCTTCTTAGCCTACGCTCACAAGTGCGTTGTGTCTGTAAAGTAAAATCAATACATTTGCAGGATGCTGAGAGCAGATCTTCAGTGGAACATCCATCAGAAGCATCCCTCCTTGTGTTTGTTCTCAAAACTTCATTCCTTCGTTTTTTCTCAAAGAACCTCAGTTCTGGCTCTGCCTCCCTCTTTTAATTTCTCTTCTCATCCTTCCTTCGTGTTTTCTCTCTCTCTCTCTCTTTCTCACATACACACACATGCATACAAACACACTCTCTCCCTTTATTTCTTCAGCCTCTTCACAGTCCAGATGGCCTAGCTGCCCCCACACTCACTCCCCCACATACACTCTCTCCAACCGCTCCACCCCACACCTACTCTCCTCCCTCCACAGGAACAGCCCTCCCTTTTCGAGGAGTAGACCTCACCCCCCCAGCCTTCAATTAAAAAAAATAAATAAATAAAAAACATGACTATTGTGCTTCGATTCACGATCTGCACAAACACATATACACAGATACTCTCCAATACATAGCTACTGTCCCTCCACAGACCACAGGCTTACAAACGCCCACTCTCACACACGCAGACACACGAGATCTCCTTCAGAAATCTGAATTTGAGCAGCACAATGACTGATGGGAGCTGTGTAGGAATGCTGGTATAGTAGGTGTGATGCACGGCACAGAAAAACAAGTCATCGGAGCAGATCGTGGTTCAGCTCTGTGTTGGATGTTTCATCATTGTTCAGACAGCAGAGGAGAATAAACTTGCAGACACGCTTCAGCGTTGATTCACACAGGGGCTGTTTGTTTCAATGAGATGTGCATACATGTGCATCTCAGTGCTGTGGCCTTAGCATGAGAAAAAGTACCTTAAGAGTTGGCACGTACAGTAGTGCTCATATTTTATGATTGACCTGCGAGGGGTTCAGACGTTTAATGGACACGGCTGTTGTTGGAGGTGGTGTCTGTTTGATGGGGAAGGAGGGCGGAGTTGTCTATTAGTGTTTTAGGGCTTAGTGTCGTGGCACAAGGGGTTAGGTGTTGGGGGGTGTCGGACAGAAAGAAGGAGGGTGTGGTTAACGGTTGCAGCACTCACAGGAAGCCATGAAGCAGGGAAAGGGGAAGTGAACCGCCCCCACACTGTTCCAAGGCCGTGGCGGTACTCTCCTCGAGGTTGGAACTAACTGACCTCAGCTCTCAACTCACACCACACCTTTAAAGCCTCTCTCTCTCACACACACACCCACACACACATGAAAACAACTGATAGCTAAATGATACAGAGTCTCTCTGTCTCTGACACACACACACACACACACACCACCCCCACACACGCACGCACACCCCTACAGTTGAACACAACTGATAGCTAAATGATAAAGAGTCCGTTGCTCTTGTTTTAAGCTTTCGGGGCAAGCAAATTTAAGAAGTTCTCACTTCTTACTTTCTTTTATAATTTGTGTTACATGGAAACCAATCACACTTCATTTCAATTGAATTCAGGTCAGAACCATTTCATTGACATGCCACCAATTCAAAGTAATCAACTCAAACGGACTTCATATAAGTTCTTTTTATGTTACGTTATATTGAAATATAGACATCAACTCCAATGCAATTCAAGCCAATGATGTACATAGACATGCATTCACTAGCCAACCTCTGAACTGATCCTAATTATAACCCATTGCACATAAGTTCAGGTTAGAACGCCAGTGGTGCAGAAGGTTTCCATCCTCGGGGGCCGAAGTGATTGCATTCAGTCACTAACTGTGCAGCAGACCCTCCTCCTGAGCAAGCAACTGGTGACAGTGGGTGGGAAAGTGCATAGAGTTGTTTCTGCATTAAAATCCAAGGTAAAATAAATCAACCATATTTTGCTGAGATATACACTTCACTCTGTCAGCTGAAGGGAAGTCATGTTTCATTTAGAGTAGGAGTAAAGTTGCTTAGCCAAATTGCAGCATAATACATAAAAATTATGCTGCAATTATTATTTAGTAATAAATTATTATTATTATTATTATTATTATTATATAATAACTATTTATTATTTAGTTAATAAATACTGCTTATTTATCAACTAAATATAATTGTTGATTTGAAACATTTTAAATTAAGAACACAAGTCCCCTGACCACCAATACCTAAAAGCTGAAAATGTAAAAGTGCTTTTAATGTTTATTATCTTGTGTTTATTTTCACTTGTTTCAAATGCCAGTAAACAAACAGCACACACTCACACCTACTGAAAAATGAACAAGTTAACCAGAAATATACTTTTTATAACAGTTTACCGGAAGCTGGAGTACCCAGAAAAAACACCTCTTTGCCACAGGGAAACATGAGAACTTATAGGAACTCCCCACAAAGATGAAATGGTAGGCACTGAGTTTTAAGTTGACAATACCAGTGCCTTTTAAGGTGTTTCTGGAAATACTGAGTTTTGATATGTCATAAAACTAGTTCCTCACTTAATTTGTGCGTTAACTCCCACAGCGTAAAAACAACCTAAAATTCTTTCTGGAAGCTCTTGGTATTTGACCATTAAGGTCAATGCTTTTTATCACAGGTCCTTGTGATTATACTTAAGTCATTGAATTGTATGAAAAGACATGATGTGACGTTTTCTACCACTATATATATATATATATATATATATATATATATATATATATATATATATATATATATATATATATATATATATATATATATATATATATATATATATATATATATATGGTTTTACTTTATATTATAACTGTAACTAAAAGACTTTTGTGCTTTACGAATCAAGTTCAAATCATACACACACACTGTATGCTGACAGAACATCTTGTACTCACACCCACGCACAGCACAGACTGTAGGCATGGATGTACATACACATACACATATACACACACATATATATGTCTGCTGTAAGTGGAGAAAGCATAATAAGTGACAGAAACTAAGGCTTCAAAGCATACCTAATCTATATGACGTGTTTAACTTGAATGAGTGACTGGAGTTGCTAAAACATTATTATCATGTTATATTAGAACATTCCCAATTATATTTAAATTCATATGTGTGTGTCTCTGTGTTTCCATGATTCTATAAAGAGATTAGAGATTCTTCCCCAGAAATTTTGTCACGCTCTATTTATGAAAATAACATATGTATTCCTGGCCTCGCATTAAGGTGTACCTAAAAGCACCGGGGAAGTCGGTGGCAAAAAATCAATTACAGTCTACACATTTTTTTTAGAAGAAGAATCCAAAAAGGTCAACAAGTCATCCTGTGAAGTGATTTATTTTTCTGACACACTGAGCTAAACCGATGCTCGGACTGAGTTGTACACCTGCCAGCTCGGCCTCATACTTGGAAACCGGCTTCTGGCTTCTCAGTACTTCCACATGTTCATTCTGAGACAGATAACCACAGGCAACGTGCCTCAAACACGGCAGCCATTATTGGCTTACTCATGCATACAAAGTTGTGGAGCAAACAAAGATTAAAAACAGGAGGAAGATCATCCACTTACACCTCGAGGAACGTTTAAGAAAACTGAGTAAGTTTTATTTTTAATGATTTTTATCACTGTTTAATAAAAAAATAAAAACACAAAAATGAATATGATCAAATTGATTTGGTGATTTCTTTTCTTCTTTCAAACCTGACCACTAATGGAAATAAAGAAAAGATTGCTTTGTTACATGCCAATCAGTTCCCTTTTGTTTGCAGTAACTTTTCTCAGAATGGAGGCTAACAAGTAAAATTTTCATTCACAACTCAGTTTCTGTGAATTCATTAAACTCTCATACAATTAGAGTAAAACAAACTAAAGACTCGGTGGAACCAAGAAAGAGAGCAGCCCAGCGTTGTTCTTTGATTGTTGACCGCAGCTGACCAGATCCTAACCAGGCTATGAGAAATTAAACTGTGCTCTATTTGTAACTTAGTAAAAGAGAGAAGTAAAACTATTTCTATATTGCATAGCTGTGAATAAGACAGATATTAAAATCCCCATACCAAAAGTAGAGAATGATCTCATTGGAAACAATAAAAGCAATTAGTTTAATTTTGTATGTAATTTATTTTACTGAATTACTGCCAGTAAAATAACTCCTTTATTATTACACTAAAGTATATATTCATAAAACCTCTTTTGAGATTTCTTATCCGGGGAGAAGAAAATAAAAGCGTCAGTTTATTGATTGCGCTGAAATGTAAAAAGAAAGAGACAGAAATATATATGAAGCGTATGTGCTTGGATATAGCGCAAAACTCTGTATCGCAGCTCCTGTTTCAGAAAACAACTTATACATACTTTTATATGAGTGACAATAAGCACAGACACAAATATCCATTGTTAGTTCATTGGTTATTTATTGAATTTAGAAATAAATTGTCATGGGTTTTCATAGCTACAACATGCTAAATGGAAAACATTCTGCTTTGGGGTTTTTGTGCACAACTCAAGCAAAAAAGCAGTAATTTATTACTGACACATTTCTGTGACCTCGTGTTGGGTAAAATATGGATGGATTTCAGAGATAAATTTCTTCTGCAGACTAGAACATTGAAAATCGAACCATACATGCGTTGATTCAAATCAAATTAAATTTACATATGCATGAAATAAATACGATCCAAAATTTATAGCAACTTCCTCATTCACCTCAACTCCAATCAATTCAATTGAGTTTGATTCAGCAGCACCGATTTACAATGAAAATGTCTCCTTAAGATAGTTTACAAGACAAAGGTCCAATTTCCATCCTCAAAGATTAATTAAATAGATTCACATGCATTTCCATGCATTCCAATTTTAACCTAATTATAGTACAGTGTCGTCTTATTTCCGGTAAAAAGCCAATGGGTTTGAAGTCAGACAATTTTCAAGCATCATTGTCCTCTCTTGATCTGAAACAGCCGGTTGCAGAAAAACACACAGTAAATGTCCTTCTATTCAAACATAGATGAGTTTGACCAGCTTTTTTTGATTTGTAGGCAAATTTTTCACATCAGCAAAAAAGTTGGGAGAGTGTTTACTCATAATCTTAAACACTGAGGGAAATTGTTAAGCAGATAGAGGAGGACCCCGATATTTACAGCATAAGCAAGATTTACGTTTCAAGACTGAAATGATTTTTTCTTCTTAAGAAGAAATAATCAGCCCTGAAAAACAGTAAATGTATTCTAGATTAAAATCAAAGGAAACTTTGTCATGAATTTAACTATGACTGACAGCGTGGTTCGCTGCTCTTTGGTTAATGTGCACATTGCTCCCTCTTCTGGTTAACAGGCAGCAGCATTTTAGGGGAGGAAATGGCTGTTTTCTTTGTTTTAGAAGAAGAATTGATGTTAACAGTAACTGTCACTTTTTTTCTTAACAGCTCGCAATTACCAACTGATAGAAGAGCAGAAACGTATTATTTGATAAGCATTGTCTTGCTTTTAGAAAAGTAAAGTGAAATCTACATTTATTTTATCAAAATAACAAAATACCTAGTTTTAAAAATGAGTAAAACTTCAGCTTTCAGGCTTTTTCACTCAGTCAGGATAGCTTTGTGGATTTTTACTTTTTTTTTATTTTCTCTTTTGGGGTTTCTTCTTACACTGTGCTGAGGAGAGTTGGCGTTTCATGGGCTGACGAACCTGAGATTGAGCCTGAAATCACCATTCTCAGGTTGGACAGTCCTGGAAAGAACCACTCAGTAGTCAAAGAGCGGCCGCTGGTCTCGGTCAGGCCGCTCCGTGAGCCTCAGCTCGCAGAGTCCATGGCGAAGGCAAAATTTCCTGACAAACATAAAAACAAAAAAATGAAAAAATGGGAAATATGTAACCCTTAAAAAAATCTCGTCAAGGCTAAAGGTGCATCTTCTTTGTTTTATACATTTTGCTAAACTATCTACCGTCTATTTGTCTCATTTGAGATAATTTTACCTAATTTCAGTAGATGTGAGAATAATTCACCTGTCTAAAATGTTTCAGGCCTGAGCTGAATGCATGAGATTTTGGCGGGAAGAATCATCATCCAGACTGGGAAAAAAAATGGGAAACTCCTAATGAAAAAATACAATCAAAAGATATTCTCTCTTTGTTTTTTACTTTTTTTTCAGTTTAATTGCTTCACTCATTTTCCCTAAATGAGTCTTTGTGCCTATAAATTGATATGGTTTTTAAGTTTTAACGTCGGATGCTATTATAAAGCCTAACTGCCATCATAAAGGTCGATTAAATGAGATAAGAGGTGATGGGCTTTTTTTTTCTTTTCTGTTTTTAAAATTCGATCTCAAAAAACTTAATGCACAGTCTCTGAAGCACAGCACCGCATTTGTCTTTCTGTTGCCTGCTGACCTGCACTCATAGAGCAATTAAACACTCAGCCATCAGAGCGTAATGCACAAACTGCATCTCTCACTGGAAGCATCTAAATCACCCTGGCCTGGCTTGATGAGGACTGTCCAGTCTCTCAGAGATTCTACTCTCATATTAAACTATGCAGATGGAGAGTGCACGATGAGACATGCAGACAAAGAGAGAGGGCGAAGGGAGGAGGAGGGGGGAGAAGGGAAAGATAGTACTTTACCCTCTCAAAAACGCTAATCTAAACCCTCTTCATGTGATTCAGAAATACTTCATTGTCTGAATAATTCATTTTCAACTCTGAACACTGAGCTGCTGCTCTCTGTTGGCCTACATCACATCACATGTCCAACCCTTACACCCTCACAGCCTGATTGCACACTAAACCAAACAAATAGCAGCCGTAAAACATAGTTATTCCCCCACATTTTAACAACAGCTGTTGTTGTAATCGTGGTACCTTTGAAAAGCCTAATCCTGAATTAAGACCCTTGGAAGTGTTCAGAGCATGCTACGTACCCACATGGCAGACCCTGAGGCTCCTCACACCACAGTTCAAGACAAGGCAGGTAGACACCGTCATGTGAAGCGCAGAGCAAAAGACACAAAGAGAGCAGAGGAGTAACCTGGCTGAAACTGTGTGATGTGAGATGAAAAAAAGAAAGACAGGTCTCTGAGTTTTAACGGCCACTCCTGCTGTCTTCAGCAGGCTGTGACCTCATCATGCTCTATGCTACCAATGGGGATGCAACAAAACACACAGTGACACGCCACCTTCCTGTTTGTCAGTGCCGGTGCTGAACTTTCCACTGACAGATTCATTCATATCGTTTTCATGCATTTTGCAGAGTTTTCTTTTTTGTTTTTTTTTTAAACCATGCTTTCTTTTCAAGTGATCTCTTTTACTGCATAGTAACAGAAAGAGATTTCTGTGTTAAATTATTCAAAGGATTAACA
The DNA here is from genome assembly GCA_902982915.1 of Phalloptychus januarius. NCBI lineage: Eukaryota > Metazoa > Chordata > Actinopteri > Cyprinodontiformes > Poeciliidae > Phalloptychus > Phalloptychus januarius. Next base: position 903,830 of record CADWAE010000201.1, on the reverse strand, counting down.
TTTGAATAAATGCACATCAATCAAAACTGAAAAATGTCTTTTAATTGCACATAAAAGTGTTGAATTCTTTTAAAAGAATGCTGCTGCTGCTGCTGGATGTTTGATATTTTTATCTCTTGCATGTCTGCTCTCCATCCCCCTCACAACTCCCCTCTAAGAGAAAAATCGTGCTTGGTGCGTGTCGATACCCACCCAGCATGCCAGCAGTTTGTAATTGTCTCTCAGCCTCATGAGATGCATGCCAATCATATTTTATGGTGACTGACGTCTCGACAGCTGTCAAGGCGATAATTATGGAAACTAATGGAAGATACTGAGGTTACTTTCCATGAGAAGAGGACAACCACAATATCCTTCCTGTTCTTCCTCTGTAGCGCAGGTAATGTGCGCCTGTGCTGAACGGCTTAATATTAAGTCTGTTGCATTTGCTAAGGTGCATTTCATTTGCTCTGTTTTATAAAAGTGATGCAAAATTCACCTTTTGAAGGGAAGCACGGGGAAATCAGCTTTTGTTGCACTATTATCTGCAGCTGCTTTCGAATACATTCACACTCACTGAGCTTTTTCACATTTTTGTCATATAAACTACAATGTTTTGTTTTTTTTGTGAGATTTTATGTGAAAGGTCGACACAGTAGTGCACGGTTGTGAAGGGGACGGAAATAAAAAAGAACAAAAAAAACTGAAAAGTGCAGTGTTCATTTGTATTCACCCTCCTTTACTCTGACAACCTTAAATAAAATCCAGTGCAACAAATTGCCTTCAGAGGTCAAACAGTAAATCTAAATGTGTGAAATTTAATCTTAGTATAATGTTGTTTAGACTATCTTGATCATCTAACAGGTGAGTTTTCAATCCATCATCCTAAAATGAATAGATGACACAAACGCATACCCACCTCAACTGACTGGCAAGGCAAAGAGATCCTGAATCAGGGACGGATCTGTGAGGCTCATAGTAACAGAGACCCACATCTAAGGTGTGAGAATATGTTCATAAATTTCAGAGGAACACTCTACAAATCTGGCCTCTATGTAAGAAGGACAAAAGAAAGTCACAAGCTATCCTGTTTGCAGTTTGCCACAAGTAATGCAGGGGACCAATCAACTGTCTGCAAGAAGATGCTCCGCTAAGAATCAGCCAAACTGAACTTTTTGGCCGACATGTGAAACATCATGTATGGAGAAAAGCTAATGCTGCCCATCACACTAAAAATATCATCACAATGAAAACACAAAATCATGGCAGCATCGTGTTGTAGAAATGTCTTTCTTCATCAGGGACTTGGACAAAAAGATAAGATGGGAAATTCTGACAAAAACAAGTTAAAAAAAAACTACAAAAAACTTGAACCTTGGGTGGAGGTTTGGATTCAATTATACTCATGTTAGAATGGCTTAAATGTGTAGTATGCAACTTTCATAAAGTCAGTATTTTATATTTGTTAAAAATGTCACCATGTCGTCACAGTATGAGAGGGATACTCATACTCATACATACTCATCATGCACACATTGGTAAATATACTGAAAGCAGAGAAACAACTTATCATTAGAGGAAAACTGTTTCTGTTGTTATTGACGGCCATTTTGACCAGCCTGAGCATTCATGGCAGGCTCTGCTGTTGGGGAAAAAGCTGTAGTATTTTAGAGAAGAAGGGGCACGGGGAGCGACAAGTATTATATTGTACATACACAAGCCTGATTGACAACGCTAAGGCCCTACTGCTGACTCTGATAGGTTGTTTCTGACTGAGCGGTGTGTTTCTGCAGTTATTACTGGGCACACTGGAAGAAAAGGAGTTGGATTATTTCACAGATTATCTTACACTATACTGCCACAACAAAGTCACAGTCTTAACAAATATGTTAAAAAAAATCTTTTTAAAAATATACTTATGACATTAAGACAGAAATCCAACACAATTACGGATTTAAATCAATACTCAAAACTGAATGTTCACATGTACCTTCCACCCAATCTGAATAGAAATTAGTTGTTTTGCATACAAGTATCACAAATCATTTCAAGCACTCAATAAAAATGTACACCACACTTTTCAGATTTTTTATTTGCAAAATAATTTAAAAACATTGTGTGATTTTCCATCAGCATCACAATAACACAAAACTTTATTTTGGCTTCACACAAAGAAGTGCAAATAAAAGACATTGACATTTGTGGTGTTTGCATAATAAAATGTGTAAACAATCAAAGGGTATGACACGGCATGCTATCATTTGATTTCAGTACGGAAAGAGTTTATTGGTGAGTAACTGGCTGCAAAATGGAGGAGCAGAAATAAGCAAATATGACACATATTCAACTAACATAATGCAGTATTTTCCACTTTTCAATAAAAAGTCATTTTACTGTACTTTTTAACATTTCCACTTCAAATAAACGGTGATATTTCAAAAATATAAATGATAAAAACACTACAATCTTGACCAGCTTGACCTTCAAGATATGAACCGTAGAACTGGTGAGGGTCAATATTGCAGAGTGTGACCCCAGTTCTGGTAAACTGAATATTTTTACAACAATAAGAACAAAGAAACAACTTAAACAGATTAAGATCATTTATTTTCCAATAAAGCTTCCCAATCAAAACATTCGGCACATTGTGGATATTTTTATACCATCATAGCCCTCTTTTCAAATCACCAATCCCACCTACTGGGTTAAAACCACATGCCTAATCAGTGTTTGCTTTATGCAGATGACCCATTTCCACAGCAACAAAAAGATGCACACCCGTTCTGCTCAGCTGCTTCATACATAGTAAAAATAGATGTAAAAAATGACAGACATCCAGCATTAATATACACCACAAGTACATACTTAAAGCTGCATAATGAACTTCGGTTTTCAACATCCATTTTAGACTGGTTAGGTCAGCATCTACGTTGAAGGAAAAGGTTGAACGAGAGAGCTAAAAAAAAAAAACCCACCCACACATTTTCCGACTCAATGGTCCTTCAGAAAAGCCTCTCGGCGATGGAAGTTGAGCAAGACGGGTTTGAGCTGCGATTTTACTTTTCTGAAAGTTGCAAGGAAGGAGGCATGTGGTGAAAAAAAATGTAAAAAGAAAAAGAAAAAAAAAACAACAAAGCTTCAGTTTCTTTTTTTAAAAGGTGTGCAAGCTCACATTCAATTGTGTCGTCCACAGTACATGACTTAAGGCAAGATGTATATCTTAAAACTGCACTTTTTTAATAGATTGTCACAATTTAAATATTTTAGTTCTATAACAAACTGTACAAATCAAAAATATTTTGGATTCATAACAGCAAAGTCACTCAACAGTGTTCAAAAGTGATTTTTAAATGCAATAATTTACGAGTTAGTCCATTTGCAATTTCCCGTTTCCTGGTTTTGAATTATTTTGCATGTCCTTCCTGTTCGATCTCTGAAGGATGCAGGCCGAGACGAGGAGCAAGTCTTCAGCCAAAAGGCCTGAATCCCTAAAGCGTGAGCAACAATCAGTAACTGGGCTCGTCTAAGTCCTCGTCGCTCCAGTCAGGCGGTGCGTCCGTTCCAAAATAGCGATCTCCAAAATTTCCTGCGCAAAATAAAAAGACGTTTTATAAACTGGAATTGGCTAATTTCTCCTTGATCAGATGAACCCACTTTGACAAGTTTTTTTTTTTTTTATCTTAAGTGAGAATCAAAAAGGAAAACTAAAAATTCAAACAGCACTCACCAATGCCAGGAATTATGTGAAAAACATCATTGACCTTCTTGTCCACGGCTGTGGTGATGATTTTCACCTGTGGGAATGCGTAGGCCACTGAATGGACTCCCATTTCCGCCATTAGCAAAGAAACTAACAAGATCTTGTCCTCCTGAACATCATGGTCCTGAAAATGAAAATAATAATAATAATAAAAAAACAGGTTAAATATCGAATGCAGCTTAATGAAAGGGAAGATTTTTGGAGCAATCAGCACCAGCAGAACTCGAACAGCCATCATGGCAGCAGCCCCAGTGGACACAGTGCAGTCCATCAGAATCACGTGGTCCTCACTGATGTCTTTGGGTAGACGAAGGTAATGAAGCTGAAAATGTGCAGACAGGATGTTTGTGGTTAATACCAAAAACGTGACATAAGTGACCTGCTGATACATTCGAAGTTCCACTTCCTGTAAGTCAAAGTTAGGAACGTTTCAAACACCTGCTTATTGGAAACTTTATATTCAGATTATTGCATATAACAGTTTTATTTTAATTACTTGTCCAGTAAAGTTAAGTTTTAAACTGCATTAAAATGGTTATCTAGTGAGAAACAGAAAGGTAAAGAAATTAAAGTTTTAATCACTTTATTCAAAATTTAAGAAACACCTGACTCAGCAGTGTTGTTGAATGATGCGGTATTAAATGTTACATTCTCCTCACTAGTATCAATTTGATGTCCATATTTATTAAGAATAACTTACACAGCTAAAGATCTACTATAAATAAATACATGATGAAATAAAGAAATACATTTAACAGAACAGTGAGGTCTATTAATAAACTATACCAATATACTATTATGAAGCAAATTTGTATTTTTATTATCATCACATGGAAAATACAATAATAAAATTAAACAAAATAAATCTTGAAATTTTTTTAAAAAATTCGTTTCAACTTTACAAGCTTAGTGCATAAATATGCACATTTTTATGGTACTACACAGTTACTACACTCTTAAATTAGTTTGGATTTATATTTATGCTCATTATTTGTAAGACCAGTTATATTTCTATTCATTTTTTTTCCCCCAAACTGGTCAACTGCAAGGACAAATTTACAGGATTTAAAAATAACGTTTTCTGATTGTGAGTTAAATAGATCCTCACAAAGGAAATGTGTTTAGACAGTAATGTGGCTCTGATGTTGCTATAGCAGTGATTGTTGTACCTCAGGTTCTCCTGTGTCCTGGTTGGTCTGGATGAGGATCTTCCCGATGCGGACGTCTTTACAGACGGCCCTCAGGGCTGGTTCCATGGTCTCCCCAGCTCTCAGGATGGACACCCCTGTAATCTTGGGTAGGAAAAAAATTACCTGAAAAGAACATTATTTTAAATTGTGACTATTGGAAAGAAAGCTAAATGAAGCTCACCCTCTTTCCGTGGAAACTCCTGCCTTCGTAGTCCTCTCCCTGGGGAGTCTGCACTACGTGGACCTGAGTTAATATTGGAGAGCATCACAGAATAAACACAGAGCTGTTCAGAATGCAGACATCTAGAACATGCATTCAGATACCCTCAGGGGCATTAGAAACTCATGTGAGCAAGTGAGCGATGCACACTGCAACCCAGAATTAAGCTTTACACTTTCCATTGTGGTGAGTTTCTAAGTTTCCATGCTTGTGTTGCAGGTCATCTCATGCTGCATAACTCTTTCTAACACAGGCACTTTATCTTTCCATTTGTCTTTATCTTTTCATACTGTTCACATTTTAAAGCCTTCTACATGTTTTTGTTCTCACTGCGCCCTGAGCTGATTGTCTCCTGTCTTTATGCTTATTATATTCAACAACTCGGACTCCATGCAGCATAAATTGATTTATTTATGTGTATTTAACCTGAGAGGGGAGAAAGGAGAGGGCTCGCTCAATCAACAGGCGCATCAACCTCTTTGAGTAGAAGATGAACTCGTCACGGCTGGTTTCCTTGTTTCTAAATGAGATGATCAGTGAAAAAAAAGAGTTACAAGGTTTATTCTGACAGCAGACGCTTTATTCTGCTCAATCTGCCATTAGGATATTTTTCCTTAAGCTTTTACCTGATGATGGTGTGCATACCCCTGACTTGGGGTGTGCTCTCCAGAACACTGAGGGTCTGGGGGAGGGGTTGGGCCTGGTGTGCAGAAGCTAGGGCTGCCCTGTAACCACGGCAACAAATAGTAAAGCGGGGGTGGCAGAGGGTGAGAGTGCCAAAAACGGAAAGAAAGATGGACAGAGACTTGAGTGCAAGCACAAATGGATGCAAGCGCAATTAAGACTTGTGCAGAAATTGTGTAGAATTCACAGGCGTGCACACACACTGTATATTCATATTCAAAAAATACACACACACAGGTGAATTTACATGCAGATAAAACAACAAATCATTAAAGATCTTTTTCTGTAGTAGTTAGAGAAAATTTGAAAAGCAAAGCAAAATTGCAAGAGTACTTCTGGACTAAAAAGTAAAAGCCACAGAAAACCGCAGAGCGCACAGTTTTAGCAGAGACCGTGACAATGGATAAAAAAAAAACTGCAAATCCAAAGAAATGTAAGAATTAAATAAATAAAAAGTTATGTTAAAGGGAATATAACACCATATTTCAACAAGTAATTTGAAAACCATCCACAACTAACACTTTCTTTGTTTTTCAAAGCTGGTAAGTAAATTATGAGGCATTTTTCTGAAATTTAAAAAAGTCTTTCAAATTGTATGTTGTAGAACAAGAAGCAGCTACCATATACAGATGACAATATAGCATCTGCATTTACATCCTCTGAGCATCAAAGCACCAAAAAATCCGAGAAGACGTGACGACAACACTTGAATGTTTCTCGATGTTTTTTTGTTGGGATGACAGTTTTGTCATAAGCAGTAATTGTGTACGGAGGTAAAAAATTCATGGATAAAAAAAATTTGTGGTGGTTTCTTACGTCTCTAAGCTACTTCTTTCAGAAAATATTTCTAGACTCTTCCTTCACCTTCATGGGTAGATACCCAAGTAAATATTTACCTTAACAACTAGAATTTGAGCTGGAGACTTTGCTACCTCTACAATGCAGTTCCAATGAAACGTCATTACTGTTAAGCCAGTCTGTTTCCGACACTGGCTTTTTTCCTTCATGCCATTTCCTTTTCTTTTCTAGCTATTGGTGTATTTCAGTAATAAAATTACAATGTACATCTGAAAAGGACAACTGATAAACACCCTTTAAACTAAAACGAACTGAAAGTGTTTTTTTTTTTAATTGGTCTCTGCTTAACCACATACATTAGGTCTGAAAAACTAACTGGTTGATATTGATCTCAAGAGGAGCAGAAACACAGTTATAAACACCCAGTGATGCAGTTAGGTTGACACTACAAAATATCTACACCATCAGAGACATTACAGATTAGCCAAAGGCAAGAAAAGAAAGATTGTAGCAGATCTGCTCACATATCCCAGCGAAGTTTCCTCTAAGGGGAGATTTTTTTTTGTTGACAATACAACAATCACACAGAAGGGGACAAAGAAAAGACAAACAGATAAGAGAAGACAAACAAGAAGAGACACAACATCAGGTGAATGAAAGGATGAATGTTGATCAGACAGTGTAAAGTGTGACAGCTGCGACTGTGTAGAAATATGTCAAATTGTCATTTCAACTACAAAACAACAACAAATAACCTCAGTAGTGACTGTATTCCATAAAATTATGAAAGCCTAGAGATACAGGCCTTTCACGGATTTCAACAGATACAGTAGAAAACAGAAGTATCGCCCTTTGGATCAGATTTTGATATCTGCATGTGCATCCAGTGTGTGTACGCGTGGGCGGTGCACAAGCGCTGGTGCGGCTGTCACTCTTTCACCGTGTAAAACAGTAAAGGTTGGTATTTCAGCTCACAGGCCCCAGCACATCCTGTGTCTAAAGACAGACACCGAGCTCACTTCCTTTCTCTGTCTGCCTCATGTACTGTGGCCGACATTCAATGGAAAAACTCGCTGCTTTGTTGTAGGGTATTGGAAACTTTCTCTGTGGCTGAGGTATGTGCTAATCAACAATAGTTGCAGCGAGAGCTTCCTTTCTCTTTCTCTGCTTTCTGTTAGAGTCTCTTTCCCTCCGCCTCTGTTGTTACCACTTAAAGGAGGGGTCAGCTGCTCAGACTCATGGCTGTATTTTTAGACACAGAAGTCAGGAAGAGTGTGAGATGTCATTTCTTTAAGCATAAAGAGAGGAAAAACCAACACCTTTCACTGTGTGCTGGCTGCGTTGCACTTTTTGAGCTCCAGTTTCCGTAGATTTGGAACTGGCCCACAGATTTCAGATTTTACAGTCTTGAAACAATCACACCCTTTAACTTTTTTCACATTTTTCTCACATTCCAACCACAGTTCTCATTATGTTTTTATGGGATTTTATTGGCTGGACCAACAAAAAGTTAAATATTATTGCAAAGTGGGAGGAAAATGACATGTTTTTCAAACAAATAAACATGAAAATTGTGTCATGGATTTGTTTTCACCCTCCCCGGAGTCAATACTTCGAAGGACTTGCTATTGTTGAAGCTACAGCTGTGGGTCTTCTGTGGGGTGACAGCTAGCTCTGCACATTTGGAGACTGACTTCTGCCCTGGTTTTGGTTTTTTTTGTTTGTTTGGGGTTTTTTGCAGCCTTCAACTCTTATGGAGCTAGTAGACCAAAATAATTCATTTTAGTCTAATTCTGTGTAGGATTGTGTTTTGTAATAATGGCTTTCTTTGTTCAACCTCACCATAATGGTTGGATTTGAAGTGACAGGACTAATTATCCTGACTAATGATTCTCCCAGTGGATCTCTGACTTGGCTGGTTCTCTGATTTCTCCTTACCCAGCCATGCCTGCTGGGTAGGTTTACCGCTGCGTCACACTCTTTCCATTTTTCACATGATGATTTGAACAGTGCTTCATGAGGTGTTCAAAGCCTTTCATATTGGCTTAGGACTGACCTCTGCTTCAAACACTTTCACATCCTCTCTCACTTGTCCGCTGTGTTAATTGTTCGCTGTGATACTGATTGTTTTCTAACAAATCTCTGAGCCATGTAAAGACCTCTGTGTTATATACTGAGATGAGATTAAACACAGATATGCGTTTGTAATGAGTCAACTTCTGAAGGTAACTGGCTGTACTGTATGTTATTTTGGGGTGTCAGAGTAAAGGGATCACACACATGCCACATTTTACAGATTTTTATGTGTAAAAAAAAAAAAGTTTGAAAATGTGATTTTTCTCCCACCTTCTGACAAAAGACTTGAAGTTTGTGGTTGTAGCGTGACACAATGTATGAATATTTTCATTTTACAATATAGTGGACGGCTTAATTCCTTATTAACACAACATGCAATAGCACCGCCTGCTGATGTGTCCTGGCAGCCAGCACGACAGAGAGGAAGACATGTTGGTCTGTGCTCAGTGCTTTTTCTATTCCTTCAAGTGGAAAGCTAAAGCAAGTGGTGAACTGGGAAGATGTTGAAGAGAGAAAGACATAGAGGATAAAGGCCACTCTACCTGACGCTGAGCTCACGCTGTGAGCAACGGAGGGTGAGGAGGGAGGGAGAGAGTGAGAGAGCAATCCATCAGCAGCATGTGTGATACTGTGTTTGTGGTGGGGAGGACATAAAAAAAGCAAACTACGCCACGGCAAAAAGTGCTCCCCACAAATAAAACTTGCAATTAGTGCAGTGGTACAGGAAAACCATAAGTCGGTTTCATATGTCGACTCATTTTAACAAACATATCATTGGTGGGATCACAGGCCGAGTAATGTAGAAAGAAGCAGTCATGCCTTTGAGGACAAACTTGCTCCTTGTGTCCCAATTTCTTAAAGCTACCGGTCAAATCAAACTTTCTCCATAGAATCAATCAAACTCTGCCAAGATGCAAATTGGACAAATTGGATGCAATGGAACAAGAAATCATGGTCAGTTTTTCTGTTTGTGCCATTATGCTGCATGTCATCACTTAAGGTAGGATCAACCAAACACAGCTTCCATGGGAAAATGAATCTGGCTGTTAAATAAAGCAACTGATCAGTTATTTTATGTTTGCATTTGTATTGTTTTTGTCTCCTTCTTCACCTGCTTTTAATTAAATTTCCTTTTATGTTTTTACATGTTTTTACAATAAAAAACATGGAGTCATTTTTAAAGATGACCAAAGCAGACTGGAAAACAACCTGAATTCTTCATAAACTGTGTTGAAATCTACAAAGTCGCTAAGCCACTAGAGCGTTCATGAAGCCATCTGACCAGCTTGACTTTTGTGCCTTTTGTGTTGTTATCGATCCAAATACACACGAAGCAGAATTAGCAGTTTCCCTCTTAAGTGCATGTCTTCTAAAAATGTGAAATTCAGCAGGAGAATGTCAGGAATAGAAATCCAAACATATTCAAAACCCTCACTAACACACATGCAGTTCAGTCATCCTCCACAAGAGGGCATGATGACCCTTGCATGCTAAATATAATAAAAATGGGCATGAGCAAAAACAACTCTACTGAGTGCATATAGTTAGGAAGTAGTACTTAAAAAAACAAGATGGAGAAAATGAAAAGGAACTGGGCTCTACTGAAATCTATTTTAATATCTCATTGCTTAGATTTGTGTTAAGAGTTTGACTCTTCTTACCTCCTCCAGCTGACTGTGAACATGCTGCACAATCAGGTCAATGGCTACCATGTTACCACCACCTGACAGGATGACAGAAGTCAGTGAAGTTTCAGGGTTTATTTGTATTTTAGACCACAGCGTCCACCTTTATCTGATTCTGAACTAGTCCATGCAGTCAGTGTGTAAGCGCTCACCACGTGGCACCACCAGATCCGCCAGGCGCATGGTGGGCTCGATGTACTGCTCAAAGGCGGGCTTCACAAACTTGTTGTATTGTTTGATGACGCCCTCAATGTCTCGGCCCCGCTCCGTGATGTCCCTCCGCAGCCGGCGCACTAAACGGATGTCAGAGTCGGTTTCCACAAAGATCTTCATGTCGAGCAGCTGACGGGAGGTACCACACGGTTAGAAATGTTTGGTTATATGAAGCTTTAGTTCAAACCGATAAACATGAAGTAAAATGACATTGAGAATCTTATTGATTGGTGGTGAATTCTGCTCCTTTTGGATTTCAGACTTCATTGCATTATATTTCCTAATAAAGATTATGGTGAAATTCTCCGAGGCAAAAACTACAAGTTGATCAAACTTATATTTTTTGGAAAAAGTCCAATAATGCTGGTGTCGTTATTGGGTGTCGCGACCTAAAATTATTTATTGTTCTTACAGTTTCCGTCAAATTTACTTGTTTTCCTTTAATTACATATATTTCAATAATGACAAGCTACATATATATTGCCAATAAATAAACTAGTGTTTTTGGAATTTATATAAAATTGTGTGTAATTAACTAAAGTCTGGGTCAAAATCTCTAAACGTCATGTGAATAAAACATTTTTAATGATAAGAAAACAAAGGTACCAAAAATGCGCAGTCAAACTTGCAATTGGCAAAGTTTAATATTTATTTAAATATTTTCAGAAAGAGACCCATATAAAATAAAATAACAGTTAAAGTAATGAGAATTTAAACTCCTGCAACAATGAAAAAGAGAAAAGACAAGGAAACTTTTTGAATATTCACACTAAATGAGTGACATTCAACAGCTAAAAAGAAAACAAAACATAGAAAATCAATCCAGTTTATCTTTGCAATTCTCTGCTCATCTATATCAACCCACATGTGCATACATATGAGGTTTCTGCATTTGTTTACTTTGTAAATAAATACTTTGTCTTTGTTTGCAAAGACAAAGGTATGCAGACAGAAAATGAAAATACATGTGCAATTAAAAGACCTAGTAAGAAGTGAATACACTGAAGGAAGCTTTTTCAATGATTTGCAGATCAGTATTTATGGCGTACCTGCAGGAGGGCTTTATCTGCAAAGGACATGATTCCCTCAAAAATGATGACGCTAGCTCCATATACCGTTTTCTGTGAAAAACAAACACAAAACATTCAGCCTTATTGCCCATAGAAACAGTGATATAATAACAGACCAGATTCATGAAGTGATAAAAATGATCACTGTGGCAAAAGCATTCCCATCCCTTTAACGGTTTCATAGACATTATGACGACTGACTCATTTAGTCTGATTGCTCTTTCCCTTCACTCTGACCAACTTAACTTTACCTACTGAAGAAAGAACACAGCATAATGATGCCACCACCATGTTTGATTACTGTGATATATTCAGGGCAATGTGCAGTTTTGTTTAATATTTCCACTACATTTGTATGCAGGTTTTGGTCTCAGATCAGATCTGGCCCCACATCCCCAGATATTATCAGAGTCCTCTCAGAGAGCTCCTAGCTTAGCCTAAAAAATTCCTGCTAAGTGTCCTAGCTTAGAGTGAGTGATGCTAAGTGATTGATGCTAAGAGTGATTGATGCAGCTGCAGCTAGGTGTGATGCTATCTTTTAGGGACTGTGATCAGTGAATACACAAAACAAGACTAAAAAACAAACAAACAATAATTTGTTGATAGAAATCAACCAGTCATAAACTCTAGACTGCATGTAGAAAAATGTGTCATGATGATGAAAATGAATTAATTGCCACACTGAATCAACATGTTTGATGGCAACTTGTTTACATTCCCATCGTCATTGTGATTTGTCACGGCTTCTCTGGTCATTTTACTAGGTCATCTATCAAATAGACGACATGGTATTTGCTCAGGATTGTTTGCTTGGATAAAGTTGTTTGATCAATACAAAATAGGGAAGTAAAGGACAAGTAACCAAACAGGACAGAGGAGCAACACCTACAGATTTATCCGTTTTATAGAGGATATTTCTGCTTTCTGTTGGTCTTTCTCTTATAGTAACTAAAAGTCCTCCTCAACACTCCCAGCATTTTATGAGTTTAGAAGCTCTCTAAAAGCCTAGGATGCTTTGGGAATTCATTTTACCTTACCGAGGTGAAAATCTAAGACAAGTCTTAGAATTCCATAAAATCCAGAAAAAGAGTTTTCTAAAGTGTCATTTAAAGGAGCTACTTTTAGTCTTCGGATTTGTGGAGCAAATGCAAATATACACAAAAGTCTCCAAGTTTTCATTTGTAAAATATGTAAAAACTTTAATAAAATCCCATTAAAATAGTTTAGTTTGCAACGTGACAAAATGTGAAAAAGCTCACAAAATACAGGCCAGGCTGCGTTAGGTCGTCCTTACCCACTCTTTCTGTCTCCCATGAGTTGTGAAGTCGTAGACGGGGATTTTTACACTTTTGCCCTGTTTGAGTTTGCGCAGGGTGTGTGTCAGCAAATCAAAGTCGAAGGCATCTGGGTGGTCAAAGTTATAATCATTCCTGGCTGCCAGCAGCTGCTCCTCAGCGGACAGGACCTGAGGACAGGCGCATCGTTTCAGCACAGCGTGACTTCTACTGTAAAGAACTAGCCTCTGTTGTGCTTGTTAATGCAAGAAAGAGCTGAAAACATTTTAAAAACGTCAAATAAAGAAATATCTGCAATGCACTATCACAATCATACACAGTCAAATACTGCCACATGATATACACATGCTTGTGTGAAAACACTGATCCCTTCAAGAGCAGTCGAAGTTAGGAACCTAAATTTAGTAAAACATCATGCGCCACTGTGACGTCTGTACCAGGTGCTGTCTCTGTATGTGTGCGTGTGTGTGTGCCCTTAGGCTCGTTGTGCTTTGAAAAGCCCAGACCTGCTATTTGGCAGTTTCTGAACACCAACACCTCCTTCTTAAGTGAGCTGATTACACACTTAATATGATAAACTGATGTTCCACGCTCTGTGTGGGCTGTTAGCTACTGCACCAGAAAAAAATGAAGTCGCTAACGTACAAAGAAATCCCTGTTGGCACAGAAAACAGGCTGAAAGCTGTAGCGGTGCTAGACCTTGGTCGGGTATGACCCCCTGCAGAAAAGGATTACACAACCAGCGTGGGCGAACTGGTAGAGGGGTAAAAATGAAGTCTCTTATTTAACTGAACTTCAGCGCTCTCTCTTTCTATTCAGTCTGGCCTCTCTCTCCTCTGTCACTCCTCTTTTCCCCCTCAGGATTCAAAATGAATTACATTTTGGCTTCTTTTTCTTCCACTATATTTCTGTCCTTCAGGCCAGTGGGAGGATTTAGGGGAGCCTGATGTGAGTAGGCACCAAAAATCTTTCAATTTGATGTTATGGTTTTATTTTCTTCAGTCTAAATGAACTTGCATTGATAAAAACTATACAAAAAAATGTAGATGTGCACATGCATGCATACACACATCGGTTCATGTCAGACACGCTGCATCATTATAAGTACCTTATAAAAAGAGTCCATTGAGAGTAAAACAACCCATGGAACATCTAAAGCTTCAATGATTTTCCTGGCAACTGTGGTTTTTCCTGAAGCGCTGCCTCCACATAGACCTGTCAGGAAAAGTTGAAAAAAAAAAGTATTAATAGAATAAATAAAAGACAAGAGCTGCACATATCAAAAATTATTTTCACACAATCAGTGCATGCAATATTGATATTGCAAGCTAATGTTCTTAATATAATCTTTATTCGCAATTATTCCAAGTGTCATGGATTTTGCATGCTTAACATATTAAGCCTGTTGGGTTTGGAGCCTCGCTGCAGCCAAACTGCCACAGATCACAGTGTCATGAAAACTAAAGGTCACAGAAAGAGGTGAAAATAATCCAATGATAGAAAACAAACATAAATGGGAGAAAAATGTCAAGAAATTGCAATACTTAAAAATATATACCGCTACTACATGATTTCCTAATATCATGCAGCCCAACTGTGATATCATATAAACCAAGCATGAGTCTTACTTCCATCAGGTTTTTTTTATATTATATTGAGAAATTATTGCCTGTGGATGCCACATAAATATTACTTGCCAGAAGTAGCAATATGCAAGTTTTTTTTAATTAAAACATTAAAGCTTTAGTAAGAAAAAAGAGAAAGGACATATGTGCCAAACAAGGAAAAAAAAAATGCTTTAACTGTGACAGCACTATTTTCCAACATAAAAAGCCAAACAGTCTTATGATATTAATGTATCATAATGTATAAAGCATTAGCAGACATTGCTGCTGTGAAAATGCTCTCCAATTATTTCAGGGATGACTATCAACCAACAAAATGTCGAAATCTTGCTGACACTTAACTGTGCGAGTAATCCAAGCATTCAGTTGCACCTCTCAGGTTGTGAAGCATCGAGGCAGCAACGCGTAGGAGTTTGTCTCACTTCCTGCCTTACTTTCACTGACATCCAGCTCTTTCTGGCCTGCATTTTCTCACACCGTAGTAAACAATTTGGGTCAGAACCCAATGACATCGGGTTCTATTTCTATGCTCTGTTTACGTTTACATCAGCTACGTTTTATGCAGCTGGGGAGAGGATCTGAAAATAGTTTTCACTCATCACTGGAATACAATATGAAGAAAAGTAAACCAGTGTTAATTTATGCAAAGTACAATTCTTATTAAGTATGACTAAAGTAAACCAGTGATCTAATTCAAAATGGAAAGAAAAATGCATTTATCTTTTATTAGTTTTAAAAGTAGGACAGCTTAGAAAAATGGTTAAGAGGTGAATTTCTGACTTTCTTTTTATTACTGAAATGAAATTCAAAACATTTATGTAAAAATAAGAGCACTAAATATATTACCCAATAAGCAGTATTCATTTTGTGCTTATCTGAAGCAAGTTAAATACAGTGGTTGTGACTCTGTTTTGACTTCACTGGTTTTTCATGGAGATTGTGCAACAAACTCCTCTTTACGGTTTGCAGGAAGCAGCTATGTTGTTATAGTTATGTTGCTCCCTGTTGACAGTTATCAATAACAGATTTAGGCAACTTTAGAAAATCCCTGTTGTCAAAGCAAATCGCAATAGATATATATTTTACTATATGAAGGAGCTAGAGGTGGAAAACACAACAATGTTTTGATCTAAGTGCCACAAACACACAAGTCAGATTCAGGATGAAATTTCATCAGTTGGTTCATGAGGAAGGCTGAACTCCAATCAGACTGGTTGCTGAAATGCATCAAGGGACTTGAGGTTTTGTCACACAGTAAGAACAAGGAAACACCTCAGTCAAAACACAAATGATTAAATTTACTTTTTAAAAACTGGGACCACGGAGAAGTGTTTTTCCTAAAATACATACTGTGCTCTGCTGTTATGGGAAAGTAAACTTGTACATAAACTGTATGGCTCTGCAGTTTCCTACCAATGACGAAGGCCTCTTTGGACTGTGTTCCATGTTCGTTGTACCACGGTGGGCGACCGGCTGTGTAGATGGTCCGTTTGGAGGTGCGCAGCAGTGGAGGCTCGGATTTACACTGGCTGGTGGTCCGTTTCCTGGGAGAAAGACCCAAGCTGACAGAGGGCAGCAGCCGGTCCAGCGATCCCTCACCACCTCCACTTTAAATAAGCAAACACAAAAGAGATCTCAGCGTAAGTGTTTAGATCAAACAAAAAACACATGACATGATGAAAATTGTCTAGTTAAATGACAATAAACAGACTGTACCAACGGTGACCTACTGTATCCCCAGCCACTGGTTAATGTTTATTTTTTACATCTTCAGCAAGTGAACTTTGTACGCCATTGTGGAAAAGGCAGCAGGTAAAAAGGACATTTTTGCAGTTGATTTGGGATAAAAGCTTGAGATAAAGAAGTTCATAAACAACTTTAGATTCTGGAGATAAAAATGAGTTAACACCAGATTTTAGATTTGTCCACAGCTTTTGCTAAAAAAAAGAAGACGACAGCCAAACATCCCTTTAGATAGGAGCAGAGGCCTGTGTGACAATTCAATCAAGTGGATCCAACTGTTCAATCAGAGCACAGACACAAAGATTTTAAAATGTATTCATTGCCCTTGGACTTTTAAGATTTAATCACAAGCTTTGTTGTGTTTTATTGGGATTTTATGTGAAAGAGCAGCACTAAGTGGAGCAGGCTGATTGGGTGACACTTTGTAGAACCAACTGTTGGAATTACAAAATTCTGGAAAATAGCTCCAACAATTCAATTGGATTGGACAGGAAATATATAGTCCAAAGTCAAGTAGACTTCTGGACTTTGACTAGGCCATTCAAAACCAAGAATATGCTAGGATCTAAATCATTGCAGAGTGAATTTGGCTGTCCTGCTGAAAGATGAACCTCCACCTGAGAATTTATTTGGTGACTCTATCTCTCGCTGGTTGCTCTGGCAGATTTCCCTGCATTCAGCTCCATCTATCGTCTGACAGCATCATGCTGTGGGAACACTCTGATCATTGATCCACAGCCACAGAGGAGGAAAATCTATAACCTCTCCCTGCAGTGAGCTTTACTAATAACTGCTGAGTCATGCAGTCAGTTGTCCAACTGAACAAAACACATTGTCCCAGTAATGAAGACGGTAAACAAATGACAACAAGCTGATTCAAATTAGACACAAGGTTCTCACTGGTCAAAGGTACAAAGTGAATTTGCATGAACTACTCAAAGCAAACACAGTGGACATTCATGTCTCTTCGCAAGACAGAGAAGCAATGCTGATTAGCGCAAGGGCTCTGTGACTCATTACCAAAATAAAGCATGTACACAAACTGATACTGAGTTGGAACAGCAAAAGTGGAAATACAGCTGCTTCACTTTGCAGAACAAAAGCAATGCATCAATTAATTGCTTAATGGAAGTGTTTCCCCAGCTTTAACAAAAGAACTTCTGTTAAGTTCTGCTACAGAGGAATTTAGTCAATCCCCTGGAAAAAACAAACATTATATTGTAAAATCTAGCAGAATACTGTTAAGTAATAATATGCTAAGAGAGCACAAGACAGTACAAGTAAATCTTCTGATTACTCTTAATTTCAATTTATTTAGGTTTTTTGCAAAAAAAACAGATTAAATATTTGACAAAAAACTAATCTAACCAGTCCCCAGGATCACTTACTGTAATATGCGAGACATCCACACCTCACCCAGACAGAACTGTAAAGAGCCAGAGGCCATAACCACAGACTATAAGAGAGGAATTCCAAGATGTCTGTTTTGATCCAATCAACTCTCTGCCTCTAAGATCTTTACTCTGACCACATAGTTCCTCAGGTAGAGTCAGGAGGCGGTCGGGAAGCAAATGAAAAACTGGCAAAGATTTATCTTATCTCATCAGAGTCACCTAGGTGAAGCCAGGGAGTGTACTCCGACAGCAGACAGAGCTATGTATGAGACGCGGCTCGCTCAAACTAGGCTATCAGTTAAAGCCAAACCATGGTGCCATAATAGATTAGCGAAGCTGATGGTGCTGAATCATGCTCTTGCTCATTGCTCCAAAATGCAAAGTGCACATCATGAATGCAGCTTTGAGAGGAGAGGAAAAAAAAGGACAAAAGGTCAGATTGCAGGTAAACAAGAAAACTTTTTGGAGCACTCGTGTGAAAAAAGTAAGCTGGTAAAAAATTTTGGGATTTTAAAATATACCTAGAAATGTATAAGTGCTAAACATAAACTGACATTTAACTATTAAAAAAAAACAAGCTAGTGTCTTTCTTGCCTCAATTTGTATAACAGAGTTAATTTGTAAGACGATGCAGTCGCATGATTCCCCGGAGATCTTCTCAGTATATAAACAATAACAATTTCATTCAAAAGACAGCTCAAGACGACATTGTTCCACATTCGGAGAGGAAAAAAGGCTCCTTTAAAACCTGAAAATAAGACATCAACATTGAAAATATATGAATACATAAGACACTTACCTGCCATCAGATCTTAGAGTCCAACAGCCAGATATTCTAGCTCCTGAGTAAGCTGGTATAGTGTTCATGACAGGAGAAACTATTTCAGATTTGCTTGTGTTTTAGTTCAACACTTCTGCTAACAGGTAATAGTTTTAATACACTGGAGCAGAGTAACACGTTCTACCACCACGCCCCTTGTTGCAAAACATCCAGACACTAAGGAGTTGGAGATATGAGGGGTTATTAACTTGGGTGAGAAACGAAACTTAGAGCATCTGTTTAGGTTTCAGATTCCCCTTTCTTTGGACAGAGGAAAAGTCCACAGCTTGGTTGTTGGAGAAAATGACAGAGTGAAACTGCAGCACAGCTTTCCCTCCTCTTTCTCTGCTCCTCCCCTTTGGCTGTCCAGCCAGCAAATCTAAGAGGATCACCTACCCCTTTCCAGATTATGTTCATTAGTTTGTATTAATAGCATAAGGTTAGAGCCATACCTCCCTACTACTGTCACAAACACATGTGTCTCATGAACAGTTTGGACAGTCAGTTACGCAAAACATGGCTGCAGGGGGGACGGCGCGACCAGAGAAATGCGGCACAGACAAGGAAACTTTTAAAGAAGGAATAGACAAGCAGGTAGCTGCTGTTGTCCTCTGATGTTCACTGGATCCAAAGAGGATATGCCTCAGGCTGCGCTGAAGAGGTGACAAGAGGGAGAAAAAGACGGAAGGGGGAGACATGATGGAAGAGGAGGGCGGGGAGGACGTGATGTGCTTGTACCCTACAGAGACTCACTACATCTCTGCCTTACTCAGAGACTGGAGATGTCAGCACCACTGAAAACAAACACACACACACACACACACACACACGCACAGAGAGCTGTGCCTCCTCCCAGGCTTCACTCCCACTGAGGACGGAGGGAATAAACAGCATGATGAAACCCAACACTCCTGCTCAATCAGCTGAAAGTCTGAAGGACAGCCGTTGGCAATGTGCAAGTCACACCCTTACACTCCTCCTGGGCCACCACAGGCAAAGCAAATATTAAGTCTTTATTTATTGATTGATTGATTGATTGCAAATCTATGCAATTAAGAAAAAAGAATAAAGAAGCAAACAGATTGACTTTAAATCAAACTCAAACCCCTATGGATATTCTGAATGTACTACAAACAGCTTCTGTTTTCTTCCTTGATCAAACTACAATGGAATTCCTCTGATGGTAATCACAGTCACAGAGCCGTGGCCGGAGCTTTAAAGTGCAGGCTGAAGACAGCTGCAGCACAAGAAAGCCACACTGAAACAAGAAGCTCCAGCTAGTTGCTATGCCAAACATTCAACCAACTCTCTATGGATACAAAGACGCAATGCCAAGTCTAACACAGCAGAGGCAGCCTGGGAAAAAATATGAATCTACTGAAGGGATGATTCAGATAAAGTCTGAAATTGAATGCATTCTGTTGCTATTCTGTGTAAGTATGAGTCAGACACATTTTCACACAACAAGAATAGGCTGTTTATCTAGCAAAACAAGGTTTTCAATGAACTACCAGACACTGGAGAGCACAAACCTCATCTAAAACCAATCACTGCGAGTTACAAGTTTTGTATAAAAACTGTAACAAAGACATCTTGAAAACTTTTTCTTATTTCTTATTTAATATTTTTTTTTGTAAGTGAAAAAGTTTAATTGCAAAATGAATGACTGTAGCAAAAGTAAATGGATTACTTTTGCTACAGTGCCTTGCAAAAGTAATAATGCTCCACGGACAGCCTCCAACTTCAATGCACTTTATTGGTGTTTTTGTGACAGATCAACAAGATGTGTGCGATACAGACTTAAAGTTTTATCAGATTTTGTGGTGCTATTGTGATAAAAGTGATAAGAGCTATTTGTTACTTTTGTTATAGGTAAATGTGTAACATTGCATGACACAACAATTGCAGCCCCACAAACACAAATTCAGGTCTTAAAAAACAGCCACATATAGTATGACTAAACTTCACACACTAACTATATTAATCATATTTTTACAATAGAAAATTTCTCACAATAAATGATAAAGAATATATTAATAGATTAAAAGAAAAGTAATTTAATTATTAAAATTTAGATTTTGTGAAGTCAAAAATCATCCAGTCCTCGCCCTCTTTCAACTGTTCCATAGTAAACAAGTCATTTCCTTGTTCGATCCCTTTTTGAGGGCGTTTTTAAATGTTTGTTATTGTTAGGTAAGTGAAAGGGAACAGGGACGTACGGTACTGTGCTAGTGCAGTGGACTGGTGCAGCAACGCCCTCTGGTGGTACACCATGGGATCAACCTTCATGCTGGTGTGATGCAGAGATGGTTTCTTCACGGCATAGCACGTGTACCTTAAATTACACTATTGGCCATTAATGTGTGAATTTCTTTTATTCTGTAACAGACGGCAAATATAGTAAATTTGTCCGGGATATTAAAAAGATTAACTTGCATCACCATATAAAACCTACATTATAGTGGACTGTTGTCAGTGCCTTACCATAATTTATACCCCCCTGTTATACGTGTTAAAGTTTTAGAGCATATATTGATTGCTTAATATCATCGGATGTTTCAAAATATAACGTTATTTCAGGAGGTGTAAAATGGGACACGATAGACGTTCCGACGGGTTTCTGTATATGAAATTTGTATGTACCTAAAATTCTACCTAGAATCTAGCAGCTACGATAAGTGTCAATTTAATGGAAGGGACAGTGTGAGTGGTAGCATCCGTGAAGATGCTTAACTATTACTGAAATAAAAAATATATATATATATATTAAAACAATCTATAAAAATGCACAAATAATCCAACGTTTCAAACGGCAAACACCCCACCCTGAAAGCGGAGTACCTGTTGGAAACAGAGCAAGTTTTCTCCTCGTTGTCCATCTTAGCAAGCCTTTCTTCCACGCTAACGGCAGACATTGCTTTTCTCTGTTGACAATCAGGTGTTCGGTCCGCGCTGAAGCACCATGGGATATGTAGGCGTACCGTTATGCACTCTTCGAACGTAGTGCAGCGTTAGCTCTCTGAAAGACTTCAAGCCCCACAATGCAATTGCAGATTTTTTTTTTCAGTTTTACAGTAAAAAGCATGTACAGTGCAGTAAGCCATGACATCACAGGGGCCTTTCCGAAAGCTTAGTGAAGTTTAACAGCCCAGAGCAGATCCGAAATCTGACCTACTTTATACATATATGTGTGTAAATGTAAATGTATAGAAACTTATTTCTGAATGTTTTATTTTAACATTCATTTTTCTTACAGTAGTATTGGCTACTTGTTAATTTAATCATGAATCCTGCTGGGGTTGCATTTATGGGAAATCCTTCCATTTCTTAATAATTGGAATAACAGAACTGTCATAACGTGTGTGCTCATTTCAGAATTTAATGTCACAATGCAATAGAAAACATAAACTGATGGCAGTTTATATGTTCATATTTTATGGTGTGCCAAAATTGAAGTATTTGCATGGGTGTTTAATTTTACAAAGTAAATAGATAGGTGCACCAATGGCTGTCGTTATGTCTGATGTTTAGCATTCAGTGTTATCGTGGCTGTTTAACTTCATTTCCAATGTTCAGCATTTAATATCCAGGATATTTAACGTTGCACCGACTTTATTTAATCAAGGATAATGCTTAACGTTTAGCATTATTGCCAATGTTTATCAGATGTCAAACTTCATCTCCAGAAAAGTTTCCTTTGCGTTAAACATTGGAGAAAAAGGAAAACATTGCAGACACAGTAAACATCAACTATAACCTTAAACGCCAAGGACAATGTTAAGCACTGGAGATCAAATAAAAAATTGGGGACAATGTTAAACATCCTGGACAACTTCAAACATTGGCGTTAACATTGTCCCCCATGATTAATATCGTCTCTTCTCTCATCTCAAAATAAATCTTCATGTTGAATCTCCACATTTAAAGAAACTCCCAGGATTTTCTACTTTTATTCATTTTATTTTAACAGATTGTGAGAACATCCTTGTAAAGGCATTAAAATGGTCACATAATTCCCATGAATGGAAGGGAAACAGAATAGGTGAATAAAGGGAGAGAACCAAGTTGGATGGATGGTCCCATTTAAAATAACAACCCTGAAAATAAAGCCTGGTGGCCCGCCAGGCTGATAAACGCTTGGAGAAACTCTGACTTCTGTCTATAGCGCTGGTTGTAAGCGGGAACCCCATCTATATCGGCATCTCCAAACTGGAACCTTCTGTGTTTATGTTTCTAAGCGATCTTTGGGCTGCTCTTGGTCCGATCCCTCTTCTAGGATCTGTTTGCCACAGCAGACCCGACCCAAATAGAGCCATGAAGCCTCTGACAGCCCTAGGATCACTGGGACACTCAAACCCCTCCACCACGATAAGGTGGCAGTCCATGGAGGGGAAAAACAAAGGCAGAATCAGTTCCCTTCTCTGACCTGAACTGATCTGGGGAGAGGCCAGAAGGTGGCGCTCTGATGTTTCTAGCCAAACACTCAGTTTAGTTAGAAACCAAGCCTTTTCCAACTAAAAAGTTTAGTTAGAAACTAAGCTGTTTATGTTCTCAGTTATTTTTCTCTCCATAGAAGCAACACCTGGTCTGGAGCTGATTGGCTGTGGTTGCTTCCTGGAGGACATTTGCTGACATGATGCTGCCATCACCTAACCGTTCTCTCTCCTTTTCACTTCCATGAACATGGAAAGTTCCCCTGATAAGTCGACCTGTTGTATCCCCACGGTCTCCTCTCAGCTCGAGTCGGTCGTGGCAGATGGCTGCTGGTACTGAAACCGGTTCTGGTTCTGCTATTGGTTTGCTCCTGTAAGAGGAAAGCTCTTCCTCTCCACTGTTACAACATGCATGCTCTGTATGAGGGATTACTGTAAAGTCAACAACTCAACACAAGCGATTTGCTGTCGCCCCCTGCTGGTCAGGAGGAGTGAATGCTGTAAGTAATGACTCCATACAATCTACTGGGTTTCATTTGGCACAAACTTTTTAACTACTTTAAAATTAAGTGGACCTAATGAATTGATAACTTGGATCAATAGTAATCTGACTAAATTGAAATGACTTTTTGTAAAATGCCTTGAAAACAACATTGTTGTGAATTAATTAATATCTACTTTTGGGGTTTTGAAATCTACTTGAACTTTCATGTATTGGTTGTTGGGATTTTTGTTTGTTTTTTTATATTGTTTATTGGTGGGGTTTATTTATTAGTTTGAAATTCATGTATTGCCAATTCACAACAAATGTCATCTCAATGCACTTTGAAATAATTTTAGTTCAACCACATATACTCCAATTGCTGCAGTTGATTATTAAAGTAATTTAAAAGTTTGTACCAAATGAAACCCAGTTGTTTGTATGGAGTCACTACTTACAGCCTTCACTGCTCCTGACCTGCAGGGGCGACAGCAAATTGCTTGTGTTGAGTCATTGACTTCCAGCAGTCCCTCATGCAGAGCATGCAAGTGCGACAGTGGAGAAGAAGAACTCCCTCTACCAGAAAGAAGCCTCCAGCAGAACCAGAACCGGCTCAGTACCAGCAGCCATTTGCCATAACCGACTGGAGCTGCGAAGACAGAGCAGAGACACAACAACAAGTCAACTGATCAGGAGACATTTCCATGTTCATGGAAATGAAAAGGAGAGGAGAACGGTTAGGTGATGGCAGCATCATGTCAGAATGCCTCAGGAAGCAACCACAGCCGATCAGCTCCAGACCAGGTGTTGCTTATAGAGAAAAATAACTGAGAAAACTAAAACAGTTTAAATAATAATGTAGTAAAAACAGAAAATTACAAAACAGCAGCATAAATACTGACAGATCACAATAAACCAGTCTAAGCCTTCTCATAACCAATGCCATAACCATGGAACCGCTAAAATGATGCAGACACATTCTCAAAAAAAAAAAAAAAAAAATCAATAAACATTAAATTCTAACATTGACACTGAAGTTGGAAGACATTTTAAATATTGAAAATAAACAAAAACAAAATTAATTATGAAGTCTTTAAACAAAATTGTCCATTTAAAAAAAATAAAGAAAAATGGCTTGATGAGGCCAAAGTACCAGACCGAAGACTTATCCAGTTTTTGGTAAAACAAAAACAAGATGATCCAGGAGGATTCCTGAAGGACAACAGGACAAGTGCAGGTTTAAGGTCAAACCCTTAACTCAGAATGAAACTGTAAATTTTCAAAAACACGCAACTATCACTTAAATAACAGCAAAATACCTGCAGCAATTCTTGAAGAAGACTACCAAGACTGATGATCGAGTAATTAAGGTCATTCATCAGCAGAGGGAAGGGAGGGTGATGATGGGGGCATTCTTCTGTTGTCCGACGGGGGGATTCTTCTGTTGTCCGACGGGGGCATTCTAATGTTGTCCGACGGGGGCATTCTTCTGTTGTCCGACGGGGGATTCTAATGTTGTCCGACGGGGGATCCTTCTGTTGTCCGACGGGGGATCCTTCTGTTGTCCGACGGGGGATCCTTCTGTTGTCCGACGGGGGATCCAATGAAGGATGAAATCCGAGACGAAAAACCAGATGATCCAGGAGGATTCCTGAAGAACATCAGGACAGGTGCAAGTTTAGGGTCAAATCTTTAAGAATGAAACTCTTACTTTACAAAAACATGCAACTATCATGTAAAATAACAGCAAAAATACCTGCAGCATTTCTTGAGGAAGAGTGTTAGGGTCACTGAGGTCATCCATCAGCAGGGTGGCGATGAGGTTTTTTTCTGTTGTCATTGGGGCAATAATCCAGGAGGGTTCCTGAAGGACAACAGGACGGGCACAGGTCTAACCCTTTAACAACTCAATGTACAGTTTCCAAAACCTCACACTTGTAAATATCAGACAGCAAAATACCTGCAGCATTTCTTGAGGAAGATTTCTGAGCCGGATAGCGTGATCACTGAGGTCATCCATCAGCAGATGGGGCAATGAAGGCCTTTTCCGTCTGTCACTGTCAGGAGCAGTCAGGGAGTGGATGGGTCACTTGAGGACCTTCCCACCAATGAGTCATTGGTCTCGTTGGTTTTTGTTGCCACTGCAATGGATTCCATACACATATTTGACTGAAGAATCTAAGTTTGGTTGGTTAGTTTTCAGACCCCATACCCATCGGCAGGGTTCGTTTCCACACAAACCCGGCCGAATGGCAACACCACCCGGCAGGGTTCGTTCCCCCAAACCCGCCGAATGGCACCGACCCCTTACCCGTCGGCAGGGTTCGTTTCCACACAAACCCGACCGAAGGATAGCCAAAGCCCTTTATCTGGGCTCTCTTTGACACCTTTACCCTTTTGTAACCAAGATCAGAATTATCTTTCACATAGCCTACTGTGTTTTTCTTTTGAGGAGCATTATGCATGTAGTGGATAATGCTCCACTCCATGCAACATTTGTTACATTCCTTGAACTCATCCAATGACGTGAGGAGTCGCTACAAGAAGTAGCATGCCACATTTCCTGGTGCTGGATTCACACTCCAACCTTTCATAGTCCGAGGCATCTGGCATCTTCAGAGACGTCGTTCCATCTCAACAAAATCTGTTGATCAACTTCTATATCTTCCCGGTCCATATACCATATCTTCTTCATCCATATACCATGCATTGACAAGGCCTTTACCAACCATAAGCTCAAAACCATCATATCCCAACATACACACTGAGGATGCATGCATTATTTAAATTGGTTAAAAGTTAAGCTAAAGCAGTGGCTTGCACTGAGGGTCCTACCTGGGGACAGTGGAGAGGAAAAACTTCCCTTAACAGGACGACTTTCCAAAAGAAGTTAACACTGCCCCAATTTAAATTTGTTAAGGTATACAGGTAAGCTTAGGCAATGCCTCATAATGAACATGCATGTAGTGACAGTAGAAAGGAAAAACTTCCCTTTAACAGGAAGACTTTCCAAAAAAAAAAAAAAAAAAAAAAAGACAGAGACACCAGTTATCAAACATTGATTGAAAGCTATGAAAGCTGGAGCAATGCCTCTTGTTGCGGTTGCATGTGGTAACAGTGTAGAGGAAAAACTTCCCTTTAACAGGACGACTTTCCAAAAAGTATAACTTCCCTTTAACAGGAAGACTTTCCAAAATAAGATTAACACTGCACCAATTATGTAAATTCATTAAAAATAAGCTTAAGCAATGCCTCCTACAGAGGATCCACGTGGTAGCAAGAATGGAAAATCTTCCCTTTAACAGGAAGATTTTCCAAAAAAAAAACTGCAGTTATCAAACATTCATTAAAAGTTATGCAAGCTGAGTGGAGACTCCTACCAAAGATGTATGCTGTGACAGCATAGAGGAAAAACTTCCCTTTAACAGGAAAACTTTCCAAAAAATATTAATTAAAACTGCACCAATTATTTAAATTCATTAAAGGTCAAGTAAGCTTAAGCAAGGCCTTCTACTGAGGATGCAAGTCATGACTGTGGAGAGGAAAAACTTCCCTTTAACAGGAAGAGCCCTCCAGCAGAACCAGAAGATGGCTCTGTATGAAAGGCCTTCTATCACTACCCCCAGGGGATTTTAAAGGACAGAAGAAAGAGACAGAAAAAGAAAAAGAGCTGCTCCAGGAGTGTTTCTACAGGAGAAAAGAGCGTTAGTCGCAGTAGAAGCTCCTTTGGTGGCTTTATCTATGAGAAACAAAAGTTATTTGCATCAAAAGGTCCGTCAGTTGCTTAGTCTGGGAGAGAAAATGCGTTATAAACAAACTTAAACACTGAAGTGCAGGTTCTAGTCGATCCTCTCCAGAAGGAAAGCATGGAGTCCAGCTGAAAGCCTGCACATAATGGTGGGTTACAGTGTGAACATTACCTCCGTCAGCTCTGGTCTGTGGCTCCAGGAGATCTCTCTGTTGTCCCTCATGGTCATCCAGAAGAAATGAAGTCGCATGACGAAATTGCGCGAGGCCACACGTTGTTTTGGCCCAAAAATGTATCGGTTTTCGCTTTTAAATTGAACGTAAATTGAATTTGTTTGAGTTATTGAGTTATTAAAGTATGGACCCTAAATTTCAAACTAAATATTATATAGGTACAAAAAATAAAAAAAATATGTATGCATGTTGAAATATAAAGACCTAATTTTCACCCAAAAGCATATTGGAAAGATAATTATCCTAATGTGAACAAAGCCACATTATATTAGTACTAATAGGTATGTATGTTTTTATAGTGATATTTACAAAGCATAAGCTTCATCACTTCCTACAACCTCCAAACTGTATTTGCCATGTCCTTGGCAGCCATCTCTCTTTCATGACAACTGACTTTAAGCCAGGAACTTCAGATTGTAGATATCAGATAGATTCTAGTTACACCTAAACCTCCACAGGTTACAAGACCACAGAAACTGCTTCAAACAGCACTAAAACCCCAAAGATAGAAGGATTTAAAACAGCAGAATCCTTCTCAGCTCATTGACTCTCAACGGAGAATCAAACCAAACCAGCAAGCGAGAGGCCTAGCGTTGGCCTTCAACAAACAGCGTTTGCATCCGCAGCGTAGCAAAACCCGCAACAGCTCCTACCCTGAGATGTCTTCTGGACCCGCCATTGGAACAGTTCTTTGACTTAACAAACCTTTGACGGGTTGGGCGGATCCGCCAGGCACCTTGTAGAGTTTCCTCAGCTTGACGGAAGCGATCACTCCAGCTTGATTGAAGGGAATCCTCAGCTTGACGGAAGCGATCCTCAGCTTCATTGAAGGGAATCCTCAGCTTGATTGTAGTAAATCCATAATCGATCAACTTCTCGCTCCAGACGTCATTATATCTCCTCGGATGTTTCAGGGACGCCAGCAAACAAACAAACAGCCGCCGAGAGGCCATGGTCGGGTCTCTCCTCTTGTGCTGCTCTGATTAGACAGAAAAAATGACTTCACCAACGTCATTAGTGGAAAAAGACAAAAACTTAGAAGGTTTCGGAAAAATAACTTACCGAATAACAAACGCAGCGACTTCAAACATGGCGCTCCCGCGGCCTACTTGCCATCACTGCGGCCTGCTCGCAGGTCGAGTACAAGACGCCAAACTAGGCCTCGATGAACACCGACACGATTTCAATCGGATCCACAAAAGTTTCAGTCATTAAGCTGGGCGTCCACTCGGATTCCGCGTCTTGGGAGATCAGAAAATATCAAGACCGACGGCGTCGTGACTCCATGCGGCCGGGTGCTAGCCGCATCTTTTAATTAAACGCACCTGCGTCATATTTCTATCCAGCATGGCGCATGCGCGTCACGCTCATTAATAACAAAAATGGCGCCAATCGCCACTGTTGCCAGATTTGGCATTTTCCGGCCCAAACATTGTAAAACTAAAGTGTAAAACCTGCCCAACTGCAAAGAAACGGTACGAATCTAAACCTATAATAAAACTCACGTTAAGCACAATATGTTTTATTCATGACCTATCCTTAATATATTTTTAGAATAATTTTGAGAAACAGCAAAAATGTATTTATATTATTTTTTTATATTCATAGTTTTTAACCCTAAAACTATGAGAGATAAACTTACGTTTTATATTTTCAAAGCTTAATACCAAACTTCTGCTCCAGTAATGTACTGACTCTTATGGAGAGTGGAGAGTGTCAAATAACAATAAATAACTTATGAAATAAGTTTAACTAAACAATTAATAACTCAATCAGCATGCAAATGTAAGCACTGCCTTGACCTATTTTTGATTTTAAAACTACAAAAATCGATTGACTTATTTTTAAATCTTTGTTTTTACCTCCATCAGATTATAAATTTCAAACTTTTGTTAGTTTGAAGGGCAAAAGGAGCTCCAAATCTGAAGGTTTTATGCAGCTGCCGCATTGAGCTCACAGCAGATATCCTACCTGGTAACTGATGACGTTCTCTCTTCAGAAGCGCCATGAAAAAGAGAACATCAGGAGAGCAAAGAGGAGAAAATAAACAGTTTTTCACTTCCCTTTTGAAACTGATTTTTGTTCAACATTATTTCATTCAATTGTAACATGTAGTTTATTGTTAAAATCCAGGTGCATCTCTGTAAATTGGAGTACAGAAAGTACCAATTTAATACAAAAAGTTCAACTTTTAATACAGATGGTGTTTGTTATTTTTTAAGGCTTACAGTTACTGAAAAAACAAGAATACAGCTCCTCTAATATTACATGATAAAAAAAGCCTTTTTAAACACAGAATAACAGTTGTTCGGCAAGAAAAAAAAATGAAGAAGTTAGGGTAAACCACTAGACTCATTGCAAAAGATGAGCTGTTCACACAGTTCTGTATCCAAACATGTTAATGGAAAGTTGAATGGAAAGAAAAAGTGTACTTCCTTAGCGTCTCAGCAGTCACAGGCTTATCACCTGTATACCATACAGCTTTGATTCAGTAATTAAAGCCAAATTATGTCCATATACAACATACTTTTGAGTAGGCCATTCATTTCTATATTCATGTAGTATTCTTTCATTAACTGTAAGTCATAAGTGAACATTTACTTTGATTTGAATTATTGAAAACTTTATATTTGTATCTACATAGATACACCTCTACTGGACTTAATCAGTTCCAATATTTCTAAGGGCGATAAAAAACATTTTTATTACAAAATAAATAATCTTCAGTTACTATTACTGCGCAAGACAGTGGATTAACCTGAGATCAAAAGATAGTAAGGGCTAATATTATTTGCACCGCCTGTGGCGGTGCATTAGTCTCAGAGGAATATTTAGGCTTTTATTTTGAAATTTACAATTAGCTTTATTTTAAATGACCACACTAATTCAATGTGTAACAGTGGTTTGGTTAATCCAGCTATATAATGGCCAAAAGAGCAAGTAGTTCTAAATGACAGCTCATCCCTATTCTGTACTAACTGAGAGTTCCGCCATGTTGTAGTTCTAAATGCCAGCTCAGTCCTCTGTATTAACTGAAAGTTCTGCCATGTTGTAGTTCTAACCTGTTTCAAGCAGTTAGTTTTTCTAACTGCTTCTTGAGAGAAAAAGATAAAGGCTTGAGAGGAATATTCAGGCTTTTATTTTAGTAACATTTTTTTATAAATGGCTACACTAATCCTATGAGTAACTCTGGTTGGGTTAAAACACTTATATGGTGCCCAAAACATTCTAGTTGTAACATTGTGCTCAGCTGTGCTCTGTAGTAATAGACAGTTCTGACATTCTGCTCAGAACTAAAGTGATGAGTTTCTGTAGTTCAAACCAGCTGCTCTGCCTGCCTCTGTGTTCCGTTGCTATGGTGATTAATCCTCTGCCAACTGCCATGTGTGTGTCAGACAGAAAGCTGAAGAAAATTCTATCTTTCTGAGCTTTGATGAAAAAACCAGCCTGAAGAGATGCTTCCCTTTCAGGATCCGTAAAGCCGATCCGAAAACCGTTTGAAGCATATGAGAGACCGATTTATCGTCTCCGATACTACCGCGATTCATATCTGTTGCACAAACACAGAAATTACAGCGACGAGAGAAAAATGGCCTTTATAGACAGTATCATTTATCAATATAGTAATCAAGTTTTTGACAGTGACATTATTTGTCACACAGCGTACAAGAAAAAAAAAAACATTTTCATGTTGTTCTTGAAAATGTGTTTAGAACAAGCTGCAAAAATAGAACGGTGTCACACTTTTTTTTCAGCCTTAAACAAAGAAAAGCTAATTTCTTTGTTTAAGGTATGCATAGTTCTCTAAAACTATTTTATAGAGTACAAACCTTTACCAGTTGTAGTGAAGTTAATGTGGAGGATTGTATATAATGTGAATAACATTTAAAACAACACTGGAAAAGACCTTACATATATACAACACTGATTTAGTCATCAAACTTTATTAATTAGTTAAGGGATACTAATGCACAGGTAATACAACAAGTTTTGGGAGGAAAAGTGTAACAGTTCAGACACAAAGGAGGAACTGATTCCTCCAGTGTTAAGTACTATACAGCTTAATTTCAGATATGGAAATCTTAATTACATCATCAGTCTCATTTTATCTGTTACCCAAGTATCATAAACAATTACGAGCCGTCGCACAGCTCTCAAATATTTCATTACAATGGCTGGCACCAGAGTCGGATGCCAGTTCCAGCTTTTCAAGTAGGTAGCATACAAAACGAACCAGGGTAAAATTCATAGGCTAAGAGGATTTCTAAGGATTAACCTTGGTTTTGGAAATAACATTGCTGACAAAGGGAAGACACTTGAGCCTCCTGTTTCCCTGGGTACAAAAGTCACACCACACAGTCCAGGTCACTAGAAAGCTCCAACAACACTCCTATTTTCAAGCCTATTTTATGTTATAGTAAGTGCACTAAATACAGAAACAAACACACATACATATGCCTTGTTGCCCCCATATCTATATGTAATAATAGTAATAATGGACTCTCTCGACAGGGTTGCCTTTGTGTACTAAAAAAGCTGAAATCATGTGCATCATCAAAATGAACAAATTAACAGTGTATGCCAACAAGGTTCTTTGTGGTCTATGATTATTTTTCCAACATTGTTGTGTAAAATTCATAGAATGTAAAAAGCATTTTAAAGCAATTAAAGCAAATTTGGGGGCGTGGAGAGGGAGAGGGTGGAAAAAAGCCACACATTTCTAAGACACATCAATATCAAAAAATTAGCAAGCCAACAAAATCAGCTAAATATGGTATATTGCTGTAAGTTTTAAACAAGTTGCAGCTTATTCACACTGCAGGATAGATGTGTTTTCCAAGTAATAGGAAGACAGATAGTAAAGGGTGTTATAAAATATAAAATATCCACTCTTATAAGCAGTGCTAAACTATCATATTGCAACACCAAAAGCTTGTCGGGTAAACACAGTCGACACAATGTTGTATGAGACGAGAAACAAGCAGCTGACGAACTGATTCTGTGCCACAGCATCACACTCAACAGAGAGTGTCACCGTTCTCCGACATCCATTCGTTACAAAGGTGCTAACCGTTTAATACAAACACACACACCCACTTGCACACACGCATACATGCGAGGTCTGGACAATTCGTGTTAAAAACTCGTCCATGGACCGATCAGTGCTTCTCTAACTTCTGCTTTGTCAACTAAACCTAAATAGCAAATAAAGGCCCATTCCACTATAAAAAGATATTCATCCCCATCTGAATACACTCCACTGTCTGATTAGTTCAGGAGGGATTCAAGTTGAATCTTTGCTGTACATTATAAAAAGTAACAGCAAGGGGATGAAACCACTTGAACACACCCATAACTTATTAAACTCTATATTCCTAGGGTATGTTCAGCTGACATCAGTGCTTGGATTTAATAACTTTTACATTTTGCTCCAAAATTCAGACAACTTGCCAGTAGGAAGGTCATGGCTGGATGGATTTGTAGACTTTAGGTGCGTTGTATTAGGTCTTTAAGGTAAAGTGGCAAGTAGAGCACCCTTATTATCCCTCACATTACAATATATCCAAAACTAGCAGACTGGCTATCTAGGTAATACACACAAAAAAATAAAATTTTTTTTTTTTTTTTCAAAAGTGAGCGTCATTATTTTATACACAAACAGCACAAATAAACCAATTAATATGTTTACATTAGCTGAAAAGGTTTGACATAACTGTGAATTCAAGTATCTACTTTGACTTTTTAGCATGTTAAAGTGAATATATTCTCTCATCTTAAGTAATCAAGTAATCTAACTTGTTATTTTTTATAGCAAATCTGAAGTTGAAATGTTGATGAACTCTGAACTCTGTTAAGACCAGTTATGGCTTTCTGGAATACAGTACCTTGCAAAATCATTCATACCACTTGAGCCTTGTCAAATGTTTGTCATGTTGAAAGCACAAATTTCAATGTGTTTTAATGAGATTGTATGTGATAAACCAACACAAAGTAG
The DNA here is from genome assembly GCA_902982915.1 of Phalloptychus januarius. Taxonomy (NCBI): domain Eukaryota; kingdom Metazoa; phylum Chordata; class Actinopteri; order Cyprinodontiformes; family Poeciliidae; genus Phalloptychus; species Phalloptychus januarius. The sequence continues at coordinate 870,388 of CADWAE010000201.1, read as the reverse complement.
TGCTTAGTTATAAAAACAAGAAACATAATAAATGATTTTTATTTGCTTTAAATTGTAAAAAATCTAAAAAGCATGGAGTGCATATGTGCTCAGCATCTTTTAATCTAATGCATCTAAATAAAATTTTATGCAACCAAGAGACTTCAGTACTAGTATGTTTTACTACTAATAGTATATTTTACTACTAATAGTAAAACCTCAGTATAAACCCAGCTGTTCCCCGAAGGCCTCAGAGGATTGTTGGGAAACACTGATGAACAAACAGCATCATGCAGACCAAAGATCCACATCAGGCAGGTCAGGGATGAAATAGTAGAAAAGTTTAAAGCAGGCATAGAATATAAAAACAGCATCCTGAGCTGAGTTATTTGAGAACTTTACAAATCTGGCCTTTATGGAAAAGCAGAAATAAGAATACAACTGATGATTAGCAGATTGACACAAGCCATTCAGGGGACAGCAAATGTGTGAAAAGTGTCACCCTGGTCAGATGAGACCAAAGCTGACCATTGTCCTAAATGTAAAACACTGTACACGAAAAGGTGGATCTACAGAGTAATACAGATCTGTATTATTAGTAAAAATACATGATAATTAATTGCTACTTCATGTTAGTTAACCACAATGAAACAAAACTAAGCCTGGTGGAGTTTGTGGTTGCAATGAAACAAATGTTAAGAAGTTTGAAGGGTATGAACACTTTTGCATGGCTCTGTAAGCAATAATTACACAGTCCTGTTTTATAGTTCAGCCAGAGTTAACCTATTCCTTTTCGATCAGAGCAACATTTTCCCACTCCTATTAAAGAGACGACCTGCAGGCTAGATTGAATAGTCTTAAGAGTGCAAAAAAGACAAGAGGAGAGCAAGAAGGGTAGAGGGTTAAAGTGCAAGGCAGCAACTTTTAGCTAATTAATTCAAATACATCACTTTCTGAGAATGTTATTTTGCATGTTTTGCTTGTGTAATAAAAGGTTACCATCTTAAACCTTTCTATAAAAGATAGCTTTTTTATATCGTCTCTGCAGCTTAAACCTATAGTAAAGCAGAGTCCATAGTATGGCCTCCTTTTAATAGAGATATATCATTTGATTGTGCTGCAACGGTGCAACAATGTTAAAAATCCTTCTTTCTGTTAAATATTTTGTTTGGTCAGACCTTGTTTCGCTTCTTTAAGTTAAATCGATTACATAATATCACTGTGTGTTATTGTAATTGACTTATCATCTTAAGAGATAAAAGAAAAGAAAATCCCTTTTTGGGTGTAATAATTATCACCTTCAGTTTAAAGTAACCATATAAATGTCAGGTAAAAGGAACACGTTGGGGGAAAGAAAACAACTGAACATTGTAGCTTATGTAAAATTTGCTCACAAGAATCGGAAACCCAGAAAAGCAACAAAAGCAAAACTAAAAGGAAAAATAATACATTGAAACAACGTTGCACTACAACACACTGCCAAATTTGTGACTGACCAAAAGCCAACTGGATGCATTAGGCTTGAAAACGAAGGATGGCATCATTACTTTGAGTATATAGATATATATATATATATGTATAGTTACTGTTTATATACACATACAGTATATCTGTGAAGAAACATGAAAAAACACCAGCTATCATAAAATGACTTCACCATGCTAATAGAATTTCCTTTTTAAATCCTTTCAAAACAATTTGACTCTTGCAGAGAAAATTATTATTATTTATCTATTTGGGATACTACTTCTGTTTAAAAACTTCTATCAATGTTAGGGTTTGGATTTGCACTTGGTTTATGGCCTCTGCTGTGGGAACAGAAACTGAAATGTGTGCCCTATAAAGGAAACAGAAGTGGAATGGAGGAAATGCACTACTGTGGTGATAAATGTTCATACCAGTGCACACATTAACTCTAAGGTATAAAACCAAGAATTAAAGACTCTTTTAAAATCTTTAAAGTCTTCATTGTTGATCTGGCTTTCTACTCAGTGCCAAGGCGGAAAGGTCCTTTTAGCTTCCAGGGGGAATGTTTACCAAAAGCATCCATTTTGATTCCAGGGTTGATAAAAGCAGTGCTACTCTGACAAAAAAATCTTCTTGGTTTTGTACCGTCTGGAGGCAGAGGGGGGGATTTGCTTCTCCTGGCCTGGATCATCACTGTCCGTTTGGTCAGGGATCAGGGCTGGGGACTGTGCTGAGCAAGAGGGAGGGGTCATGGTTGGAGGTGAATTTTGGGCGGTGGTGAGGGCATCTGTCTTTGATTGAAGAGACTCATCCATCAGGGGTCGTTCTTTTGGTTTCCGGCCCCTCTTTTTACCTGAGGTGGCACCGTTCCTCACCTCAGCTTTGAATCCATTGTTCTCCAAACCTTTGCTCTTGCTACCAGAAACCACTTGGCTGGTTGATGCACGAAACCAGTTCTACAAAAAAAACACAGTAAATCAATTAGAATTTGAACAAACATAAACATAAAACATAACAAGTGCAGACATAAAGGAATATTACTTTACAACACACAAAGTGATATCAGTGAAGTGGGCATCTTCACCGGCCATGATGACTATGGCTTACAGCTGATAATTCATAAATATGTATATAGAACAATTAGAAAATAGAAAAAGACCAATTAAAAATGATCGACCTACTGAGAAGTATGTCGATGTACTGCATGGTATTTTAACTCAATACTTTGCTGGGGCTCCTTTTGCTTAAATTACTGCATCAATGCAGCTTGGCATGGAGGTGAGATGATCAGCCCGTAGTTCTGCGGGAGCGTTAAGAACTTCAGGTTGCTTCAATCATTTATTTATCATTTTGGCCTCCACCCCTCCCAGAGAATGGGCCACTAAGTAGTTCTTGCTGAGCAGTTACTTTTATGACAATAAACACTTTTTATTAGCTTCTTATGCTGCGGAGGGAGGGATCAGGATAACTTTTATTAGCTTTCATTTCCTTCATTGCAGCTACTTCAGTGATGTGTTTGTGCATAATGTATTATCATATACACTGCATATACACATATCAACAGGGAAAAAACCTGCTCAGTTTGCATGCAAAACATATGTCCTATGAATGATGTTTTGCATGATTTAAGAATGTGGCATTTAATTTAAAAAAGTTTTTCTAAATGAAGCTGGCACATTCATGCCCAAATATATGTTTATGTTAGTGCGTTCTTAATGGCTGTTTGTTAAGTTTCTACAGAGAAAGACCCACCTGTGAGTGCGTCTTACTAATATGATATTTAACACCGCTCTCTGAGCTAAACTCCTTCTGACAGATCAGGCAGGTGTACTTTCCCATTTCACCACCACCCTGAAAAACACACAGACAAGTGGAAACAAAAATGTATAAATATAAAGACTAACTTGAACTAATTCAAAAATAAAATAAGGATGCATAACAAGCTCATAAAGTTAGGAGAGATTCAATGGATGTGCATTGCTTACAAATGTATTCTTCAGGGATGTGTTTATCTCCTTTATTGAGCGTTTCAAATTTATTCATGAATGAATCATTGTGCATATGCCTAAGCTTAGTTTTTGTGGTCATATAGATATTTAACATTAATATTAATCATTAATCAATCTTAAACTGAGAAATAAAACATGCAATTTTTTAAAGGCATAAATTAGTACACCTACATCTTTATTCCCACTTAAAATGACAAGTAGTGAAGCAAATGTTCCTCAGGCTGATGTCAGAGACGAGCAGATAAATTGCAAGAAAAGTCTCACTAAAATGATTTCAACCCCTTACTGGCTATAAGGGGTCAGTGTGTCCCAAGTTGTTCCTCAGTTAGAAGACACACTGATGTTTGTTGATCTTTTGTTTAACGAGTAAAAAAATATTTTGGAGTTTATCTATAATAAAAATTACAATAACCAAACAATAAAACAAGATTTAGACCAACATGTGAACTTTTCTGTCAGAAGAACTGAATATTTAATTAGGTGTCAGACATAAGATTGAATGAGTCAAATCGTGCCTTACAATTTTAAGATTTCCTATCACATTTCTGGTAGATAAGCAAAGAGAACTCTTTATTAAAGGTTGTCTTAACATATACGAGTTCTATGTCTTATCATGTCTGTTCTATGGGGACTTGAGCACCAGATTACACTAAATTAGTTACTTTTTTATTTTTTGGTGATGAATTTTAACATTTTCTATGACCTATGTTCACTGTGGACAAACTGAAGAGGAAACATCTGGTCTAGCAAATGATGACCTCAGGTTCGAATATTGGATTGGTTTCTATTTGTGTACATTTCAGCTTATATGATGTTGTCACAACAGATAGGTGATAGATAGATCTGCTGCAGATGGAGATCTGTACCTGACTGCAGTTGGCAAGGTGTGCCTTCAGTCCGGAGACACTGGAATATACAGCTTCACAGTTCTGAAGTAAAAACAAAGAGCAAAGGATCATAATGAGTCAGTGAAGATATTTATAAAACTCTTACTCAAGTAAAGAAAACAGACTCTCTCTCAAATATTTACAAAGTTGTAAAATTATTTAAACCTCTCCTTCATAAATAAAATCCCAGAAACAGTTTGCCCTTTCTTTTTACAAACTCTGTACTTTAACCAAACAAATTTGTTGTCTGTGTTTTGACACAAGAGGAATTTTCATACAGCATTTGTGCAGCAAATGAAGCCCTTCTCCTTCACTTGGTTCTTCCAGGTCTCCAGTAGCTCTGGGCTGAAGTTGGGGAGACCAGGACGAGTGTAGTTCAACTGTACAGAAGAAACATTTTTTCCTGAATTGTTAACTGAAATAAAGTCTAACTCACTGCACTAGATGTTTGTCTTTCTTTTTTGTGTTTATGTATTCATGCTGTCACTAATCATTTACCACAATGCATTGCAAACGTGTTCACATTCCTTCAGGTTTTTTTTACACTTTCTCTAGGTGTTTCATAAGACTTAATCTATTTACAGGTATTTTATATGGCCGACCGAAACAATGAAGTGCACATGCTAAAAAGTGTGGTGTGTATACAGGCATTCTACTGCCCTGAGGAAATACTTTAAAGAACATTTTAGCGCATTTTTCTAAAAGTTCTGCAAATCTCGTTCTCATCAAATTGAGAGTGTTTGTGAACATCAATTTTCAAGTCTTGCTACAGATTCTCAATTGGATTTAAACTAAACATTACATTGTTGCTCTGGTTGTACGTTCATGTTTGTTGTCCAAATAAAATATACTGAGGTTTGTGGTTGTGACGTAACAAAATGTAAAAAACTTTTATGGACATGAATATTCCAGGCAGCATTGTCTGTAATGTGTCCTCACCCTCTTGCTGTCAGGCACCAGGTCGTCCTTGATGCGTCGCTTGGTGCCCCAGTCTTTGGCCAGCTCATCCTCTGCTATCTCCTGCAGGTGGAACACGGCCACCTGAGCAGACTGCCGCCTCACTCGGCCACTGGGTGTCCGTTCAAAGTCCTCCCCCTGATTCTTAATTTGTGCTGCTTTCTCTTTGCTTTGTTTTCTCTCCTCTTCCTTTTCCAAGTCCCTCTCTTTAGGCTGGCTGGACGGGGGTTTCTCCTGCCAGTCTTTCCTCTCAAGCAAATTTTGCTCTTTTTTCTTCCCTACTAACGGAGAGTCATCAGGGATCCCCTGGAAAAACAAAGACGGCACTCATTTGGGAGAACTTCTTGATGCTCTGACAGTGTTTCATCAATCCTCTCAAAGATCCACTTACCCTTTCCTTGCCTGTATTGTTGTTGGTGTCAGTGATGATGTTCTTGTAGTTATTGGCGTTTGTTGCTGTCGTGACGGTGGTGATGGTCGGCGGGTGCTCAGTGCGTATGTGATAGTCTCTGCCTGCCTTGGAGCGGTAGCTCTTCCCACAGTGCTGGCACAGAAACACAGGCTTCTCATCGTCAGAAAACTCTCTTCCACAACGCTGCTGGTGATACTGGTAGCCCATCAGACTGGAAAAGTGGGCTGAACAACCCTGTGTATATACATATGTGTGTGTGTGTATGTGTCAGAGTGTGTGTGCACAAAAGGTTTGTAAGATGGTGTGACAACAATGACAAGAGATTAGACAGGATGAACATTTAGCAACGAGCCAGGAAGGCAGAAAATCTCAATGCTAAATGGAACAGTATTACTATTTAGTCAGCGTTTCCTAGTTGATGTTTGACAGGTGGTCATTTTTCCGTGTACAAACATGTTACAGCTAAACATCAATCAAGCAATCACTTTTTTAAATTTCCCTCTTCTCTGAAACCTTTAGACCTTTTGTAGTCCCAGAAACAGGAGATCACGTAGCTTAAGCAACATATCAGAAATAAAAGCAGAGGAAGTTGAAATCATTGTTCCAACACATTTTTCTTGTCATAATGTCATACCTTTAGTAAGCAGGAAGGGTAGATGTTTCTACAGAGATCAGACTGTCAATATGGAAGCAACACGATCCACAAACTTGGCATGGATGGATGGATGAAGCCTAGCAAAAAGATTCATTCCTCTAGTGGCTTCTTCACATTTTGTGGAGTTACAACCACAAATTTAAAAACCGTTTTTTTGGATTTTACTTGATGAATGAACACAAAATAATGCACAATTATAAAGAAGAACTAACACCATACTTGGTTTTCTTTTTTTTAACAAGTAAAAATATAAAAATGATGGGAGGTGACCTTTCATGGAAATTACAGCTGCACATTTTGGAGGATATGTCTCTGCCAACTTTGCATATCTGCAGACTAAAATCTTTGCCAATGGAGTATGCAAGTAATGCAGTTTTTTAATATGATAGTAAACATATGATATGATATTGAAATAATTTAACTCTGACCAAGGAAGTTCTTTGTACTGTATTTAAGGTATCAGAGAAAGGGAGGATGAATACAGACACATCATCCTTTTCAGATTTTTATTTGCCAAAACTGAAAAGCATTTTTTATTTCCATCCACTTCAGTCATGCATTACTGCATATTTATGGTAACCTCGCACATAAAGTTAAAGTTAAAATAAAATACAATGAAGTTTGTGGTTCCAATGTGTTAGATACTTGTGCAGGGCAAGTATGGGTGGATAGATAAAACTGATATAAAGTTTTCCTTCCTTCCTTCCATCCATCCATCCATTGCCTCTACCTGCTTGTTCTTCCATGGTTGCAGGTGGGCTTGCGCCTATCTCTAGCAGTCTTTAGACATCCAGGCACACAAAGGACAAACAACCATGCACACACACATTAAATCAGGGAAGATAGTCTAAAAAATATATATTTTTTCCATACTGCCATTCTCTTTAGTTATTTTGATATTAAAAATACTAAAATACATTTTCCAGACTGAGTAGGAGCCTTGTAAAATGAGAGTGGCACATGTGAAGAGCCAGAGGAAAAAAAAGACACCAAATCCAAACCGGCAAATGTGGAAAAGGGATTATGTAACGTTAGACAGCAAAACTGACAAAAATGTGAATGACAGATGTTGAAAAGAAATTAGGATATATGATAAAAGGCAGGAAAGAGACAAGGCCCTGGAAAGAAGTAGAGAGGAGAATACCTCAGTAGGACACTTGATTCGTCCCATCTGCTTGAGCACTCGCCGCAGCCGTTCTCTCTCTTCGTGCTCATTGCCCGTCTGGCCTTCGCTCCCTGAGGGCTGAGGAGGAACAAACACACCGTCGCATAAGCTTGTCGCACCACAACACCACCCGCTTCCTCACATCACAATAACCTTTCTTGTACCAAGAAAGCATGTTTTCCCTCTCATTTGTTCACACTGTGGCAGGATCACTGAACGATTTCATGGTGAGGCTGTTACTCAAGGCGTGTTTGTGACAACTGTCAAACTCATGTTTTCACTTGAATGTCGCCTGGTGCCAAACGCAGCCAAGATCAGAACAACAGATGGTAAGGCTGCCAGATAGAAAAAAAAGAAGAGTGAGGCACTGGAAAGAGTCTGGACCTACTGAGTAATCCCAGGGGGGTAAACTTCACGTGTTTACTCAAGTGTAAAACGCTCCATGAGACGCACGGCATGCAACTCTGCAGCAGATAAAAGGTGAAGGTAAAGATTATCTCAACAACAATGTTTGCCTGCAGATTGTGCCTGTGATTTACACTGACGGGCAAAAAAGGATAGTTGTGCATCAACATGCATTATTAATTTCTCTAATATAGAGCAAAAGAAGAGTGAGAACCACCAGGAGAGACAAAGAATTACTTGTTTGTCCTGTGATGGACTAGAGGCATTTCCAGGGTGCAACCCAACTGTCGTACAGACTATGCAAATAAGGTTTTTAAAAAGATTAGTCTATGTGCAAACACTTCAAACACAAAAGACCAAAGGTCCCTGAAAACTACACGCTACATAAATACCAAACTACAACACCAGTAGTGTGTAGCTTCTATAAACTAATACAGTTTATGGCTGCATGAAAATAAGGCCAAAAATAAGTTAATTAAGGCTAATATTAGTGAAATAACCAGATCAATATCAAATATTTATAAATAATACAGTAAAAGGAATCGATATACACAAAAAAGGACCAGAGTTCAAGTTCAGGGTTGAAAGATTGACAGCACATTAAAAACCACTGCTTCTGTAAATCAAAGCCACTAGATGAATAAATCCAATTTAGCAGATGCTGCTGTGGCGGTATGATGTTTTTTTTTTTGCAGTAATGCCTGCATAAATATGATCAGTGGAAATACCAACTTGCCTTACAAATGCATAATAAATATTTCTTGGCATAAACAATTTAAAAATGGGGGCCGCTGCTGTGGCTGGAGTGAATATAGCTAACTGTCCTTCAATCAGAAGGGAAAAGCTTTCCACAACTTCACTCAAGACCTACTCTGAGATTTGAGTACAAAAACTCAAGTGACAAAACTACATGCAAAATACTGAAATCTTTAATAGTTTCACTAATTATTTATGATCTCATCTGTAAAATATTCTGTAAAATATGCTGTTTCCTGATATAACTTGCCTTCTCGTATTTCTGAGGATCTTGCATACCTAACAGGCTGAAGTCATCTCCACTGCTGAATTGTAAGGATGTCTGGCTACAAGTCCCTTCAGAAGATATATGGCTGATTCGCTCAGTTTAATTTTGCTGGTGCAAATGGATCATTACTCCCAAACTACCAAGCATGACACACTTCATAAATATACATGTACAAGCCCATGTATCAGCTGCTTGGAGCCTAGGTGCTCACCACCTACTGACATTCTACAAGCCTCAAAGTTTACTGCCTGTAGAGTCGTTAATTTTTTATGATACCTGTACAAATAAGCAGCTTTGAATTATTTAACAAACTTCATTGCAGTGTCATTGCTCTAATGCAAGACCAGGCATGATAGTATCTTAATGAAGCTCTTGGTTGTCAAACTTAAGACAGGTCCAGAAACAAACAGAAACAATAAAACACAACTGCCATCATCCAGGTTGCGATTTCTAATACAATCTTAAGGAATTAAAAACATAGATGTATTTTACTGAATGGAAATATATTTCAATATAAGGTATAACTTCATGGGCCCAGAGAGGAAGAAGCACATTAACACAAGAAAAAGTCAGAGCAGTTTCCAAACAGCTGAAATTCTCTGCTGTCAAAATACTCTCAAAGTGTTTCCCTCAGGGTTGATACACAAAGATGACACAACGTGTGTATTGAACACAACTTAAAAAAAAAATACATATTAAAAAGTACCTTGGTGCTGTGTTCAGCCATGGTGTGGTAGTTTAGACCAGCTTTGGACCGGAACTGTTTCTGGCACTGCTGGCACTTTAGGGCATCTTGGAGCTGAGGACAGTGAGTGGCAAACAGAGAGTCATTTACATTTACATGAAACAAAATCTAAGGTTGGCTTTTCACTAAACTCAATCAATCAATGCACTAAAATCTAATCAATAATCTGGTCAGTTTTCATTAAAAAAAAAAAAAACCTTCAGGTATAAAAGAAAAAATAAAGAATGGTTATATTACAACTGGAAACTAGTAAAAAAATACTGCACAGGGTGAAGATACTGGCAGATTTTATTTTCATAGCCATCTAGTGTATATATAGTTGTCACTTTAAAAAAAGTCAGATTGTGCACAGATGGATTTTTGTTATAGTGGCATAAAAGCCAAAGTCAGGCTCTTAAAAGGCAAATTTGGTCTATCAACACAAAAACAAATATAAAATGTAAATGTAATCTATTTACAAGGTCTGCCTATATCATAAAATGACTGTGGAAGATGGCAGATTTGGACTGCAGATGGCAAAGTTAACTACCGATCCACAGGGAGAGTGTCGCTATAACGCTGCTGATAGTAAAGACCCAGCACCTGAAGAACATTGTGGTATTTCTGGATCATATCTGTACAATGTAGAGCTGAACCTTAATGGATGAAATAGTAACCAGGGTAATATCCTTATTCACCATCATGTTGTAACGCATAACATCACAGAATATGCAGAGTAATTAGAGGTCAGTATGACATTCCCACAGCATTATAACTTTGAGAAACTACTTATTATGGTTTCACAGTATCAATATGGTATCATGCTATTTTAGTGTTAAAAATGTAGCACTAAAAATGTACAACAGCTAATGATGCTACTGTTACAATTAATTAGTACAACTAATGTGTCTGCAGGCAGATCTTAGCCTCTAAGCAGACATGCTTTGGTAGCTTTAGTAATAAAACAGAATACTGACCCAGTTTCAGTGAAGTTTTGGTTCTCTGTGTGGTAGATGGGTGTATTTCTTGCTTACCTTCTGGCAGATCTCCATGTGTTTCTTCAGACCATGGATTGTTTTCCTGGTGACGATGGAGCAGGTCGGGCACACCACTTCACCTCGCTCCGAGATTGTTCGCTGCCACTGAGTGTCAGAAACACCACCTGAGCAACAAATGGGAAGCAGGAAGGTTTGTAAAATGCATGTAAAATATTAAGGATTAGGAACATTTTATTGCTTAATGGTTTTCTCAGTTTAAATTAAAATTCCCAGAACCACACTGAACAGACGGGCCCAGCGAAAAGCAGCACACACAACATCAGACAGGAAGAATTAATTCAATTTCTACACCCTGTAAAAATGTAATGACAGGCTTCCTAGTCGGGGTCATTTTAAATGTAGCTTTGTTACATACTAGCGACCTTTTTCCTACGTGCTTCTTACATAATAACAGCTGGATCTGGTTGAGCCACCTCTTCATCCTGAGGAGGACGAAGCAGTCACAGAAAATCAAGGAGCGAACAAACACTTAACAGCAGGAAGTTCTTCAACATCTGCCAAAATGAGGTGGTACTGCCCAAATTAACAGAAAAAATTCAAAAATCTAATAAATCTCAGCTTTTGTTGTGGCATCATAAAAAATCCTATGGAGGGTGAAATTCAACAAAGTCTTTGGAAAGCAAAATAACTAAAATAAGATTAGATTATTTTATAAACTATGCATTATGACAACATATCTGAGAAAAATTTACGTTAGAAATACTTTTTGTTATTTTTTTCAGATTTTGTATATAATTAGCCAAGGTAAATTTATTTTTTAGGTTCACTATTTATTATTTATTTAAGGATTTCATAGATCTGGTCTTGGTTTTCACCTGAGCTTGCTGTCGCTGGCTCTTTCTTGGAGGACTGAGCAGATGTGGGTCTTCTCTGAGGCTCATCGCTGAACCCACAGCCCTCTGGTTTCTTCACACGGCCTGCCTTCAGTTTCTCCTCGACCTTAGTCATGCCTGAAATGCACATACATACAGTAGAAGATAGAACAACTGTAGTAATTAATTTGGACAATAAACTATTTAAGAAAAAGGGGAGAAAAAATGACAGTGAAGAGAAAATGATGGTCAACGATTAGCAAGAAACCAAAGAGTTAAACTTTATGTACCATAGCATAAAGTAAAAAGGAAAATCAACAGTAAATATATAATACTTTGGTAGATTTAGTGTTTTGAAAAAGTTTTCACATCACCTTGACCTTTTCTACATTAACTCCAGTAACTTCTATTTTTTGTTTTTATATGACTGACCAACACAAAGTAGTTTAAAATTGTGAAGCCTTAAGAAAATTACATTCCCTGCACAGCTAAAAACCTGAAGAGTCTGACTTGCACTTAGTCAATATTTTCTTGAACTGTTTTGAAGTTTGTTTTTCTGCTTTGCAAAACTAAAGACATTAAATATTAAACTTTTTTTTTAGACATAGCTGAAACGCAGGCAGAAATAGCCTTGATCCTTATTTTGAGCATTGATTTTCAGAGTCAACAGAATCTCAATCGAATGTATGTCTTGGCAGGTTTGAAGTTGTGCAATGCTCTCCTTATTTTTTTTAAATAGTTCTCTGTTGGGCACAACAATGGCTCAGGGATAAAGCGTTCCCATATATAGAGGCCTTGGACTTTGATGCGTTCCGAGTCAGTTGTTCTTTCCTGACAACTGTCAAATAAAAGCTACTAGAGCCACAAACAGCTTAAAAAACAAACAAAATATAAGCAGTTCTCTGTTATCACCTTGCCAATTGCCTTGAGGTTTTAATTCAAATCAGTAGAGGACAGAGCTTGAATGCAAATGTTATGCAAACTTTCAGATGTTTTATCTTATCCTACTTAAAATGATGAACTACTTTGGCTTAGACTGTCATATACAATACCAATAAATTGCACTGAAGTTTGCAGTTATATTGAGGGAATATTATGAAATACTTCAGGAGTTATGAAAACCTTTGCAAGACACTGTATACACATCTATGAGAGGCAGCCTGAAAGAGAGCAATCAGTCTTGCAAAACGGCAGCTGAATTGTTTGACGTGATGAGAAGCTTTACAGCCTGAATATGTTACATGAGTCACTGAGTATTTCCAGCATATCAATGAGACAAAGACAGAAGGAGGTTGGTAAAGCTGTGTATGTGACTCACTGTTTCATTTAGCCAGAAATGAAGCATCTCAGCAGTTGCCACATTAACGCTGTTAAAAGACTAGCTCCATTGATCAGTAGCAATAGGAGCATTCACAGTGACACAACTAAATGCAATTCTCTTGAAATGGTCTAAAATCAACTCTGCAGGGACACAGCGGTATATTAGTTCCTCTTAGAATTGTTTGATTAAATAAAACATCAAATAATTCCTAAGGTCTTCTGTAAGCAATGCTGATTCTGTCTACATAGAAGGTCTATTTATCATCTTTATAATCATGGTGACAAGGTAATTAAAAATAGTGGTAGAGTGCAAATTCCCATCAGAAAGGCTGGATTATCTGCAGCAGCAGGTGCTTACCTTTCAGCCCAAATGTCCCGGATATTGACGGCTGTTCTCCTGTGAATTTCTTGGGAGTTTTTTGCTTCCGTCCTGGACCATTAAAAAATAACAAACAAACAACAACAAAAAAGGAACTGTCATTGTATCGTTAAAGACATAGCACATACAACAAACACAGAAGTACATTACAAAATTTTGCTGCAATCTTACTGTGCCTCATTCGCTCTGGATCTTCATCGGGGTAAGAAGAGGGAAGACTTCCGCCTTCACTTTCACTCCCTCCTGCGTCAGATGATGTGCTTTGAGACTGCGACTGAGGCTGAACTGTGTGCGACGACGGGTGAATCTGATGGGAAGCCGGGATCTGACTGTGTACTTTCCTTTCACTCTTGAGGTGGGTTAGTTCTCCGTTCTGAGACGGCGCAGAAACCTCATACGTTTTTTTCACCTTAAAGAACACCGGCGATGGCGGACTGTTCTCCATAGGCCTAAATTCACACACCGAAGGAACAGATTTAGGCACTAAAACACTTAAAACATCCGCCTGGTGACTTCGGGTAGGAATTTGAACTTTCAGTCACCTTTTCTTGACGTTGGATTTGACAGGAATCTTAAGAAGCTGCTTTTCCTTGGCGTCCTTGCTAACTCTCTCTGGGTGGTTCCACAGTTTGTGCTTCTCCAGCCGTACTTTTGTGGCAAAAGCTGCCTCACAGTAGGGACAGCCGTGACTCAGCTTCTCGGCTACAGTGGGCTGAAGAAAGATATCATGAGTGGGGACCAAGAGTAAGCTCTCCCCCTACACATTATCCAATATCAGTCGGTGGTTATTATTTAAAGCTGTTAGGTAACTTAGAAATCATTCGAGAAGAAAAACATAAATTGTATTTCTTAATTTCAATAGTCGTACAAGATTCAATGGCGTTCCTTGAGTCTCTGGACCTTATTGAAAAAATACAAACAGCCAGCAAAATAGCAGGAAAAGCAGCAGAGGCTAGTGACTCACCCCTTGGCAGCGTTGATAGTGGTACTTAACGCCATAGATGCTGGGAAATTCTAACCAACAGCCTGGACATGGACATTTAACCCTGGAGCGGCGCTTGAACTCTTCCTTCCATTGTGTTATCAAATGGGCCTGCGTAGACATGATGACAAAAGACTGAGGACCTGTAAATTATTTCCTTTTTTTTAAATGGTTCATCTTGCAGACATTATCAAGAAATTGTCTACTGTGCATGGGTAACAAAGCCCAGATACAGCACCCAGTGATGTCCAAGAGAGATACTCACAGGAATGCTCCTAAGCTCCTGACCGTCAGTCTTAGGCCGACCTTTTCTTTTTCCATCTGCTTGGTCGTCACACATTAAACCTGGAAAATGAGAACAAAATATATTTGGAATAAAAGTGACACCACTACTTCACACTTAATAAAAGCCGCCAAATTGCTATGACAAAGTTTCGTGAAGTATTCCACAAAACCATTTTCCGACAGGTACATGAGGGATCCCCAAAACATGATATTTTACCTTTTTGTTTTCTCCTAAAACCATGTCGCCTCCACTATTTTACTGTAGTCCTTCAGCAGAATTACTGTTTTTGGGGGATTTTTTTTACACACTTACAGCAGAAGACTTTGAGATGATAAGCATGGCAGTTCTGTTTTTAAGGTCCAGACTGCTCTTATCTTCTAGATAGCAAATATACACAGTTGAATTGTAACATCCAGTTGAAGCTTAAATTGCTCTTTCAAACTAATGTGAAGTGTCTACACAGCAGCAATTGTACTTTTTTGATAGACGAACTGAATTGAATTCACTCATTTAAAGGTCCAAGCTGTGGATGTACATATCTGCAGGCTTTAGAGCCACTGTGCAAGTAGTAGGCAAATGATATTTATGAAGATACATTTTATGCTGAGCAACTTGTGACAAACAAATAAACAGAACCAAACTGACATATACTAAAAGCTGAGTTATTAACAAGATATAATTAAAAGATTCGGATAACAAAGGAAACTGACCACTTTTATTGGAATTATATTTGCTTATATTTAAAGTAATGAATACGTCATTCAAGAGCCTGGTGCAATAAAATACTAGCAAATTTGTTTGTAAATAAAAAAAAGATTTTATATTTTTGTTGTATTTTAAATCACTTTTAAGTTCAGATTTGGCCCAAAAATTACTTGTTTAATCTTTGTTAATCCTAAAGTAATAGCCTGTAACTCTACCTTTGAATAAATAAAGACTTAACAAGGAGAAATCATTAGAAAATCGCAAATTTCAAAGCAGTTCACTCTCCTCCAACTGGAGGACAGTGCTCTGCAATCATATTGAGTACATTGAAATATGTAGCCTAATGAGGCTTGTTTGAAAGATTAAAAGCACATTTTGCAAAAGTATTAAATGTATTAAACATATTTCTCAACCCCACATTCTGTTTTAAAAATGTTCTTTTTGCATGTTAAATGCTGTATTTTCATTGGCAGTTATTGGAAAAGTATCATAATTAGCAGAAATGAAGGCATGAAAGCATCAGCTCATGTGTAATTAATCTTTTTAATGTGTTGCACGTACTGATTTGACTTACTAAAATAAATTTACTTTCCAATAATATTTATTTGACAGAGCTGTGAACTGTCCAAATCTATACCATAACAATTGCTTTCCCCCTGCAAGAGCAAAGCAGGTTTTGGACAGAAACACACATGAGGAGGCGCTTCACCACACATACAGAATCTGACATCATGGGATTCCCACAAAAGCAAATGGACTGACTCAAGTGTGTGTACACACAGAGCTCAATGGAAACCAGGAGAGTCACATGTCAGTCTTTCTTGTGCATGTCCATGTGTAAGTATGTGTGTTTTTGCATGAGCGTGTGAAAGTGAAAGCTGTGTGAGCAAAGGATATAAATTGCAGGAGCTTGAATGAACCTCTGACACAGCAGACTGCAGACTGACTGCCTCAGCTCACTCTGTTCTCTCTGTTGCGCCTCTTTCATCTCTGATATTGCTGCTTTCCTCTTTTCTCACCACAAGAGAGACTAAGTTTATCTCTTTTCTCTCTCTGCTCTTGCTCGTCCTTCTCGATGGTTCCACCATCTCATTATTGCTCTTCTCTCTGCCACAATTAAAACCTCCACATTTCCTCTTCCTAGCACACCGCTACCTGAGCAAATCAGCCCAGACAGATGAAGAGTGTGCTCCGTACAAGAATATATGTATGAGTGAAAAGGTGAGAAAAGAGGGAGAAGAGAATAAAAAGGATGCTGAAGAGGGAGAAGGGAATTTCACAGAAGAATGATTCCGGCTGAACATAAGACTGAATGACAGTGCTGCAGGTAACCCTGCTCTGCAGAATGTGTCTTTACATATGCTCTGAATCCGACTACATCGACATGGCGAGACCAAAAGAAGCCACACAAAAGACAACCTGGACACACAATCTAAAAAAAAGAGGCTGTATTATTTTTCCTCCAACATTGTTTATTTCAACTAAAATTGTCTTACCGCTGTTGAGTAACTGGCAAATTGATATGCAGTATGTGAAGCATTGAGAATGATTTTGTGTTCCTCCTGACCAGAATGATACTTATTTGGCCCTCTAGCACAGGCAATTGCTGCAGACAGACTTTTTATGTACAATGCAAGCTTTTCTTTTTTCTTTTCTGAGCCATGTTTTGTCTTTGTTTTTCTTGTTTTGTTTTTAATACGTGAATTGACACCACATGGATCCAGTGATATTTACAAAATAAACTTATTAAAGACTTGGCAAAGTTGGCAAAATACAACAACTTTTCCAAAGAAAATCTTACTACTTAGAGAGGTAATGAAAATAAACAATAATTTTAAAAAAGTAATCTAGAGTTTTAAAAAATCCATGTTTTTTGTTAAAACTAATTGTATGTTTCAGATCTGCAGTGATGTACAGTTTGAGCTCTGGCAACTGTGGAAACTAGAGGCAGGTGTGTGTGGCTATCAAAATAAAGTCCAATCAATGGAATTTACAATAATACAAATCTGAACTGTTTATAATGTAATTTCTGTGAAAATATTAAGAGTTTTGTGTGATTTTAATCAAGGGGATAGAGGCTTATAATTCTAACTGTATTTCAGTAGGATTTAATGTGACAAACTTACACAAAACAGAGTGGGAGAAAAATACTGAACTCCAACTTTTTAACAAACAAAAATCCAAACAGGACAGTTTACAGTGCTAATCATTCCACTTAACTCTGATACCTCTAAATTCTGTGTAATGTTAAGTTAGTAGAAGTTATCCTAGGATGGCATGTCAGAGGGTTGCTTCATAGCATTAGTGGAAAAACACTTAGCTTAAGATAAAATTATGACGTTTAATGCAGGGCTAGGTTATAAAATAATACTCCCAAGTTTGGAACATCTCGTAAAGCACTTTTTCAGTCCTCATTTGAAAGTGGAAAACATTTGGAACAACTGCAAATCTCACAAGACCTGCCAGACCGCCTAAACTGGCAGAGATAATCAGTCATAGAGGTAGTCAAGAGGGGCATGGCAACTCTGAAAACACTGTACATTATCCCAAACACACAATGCTGCATATAAAACATGGAGATGACAGCATAATGCTGAGGAAATTATTTTCTTCAGCTCACAGGATGGCTAGATAAAACCTGTTAGACATTGCTATAAACTGAGACTAAGTTCAGTGACCCTCAATCCTAATCAGAGTTCATGCAGAATAGTTTACATCAAAGCACATTCAACTACTAGTTGTGATCTCCACAAATTTGGAGTGTGAGGCAAAATTTAACTTTGTTGACTACAAGCAAAATGCTATGTATGGAAGAGAATGTCACCCTGAAAACAATCTCCATGATCAGAAAATGATGGTGGTAGTTTTTTCAACAGACAAAAGGAAATAGAATCTGCAAAAATTTCAGTTTCTAGAAGTATGACACACAGTATGAGACATACCAAAAACATTTGCAGCCGTAGCAGAAGTAAAAGTCTGCTCTACACACTACTGACTCTTGTGGAGGAGGGTTGAGTAGAAATGCACACCAAACTTTTTTACACCTGTGAATCATTTTTCTTCTACTTCACTATCATTCACAACTTTGTGGAGATCAATCACATAAAATCTTCATCAGACACACTGAAGTTTGGTTTTGCATTAATGTGCAAAGGGGTACTATGACAGATTTTGCAAACCACAATGCATACAAGCATTACACAGCAAACTTTTAACACTTCCACTTTCCTTCTTCATCTCTTGTTCTCTCAGACCCACACCCGCAGACAAAGACCACTGAAAATTTTTGCATCTAATCTCTTTTTGCAGACTCATAACATTAAGTTAGTCTGAAAATAACTGAAGATAGAGCAAAATAGAATAAGACGTGGCACAACATTGCAGACTTGAAACTTCAAATACTTGACAAAATGTGTAAACACAAACATAAAAGCACACAGTCCTGCACAAACAAGTACACAAACCCATTACCAGTGTGCGTGTGTGTGTGTGTAATGTCAATGCATTGATATGAGTGTATTAATATTCTCCAGGCACCAGAGCATTTCTCTATTAGCTGGGTAGCAGCTGGAGAGGTGATGCACTTGGCAAAGCTGCTCTTTTGCTGGGAATGAAATTGAGCTTGCATTCTAATTCTTGTCCTAGAAAATAAAGGCCTTGAAAAAAAAACAGCATAATTAATGAATTTTGCTCTTGGGAAAGATATGATCTTGTTGCTATGGGAATAACATCCACTTGTCTTACCACAATTAGAGGCCTCTTTAGTGAAAGCAAAACAATCTGATTCAAATTTAGTGAACTGCGCTACAATGCAAAACAACCAAAGCCTGTTCTGCACATAAATTATGCTTATAAATATGAAATCTTAGCTCTTCTCTTTTGGATTATCTTTGTAAATAGATTACAATCTTTAACAGAAGTTGGAAGTTTGGAGCACACTGGCGCTCTGATGTTCCAGCAATCACGTGCATTGTTTTGGTCTGAAACAAAGCAGGTACATTGTGTCAAACCCGAACCCCGGTTCTCATGCACTGGCCATGGGGATAAAACAGCTGTTCTGCTAATGTCAGAGTGTGATTCGCTCCCAGCTGCCTGCAACTGTTGCGCCACACTGTTTAACACTTGAAGGCGTGCAAGAAGAGAAAAGAAAAGTAGAGAGGACAAGAGTCAGGACACAGGAGTCCTGGCAGCTGTCTAATGATCTCAAATAACCTCTGCCTTCTCCTAGCTACGCCTGCAACTGCTCTCCCTTAGTGCAAGCATTCACACATTACCCGCAAGCACACACGCATACACACAACAGTATGCACGAACAGAACAGCCATTTGTTTTCCTTGACAAACACTTACACAGAAGCCTTTGTCTGTGTCTGCACAGTGGGCTTCAGACCTACTGTAGTTATAAACAAACATTCACCATGAACACATGCCTTGTGGAATGAGGGCATAGTTTCACTACTTCCTCAATCTAAATACACAAAAGGTGAAGAAACCAATACACCTGGCTTCAGAACACAATGCTTACAGTAAGACTCTCCTGCAGACAATGTGGTTTAGATTAAAAAATGTTCTCACATCTCTCGTTTCATATGCACTCATGTTTTTTTAC
The DNA here is from genome assembly GCA_902982915.1 of Phalloptychus januarius. Taxonomy (NCBI): domain Eukaryota; kingdom Metazoa; phylum Chordata; class Actinopteri; order Cyprinodontiformes; family Poeciliidae; genus Phalloptychus; species Phalloptychus januarius. The sequence goes on along the minus strand of CADWAE010000201.1, from coordinate 850,554 downwards.
TACTTCCCACGACCGCGTATACTGTATTTTCTCTGCATGTATTTTCATTTCCTCCCTCTCTCTCATTCACTCCATTGCACACACACACACACTCAGCACATTTCTTCCTCTTCTTCGTATACGCACCTCCTTTCGAAGACGTCCCCATATTCCCTCCCAGTCAGATCTGCTTCCAGAAAGTGAGTAAGACAGAGAAGTGAGGCGGAGCAGCGCCAGAAGACACTGACTTACTGAAAAGAAAACCAGACTCTGTCAGTGCGACGGGCTCTCAGACTCATACTGTCTTTGTCTTACTGCCCTCCCTCTCTTTCTTTTCTGCCCCACTGTAGCTGTGCCTAAGCTAAGCACTTCCATGTTTGTTCAGAATTAAATTGTCTTCTTCTAGGAAAACATGATCTTACCCTAAACTCAGGAATTATCACACCTTTCTTTGGTGGAAATATTACATAATGTAAATGTTTGCTGTTCATCAGCAGAAGCAGCACTACAACAGAAAAACAAGTCTTCAAATGAACTCAACTTTCCTCTCTGATCTTGATGATGAGATCATCTTTGCAAACAGGAGACTAAAGAAACCTGCTACCTCAACAGGTAAATAGAAATATTGCTATATGAAAGCTTAAGAATATCCTCAATTTAATGTTCTCATACATTGTACATGTCAAAGTCAAAATCTTTCCAGAATCAAATTTCTGAAGTTCTTGATTCATTTGAATTTCAATATTATTATTAAAACTTGCACTGACTATTATGGTGAAAGCTTTATATGACTCACATGTGCTGCATTGACATTAATATTAGAATGTAGAGCCCATCCTCACTGAGGTAAAGACTTGTTTTCCACACCAACATGTTTTATCACATAACAATTAGAAGTCAAGAGAACACTGGGGGTGTAAATTAGAGGGTGATGGAAGCAGCTCAAAGTTTCAGTATCTGTTTAAGCTCTGACTATTAACGATTAAGCTTGTTTGAGTTTAATTTAAAGTGCAAATCATTATTATTTCCAGAGAAAATATGACTGGTTGTAAATGTAATCAGTACAAGCAGCTCATGTGCAAATGGCTTTCTGCATGTAAAAACAATGCTACTGAATGCTCAGAGTGCACATCTTTCTGTTGATTTGCAGGTTTGCACTCTCATGTTTCACAGTACGAAACTGACTCAGAGTGGGAGATCCTTGGACCACATATCTTTAAAATTAGTAGCTAGCGTGAGAAAGCAAGTGTCCAAATGAAAAACTACTTTCAGGGCGCACAGTGCCTGAAACCACAGAATAACGACTCATTCCTTATAAGAAGTGATGACTACCAGTTTAATACTACCACTAAGTCACACATTGCTCAGCCAGTTCAAAGAAAAAGAGACATGGTTAAGATTTCTGAAATGAAATCTGGATACTTACAAATTATGCATTGATCTTACAGCTGTTTTTTTTCCATGCTTTAGCAGAACTAATGTGGTGTAATGGGTTTAAAGACTTTCAATCATAACAACTCCAGCTGGCTGGTCACATATGTATAATTTCAAGGGAATGACGAAAATAAAGGAGGAGCCAAGCTGACAGCAGAACGAGCTAAATCTTTGCAAATGTACAATCCACCAGCAGCTCACAGTGGGGTTTTTAACCGTTCCTTTACATATAAATAAATACAAATATGACGTATGTTTATAGAACAAACTATACTGTCCAGATACATGAAAGCCATGCAGACACCGCCTGCTACAGAAAGTTTGCTGCTCCCCCTTTATGGAAAATGACTCACAAACCTAGATTCTTTCTTCTTACCCATCTGTTTGTCATCTTTTTCACAACTAAAATACTCCACAAATACGACGTACTACGATACTGAAGCTTTATTAATAGAAGTATAGGAACCAGGCAAAAATACCCCCAAATATTCTCCAACATGTAATTAATTTAAACAAGTGACAGTTGAAGAGATGAAGGAAGGAATGTGTTTATCAATCCAGAATGGGACAAAATAAGTCAGAGGAATTGTGAGTACATGGAGAGAAAAGGAAATAAAGGCAAATGTGCAGTTTTAGCAAATGGCAGCTGTGGGCCAGAAAAGAGGGTCCCAGAGGCAGAATGGTCTCATTTGACTCAGTTTAGAACATTGATGTCTGCACATATGGGCATTAGGCTGAGGTATTTAAAAACACCAAAAGTATGATTTCCAATGCTAACATGGCCAATATAATAGAGATTATGTAATGGAGGGAGATGTGATTCGAAGACTCGTCTGAGGTCATTGTCTTTTAAAGAAAGAAGGTGATAATGAGTGAATGAAATTTGTGCAGCACCTGGTGCTGTTTCCTGATACTGAAAACACCCCTTGTGTGCCAAAATCCATAAATATGGGATTAATTAATGATCTAACAGTATGATTGCCCTTCTTTTTCTGTAAAAACAGTCCAGACCAGTAAAGACATGGATGGTACTCATATCCTGAAGGTATTCTGTCTTATCTGGTATCAACCTGTTAGTAACTGATCCTTCATGTTTTGCCAGGTGGGGCCTCCATTTCTATGGATTTATTTGTCTAACACATCAACACACACACTTGATTGGATCTAACTCTTGGGGAATTTGAAGGTCTACATATCAAAATTATGCAGTGTAAACTGTTACTGAACTATTTATTACTTCACCTTGTCAATAATCATAATGTTATTTCAGATCTGTGTATGTCTGTAAACCAGACTGGATAAATACTGTTTCCCATACAACCATATAAGCCAGTGGCTTTCCACAATTTTCCACAATTATATTCAATGACAAACTGTATGTTGATGTTATGCAACAGAAGACATTGCAACTACACATTTGACAACAGAAACTTTATATACATAAGTCTTTATTTTGTGCTCCAGCTGTATACATTTGACAAATATCATTCATTTGTCAGAGAGATAAGATGTTTCAACATACTTTTCCATTTTTTAATAGTTTTGATTATGGATATTTTAATTAATGAGTTAATAAGTTCATGTTTGTATTCATAACCTTTATACAATTTTTATGATTGTTGTGTCTATGTTCCTTGTTTAAGACTTTAAAGAAGCTTTTGGAAACTCACCACTGCTTGTATTTATGATTCACCCTAAGACTGGATATGCTGAAATTTGTCCAAGTGGGAGTCTGTTTAGAGCACCAACCTTGTGACAAACCCTACCCCTTATGTGTTAATTGGTCCAGCTTTTTATTTGCATGTACGATTGGTTGTTGTGAATTTCTTTTCTATTTTGCATCTTTTCTATCTATATGCAAACAGTTCCATGTTTTATGATGACCTTGATGAAGCCCACAGGTTTAAATGTGTTAGTCTGTTGAAAGAGTTGTTTTCCGACGTGCTAATTATATTATGGCATCGTGTGTAACATTTTGGACATACTGTGTTTGGAGGGTGGGTGTGCTGTCAAGGTCTGTGAATAAAAATGGCAGAAGAGTTTGTGGAAAATGTCTCAAGAGGACACAACGAGAAAAAATGTCTGGCCTATTTGGGAGTTTGAGTCTTGACTTCAAGCCTTAAAGGAAGACCTTTGCAGAAGGCTGAAAAAAAAACTGAGTTACTATTATGCAAATTACCAAAGACAATATGCATTACTTTTAGGTAAGAAAAAAAAACAGCAAGCACAAAAACACATTAAAATAGCAGAAAATACATCAAAAAAGGGAAAGACACTGTCTTTTTAATGGTACAAAGTTTTTAGTATCTCATTAAAGCCTTTTGTTAAATCAAAATATAAATAATAAATGATTTTAGTGGCAGTGGAATATTTGGATATTTTCTTAAAAAAAAAACTAGAAAATGGACATTTTACTATTAAGTGCAGGTACCAATTTGGGATGAGAGCTTTTAAACTGTATCTTATCTGAGTGGCTCAGGCGGGTCATTACGAGGAAGAGGCTTAGTTAATAAGACTAGTCTGACAGGATAAGCTAGTGGAGGCTAATCCTGAGTGGGAAGCACCAACTGTCAAAATACCTGCATTTACCTGCAACCACACAAAGCTGCATCAAAATAATCACTCTCAAAATGACTGATGGTAAACATGGCAAATAAAATAGGAAATTTAAGGCGCATTAATATTGAACATCAGCAAGAATTAAGGAAGCAAGAAAACTGAAAGCTCAAAGCTATCAAGCTGCACGAGGAACAGAGTGAACCTTAGATGTTGATGTAAAAAAATATGTATTTTTTTATGTTCTCTTGGAGTCTGTGCAAAAGTTTAAACATGAAATCACAGTTGGGTAAAATACTTAACCAGTGATTTTGTAACTCTCTGCAGCAGGTCAGTGGGCAAATCCATTTGAATTACTCAGTCATACTACTATTGCAATGAAGCCTTGATTGAGGAGTATAAAAAAACTTAATTTGACATTTTTAAATTGTATAACAGTGAATTCTATGTAAATCATTTCTGCAAAACATCCTGTCTTCTGTGTTTGCAGGTGTTAAAACACACCTGCAACAGTGAATATTCTGCAGCTGCGCTCATGTGAATAGAAACAAATTTATGAAGAACATCCACAGTTAACTAAATGCACAACTGAAAGCTGCTTACATTTATGGATTTAACCTGGCTCATCTGTTCAAATATCTGTGAAAATCGTGAATTAAAATATAAGGTACCTACATAGACACTTACAAAATCAGATCAGTCAAAATCAACATAATATTATTTTTAATGTTTTGTAATAAATCTCATTATGTCACCCTGAGGGGTTTCATTTTTAGATTCTGAAAAAACATATTATTTTGCTTATTCTTTACTTCATTTAACATTGAACATGCTGCATTTAATGTGTCTCAGAAGTAAGAGCTTTTGAGCTAGGAGTTATATCACACATGAGTTAAAAGTATTTTATTTGCAGGTTTCAAAACAGTGGCACTTGCTATTTGTGTTTGTGCTGGCTAATATTAGCAAAGAAAAACCAAACAAAACAGCATATTTTTCTCCATTCAATATGTTCAAACATTGAAGGAACATCTCTGCATATGGATCTACAGAACCTTTGGTGCCACTGGTTTATTTGGATGCAAACACGATGAGGTGTATGCATTCTGTGGGCGTGCAGCCATCTTGAATACTAAACTTACTCAGCAAGCTCTTGAGCTGTATTGTTGTTGCTTTTCTGCCTGAGAACTCAACATCTGACTTTGAAGTACAAAGATAATGCAGCAGCATACGTAATGTAATTAGAATATCTCGTGGATTGCTTTAGGTCTAATTAGGTTTGAAATTATTTTAAAAATGAATACTTTAATATCTTAAATAATATCTCCTCTATATCTTCTACTTACTTTGAAAGACTTTCTTGAAGGTATACCACAGAAGCAGACATTTCTTACTCCTTTTAAATGGTTAAGTGTTTTCTGAGCCTAACAATATTTTTTGCAAAGACTGACTTAGCAAAGAGTCAGCAAGCACTGATGTTTTTGCCAATCCTGCAATTGACCGGAGCATTTTAAATAACAGATTTACTTCTATCTAATCAAAAGAAATAATAACACCAGGATAAACACAATATCAAATGGAAGAAAACATAAAACAACAAAGAAAAACGTCTCAAAGTCAACCTCAAGGACCACATCCTCCCATGTGATCTGTCTGGTGTGGCAAGATTAAAGCATAATCACAACACTTTAGGAACACATGCAAGCTGATCTGAACTTATTATCTTCATGTTTCAAAGCACAAAGACTTTCAGGAAACCACGGGTACAACGAAGAATGGCTTAGACAGAGTTTGTTTTCTATTATTTCTTTGTGTTAAATTTTATTCAGGAAAAACCACTAACAAACAAAAGACATGAAATGAAACATAATTAGTCTTTGATAAAAGCCTCGTATGACAGACATCAGACAAGATGAGTTAGGAACAGAAAGGTTTTCCATAACTAATAATACCAATATTTAATCATAATTTTGCATTGCATCTCTTCCTAATATCATCCAAGTTTCATGCAACTTCTCCTGAAACAACTTTAACATCTAATCTTTGTAAATTACATCAGAAAGGTTTAGGTTAAATTATAAAAAATACGGATTCACACCACTACACACAATGATTTAATTGCACTTGTATCCCTGGGAAGCTTTGCATGTGAGTCAGAGCAAATCAACCGTAGGAAAAGAAAGCGGAACATGTGCACAAACTGTAGAGTATGAAGTTACCTGGAAAAGTCCCATAAAAACCAGGACCAATTCATCACCTGTGAAAACGGTACTAACACAGACGCACACACACAAATTCCTAGTCATGATCTGCAGGGTTACTCATTAAAGAAGTACATTTGTGTAACTTCTAGTCTTACAGTAAGGAGAAAATGAGGAGACAGCCACCAACTTTTCACTGATGGATCTATAAACGTATCTTTATTGAGTAATAAAGAATAGGGGGAATCTATAAAACATGACACTTTGAGAGCTTGCATGTAAGAAGCTGTCGTTTAAACTGACTCACCGTCTTCCACCAAAATAAACACAACATGAAACCACAAGACCAGCACATTAGCAGGAAGCAATATGAGACCAGAGAGCATGTTCTGAATTGGTGCCAGAGATCAGATAAGGCAGATAACTGAAAAACTATAAAGAAGGGATTTTTATAAAGACTTAAATGTGTTTTTTGTTTCTTACGTTTTCTGCACTCTGGGCTTCATCTTGGTGAATAAGGTTTGTATTGACGGCCATAAAAAGCAGGCACCACCGAACACATGCAGGCCCCCGCATGGATATGAAAATACAGCCTGGGGATTTTACTAATAACAAACACAATGAAGCACCTCTGTGTCTGGAAAAAGGAGGCTATTTTGCAGCAACCAAAACAACTGGGTCATATTAGCAAAGACCCAGCTTTCCAAGCCTGCCTGATGCTATTACCAAAGTCATGAGGATGTGCTGGTTATTGAATTGAAAAACCATTCCCCAGTCTCGCTTTCTCCTTCCAAAATATTCCATCTCCATCCAGATGGCTTGGGGTTTCAATCATGTCAGTGCTTGGCAATACGTGTTTGTTTGGCTTTCTCACTGTAAGGCAGTCCCAGGAAAAAATGCTGTAGTTTCCAGGCCCTTCTCTAACGAGAGGAGTAGGGTTACATACAGACTGGAACCAATAATTCTTAATAAAATATAAATCATTTAAAGAAATGCTGCAGGGACCAGTTAAAAATATGGTAGGGTAATCAAATCTTTTGGAAACAATGCAGAAATTCTCAACAGCTAACCTAAAATAATAAATTTTCAGCAGGTAAGCAGGTAAGAGGAAACCAAGATACCACGACATAAGAATTCATACCTCTATTAACATTTTCATATTTAATCACATTATGTCCACAAACTCCATTACATTTCTTTGTGGTTTTATGTGACAAATAAGAACAGGTGGCATTACAAGAAGAAAACGGTTGTTTAGAGGAAGCAACAAGAACTCCTACTTTCAGGTTTCCAGAAGCACGTGAAACACGGAAAACATGTAGGAAAATGTGTCCTGTTCAGATTAAGCCAAAACTAAACTTTGTGGCCTAAATGCCACAAAATGTTATGTGGCAGACAACTAACACAACACAGTTAACATCTCCACAGTACAAATGGCATGATGACCTGCATCATTAGCTGACCAGAGTTGATAAGAAGTTAAATGTTAGATACAGAGCAGCTTTGGGAGAAAACTTTCTTGACTGCAGCAGAGGTTCACCTTCCAGCAGAATCTGACAACCTCTGCCTGTCTTTTCCTTTTATATCATGTCCATTAAGTGAAGTGGAAGCAGCCTGTCTCCAGGTACTGTCTAGAAGTGTCTGGGTTCAATATTTCCAGCTTATTTAAACCTGCTTGTTATGGACATCCTTAGATTTAGAAAAAAATACAAACACTGATACTTTGATCTGTATATTGCTATTTTATAGTTTTTTCCACTCTTTATTCGATAAGAGAGGAAAAAAAATATCAATAAATTTACAAATTAAATATAAACGCATGGATGAGTTTCTCTATATTTTGTTGGGACATTAGTGATTTAATCCTCCAAATCGTCTTTAGATGACGCAGTTGTCTTTATGTGTCTCTGGAGATTCAGGTCTAGGCCCATCACTACATACAGATTTTGGCCCTGATCACTTTCTAGCTGTAATAACTGAAGCTGTGTGCTGACTCTAGATTGTTCTTCTTTAGGTTCAAAGGTAATAACTTAAGTTTTGTTTCTACCCATCAGAAGAAACTTCTGCACATTCACATATTGACTTGTTCTCTGCGCTCGAGTGGGTTCATTGTCACCTGGTGGCATTGTAATATAGAGCTGTGTCTCATCTACATAGTTATGGTAACTAATATTATAATATGGGTTAGTGATAACATGTAGATATTAAATAAGGGGAGCCCCAAGATGGAACCTTGAGGTATGCCACATGTGAGCTTTGTTTGCTTCAATGAAAGTTGCCTGTTGACATGACAAAATCCCTGTTCTTTAGGTAAAGTTTGAACCAGTCAAGTAGTGTACCAGAAGTCTATTTAAAAATTTAAATGTTCTTTAACAGCAGCATTTGAGTTTGAGTATTTTATTTCTTTGAAAATAACTAATCACCTAAAAAAAGACTTAAAAGAAGTGATAAATAGGTTTTTATCATCACTTTTATCACTTTGTCATAACTGTAACACATAATGCCATAATAAAATTTTATGTCAACACGTCAACCCATGTCTAATACCCACTATCATTGATTTACTGATGCTAGCAATCACAATCATTTATTTATGTTTTATTAATTTTATGTCAACTTAAGTTATATTTATAAAACTCCTTAAATTAAATTTCAATTGGAGCCAAGAAATATTTTAAAAAGAACAGAATATAAAATAAAAATACAGTCCACACTTTTCAGGTTTTAATGTTAAAAACTTCCAAAATCTAAGAAGTTACAGATAAGCTTATCTCTAAGCTACATATGATAGGCCTACTTAACTTATGTCTATCATAAAAACTCCAAATATACAGATGCAATAGACTCTGATTTAAATTGACAACTCCCATACAGTAATTACACAACACTGTATGAACAAAAATTCAAACACATTTAAATATGTGTTAGTATGTTATATAAGAGGCCACTAGTAGGACAGATGTCCCACTTCACATCCCAGATGGATTCATCTGGGGATGAAGCCACTACTAGCCTGGTTCATCCCAACAAAAGCTTAATTCTCACTAATTATATATAAAGAGGGACATCGGTATATCACTCACTATGTTTGTTGTTGTTTTCAGGGCACGGCGTGCTTCTAACAAACTCCTGGGGATGTCCGTGCTTGGGTGTTTGGCCCCTTGGCAGGCCTGGTGAGGACAGCTTCCCAAGCCTGGGGCCACTGGAGCTCTCCATGCCTACAATGGTAGATTATGAGGTTAAAGGCTTTCTGCTGCTCATTAATCTGTTCCCAATGTTTGTAAGAACATTATTAGCACTCCATTACATCAATAATCTGTAAAGATGCTCTCTCCTTGTTAATGCAGAGTCTGCATACTGGTCATTGGTACTGTTGGACTGAAGGTGAGATAAGTGGAGGCATACACATCATCTGCAGTGGTAATGAGGGTCTGACCTTCCATGTTTCATTTCAAAATCAATAATCTAACTTGCACACTAACTTCATGCTCTACCCATTAGACAAAAGGTAAGTCAAAGAAAGGACAGAGACGAGAACTGCTGCTCTGCTTGCTGTCTAGCTTATGAAAAACCGACGAAGAATCTGACTATTAGGTCACCTGGTCGGCAGCAAAGTTTTCTGCTTTACATTATTAATTATCAACATTAACTGCTGCATCTCAACACACCTACTGTATACATAAAATGTACTGTTACCAAAATTTTGATGAACAAGGCTGCCAGTTATTAATAAAAGTGACAGCAATTAGAATTCAAACATGCTTTCACTTGTATAAATTACAACACCAAACAGTATGACATCAAGTAGGAATAAATCACTTTTCATTTTTGTGCCATGCTTTACAATATACTTGTTTCTGGGCGATGTGTCTTTGAAATTATTTGATTTAATTTTACTTAAAGATATTCTGACATGCATAGCCAGTTGAAATGCACATGAGCACAAACAGGAAGTAGAGTGCATGCAGGAACAGTAATTTGGTGTGACTGAGGGGTGTTAGATCACACAAGCCGTGAAACAAACAAATTTAGGCAAAAACAGAAATGAGTAATTAAGAGACTTAATCACAAAAAATAATCAGCGATTAAGTTTGCAAGGTTCTTTGCAAAAAATTAAACATAGACTTTCTTTGTAAAATGTAAAAAAAAAGGTAATGTATATGTATTGGAATTAAAACGCAGCTTACTTCAAATATAAAAATACAACATTCATATTTTAGGAAATATTTTGTGAATATTTTGAGTTTGTGTGAATTTTTTCCCTTCTGTGTACAAATGACAAAATATTAAAATACGTATAAATAAAAAGATGGCTCTAACCAACTTTCAATATACTTGGTATTTTTCTCACTTTGACAAGCTAACTACCAAACAGTTTCAGCTTCACTGTAAACTGTCTGGTTGCTTTCTCTGAAATATTTTCCCACGGTTTAATGACCTTTAGATGCCAGACAAAGTGGCATAGTTACTGTCTGTATAGAGAATAGTTAGGAAGCCACTATGTATATATTTTTTTGATTTCAAGAAAAACATTTAGCTGTTTAGAAATAGTTTTGAAAACAGTAATGGTGTGAAACATGAGTCTAATGAAGCTAAAACTGCTTTGACAATACAGCTGGCAAGTCACAAACAATATGTCTGACATGGAGTCCACTGCAAGCTGGCTAACTGAGCAGAGAGCCCGACAAAGTGACCAGCAATAAATACTGGCATAAAAACCAGTACAGCAACAAAAGGAAATCTTTTGCACATTAAAAACTTAAAAACTACTACAATATTTAGAAAGTGCTTATTCTACATCTTTGCTTTTGCCTACTTGTATCAATCAAAATAACATTGTTACAGACAGGCCCTGAGTTAGAAGTAGGTGGGTGCCATTTTGCACCCACCTACTTCCATTTAAAACCTGTAAACAAAATGTGATTAAACCACTGTGTATCAGTTTGTTACTTGTAGTAAAGTTTTGTCCTGGATTATGAAAATAATGATAGATTTCTAAACTCATAAAAAATTACATAATTTTCTGAAAACTTTGTATTAAAACCTGTTTTCATTTTTTGGGGTTTTTACTCAATTCAATTAAAATTCAAAAATACTTTCTTGGTACCAAAGGGAAATTGAATAACTCTGATCCATCTTCAGATAAATTGATTACTCTAAAATAAGACAAAATGATGTGCCATGATCAAACCAAAATAACATCCAACTAGTAGACATGCTATTGAACTCCTAAAACTACATTTCCCTACAATAGGGCGAGAGCACATGATAGGAAATAACTTGAAACTTAAGAGAGTCTATGATTCAGTCTCAGAATGAACTATAAAAGTACTAAATGGCAAAAGCCTGGAATGACCAGAAGAACCCTTACATTTAACATTAAAACAAATACTTTTAAAATGCTTGAAAAAAAAACTGTTTATTAAAAAATAAAACACATTTGACATTATTGTGAAGTAAGCATTTTTACTCTCATGTTTTTGTTTTTAATTAGGAACAATAAATAATTCCATAAAAGATTATTTGCAACCATTGTTCAAGTTATAATGAATACAAGCCTGTGACACCTCAAACAAACCAACAAGTATTTCCCACTGCACGTGGCCCACTGCCACGGTGTTTGTCAGCTATGGTCAGGCTCAATTTGAACATGTGAGTAAATAAAAGCAATAAAAGTGTTCCACTTTTCCCCCCTTTAGTCCGACCACACCTACCTGAACTGTGGGGTCAGTCACTAAGCAGCAGGAGCCCTGGGGGGCCCCACCGGGTCACCCACGTGACGGGAGGAGGAGGTCAGGAGACAGGCACCGAAGTGGGCGTTTTTTCCACCAATGTTATGTTACATGGCAATCACACCTGCTTGCACGTCAAGGACCGTTCAGACAGGAGGCTGGGGGGCCGAAGGGAAGTGGGCAGCCGTCAGCCTCGTCTCCTCTGAACACGACGACAAAAAGACGAATCACAATCCCGAGTGTCCACGAAAAGAAATCCAGTGTAGTTTCACCTCATTCCCAGTTTCCAAACGCATTCTCCTCCCTCCTCCTTTTCTGCATTAATATGTACACCACGAGGCACTTCTCCAACCTCCGTCTTCTCCTTAGACCCTCCAGAAATAGTAAAAAAAACACCCAGGAAACACGACCAGGTCCTCGGCTCCTGAAGGAAAAATATTAGAATACAGAATGGTTTATATAGGCAGTGAAGCAAAATGGCGACTTTATTACGAAGGAGGAGTAAAAAAAAAAAATCCCTGCGCTGGCTGTAGCTGAAGGGAGGCACAAAAATATGTTTAGTGCAGTAATTTCGACGGCTGTGAGACAGTCGGTTAGAGTAAAAGAAAACGAAGCGAAGGAAAAGAAGAAGAAACGTCGGATGTTAGTCCAGTCCCCGGCTCCTTACCTCGGGATTATTTCGGCTTTTTATACGGATTTTATCTCGGCGGCCGTGTACAGTATTACAGTAGTGTGTGTTGGGTCATGCGCGTATCCACTCCACCTTTGACAGTTGCAGCCACAGTCTTGATGCAACTTGCGAGCTCTCGCGTTGTTATTATTATCTATTTCGAAGTGAATAACAACAGTGTGGGGTTGCTCTGGCTGATAAAGTCGCTGCAATATACCCCGGCTCTCGCTGCTCTTTCGACGTAACGGCGCTGGTCCCTGACGAAAAAAAGGGTCAGGGCTTAAATTCCTCATATCAGCCCTGGTTAAGTGTTTGCATCGAGCTGCTGCTGAATATTCGACCAATCTGACCCGCAGCTTGAGTTCAGTCTGTGCAGTCTTCTCTCTAAAAATAACAGCTGAAAACCCAGAAATTTACTGGAGGCAAAAATATTTCCTCATGTCATCTTTAACAGTCTCTGTATTATTTTCTTATATTGCCACAGAATTCAAGGTCATCACCTAAAATATTAAATCCCGTTCATTTCAAGTAAGGGGTCTAATCTGCATTAGATGCTCTGTCAGCTTGCTGCAGGGTATGTGCACATGGCTTTTCACCCATCTGAAGCGGCTAATAATAAATGTTTCACATATGGCGGGAGCCTACATTTTTCTCATAAAGACAGCTGACTTCATGAATCATTCATGGTTTCATTGCCACCTCTCTGTGTTTCAGTACAACAACAGAGGGACTCTCTTACTCTGACTGGTGCCAGTCAACATGGACTGATATTCTCCTATTAGTAGAAATAATCTGAAATCATGATGTCATTTATTTATTAACTATTTTAGGTATCGCCTCTGGAGGGCGGCATAGCTTAACTTTAGTGTTGCCAAGTATATTGCTAGAATTGTCAAATATGTAGTGTAAAATGCAGATGGTAAATGAAATATATTAAAATAGGTGAGAGACATTATTTTTTAGTTATGTTCATAAATAAAAAACATACCACTTATTATGTACACAGAGTTGTATTAAAGTATCAATAATTATAATCGACTATATGAAATTTATAATTCCATGCTTAATCCTATTATTATCATCATTATTATTATTACTTTTCTTACAATTGGTTTATTTTATTATAGTTTTTTTTAAATTTACTTGTACCACTTCTGCTGTTATTGCAACTGCAACTTCATAATAATGAAGTAATGTTTCTTCTTCTTTTTCTATTATTATTATATAAAAAAAAATTTTTATTTGCCACACCACATTCAGTCAAGGTTTATGACCATAAATCTCCCACTAGAGGGCAGCACAGTTCAATTATTTCTCAGAGTAAAAAAGCAGAGCAACCTCCTCATCATTGTGACTTCAAAACTTGTGATTTGGATGCATATTTCACTGGTTTTCTCAATCGTTGACTTTTTCACAAATAAACTTGTGCCCTTCAAATAAACTTGATTAATTTGTAGAGCCAAAAATTTCCTGGACTGATAGGAAATTTTTGGATATTTTATATTTGTTCATAAGTGATGACTAGTAGAACCATGAAGTCTATGGTGATGTTGAGTTACAGCTATCATTGCTAGCTGATCAAGTTAAATCTAAAATACACACTTCCTGTTTAATCGGTTCTGATAAATACGTCACTCTGGGGCACCGTTTGACCTGCGAATAATACTTCAGAGCATGGTACAGGTTTATGCTTTTTCTCCTTATCAGCTGAGCAAGCACAATCATGTCTTTTTTTAACTGGCAAGAGATAATTATGTTTTTACTAATAACTTTTCAAATCAAAAGCCACAAAGCTCACTAACGTCTTTGTCATTACTATCTCTTAACACTCTACTTGACAGTTTGGCTCCTTGTGAAAAAAATACAGTTTTGAGTTATTTATATCACAGAGAGCTTTCAGTCAAGCAGCTGTTAAAGGAGAGCTGGTAGACATAGGAGTGTTGTACATTTGGTTTCTGTGCTGTCAGAGGATTGAGAGCCAGCAGATCAAAGTCACAAGGAAATAGTGATGAATCAGAAAAAGCATGGGTCTCAGAATTATAGAACAGTCACAAAAGCTCCCATTGTGGAAGCATAGTTTCCAAATGGCAAATAGAAGAAAACAAAAAGAGAAACATAATAATAAACAGATTCCAATTAACTGAAGCATCCAACCGTCTGCTATGCAGATTTATTCCCCTACCAAGGTTGAGAAGGTCACTGCTCACTGAATCTGTTTATCATACATGTGCCCTGGAACTAACAGGTGAGATGCTTGATGTCTTGCAGTAATTGGATCTATTTGAGTGTGTATGTGTGTTCTGAATGTGTGTGATGATGTGTCAGCGAGAGACAAAGTCAACATCTGTTTAGGCAGCACTTTGTTTTCACAGAGTCAAAGTTGTGACTCATGGACCCTGAATAATGTTTCAGAACAGATGGAAGATTAAGGCATATTTGAAATACAATAGCTATTCTGAAAACAAATCTGGTTTGGGGTCTAATGGAATAATTTTGCAGAAAAGGTATTTTTTAAAGAAAATGAAAGCCACATCATTGGATCTGCTGAAAACAAAAAACTACCTCCAAGTTCTTTGACTCAACTCAACAAGTAGAAAGTTTCAGCTTTAATGCAATTAGGTGTTTAAACAAAGTAGTGATCCAAAACACACACAAAGATAGTTTTGGAATAAGTAAAGCAGTGCAAGATAAAGATTGTTGAGTGGACATTAAACCAAATATTAGTGCAGCTTATATGTATAATTTTGACCATATAATGACTAGAAAAAAACTATCAAAATTCAAATTTTTATAGTTTTTCCAAATTTTCCAAATTCACTGAAGTTGTTCACCCTGAAAAAAAGAAGGGGTCAAATGCATCACTGAAAGACCAGGATTAATCTTACATTAAGTAGCTTAAGGAGTGCATGTAAGCTTTTCACTTACATCGAAAGTTGTACACTCATAAGTATCACTTATTCTTCTACTTTAGTATGTAAGTGATGTTATATCACTTATAACATCAGTGATATTATAAGTTAAATATCACTGATGTGCATAATGTGTGTGTCTTCAGTTGCCTATGTTTGCTACATCATAGATTGTTAAATTGTCCAGGCAGAACCCTGGCTCTTGCTCACGGACCACTGGAGAAATGCAGGCCTTGGTGGTCCTCTTTGCTGGATTAAATGAGGTTAGAAGACGGATGGATTTGAGGACAACCGCTGACATTAATCATATCAGTCCTCCAAAACAAACTGTTTCTAAATCTATGTATGTGTAATGGAGACTTTGTGATTCCCTGGAATGAGTTCTCCAGCTGTACTTTTGTATGAATATCAAAACTGAATATCACAGTCATTTCATCTCTATTTGTAGATAAATACATATGTATATTTTTTTTAGTACACTAATTTATATAATGAGAAACACTGGAGGGGGAAATAGAAATTAAAATGTTATTACTAAATTATCCACTGAATATGCAAATGAGTACTTTTATACTTGCAACACTTTATGAAGCAAAGACTCATTTTAATGTAAGCAATTAACCAGGAAACAATTTTGCTTCTCACTAATTTCGTTTTGTCTATTGCAAAATTAAAGAAGGAACTGTGATTATGTATCCAATTTTAAATTATGGTGCACTAATTTATTTTTATGTTTATGAACTAGTTTAGCTTTTGAGCAATTAAAGAACATTATTTCCCTTGATGAGAGCAATGCAAATTTTAAATATTCATCAACAGAAAAAAAAGAGATGACGAGATAGCACATGTTTGAAGAACAGGAAGTAAAAGATTATGTACTATAAGAACAAAATCTTATTTTTTAAGGTTCTTTTTTTAAGAAAAATGTAGTAAGAATTCTTTTTTCACTTTCTACCTTCTCTTTTTAAAATCATTTTTCTAGTATCCTTTTTGCATTGCATATGGTTGTTTTAACATCTCTTTAGTAAAAACTTTAGTAAAAACTATTAACTTGATCACGAAGACGAATATACATCATGTCAGTACATCAGGGTCAACAGATTTCTCATTAAGTTTATTCAAAAACAGCTGTCGCCATGTTCCATACATACATTTATGTTTGAATCTGAAGAGCAGAGCGAATTGTACTTTTTCAGCATTTGAAACAGTTCATTGATGATCAGTGAACATAAACTGAATGTGTTGATATTTACAGAGGATTAAGTCTATTAAAAATTACACAGTGTGTTTTCTTTCTTTTAGCAGTCACTCACTCACTTTTTCCCTGCGGCTCCCTGCTAACGGATGCATGGATAGATGTTGGATGGGCAGGTTTTCTTCACTGGATGTTTGTTTATTTTATTCATTTATGTGACATGAGAATCATCATTCTGCAAAGCTGAGTGTTACTGCCTGGAATTACATCTGCAGATCTGGCTTCAGTCACTTAGGGAATCTGGTATCTGGCTTGCTGTCATTGTTGGCAGACTTGCTTTCTGAGCTTTAGAAACTTCAGCGTCATCTCCGGGAAAGAAACCGAACGGAATACAACAGAGGGATGTATTTTTTCCCCCCAGTGCTTGCAAGTGACAAATGATGTAAAATATAAAGATGCACACACAAGTGACTTCCTTTCCCTCGGCAGACCTTCACAGCTCTGTGGAAATGGTTTCTTAATTTAGCTACCAGATAGTCCTTTCCCATTTACCTCTAGCTATTCAAATTATTGCTTTATCAGACCTATGCGGTTAGTGAGCACTGTGTTAACTCCATGAAACCATTTGATCAGTCATTAAATCACAAATACATAAATTAAAGTTTGTGTTACTCTACTACACTCAATTATATATAAAGGTTAATTTTTTTCAGTACTACACTGAAGAGGAATCACAATACAAAAAGGATTATTGTGGGAATGACATTCATCTCATAGTATTGTAGATGGAAAGTTTCCGTCATCTTACATTAATAGCTCTGTTTGTTCATATGTATTCACACCATGATTCAAGGAATTAACCCAGATTTCCTTGATATAAAAACATGTAAAATAATCACTGGTTTAAAGGGATAGTTCCAATTTCTCTATGGAGTTCTGTGCAGAGGTTATGAGCAGTCAGTATCTTACCCGCAGCAAATACATAAACTGTTATATTGTAGTTGTTTTCACTGCTTTTTTTCTTATCATCAGGCAGTTACTCCTCAAGGTTGTACAACATGAAGTAGTTGGGTAAACAAGCTTTACATTACTTGTACTTGACTAGGTGCTTCAGTGTAAATATCTATTTACCTCTACTGTATGGAACTAAATGCCAGCATGAGTGTCATATGTAGCTCCCTACTAGCGTTCCCATGGAGCTCAAGTTTTTGTAATCATGCTGAGTGAGCACTGAGCTGAAAAACAAAACTCCCATGCAAAGGGTGAACAAAGGACACTACAGACAGAGAGAGTGGTGAGATCACAAGCCGAATAAGAAAAACAACAACTATGCCTGTTTTTTTCTTCTAAATACAGCGTAGGGAGACACTGCTGTGCTGTCTTTCATGTATGGATCAATTATTTCTGAGAAACAGCAAGTATTTAAAAACAGATATTCTGGTGAAAAATTCCTTAATTCTTACTTTTGCATTATTTTCTTTTCCTTCTTTCTCTGTTGAATGAACAGTAAAACAACCAGATTATGGTTGCTATGAGGCTGTAGTGAAAACTGTATATCTCCAAGTGGCTCACAGACACAGACAGGCATGCAAAAGGCCTTGCATTTCTAAAGCAGTGTTTGAATTAATCACAAGGATTCTTAAGATCAAAGTTCTTGTGCTTTCCAACTAGGCAAATCCTGACCAGCAGTTAGTTTAACTCTCAAGGTAAAACTACCCTCCAGATCTCCACAGTTAAGTTGTTCAAAGAGCTAGTGCTGCAGACAAAACTCAAACTACTCATAGCTGCTCCACAAAACTATTTATTTAACCAAATCAAAGTGGGTCTCTATGAATCCAATTTTTCAGACTTGAATTTCAGTCAGTGCTGTCCAGTTGGTTCAATCGAACTGAAAACCAAAAGGGACATTTGTAATGATCCCACCAGTGCCAGGTCTGGAACATCCCTGGAATAGTGATAATCTTCCATTGCATCATTAGGTTACAGAGGGTCTCCCTGCTTTGAACGGTTCTTTGTCTTTGTCATAGTGCCTGTAAAGCAGATTGGCTGCATTGAATGGGAATCCTCCAGACCAGTTGGCATAGAGTCTATAGGCTCGTCATCCCCCTGCTTTCACTCATTGATTCTCCTCTCACATATCTGGAGATAGCAGCTCTTCCGCAGCTCCTGGAGATGTATTGTGACAGGAGACGAGGGGAAGGACTGCCAAGCACATCCTGGGACGAGCTAAGAGAAATTTCCAAAGGAGGCTGTGGAGAGAGGACAAGTTGGAAAAAATGAGTGCATCACCAGGTCTCACATGGAAACAGTGCTGTTTTCAAGTGAAGCGATTCACTGTTCCCATGTCAGGCCTTTAATCAACTGGTCGCCAGAGGCCAGAGGCCTCCATGGACATCTATTTTATGGAAACTATTTTATGGAAACTCTTTTTTTCAAGGAACTATTATGGATGGTCACAGCTTATGGGAAATGCTGCATGTAATAACAAGCCAACAAATTATAAATCAGTTCTGTATTAGAATAAAATAACAAAAGACCAATAGCAATACACATTAGAATATATTTTGATTTTTTTTCCCAGTATGTCATGAAATACATTAGCATATGAGAGTGGCAAAAGTACTCAAACCCCTTCAACATTTTCACATTTTGTCATCTTACAACCATAATATTTTCTGTATATTAATAGATTTTTTTATGTGAAAGAAAGTAGCAACATCATTATAAAGTTGTAGTTTACATTTTAATTTTTTTTTTACAAGTTTGGCCTACCTTTAATTTAAGCCCTACGGAGTAAATCATTTATAAAATGCATTAATTAATTGCATTTCACTGCAATTACAGCTAAAACTCTTATGTTCTTATGTTTCTACCATCTTTCTGCATGGAGAGGGTGAATTTTTTTTGCCTTTTTTTCCTACTTACAGCAGGAGAGTTTTGGAGCTGTAAAGTTACAGTGTTCTCAGCAAATCAGTACGTGCAACACATCTTTTTTTGTGGTAGGAGAAGATCAGATGTTTTAATGACAATCTCTGCAGTCGGTTTAATTTTTCCTAATTAGCTAAGATTCTTGTACATGGCAGATGGCTTCACACAAAAACACAGATTGACTTTGATCAAAAGTTGATATGTTGAGCAGCAAAGAGGTATTGGCAGTTTATTATAAAGATAAACCAACAGCTAGTTCCTCAGCAGAAGAAGGAAGGCAGATTTCTTTCTGGGCTTTGATCCGAATCCCAAAGGTTTCCGGATAAAAATCCTCACACATTGCTCCCTACTCTCTGAGCGCTGTGGCTCTGGGCTATGGAAGACATCAACTTTACCTTATTCTGTTTCTAAAAACAGAATAATACAATATGCATATAAAAGAAAAAATTGGCAAAGGTTTATTAAATTGATGACAAGGCTCTATTGAAGGAAAGAAATAATGAATGTGAGCTTCCTGGAGTATTAGTTGTACATATATTCATTTAGCTTCAGCTTTCATGTGAAGTCAACAATCTTCCAAATGTTTCTAACTATATCACAATGTTTTGAGAATTCCATTAAATAAAGAAAAGAAGCTGTGAGAAGTTTATTAAATAATAAAAGATTTAACAGGAAGTGAATCTTAAAAATATGATGGACATTTTAATTATTACAAATATGGATTAATCTTAGAAGCCAGGCATGTGTTTAGAAAACAGTCAATTTAAATGAACCATATTATTTTGAACAACTCAGAATTATGTCAGAATTAATTTAAATGGTTAGAAAAGCAGAAGATGCATCTATCCCTGGGTCACTTATCCATTCATATCTTAGTGGATATTCACTGTATGTGTACATTTGACCCTGCATGCATCTTAGACAATAGAAAGTAAATTCAAACTGACAGCAAAATATCATTTTACTGTAGTATGTTAGTATAGCCAGAAACAGAAAGATTTAAACAAATTAATGACAACCCAAAAATAAGACTACCTTCAAGTGTATGAGTGGATGTAAACTTTTGACCTGAACTACATTACGTGTTCACTTCCGATTTACCATGCAGATGTAAGTAAAAGCCAGTGTAGTTCAGCCTCCATAGCCCAAAAGAAAACCTGTAAGCGGTTCGGTGTGCTTGCATCTGAAGTTACACCTATACAAATTAAATCATACATCACAGCCCTCTATTTTTGGGGACTTTATTTTTTGAGTCAAACCCAGAAAAGCAAAGGCAAATGTCTGAGTTATTGGAGCTGATATTTGACCTAGGCATAACCAAAATGTTTTAATCCTCATGATAACCAAGCAGCTGGATCTTTCGCTACTCTATCCTCAGTGTGGTATTTTCACAACCTAGACCAGATGTGTCATAATTTTCATTTGCATGGTAGCCTGAACTTGCACAACCGCTCTCGAAAGGAAAGCTGTGTAAGTGATGCTTCAGTATACGGTTCTACAGTTTACTGGTCAATCTATATGGCAGACATTTCACTGGCCTGCAGAAAATGAAAGCAAACCCCTGACAAAAAAATACATTTCTTTAAAATGAGTCTTTATTAAATGAGTGCAACAAACTCAGAAGGATTTGAACGTGTATGCATATCTTTTATTGGTCATTTCAGTGAAGCGTAATTTAATATTATATGCCATCTGTCAAAAGAAGCTGGATGCAGCATTTCTGCTTCTTGCGAAGGGTTTTGCATCACAAAGCCTTTTACACTCCTGATGTGAATAACGTGAAAGCATTGTAAAAGTGTCACGGCTCATATCAGAGACAAGCTTGCGTGAGAATTCAGCTGCATCTCTGTATTTTCGTTCCCTTCGCAAAATTTATTGTGAGATCAATATTCAATTTTTGGTAAATCCATTGGAGATGTATCAAGCCTGACAGGTGGTATGGCGGCTCCACTTAATCACTGCAGAAGTGTGAGCGTATTAGAAGAATCGTTCAGGGAGAAAAGTTGCAGTTGTGTGCGGAGCTGTGCGAGTGCAACGCCTAAATGTGTGTGATCTGCCGTCTGAATACACCCTCTTTCTTTCTTGTTTCATGCTCTTATCGTTCCATTTAACCATGACCAGGCCTCTCCACACTATTCAGGACAGAGCAGCCAGCTGGCTCGTCTTCGCTCTCTCGTCCACGTAACACAGTCATACCCACAGCATTTCATTTACACTTTGGTTTATTATAAATGTGAACTGCACCATATTCTGGTGGCTGTTTATGTGATAGACCAACACAAAGCAGTCAGTAGGTGTAAAGAGGAAGGGAAATTAATTTTCCAATTTTTTTAATATAACATTGCATAATGTATGACATAAATTAGCTTTAATTTTTGAATTTAGATAAAATTAGTGAGCTGATGGAAGAGCATTGTTTTGGTAAAAAAAAAAAAAGATGACGGTATAACCACACTGGGGTTGCCTTTGAATCAGAAACGCTATGGCAACCAAGCAAAGTTTCTTTGGGCATAACCCTGAGCATCCTCGACACCATCAGCACATGAGTGAAGGAAAACAAAGTTATATTTAATGAGCAAATATTTTATAACTGTGCAGCAGGGTGGATTAGAAAACACAATGACTTTGTAAAACTGCTTTTTCAAAAAAAAAAAGTTTAAACTGTTGACCTCATTCAACCTTCATATCCATCACTTTTCACTTCTTGTCTCATGACCCCACCCCACCGCTTCCTAGAATGTCCCACCCCTTTATCACCTCTCATTTTTCTCCAAACCTGTGAAAACCAAGCGTTATTTGAGGTCACCTAATTAGCCTGCCCTTGTAGCTCCGAGTTAAAGCCTCATGAACTGAGAAATTACGTTTGCACTGCCCAATTAACGGAGGTGTCTAACAGCAATTTAATACTCTCCCCTTACCTATTAGTTGTTTCGCATCTTTGAGTTTAATTCTGTCTAACATGCTTGGGTGGTCTGAAGGTCATCAAAAGCACTTCTTACTCTGAATTGTGCCATTAGGAGGCATGTGCACGCCAACTCAATTAAAGTAGATGGAAAGGTGTGACTTTGGCTTGTTTTTTGCAGAAAGTTAGTTTAAGAAGTTGGAGAGAAATGTATCTTTAAGTGTAGTGCACATGCAACATCTCTACAATGTGTAAATAAGCTAAGTCATGACTGATCAGTTTGCACAAATAACTGCACTGGATATGGGTTTAGAAATCCATAAAGATGCACATCAGACTTCTTCTGACTGATTCCAGTTTTCTTTGAGGTCTGACAGACTGATTTTAACTTTTCTCTCTTTTTGTTCTTCAAAGCATTTGTGTCTGGCTATTATCTGCATCTTGCTTAATCTAGCATGTTCTTAGCAGATTCATTTGTGGAAGAAAATTGGGAGTTCCAAGTTTTAATGCATTTACTGAAGAAAATATTAACAAAAACTTAACTTTAGAAGAAATATGCTACAATATCTGGTTCATGCGTAGCTGACAATTACTTTACAATTCAGCTGGATTTCTTAAAAGCTGAACAGGTTAGCCATGCCTCATCTTATCCCTACAAGCTATTAATATTAGTCCGATTCTAGAAGTGGTTATAGAAAATTTACTTGAAATCAGCTTTAATAGAAAAGAGCAAACTCACATTTCACAAAAGTCTTCAGTGTGTGGATTTAAAAGTTACCGTAAAGCAGATATGCAGAAGCCCAATTGTAACAGCGTCAGCAGCTTAGGAAGTGAAACTGTGAGCATGCCTTTGAGCCAACACCACCTTTATTACTTGATTAGCTGTTTGCAGTATGAGCTTATAATGAAATATTAATAGCAAAATCCTTGCAATATGATTTTAGAAGCGGCACACCTAAACTAAGCACAAGGTTGATTATTTACTGCATTTATTTTAGACATTTTTGCAATGTTTGCAGTAAAAAAAAACAAAAAACACTTTACTCAGCATGCACCAAAACAACCCTAGAACAAATTAAGACAAGCTTCAAAAATATGAAATCTAGAGACTTATTGCAGTTCACCCTCAATTCTGCTGTCGTCTTCTGATTCTAAGCATGTATTCAGCAAAAACGCTTCTACTGCTCAATTTAGGTCAGGATTTTACAATGTATCATACCTAATGGAAAACCTGAACCTGAATACAAACCCAGCGTTGTTCTCATCAATAAATATGTATGAAATACCCTGATTCAATCTGCACAACCTGAAGGACACAAATGTTATTTATAAGAAACATTATACAAGATGAAAATTCAGGAAGTCAGAGTTTGCCTGGGCTCGTTTCCCTGTGGCTGGGTAGTAAAAGCGGTCAATGAAGCTCTTGCTGAGATGCAGTGCAGTAAATCCTGAAACCCCCACCAGTAAAACCACAAACAACTGCGCTTGTTTGTCCGGCTCCACGCTTGTCGCAGCAGGGATGCTCGGTCCCCTACAGCCTCCTCCCACTTTGATAAATCTCAAACCAATTTGTCTGATTTTATTGTTCCCTCTCCCACTGAAACAAAGCACAGGAACCAGAACAGAAAGTTATGCGACCACTTACTTCTACTAAGGAGCTGCAAGTTGCGGACCTCTTCTCTGACCTGCAGCTGAAGGACTTGCTGGAGGACCTCCTGTCTCAGGGAGTCCTGGATGATTCCCATCCGCTCTAGCTTCTCCCCGTTGAGGCGCAGCAACGCCCGTCCTGCCAGTAGGAGGTTAGGAATTAGTTAAGAGTTGTCCTTGACTTTCTGATATACCTTTTTTTTGCTCAGGCTGTTCTGGAAGAAAGATTTAATTTGAGCAAAATTGCACAGGAAGGCAATGGCCAGGCTAGGTCAGACCTAACTTCAAAGGAAAATTTGTCAACAATGAATTAAAGCCAGACCCATGAAGCAATCAATTTAACTTACTTTCCTACTACCAGAGAGTTAGTTTTTACAACCTAAAATATAAATATGGCAATCACCCTTATATTGAGTGTATATAATACCATCTGTTGTAGGTCATGGCAATTCAATGTCAACCTGCTTAGCAACACAGAACTGCATCAGTGAGGATTAAACATCTTCATTTCTCTATATAATATTGCAAAACTGCAGGTCTAAATGAGAGATATGGCATAAATTACACATAAAACTTGTGAAAATAGAAAACTACGTGTTTTGAGGTCTGCACATGGTTGTTTAAAGGAAACAAACACATATACTGTACATTTACAATCCACTGCAAAGTAAATTATGTTTAAGCTTGAAGACTTACTGTATAATTTACATAAAGGATCTGGCGATTCATTAACTGTTTACCAGGGGTAAACAGTTAATGAATATCTAGATCTTTCTTATAGTGGGATTTTATTACAGTGATTGGCAATTAACCCTCAGGACACAAACATTTAACATATCATTACCCCGTGTAAACAGAATTAAAACCAGACGTTCTGTAGACGTGAATGGTACGAAAGCTTATTTGCATGGAGGTTCAAAAAAGGAGCAGATATGCTGTGGTAACAAGAGCTACAGTGTCCTTCAGTTGTGCGGCAAGAAGAGGAATCCATCATACCTGCAGCAGCTCTGTACAACATCCAAAACATAATTGGACTCATTACTCATGTGGATCCCTCTCCATATCATTCGATTCATTCCAATTTCCTCTGTTTAAATATCTGCACATCCTCTGCTTCACTGGTCTAGTTCTTCTTCTGCTTTTTTATTTAATCTCTTATTTTAGGTAAATTTTTTAAATAACTCCTGCAAAAGTCTGAACTTTCATCTCCAACTCATAACAAGCTCTATTTATTAGTGCAATTTTACCCTCCCTGGGCAGTCAGTAAGCTTGCATGTGGTCTGAATGCAGAAGCAGTGGAGACGGAAGTGGGATAAAAAGGAGATAGTCCAGAAAAACAAAACCCAAAAGGCAGCTTTCAGTTTCGTTTGATCTCCAGGTCCATGAAATACGAGTAAATTTTCTTAACAGAGTACAGAAGTCATATTTTATGAGATTGCCATCACAGTGCAAAATGGCTTTAAGGGTTTGATGGTCTGGTTTTGTCTGAATCCCCTAATAGTCCCACTGGATGCAATTCTTTTACACTATGTACAAAGAAATACACCACATGCCTCAAACTCCGTAACAATTGACTAAAAAACCCAAACACGATAAACAAAGCAGCCCTCATGCTTTTGGATCTGATAAAAATGATGCATTGGACAAAAAATGGTTAGATTTTCGATTGTTCAGAAGTTAAACGGACAAGTACTTTATGTTTTGTGCAGAGAGAACCGTGTCATTCTTCAAGTAAATAAATCCTTTCTTTTATCACTGTATGTCAGAAAAGAGCAATGCTGTGCCACTGTCACGCATCAAACTCAGGCTATCTATTCAAATGCACTTTTTCATACAACAACCCTCTTGAGCAAACTTGTTAACTCTCAAACCTTTTCATACTTTCTCACATTATAACCATATACTGTATTTTGGGGGGGATTTTATTAATTAAACCAGCATAAAGTTGGATATAATGGAAAAATTGTTCAAAAAAATCTGAAAACTTAAGCGTGCAATTCTGTCTGCATTCTGTCTAGCTAATACAGGACATTCCTTGTTGGATGCTGCACTTTCCAGCAGAACAACCCGAAACATACAGCCAAAACTGCAAAAGAACGGCTTAAATCAAAGTATATAGATCTGTTAGAATGGCCCAGTCAAAGTCCAAATGCAGCACCAAGTAGTTCCACTAAGATTTGACTCCGGAGGGAAGAATACAAATTTACTCCACATTGTACTGTTTAGAGTTTGACTGTGAAAACTTTGGAAGCCTTATATCTTTTTTCAACTTCACAACTATGTACTACTTATTGTTGGTTTAACACAAAATCTTAGGAAAATACTTGAAAGTTCTTTGTAAAATGGCAAAAAAAAAATCAGAAGGTATGAATACACTTTTTCTGTCAAAAATGTGCATTGAGTTTGAATGAAGGATTTAATAGACCAGCAAACATAATTTCAAAGAGCAATTTTTATTTAAAACTTTGGATGGAACAAGACATGAGGATGGAACTGCTTTATGAACAGCGCAATTGTTACCCCTGATGAAGTTTAACTCCCCTCCCTTAAAGGAAAAAAACAGTGTGACACGTTTTAGCTTTCACAACTGCTGCCTGGTGTGTTTATGCCTTTGTATGCTCATGCTGTTAAGAGGATGATTATTTGCTTGTCTTCCAACATCTTACTGTGTCAGAAAATTTGTATCTAATAACCAATTTTTGTGCAAACAAACTCTTGAGAACTAAACAAGACATGTTTTATTTTGTGCATGTATTTAGCATTTTTCAAACTGAAATGAACTAGTTTCTGTGTGTATATACACTCATTAACGTATTTGCCTCGCCTTCTCAAAAGCCCCGTCGTTTCTAGAGCTTGCCAACAGCGGTACCAGCATGTCCCAGAATACCCCCTGCCCTTGCGCTGTGAATAAGTGTGTACAAACGAGACAAAGCAGATGAATGGAGCTCAAATCAATTCCCTTCAGACAGACTTAATGCAGCTCCTAATAATTGCCTGCAGATAGGAAAAGTATGCCATCAAAGGGAGAAAAGAGACACAAAAACAAAAGCTTTTTTTAAAATGGAGATCGCTTCCCTCAATTTGGCTTCAAACTAAATTGCTTATTAATGGTGTCTTTGGGCAAATGAGAAGTAATTCCACCTTGGCTAGGCAAATAATGACTCTTAAAGTGATCTGAAAAGCAATCCAAAACACAGAAAGGTAAAAACATCCTTACATAAAAGAGGAAAAGCTCTTTATATTGTACGTATAGAACTCCTCTTTTCCCCAAAGCCAAACATTAAGTATTACATTTCTAAAATTGTTTAGAAATGTATGTATACCCACTAAGCAAGTAAGATATATGTCATTATTGCATTACGTAGCAGTTCAGTGCTCCAAACTTCAGCCTTTAGGCACCATTAAGCTACACACATTTCACAGTTTGATACGTTTTCAATATGCTTCAATCAGGGGGCATACATACAAATATGTAAATTACTTTTTTTTTTTTTTTTTGCTTAGAGGCAGCAATAAGCAACAAATCTTTTTCAGTTTAAAAAATTTAATTTGACTATCTTCTAAAACTTTAAAAGTTTGAAGTACTTTTTAAAGTGAAATCCTCCAACCCAGTCTCCTGTGAGCTCTGTACTTACAGGAGACATGTTGGAGTATTTTCAATACATAAAATAGGAAGGCATAGCAAGTACCTGGTTAGAAAGATGATAAAATGATAAAACAAAGAATAATAACTGAAGAATAAAATAAAGTAACACAAAAAAGGATCTGCTCACAACAAAATAACTGAGGCAAAACACAGATAACAAATTTTGTTATAATAAATTATAACAAGATGTATAGCTCATATATATTTTCTAAAAACAGTAAAATGGTAAGACTTCAGATGTCAGTCCTCATGTTTAATTGAGTTCTCTCCATGGTTCAACACATCTGGATCGAATGATGGCTCGTTAGCAGGCTTCTGCAGAACATTGACATGCTGAGGAAGTGGTAACCAGCCACCACCCAGGAGAAAACTGAAATATCCAGGTATCTAAAGTCAGTCCCCTAAGGACCCACTATGTGTGCAGGAGCATTTTGTAGCTAAAGAAATTTCCGTGCTAAGTTTAAAGCTAACTTCCCGTATCCGCCACTATTATTGGAAGCCTCAGTAAAGAGATGTAAAAACGCTAAAATAATACAAATACATTGCAGTAGTATAATTTCACACACGGAAAAATAATTCCAATTTGTGTCAACATATTCAGAGCGGGAATAAAATCCCCATGTGACGAGATAAAACCTTCTAATAAGAATCACCTGTGCCACAAGTATCGATAGCCTTTGCAGACCCAAAAAATTAGTTCTTAATTAGTTTTTTTCCCCACTGAATCAGAGCACTCAAATTAACAGTTGCGCTTTTTAACATTTGTCAGAGCAGGATTATGCCACCGCTATTGAATACAGATTTATTTTGGAGCTTTTTTTTTTTCTCAGAGGTAGCTACAAACAAGTCTGGCGGGTGCTTCAGGTTCAAATTAGTTTTTTAATGCAAAACTAACATGTGGTCTCCGTCCCAATTCACATGGTTATTAATATGCATTTCCCTGCTCTGCCTTTTGGAAAAAGATAAGCAGAAAAGGAGATTGTGGTAGTCCTCTATTTTGGTAGTCTTTATATGCATTAATACAGTTAATAGCTAAGGAATTAGTAGGTGATAGAAACTTTAAATGGCAGAATAATTAGCATGTATATATTAAGTAAATGCAGACTATACAAATACATAATATAAACATTATGTGCCGTGTAGTGGAACCAAGTTAAAACTACAAACATACAGTCTGATAATCTAAGTCTTCACAAATAATGGCAGTAGGAGTATTGAAAGATAATTTTCTAAGGTTTGCCAAACACAACAAGTTAACTTTCTTGATTTCTCTTCAAGTTTCACACATACGCCACAAATGTAAATGCAAACAACAAACTCCATTATTGTCCTCGGGCAGCTTGTTCCACTGTAACCGTGCCCTACCAAAGAGACTGAAATAGATACATTTACTTTTGGGTCACTGGTCTAATGTGGTACAGACACAGAATCTAGCACGAAACTGCTAATATCTTTCACAAAAGCCATGCTGGTTTATGTAGAGCACTTTTTGAGTGTAATTGTGTCATGATGACTCAAAAAACAAGAACTCATTTGGCAATTTAGCAAAAGAAAATAAGAATAATAATATTAAGTAAAATGATGTGTCAAAGGACATGAGATCTGAGCCACTTTCCTTGCCTCTTTTTCTACACATTCTATAAAAAAGTGACTGTATCCATGTAGCTGCAGTTTTGTCAAGCTTGTTAACCCTAAAGCAAATGTGTACATACAGCATGTGTCTCCTCAAAAGCCTACATGCAAATGTAGTTTGAGTGGTGAATGACCCTACGGCACCATTCAGCAATCTGTTCTCTGTGCAGCCATGAAATACCATTTGGCCTCTCAAGATTTGGAAGAAATGTGCGTAAGTCTTGGATCTGCATTTGCTGGTGGTATGTTTTTAAATGTAGAGGTGCCTGCATGTGCTTTTGTAGGGTTTTTATGTAACAAATACCCACTTATTACTCTGTTTTCTTTCTGCAGCTTTGCCTTTCTACTTTACCCTTTAAGTCACCTCACAATGAAGACTTTAAATCTCAGTTGCATATTTTTGAGTTTAAATCTCCTTCAAGCTGAGAAAATAAGCTGTAGGATAAAAAACAGACCCATGTGACACTTATTAGCATTTTAATACATTCATTTGATGTGTCTTAATAAAAAAGAAACATCTAAATTGTGTATTAAAAAAACAAAACAAACCTAAAGGTCATGGAGTAATTTCTAAGCTAGTTTATTCCCAGGAGACTCAGAAGTAATATTCGGATAGCAATACAAATACCCAATGGTAAAAATGGCACACTAATTTGAAACATTTCTAGGGTTGTTATGATACCATGATTTCAAACTCGATACAATACTAAGAAAAATACTCGATATTCAATAATATTTTGATACTGTACATTTTCTGTACAGTACCACAAAAAAGTACAAACAATCACAGTAATTTAATGTGTTATAAAGAATGTGTGCTTGAATCCTTCTGTCGTGTGGTGCACCTGTGATCGCGTGATGGGAGAAGGCCTCTACATAGGTCAGGTAGTTGTGAGGACAATGTTTCTTCAGCCACTTGCAGACATCCTGCTGAGTCCACAGCACCACAGGTTTAGACAGACAGGACAGCGTAGGACTGGTGTGATAGACGGTGAAGGCTTCACCTGGATGCAGCTGAAACATAGAACAAAAAGGTATTTTATATCAGTCCTTGTAATGGCTATAACCAAGTAAGTTTGTATTTGAAACACAGCTCTTTTTTTTCCAGATAAACTGCACATCTGGATTTCTGTAATCGATGTAGCTCATTTCACCATGCAGGATTTTCACATTATGTTGAAATAAGATGAAGGGATGCATTCAAATACCACAAATTTAAAGAAATCTACCCGCAGTAGTATAAACCAGAGACAGGAAAATAGTAACAGGAAAACAATTATCTATTTGCCAACAAATTGTAGTATTGACTGTCACTTTTCCTTAACTCTACCAAACCAAAAATGTTTTTCTGATTTATCCGCTTAAAAAAAATTTGTATAATTTGCTTTATACAGAACAAATTTAATCAACACAATTAGCTCACATGCAGCTTGATTTATTAGTGAGATTATGGTTTGAAAGCTTGTGGGCATAAACAGGCAAACAGATGTTGAATTAAATTTGAATTAGCATCTTATGTTCACCTCACAACCCCTGAATAAGAGGAAAACTGTATAAAAATAATAAACTGCTCATGGTGTCTCTTCTAAGATTTTAATCTAATAGCTTTGCTTTCATTTGTCTTTTTGCATTTCTTGTTTTCCGTCCACCAACCTACACAGGCTTGAAGCCAATGCAGGCCTTTCTTTGCATGAGTCAATTGCAGGAAATTAATTTGGATATTACAAAGTGACAACCGGTTCATAAGGCCAGAAAACACAACGATCACCCTGTCCCCTCAGTTCTCATTAGAAGTTACTTACTCTCATAGCTAATCTATTCAATTATGTTCTGGCTGAGCTGACTCTAAAACAAAGACTTTGGCTTATTTTCAACAGAAAAGCACTGAACGGCTGCCAAATGTTGCGCTCAATAGCTGACTGCGTTTAATGAGATTAAGTATGCTGAAATGTCATATGCACAAATGCAGACACTTTCATTGAGAACAGAATGGTCAGCTTGCAGAAATCTCAATTTGGCTCTCATGCAGTAAGCACTGTATATTTGTATATGCAGCTTCAATTACCTTCTCTTTCAATAAGCTATTGAATCTTAAGGGCTGGTCAACTAAGTGTGATCTGCTTTATTGGACTTAATTGAAAACATCTACATTTCCCCTCTCCAGTGTGCCTGTTTTCCAATTACACACATATTTCTGAGCAAGTTCGCTTCTGAAAATTTACAGCTGAGCCCAGTCATTAGCTGGGATTAATTTTGAGAAGATGTGGAACTGGTTACTCCTCTGGATGATTAAATAAGATAAGCAGAGGATAATTATTGCTTTTCAACAGGAAACCAGACATTTGTATCCATTTTACATAGCAAATTAGTCAAATTAACCAAATATCTGAACCCAATATGTAACAGTTTTATTCTCCTGGCCTTTCCAGAACAATTTAAGCTGTCACCCAAAATTATATTATTATATGTATGTATTAAGAATGGGATGCCACTCAAGTTCATAATGCCAGATGAATGAATACTTTGATAATGTAGTACATAGGGGTAGCAATTTTAATGGTTTAAATTTACTTGTACATATATAATAAAAATGGCATTCAGTGAAACAGAAGGTGAATGCATATAAAATAGGACAAAAAAGGGAGGGAATGCTGTGAGCTGTAGAGTTAGCTATACTCTGAGTGTGAATAATGGCCTTCATCATCAAGAAGCCAGACAAGAGGGAAATGGAATAATAGTTCCCAATCATCCCTCTGTCTCTCTCTTTTTCCCATCCCTCACTCTTCTCGCTCCATTTGTTGGCCATCCATCAGGCTGCATCTCCTCTGGCCAGATCCGTCTCGTTCCTGCTCACCCTTTGCTACCTCCCAGCTCCTCCTGAGACCTACTTCTGTCCAGCTGGAGGAGGTCCCTCATTTGTTACATATAGAAGAAAGACAGAAAGGATAGGGGCACGGCAGAGGCTGCATCTGCTGAGGCAGTCTATAAAATGTTGAAGATATGGACTGGGAAGAAAAAGGAAAAAAGCTGGCAGTCACAGAAAAATATGTATCTATCTGGAGAAAGACAAACTCTTATATGACAGGTTCTTATTCTACTCTTTTTTTATGTAGCACTTGCTAACTAAGTTTATTTCTATGATGCCAATTCACAACAAATATCTCAAGACATTATGCAAAAAAAAAATGCAGTTTATGTGTAGAAATAATCAATGAAACGTTATCAGACCTGGTATCTGAGATATTTTATCTCAAGCATGCTTTGTGCAGCTAACGAAGCGCCTGACTGGTTGTTATAAGGTGTTAAATAACTTGAGACAATTATAGTCATTAAAGTGATGTGTCCTGCTGAAAGTGAACCTCTGCCACGATTTCTTCTCGTACTGCCTCTATCTATCGTCCCATCGACTCTGTCATGAAGAGTGCATCCCGACAGCATAGTGCTGCCAGCACCACTTTCATTATAAAGATAAAGATAATGCAGTAATACTTTAACACATATATATAAACTATGATGTTTGATTTTCTTCTCTGACTAAAGCACCTTTCTCTAAGTGTTTACTGTGTCCTCTATATGGCTTGAGGGAAACTATAAATAGGATTTCTTTATACAAAAGCTTTCCTCTCGACACTGTTCCATAAAGGCCACTATATGGATCTCTCAGCACCCACAGCTGACAGATCCTCCCACTTGAGTTGTGGATTTCTGTATTTCCTCCATCATGGGCCTTTCATCTGATCTCCTCGCTCCATAAAATTCCCCCAAACTACACTGGCGTTTGAAGTTGTAACATGACAAAAATGTGAAATAGTTGAAAAGGTCTGACTGCTTCTTCTTTAAAGGTACATACAGTATTACTCAAAGAATTATGAGTGAATTTCAGAAAGGAGAAGTGTCAAGCTTTCAAAGTAGGAGCTGGTGGATGTAGGGTGAAAACAAAGATGGTTAGATCATTCTAAATGCTTAACTCATTGTGCTGTTTTAGAGACCAGACTATTTTGATTTAAATAGCCCTCCAATAAATTCTGAATACAGAACATGCAGGTTTATATATCAATATTTCAGAGTATTTTTTGTGCATTTCTGCCCATCCTTCCCTGTATCAAACTCTGACTTTCTCAGTCCTTTCCCATTGATCATTCTGTTTGTATACTGAAACAGCATTTTTTGCCATTCACTGCTCCTTTTGATCTATCATGTCCCATATCCTCCTCCACTCAGTTCACATAAATCTCAGGCTCCTCCGCCTGACACTCTCACTCCACATCTTTTTTTTTCTTCCTTTTTCATCTCCTCATCTGTTCAGTTTCTGCATTACCTTGGCTTTTGTGAGCTTTGTCCTCCCTCAGTAATTTTGTGAGCGTGTGTGCTTGCAGTGTCTTCGTGTGTAGTTAATTAGGGATTAGCTGGAAGTCAAGAGAGCGTGGGGAATCTGCTAAATTCATTCTTTGCGACCAATAACACACCTCTTCCGATGGCTGCTTGTTAGACCCTGCGTGAGATTGACGATCGATTCAATGCTAATCAGCAGTAAAAATTCTACTGTACAAGGATGAACAGATTGATTTTTTTTATGGTATGCATATCATGTACTGCCTCCTTACTTTCTGTCTCGGCTGTAAATCTTCTCTGGATGTCACTTCATCCCTCAGCAGGATACTAAACACTCCTCCTCTATCATCCCTGCAATCTGCTGTCTGACCAAACAACTCCTTCCCTTTCCCCAATCTTTGGTGCCCATCGAACTCTTGCTCTGCTGTCATTATAGAGTTGGATCTGCAATCTGTCTCTCTGATCCCAAAGACTCTGGCAGATCATGACATATGATCCAACATATCCCCTTCATCTTCCTCCCTCTCTCCTCAGAAACCTCTCTCGGCCCCCCTTTTCTTGGCAGTGTTGATTTCACTGTTTAGCACCCCGTTATTTCGCCCTGCTCAGTCTAGTCTCGTGCCTTTGTTTAAGTGTGTCAGGGTGATTCCGTAAATGCTTCAGTGGCTTTTTGTCAAGTGTCTACTTGACTGTTCTTGTGTAAGTAACTTTGTGAAAGTGTGTGAACTGTCAACCTCGGCCAGCCTTTGTGCAGCTCTGTTTTTGCCTGTCCCCAGGACTCTGAGTGTTTAAAAAGGTTTCCACTCATGCAAATATGAGCAGCCTCTCAGTGGGTGGACAAAGAACCAGATGGGATTTTTGCAAAGCTCTCTATTTAGCATGAGTCAAACATGTGTCTTGAAGAACGCAACACATCACTGAGTGCCAGGACAAGGACAATATACACTCAAGTGTTTCTGGCTCTTTGCCCAGCAGCTCTTATTTTTTGTGTATGTTTGTCTGTTTTCTGCATTTCGTCAATATGGTTTTAAACAACCAAGGTGATCATTAGCTTCACAGAACTCGTCAGCCAGTTTGACCACGAAGTTCCCTGCAGGTGACTGTGTGATTTCCAGGATTTTGTGACTACATATGCAAACAAAATAATACAATACAACACTCTTTGGTGCAAATGCCGTGACTAAGTGACATAATTTGTTATTATCAGTGGGATGTTTGCAATTACGTCAAAGGAAATACAGTTGCAGGAATCTAATAAAGTCTGTGGTTTATTTGGACTTCGACAGAAAAAGACATAGCCAGACCTTCAGCAGGCAACAGGTAGGCTGAGTGGAGTGTAGCTGCAGCTGGGGCGCTGCAGTGGACGGTGCTGCAGACAAAATCTGTCAACAACTGAGAGCATAAGGAGAAATGTAGAATAGTATGTTCCCATTTTAAATTTTAACTGCAAAGTTTGGCTTTATGAGTCTATTTTTGCAAGTTTATTCCAAGCCTTTTGCAAAATGTTTTATCTCTACTTATACTGAACCGTGCAAATGCTTATAAAAAATGGAAGGGCTTTCAGACTTTACCTAGCTCCAAAACTAAACAAGAGAATATCCTCCTCAAAAGCATGTGCTTCCATGCCATTAGAAAGGACAGAAATGGTGCGTATAAACCAGCCATAATAATACAAACTACTCTCATTCTGAGAAATGACTCTCTGCTAAGAGAGAATCCTGGTAAACCATCTTCAGCATAAATATCATTACATAAAGGTAACATACAAAATCATATTCAGCCCCTCCCACTCCCAAACATTGTAAATATTTATTTATTTCTAACTGTGGTGAGAATACAGTAGACTAGAGATGGCCAAAAGATGTAATCTTTAATAAAAAGAAGGACTGTGAATTACATGCGTGTGTGTTTTCTCCATTAATTCAATTCTTTGTGTCAGTGTCAGCTCAAAAGGTCAGCCACAGCACTCAGTAATGAGAAGGGAAAAATAATCACAGAGCAGTCTTTCTTATTCGCCCACCAAAGCAAAGCAAATTAGCGCACGAAGAAGGAGCTTTGCTTCCTGTAACAAGCTCAGTCCTGCTTCAGAGAAAAGGAGACTTCTTAAATTGTGTCTTTGTTATTCCACCTAGTCCCCGGTCTCATCTAAACGTTCACCCACAAGCTGTGTGGCAGACAGCAAAATGAGCTGCGCACAGAAAACCCTCCCTTAGCCCCCATCTGGTTATCCAAACAGCAGCCAAGGCACGGACGGCACAGAAGGTGCACCGATGAGACAGTAGCTCATTATTTGGAAAAAATTCAGAAGCAGAGAGGTCGGTGTATTGGTTCACATCCAGTAACCAAAACACAGTTAAACTCAGATAAAGAGAATAATAAATAATTTTGATATTGGATCATATGGATAATTGTAATTTGTTCAGCTTACACCTTTGTCCTAGTTCTTCCAAATCATTGAAAACGGGATATATGGTTGCTAGTGACTGTATGTGTTGCTACACTCTATTTGAACCAGTGACACTTAGAAGATGTGGACATCTTTGGTACTAACAATCATGTTCATGCATGGATAAACACTACCACCTCTCCTTCCTCTGCCATCATTATCTCTCATCACCCCCTGACTGGGAGTTTGCACAGCGATGCATAACGTGCTTTATCAGCTTTGTTAAGCACATAAGAAGGATTCCCCAGGTCCTACCTTACATCCAGAAACTGAGCCGTGTTTTACTTAAACGGCTCCCTCATTAAGGCCTGTGTGTGCCCAGCCAGTTTAATGGAGAATAATCTAATCATCCGTCCTGAGAGGACCGCATGCACACACAAGCAGTTAACACAATACGTGCACACACATTTGCACCCAAATAAACACACATTTCTTCTTATTACAGCTATATGAGCAGAGGCTGTGGTATTTTGTAAATGCACAGACACACCTCATAGAGCTGGACTCCACTTTCATTTGCTAAATAATGCAAAAAGAAGCTTGTCGCCACAAGGAAGTGATAAGCTTTAGTTCTCATGGTATAAAGGAGCTTTAATTATCCAAGCTTTGTGTAATCACACGGAAACAGCTCTTCACTCGTCTCTTATTAAGCCTTTTACAGCTGTTGCAGCTAAGAGGACTCTCTTTTATGAATTATTAAACAAACTGAGTACAGTGTGTATGTTTTACAGCCTCTGAATTACAAACTTTCTTAAAAGTGGTCAGAAAATGAAAGAAAGGACATCCACAGGGCTATCTGCTTTCTGTCATTTAAATATTGAAACGGAAAGAGGGAGTTTTAGGTCAGATGCATTCAATCCGCTCTAATATAGTCATGTTTCATTTTGATTCACTTCTCATTTGCTTTAGAAGGAATTAAAGTTTCAATAAAGCAGTGCTTCCAACTAAATGGTGCAGCGGCTGCCTGCACTATATCGCTACGATGATAAGCCACTAAGTATTCCTCACATGCCTGACAGCACTCCAATGAGTTTTATATCTGGTGTTTAAACTCATTGCTTTTAGAACTTAAATCCCTGGAGAGAAACATTTATCTGTAAAATAAAGAAATATTTCAGACATATTTAACATTAAACATCATCTCTTACTTTCTGACTCACTTAGACCGCACAAGTACCATTACATCAGCACTTGTACGACTGTTACATAACCCGTTCTTCTCTGGTGGTTCTACCATTGCAGAATCAACCAAGATCAGGCAGCAATATGTACAAGCTAAGCTATTATGTGTTCTGTCAAGACTGAGATTTGATCAGTGGAGGTGCAGGTCTGACATTGAACATTTTGGCTCATCTCCAGTGACATCTCACAGATAGATCTCTCAATTTGTTTTGAAACTGAAAGAATGAGAAAATGTATTCCAGAAGACTCCAGGTAGAACTTCAGAATCACTTTCAATTGGTTAATAATGCTTAAAACTTGCAAAAGATAACTCTATATATAATTCAATTTATTTTGGTGATTTAAGATAGTATTTCCTGTTATGTATGGCTAAATTCATAACAGGCAAATGCAACCCAATTTGATTGTTTTTATCTATTCATTTTTTGCCATGATCCAAACCCAAACATTTCATGATAGTCTGAACGGCCCAGTTCCAATCAGATGTGTATCAGACAGTTTTCAATGCAACAGTCAGAACGTTCATGTCACACTTTGTCCAACATTTATGTCATGAACGTGAAGCGAATCATGTTTTTTAGCCAGAAGAAGCCAGATGGGATAAAACTGGATATAAACAATGACTGAAACAAGCAATGCAGATGCTTCTTTTGCACTAATATGATCTTGTGGCTATACTGTTGTACTACAACTTTAACATTTATCCACAACCTTGTGAGAATAAGCTAAATTTGTAATTTTATGCAGCAGATTGTTATTATGGGTTTTGGTTTTAGTTTTGTTAACATTCTGATAATTTTCTGGTTGTTTATTATTGTAAACAACCAGTTTATTCCTTCATGTGTGTAGTTTCTTTCTTGTGTTTTGTTGGTTTAGACTCTTAAGCTGGTGTTAGGTTTCCTGCTCAGCACTTTCTCTCAACAGGTTTCCATGTCGCTAACAACACTTCTCCAGTATTTATGATCACTTTTTTGTCTCACTGCTGGTTTCTTCTGTTGCACTTACTTCAGTTCCTTTAGGTTCCTTTCATTTTACCTTGTTTTACTACTAATAAAATCTGTCTGTAATCACCTGAGTCTTGCATGGATTTGGGTCCTACTATCACTACATATCAATACCCTGATATTCTGAAGTTTATCTCTGGTCTGTGGTGCTAAAAACCAAGGAGACTGCTTAGCCTTTTCATTGAGAGAAAATGTTTTGTTTCTGATATTTAAATCAGAAATTACTGCATTGACTGTAGACATGGGAGTGGGATACGGAAGTGGATGTGAGCAGTGGGGTTCAAGAAGAAAAAGACAGTTGAGAATGCCAAACGTATTTCTGATAAGAGATTATCTTAAAGAGCACTTGATTACCAAAATATGTTTGACCTCATTTTGCTAGCAAAACCGCCACTTGGGGTTAGTTTCATGGACCGGATGCACTCAGCTTCTGCTCTGTTTGTGCAGAAATGCTTCTACCTGGATGCCCTCTGTGCCCGGCTGCTGCAGTAATTTGACGGTGCGCGTGTGCGCTGTCTTCTGGCCGCGGCCGTCATGCCAGGTCAGGTTGCTGCCTCCGGCCCGACGCGGCAGCTGGTAGCTCAGCTCCTCAGCAGACACCGTGTGCTCCAGGGAGGCACGGCAAAAACTGAAGCTGGACGCCGCTGGTCAGGAGAGAAAGGGAGAATTTTAGCTAATCAGCTCATTCCGTCTTTGCTCACATAAAATCTTTACAACAAATGATATTGACATTTTCTCTAATGTATGCACACTGCTTACCAACTCTAGACATGCTATAAACAGATGGCTGATGCAATGATGATTCTGGGAGATTGAGCTACTTCACTGTGATTTCTAATTATGCTGAGTGCATATTCAAAGAGGGAGCGCATAATTTCTGGAAAAGTAACTCTTACCAGACTGGTACCTGTTTATATAACCCGTACATCATGAATATATGGGATGTGTCTCACTCATCTTGCCCACCATTCTTCATTTTTTCTCTGTCCTTCATTCACCCTGCTCTCTCCAGAATGTTAGATGGATGGACAGACGTGTTGGCTGTGACATGGCGAAGCAGACAACCTGTCAGTTTAGGGTCAAAGTGCAGTTCAGTGAAAGTCATGAGGCGTCCTATGCACTTTGAATCAAAGCTGACCTGTGGTTTGTCTTCTCTAGCAGAGCTTTTATCCAACAGTGAAATGGAGTCGTTGGATTTCTATTCCCCTAACGGGTAATTTAATGCAATGTAATGTGAATTAAAGAAGAGGAGAAGCATTACCTCAAGATCTTTGGGAATCTATTTAAAAGTGTTAAATCACAAGCGAGTTACTGTTGGGCCCAAAACTAATTTGTCAAGAGAACCAAAGATAAAACAGTGAACAGTAATAACATCTAGCAAGAGTTGCAGTGTTATTTCATGCCTGGATGGATTGGAAGAAGCCCATTTATTAGGGGTTAACAGCAACCCGACTGTGCCACAGACAGTCGGTATCTGGTAAATCACTTATACATGGCTGCATTGTTCAAGAAAAGGCACCATGAAGCAGAAATGATTAAAAATAATCAGTGGTTAAAACATATACAAGAATAAAAAGCATATATTTGAATACATGTAAAAGAGCAAATTGTATTTATCAAATTGCCAGACAACCACATTATAGCAAAGTATGAAATACATAAATTGCAAATACCTGTTCTTGGTTTTGTAAAACAGATATTTGATTTAGAAACAGGCTGTTTAGACACAAGTAGGTCCTGTCTTCCTCAAACAAAAAGTATTACTGCACATGTATAGAAATGGTGAATTAAATTAATTTATATCGAAAGCTTTTCCCGTCGTAGCGACGCCTACAGCACTTCACCCTAGAGCCACATTCACCTAATCACACTCATTCCTATACAAACAACTTAGGGTAAAGTGCTTTGTCCAATGGGATGGCACATTGACATGTGACGGGGGGAAGTTGAAATCACACACACAACTTTCAAATCTTCCTACTTGAAAGTTGTCGCCCCACCGTCGAATAATGACATGTCCTCCAGAAATGCAGTGTGCCACTGTCTGTCGTTATGAATGGGGAATGGATTGTGTTCTTGACAAAAAACAACAGAATATAAAGATTCAATGCACAAAGTTGAACAGCTTTGTAAAAATAAACAGGTTAAGAGGATAGATTCTTGTCACCTATCAAAGACAGACACTATTGGAAATACTTTTTGTCTCAAAGGATTTTATCGCACAGGAGACTTGGCTTCAAAAAAGGGAACAACACAACAGTGAGGGATTAGGACATAACACAGATCAAGCCACGGTGACAACTCTAGTAGAGAGTCAGCAGAGTTTTTACAGTAAATCCATCCATCCGTCCGTCCGTCGTTCTTCCATCCATCCATCCATCCATCCATCCATCCATCCATCCATCCATCCATCCATCCATCCATCCATCCCAAGGCTTTTCCTGATTAGTTGAGAAACATAGTCCGTCCTGCGTGTCCTGGTTCTTCCTTTTTTCC
This sequence comes from Phalloptychus januarius, assembly GCA_902982915.1. Classification (NCBI taxonomy): domain Eukaryota; kingdom Metazoa; phylum Chordata; class Actinopteri; order Cyprinodontiformes; family Poeciliidae; genus Phalloptychus; species Phalloptychus januarius. The sequence continues at coordinate 809,666 of CADWAE010000201.1, read as the reverse complement.
CCATTGTCTGAGCCAGGAGAAGTCTCAGACATGTTGATTTTGATGGCAGCTTCTGTCTGAATCGATATCAGTATCTTTACTTAGTTTCCAATTAGCAGTGTAGCATTAGCTTCTGGATCCCTTTTGGCTGCCAAATTACATGTTTTTGACACAAAGACCTAACTTCAGACTAAGTTGCAGTTAATCTGCAGTTGGGCTTAAAATGTGTTGCGCAATATGATATAAATATAAGACTATAAGTAGAAGTGAGTGTCAGTGCCTGCTTGAATCAAAGAAAATGCTGGTCAGAGCCAGAGCAGATATTTGAACAGCTGCATTACTTCTTAGAAGAATTTAATTTGTGAGATTCATCCTCAGTTATTCATCAGTGTAGCAAACCACAGAGTGATATAAATCCCTTTGTTAGGTGAAAGTCTGCCAAGTTTTTATTGCTCTCGTAGCATTTTTCCTGATTTCCTCCCCATCAATGAATAAAAAAATCACATAGGTTGTAACTTCTGTACTCACTTTTGACCTGGAAACACTGAAAACTAGTTTTTTTTGGTCCTATGTGGAACATTGTGCTTTAGTTTGAGTAATGTTATTACCTTTCGCCAACTTTCAGATCAGTTCTGCACTGACTTCTGCATGCTTTCTTTAACATTCTTTTTCCATAGATTACAGGCCTGAAAATTGGAATGAATAAAACGAATGTGAGCTACAAGTATGAACAGAATTGAAATGGATGTGTTGTAAAAACAATAATATACAACATTTTGACTGCACTAAAGCTGGTAGAGAAAATGCAGGAGATGCTTTCAGTTTATTACGAGTCTGTAAGTAACTGCAGACTCAGTATATTCAAAGCAGTATCCCATTATTTTTGTGTTAATTGAACTTCCCTATCAAATCTTGTCACCTCATTTGAATATGGTTATTGAGACAAAGACAGATTTGCTGATTATAGAACTAAAAGTGGAACAAGGCGTAACGAATGTCATTTTCATTTCTTTCTGATGTAAAAAAATCTTTATAAGAGAACAATGTAAGAGAAAGCTTTCAGGAGAGCGGGGGAAACTTAATTTCATTTTCCTCTGTGCATTTTTCTCTCTCAACAAGAATGAGAGTTAAATTTAAAGCTCTTTTGGATTTTATATGAACATAAAGTAGGTGTGCTGGTTAAAATAAGTTCAGAAATTCAAATAAATTCCATTGATCGTCTACTTCTGATTATTCTAGCAGGATCGCAGGGAGGCTGGTGTCTACTTCCAGCGGTCGTTAGACAAGAGTACACAGAGTCACCAATCCATCACAGGATAACACACACACACACACACACCCACACGCGCGCGCACCCCTACCGAAGGACAACTTAGGAAGACTAATTAACATGCTTGTTTTTGGACTGCAGGAGAAAACTGGAGGATCTGGACAGAACCCATACGTTCACATGCAAACGTCATGGAGAAATTCACAGGATTTTCTTGCTACAAAGAAAGTGCAGCCCACTGTAAAACACACAGAAAACTATTGTTTTGAAAAAATATCAAAGGTCTACTTTTTATGACCATTCCACCCAGGAAAGAAAAGCTTCAAACTAATATCATTAATGCTATTGATTATTGAATATACATTTCTAACCTTGCAAGATGATTATATTTGCTGACAGAACTGGTAAAAAAAAAATATATAGAAATTTAACAGCAGAGCATTGAAACCTGTTGGAAGACAGCTGATGTTTGAGGAGAAAGTCCTGGCTGCAGCTGAGAGGAGTGAAGACAAAAACACGTTTTCTTAGCGTACAAGGCTGCTTGAGTGAACAACGATGAATACTGAGTTCCCATACCTGTGATGCAGGAAGGAACAAGAGGGAAGAAAGGGAATATGAAAAAAATCCTGTCAGGATTCAGTGAAGTGTAACCTTGTCCAGCCTATCGCCCTCCATTTATTTCTTACTCTGCAGAGTTGTGCATCATTCCAGACTTCCTTTTTCTGCATGTTTCAGCCTCGCTGTCTTACGTGGTGTACTCCTTTTTTTCATTATCTTATTTTTTTCCTTCTTGTAATCTTTTTGCATTTCTCTGTCTTTTTATTGTCACGTCCTTGGGGTCGTCGGGATCAACCAGGGCCCAACTCAGATATAATTACTGCCAGTCAGCCTAACGGCAGGAGACAGGAGGAAGGAACATGGAAAACTAAGCGCCTTAAAACCCTAAAGACCTGCCAATCTCTCAGAAAGAGACAAGAGGAAGCAGAGATGCAGGAGCGAGACTGACAAGAAGGAGAAGGAGGGAGTTGAGCTGTAAATTAGTCCTAGATTCCTGTAAACCAACCTTGACTGTATCAAGGTAAAAGGATCTCAGGAGGAAGAGACGCTAATGTCACAAGTCAAAACTTTTCTGCTAATAAACAATGATTCCACACTTAATAGACATGTCTTTAAAATGAAGAATTGCTGGATTATGACTGCTCTCATCTATTAGAATCTAAATCTCTCCACAATGCTGGACTCCCTCTCCTAAAGCGGTCATAAAAATGAAGGCAAAGCACTCATTCTGCAGTCTTTAATGGACTTAGTTGGCTTAACCTTCTGGCACAAGATACCAAAGACAATTTAAGATCAGCCAAAGATAATTAAATATCCACACAGTCACACTAATGTCCCCTTTGAAGCGGCATGGCAGCGAGACTGAAAGCCTTAAGAAAATGGGACTGACGTTTATTTGGGTTCTGCTAAGTCTCATTATATCTTTGTGATTTCAATCAGATTTAGGGGTTATCTCTCACCTTTCCTCGTCCGCCAGAACGTGCGCACGATGAGCCTGGACAACTGCCAGGTCCCCACTGTCCTATTTGTCACTATCTAGTGTTGTATTATCTCTCAGTGCCCTTGTGAGTGACTTTTATCACCTCCACCCAAGAGAGGGGGCGGGAGGACGAGGGATGATGGAGAGTATATGGTGGGAGCCAGAATGTAATGTTTTAATAAAAAAGAAAACTATACTAGTAAAGAGAGGATTCTTTTTAACTATGCACAATTAAATTGTTGTGCTTAGATAAAAAGAGAGGTGGATAAAAAAGGACAGTTGAGAACTGTTGAGAGTTCTTTTCATAATAATTTAATGCAGCTTTTTTATTGAAATTCTCAATATTAAAAAAACCTGAACATTTCTCTACTTGGGATATCCGAATGTTCCACACATCATGAAACAGGCAGTTGGTTTCCAATCCAAAAGCAAGATAAAGGAACGTTTCACAGTTTTCTGGCATTTGAGCTGATTTAGATCAACATTATTTAAAATGTTATAATATGGGATTATATATATATCAGATTCTTGAAAGCACAGTTTATGTTTGTTATAATTTTGTTACATCTAAACCAGACCCAGGTTAAGAATCACAGGTATAGTTCAACACTCCAGAAGTAACAGACTGGGTCATTTAGACCCCATGAGTTTTCTACTCTGTGCAGAGCGGTCGCACTGACTCCATGTGCGCTTTTATGAGATTTTTTTTTCGTGTGTGTGGTTTCAGAAAGTGACATTCTGATGGGACAACCACCTGCTTCCTCGGTTTCCCGCTTCCCTGCTGTCCGATTGTGATATTTGCCGCGCGCCTCCTGAGTGTCGTGCTAAGACCACAGTAATGTTAAAATCCTGGTCTACAAGGGCCAGGTCTATTGCTGGTGTTCAACTTCAGTCCTCGAGAGTGGCTGTCCTTCATACTTGAGATGTGACTGTTTCAATAAGCCACAAGTAATGTATGAATTACTTCCTCAGAATATCAACAAGTTCTGCAGGAGCCTGGTTCATTTGATTAAGGTGCATTGAACCTGGAACACTGCAGGACGCCGGCTCTTTAGGAATGGAGTTGACATCCCTTGGCTGGAAGCCAAAAAAACACTGAAATTTCCATCCTGTGATTTTTTTAATGGATTTGCATTTATCTGTGAGCTTTCTGTCAGTAACACAGCACTTTCATTAGATTTCTTTTAGATAATGGAATAAGGATTTAGGTCTAGAAACCCAAACACGTTTTTGCTATAGTCAATTTTCTTTAATGCATATTTTGATGTCTCGGAATCAGGTATGAAACATTTATCATAACCAAGTCATTCCAAGGTTTTAAAAAGTTACAGCTCAAAACCATTAAAATGCTACACCATATTGTTCTTACAGTTTAACAGCCCCTGCCTACATGAAGGCGACTACACAGATTCTCACTAGCCAGGACAGATTTGTCTCTCTACAAATTATCTTGTATTGAAGAACAGTGTTTTTAAAACACTCACTGCCATGGTGTCCAAGCTAAAGGAGTATCACTCTTTTCTTATTTAATCAATACTTTTTTAAAACTTCAATTGCAAAGGTTTGAGTGAAAAGCAGGTGCATTTCAGCGGCTTGGTATTGGTATTTACTTGCTCCAACACTTTGTATTCAACCCAGTAAAAAAAAAGCCTGTTTGTTAAGCAGCTGACTGCAGGCTAGCTTCCTGGGCAGATAGCCTGACTAATTTACTAGATAATATTTAATAAACATTTTAAAAACTACAGTGTTGGCAGGTCTGTATTCCAAATGTAATTTTAAAATGTAAAATATATATATTTTTTAATGTAAAAGTTAGTATAACAATTAAGTCATGTATCAAGTAGGATTTTTATCACTACATGTGTTAAGTAACTGATTTTAGAAGCAATATGAATGACTATTGATTTTAGGTTTTAAATAGAAACTCTTAGATAATGTTAAAGATTTCAGTTTAGACATTTGGTACAAATACTGTAAAAATGTGCCTTTTTTGCTCAATAAAATTAGACCGTGTAAATTCAAATCTCATACTGGCTTTTGTTTACTAAGAAAGAGATTCAACCATATTCCATACGTTTCCACACTTTCAAAGACTGCATAGGATCCCTGGCAGTTAGAACAAGAAGTGCCAAAAACCAAGGGCAAAGTGTCACAGAAAACTTTACATGAGCGTACAGAGGGTAGGAAGGTCAAAGCGACTCAGCCCAGTGAAGTGCAACCTCATGTCACCTCCTCTTGACTGAACAACCTATCTGCTGTGCAGGAAAGATAGCTAAATCTCAGAGGTATTCCCTTTTGAAAAGGTAATTAAGATGTTAGGTACGGCACCCTGAAAGGTCGTTTCGAGCCAAATCCCAGAGTAGGTTAACATGGCATCGTCCAACATTACTCATTTTACTCCAAAGAGTGTCTAAAGTAGTCTATTTTTGCTGTGTAGGCTCTTTTGCAGAAGTCTGATTCTTTTTTCTTCTACAACTCTTGCATCAACCTAGCAGTTCACATTAACTGAACCCTCTTGCATTGAAAGGAAGGCAGTTGGTTTATCCACCTTATTTTGGGCAACATGCAGAGGATACCATGGTGCATTTCAGCTGCTTGATATTGCTATTTACTTGCTCCAACACTTTGTATTCAACTCAGTAAAAAAAAAAAAAAACATTCTATTTGCAGTATAAGTAATACATAAATGTGTGTAGTCACCCTGTAAGAGTGTGAAACATCATAATGCAGTCATTTAATGCTTGTGTAACACATTGCGCTTGGTGTCCCAACTACTGCTTTCAGCACACTAATATTTCTGCATGCTGCTGGTAAAGTAAGTGGACCTTTCAACACTTCTAGTCCACTAGAACCCAGATTGAACCCAATGAATAAACCTTGAAATTACTCTTCTTGAATAAGCAAGAAGACCAGAATATGTATAGAGCTTTGAATATACTCAAGAACTCTGTGATGGCTCACATTATGCACTGCAGTCTATTATCCACTCTGACAGGGAGCGCTCGCTGAGGATGGGGCTAAGGTTTACCTTTCACTAACTATCAGTGTCACGAAAGTAAGTAAATAATGGGATGATAGTAAACAAGCACAGATTCAACTCTTGGCACAGCATGCAAGCTAAATTCCCTCATACCACTAAGAATGAAGGTCAGCATCGTCATACATACATTACTGTGAGTCACAAGCCAAGTCGTACATCAGTAGAGTTTCTATCAGCATTCATCCAGGCTAGTGAGGCTGAACAAAGCTACCGAGAGAGGTCCGTGTGGATGGAGAGTAAATGCAGGAATCAAATCACAGGGCAGCCATGCCTCAGGATACACAGAGCTGCCCAGCACACAGGTGGGGATGGCATTTCTTTTATGATTCTACAAGTTGAGAAGAAGCACTATCCTGGGAGAACGTAACCCTGCTGACATGATAAATGCCAGTTTCCTCTCTGTGGGCACAGCTGTGAAGGAAAACAAGTCTGGAAGACCAAGCACATCCACAAAGTCAGACAGAACTATTGATTAGGTATTGATGTGTCATAGAATGAAGACAAGGTGCACAGACAGCGTCTCTTCCCAACAGCTGTGGTCAAATCTCTTGTTTAAAATAAATAAGACTTATTTTCTTTCTTTACAACTTAAAATATCCCTGAAAAGAAGAGTGAGCATAGATGGGACATTTTAACACTTACGGAGAGGAATGTAGAAAGGAAACCTTAGAGCTCATATAGTTAATACAGAAGAAAAACCATAAAATGGGTTTTGAACAAGCCAGAATAAATTGAATAGACCAAAAGATGCAGAATATTGAGATTAAGAAAAGGTTAACAATGATTTAGAGCGATCAGACGCAGTGTTTTTCGTCTTCTCCCCTTCACAGCCAAGTCCTCATATGATGGCACGGGAGGACAGATTAGATCTCTTTGCCTATCAATAATCCAGAGTGAATGTCAAAGAGGAAGGGAGAGGAAGGACACAGAGAAGGAGGATATGAATCTAAGTAATAGGATATGAGATAAAGTTTGATAAAATCAGGGTAGGATATAAACAATGAGTCCATCTGCATTAACAGCAGTTACCTGATTTTGAGGTTTAAGTCTTGAATTAAGTCTCTGTGCATCTGATAGAAAAACTCCTGTACATGTTTTCATCAGACCAAATGAAACACTCTGTTCTGCACAGAAACATAATGTGTTCACTACACTTTGGTAGGGGATGATAATGCATTGTATGTGGACTTTTCACGTGTGAAGAAGAAAAAAATAATTCTCATCAGTATGTTAGCACTATTTTGGTCTATTACCTACACTGTATTTTTTTAAACACATTGCTATTCTTCTTCTATTTATAAAATAATGACTGTTTTCTATATCTGCTGTGATCGTGCCACCACCCTTTGAGTGGAAGAGTGTAGTCAGCCTAGTCATAAAAATCCGGGCAGCATACGGATGTCCCTACTGTGCAGGAATAAATGATGAGACAGGAATACTTGAAGCAATGGATAAAGAGTGTTGCTCCGGTACACTTTACCTGAACAACACTAAGGTAGTGTACACCTGCTATTTATTTGTCCTACAAAACTATCACATTTGTGCAAGGGCATAGTGAAACTAGTCCAGCAGTTAAAAATTAAAAGCATTTTTAAATGCCGTGCAGACATTGTCATCCATGTGCTCCAAAAACACAAGAGCTGGATTTCAGAAAATTGATAAGTGGAAACAACAATGTTGAAAGAAAAGGTGACACCTGCTTTCTTACTAAAATTATGGACTATATGAGGGACGTCTAAAGCATGACTCAAGGGACATGATCTTGAAATGATATACCGGGGGCCCCAAATAGAAGGGAAAAATGTGGCCCTTCTGGGATGGGTAACAGATTACTAACTTACAGCTTCAAAACCTGGATATTAATCTGCAATATGAACTTTTTGTATGCTTTTAAATATAATTTACTAGAAGATGCAATCTCATCTGCACATATGGTGCTTTGAATAACTCTCTACATTTTTCTTAGGGTTTAATATTTTCCTTCCTACAACACACCTCAATCTTTTAGTAGCTCTTCAGATATGTTGTTGTTTAAAGATTATTTTATTAATATTTCAATGGTAATTTTATTGAGGTCAAGATATTTGTTAAGATGGGTTTTGTTATATTAAATTAGGAAACTATTCTGGATCAAAACCGGAAATGGGAGAACTGTTCAAATTCTGGTTTATGAGGTAAAAGTAAAAGCAGCATACTTTGTTTCCAAAGGCGTTATGATTTAAGCACTGCTACACCTTTACACCACTCGCTCTATGTTAGCTTCACCTACACACTGTACTCACATTCACACACCGATGAGCAACACAAGCTCCATTAGGCAGCTTTATGTATAATGAATGATGCAGTCAGAATGGAGGATGTCAAAAAGAAAAAGAAGAAAAAAACCCTGGCATGAATGATTTTCTAATGAGGAGTTAAGTACTGTTTATTTCATGGCATATAACACGCACGTATGTTTGCATCATCTTTTCCATAAAGTGTTAAATAAATAACACAGCACTCTTACTGTCGAAGTAATCGGGAGATCATTCGGTTTGCATACAAATGTTACTGTTATGATTCACCTCACATAAAAATCATCATAAAACTTTATCCAAATGAGTCTGATTGTCACATAGGGATGAATTAGAGTAAATGGGGCACAGCATGAAAAGGGGAAAATTACACAGAAAGGTCAAGTAAGTCGGGAACAGCTTCATATACATGTAAAGTAGGAGCACATCGCTCATGTAAGCAGATGAAGCAGCCGCAATAAATGAGATACATGGATTAAAAACGTTCTGACCACTTTAATACTTGATTCTTGTTCCTCTGATGAAATGACAAGGAGCTGTGGATTTCTCTTTCACAGGTTAGTCTCACATATTAATATGTCACAATACGAGTAAAGTGTTAATGCCTGAACAAGCAGCAAATCTGTCTTTCCATCAAGGGCAATAAGACAAAAATGAGAAGATTTCAAGTTTACTTTGCAATTTTCTATTTTATAATACTTAAAAATATCAATAATTGGAGCAATACTTAAAAATACGAGGAGTGTGACAGAAAAGGTTGGACAAGGACCCCAGGCTGCTGCCATTTATAGTGTCAAATTTTAAAACTGCAGTAAAAATGATCACATTATTTATATTTGAAGCTGTTTCTAGATATATTTAACAGGGAAGTAAATTGTGTGTTCTTTATTTTAATATATTTCTAACTGACCAGTTCAAAATCTTTACAGTGTTTAAATGAAATCTACCAAATCTCCTCACACTACATGCTGCATATTATTCAGACTATGGCTTCCAGAACCACAATATGGGTAATCTATGTAAGTGCATTCTTCACATTTGTTGATCTTATGAGAAAGATAAATAAATCCAGTTCTAAAATTCCAATTATAGCAAATTCATTTCCAGAAGGAAAGTTCACCGTTTCAAAAGTTTTAGATAGAAATTTTCGCCATTATGTTGTGTTGAATACCAGTCCCTTCAGCTGTCAAATCATAATAATAAATTCCTCAGACCTTCGATGTTGCAACATGCTTTAATCTAAAATGTCACCATTTGTTCGGTTTTTCTGACACTCAGAATGTTTCTGTCCAAACCTCTAAACCACACTGACATTTTAAGGTTGTTGTCCGATGCTGTTCTTCTGAAGGGCAACACAGTAAACGTGACAGGATAATTTGGTTTTCTAAAGGTCTAAAGTGGTCCCTGTCCACCCTAACCCAGCACCGAGTCATCTTTTCATTTCAAGAGCAATTTAAGCCGACCACTCGGAACGACGAGCAAACACACCAGATGGTCTACTAATGAGCTTTATGGTGTTCCGCACTGTGAAACAGATTTTATCATTAGTTTTTATAAAAAAAGAAAAGGATTCAAGACTTCACGCAGACAGCTGCAAGTTTTTGTTTTCCAGTTCACACATAAGTATTTAAGCCCTTGGAACTTGTCCACATTTTTTGCCACAATAAAACTAAAAAAGTTTAATATATTTTGTCAGAATTCTTTCTGATGAACACAGAGCTATGAACAATTTTAAAGCATTCTTTAAAAAAATGCTATTCTTTATTCCAAAATTGCTCAAGCTTGACCTCAGATTAATTTTCTAGACCTGAATATTGATGTGTCCTTGTCTTGAAGAAAAATCGTGCCCACATTATGATCCCACTGTGTTTCACTGTAGGGATGCAGAGTTCAGGTTTGCAGCCATAAGTTTTTTTTGTAACTCATAACACTTAGCATGTTGGTGAAAAACTAGTTTTTCTCTCATCCGAACAGAGCACTTTCATTCATATGTCCACATGCTTTCCTGCATGATTTCTGCCAAATCTATTTCCTCTTCCTACTTTTTTTATAAAGTTGTTCAGGGATCTGCAACCTGTGGCTCTGGAGCGGCATAACTTCCAAAATAAATAAACTAATGTTTCCAACATAGATAAAATGAAACAATGCATTTTTTGATTAGTCTTTTTTCACTTTATGAAAATTATATGCTTTTTTAAAAAATGATTTTGAAGTAATAACATAATTTAGCTATTGTGCTAATTTGGGCATATTTACATTACCATAAATTGCAGTAATGTAGATGCAATTTTCTAATTCATTTTAGAGAATGCATACCTCTTCTTGTTAGAAAATTTTTATATTTTTCTTTAGTGTAAAACCTAAAAAGTGAAATAAAATGTTGGTTCTTTAAAAATGACAACTGCCTCAGAGTATTCATCAAAATAACTTGTGGGTTGTGTTTCAGGATTTAGGCCAATGCATATCTTTTTGGGGAAAAACATTTGAAAACCATTTGACCTTCACTCTTCACTTCATATTAAATCACACCACTTTGTGAATTAATATGACAAAATGTAAAGAATTAATGCACGAATACTTTCACAGGACACTGCATTGTGCTTTCACTGATACATTGAGGAAACTATCCAGGAGATATCCGCATCTTTTTCCTGCTTTGCATAAGAAAATCCCTTCCACAGTCAACTTGTAAATCCGGATATAGATGCCAACTGATCCATAAAGATAACAGTTAACCACACTTGTATTTAAAAGTTGCATCCAGTCTATAAATCAATGAAGCGCCCTCACCCCGTAGCCTGATGAGAGAAAATGATGAGGAAGGGTTCAGCAGTCAATAAATTATTGAGTGTCCCTAAACCATGGGAGTCACGCGAGTAGTTCACTGTGTTAGCTAATGTTTCTCGGCGCTCAAAGATCTTTGTAATAAATTAGAAACGAAATGTCTAAGCAGTAAAGCGTTAATACAGTAAGCAGTCAACATTCTGTGGCTCATATATTAGTGTTATTAAACACAGAGATATTTCCATTAGCCAAATAACCATTTGGTTTCTGTAAAAAAAAAAAAAAAAAAAAATCCCTATAAAATAAAATCAGGAAGACAAAAATGGAAAGATTAAAAAAAAAATCTGGAAAAAAATGTGGAAATAGGCTTATGGTAGGGATACTAAACTAAAGGGAGAAAAAGATAAAAGTTAATGCCCGACAGAAGCTGAGAAGCAAACAAAAAGAGAAAAAGCACATTGCAGATTGTAGAGAGAAGGTAAATGGGTCATCTGTGAGGGAGATACAAAAAAACACAAAGAAAACACACACAAAAAAACTGAAAGCAGGGAATTAATGTGGAAATTTATATAAATAACAGGGATTTGAAGGCTGCAGTTGCACGATCTGAAGTGATCAAGACAGCCATGTGTATTTTTTTTCCTTTAAGGGAGGTAAGGAAGAAAAAGAAAGAAACCAGAAAAACCAGAAATGAAGGAAAAAAAAACATGAGACGGGGGGCCACACAGGCAAGCTCAGGCAATGCTTCTGTTACAGGTGAGACGGAGAATATCAGCAGTGCCACTGGCATAAACAGTCAACGTATGAAATTACTCTGCTCTATCTCCACTCTGCAAATAATTTTAGCAAGCAATGCAATTAAATCCAGGGTTTCAGATGCTCAGCTCTTCTCTAAATGGAATCATTAGGCAAAATTAACTTTTACAATGTATTTAGCTATAAAACCTTTTTTTCCAAGTCACTAAAAAGTAATAAAAGGAGAAGAGATATTTTTTCTTTATTTACATGTTTTTTATTTTGCATTTTTCCAGGGTTTCTGGATGAACACTTCAGGTTTCAGACTTGTTGGTAAATAATTTCCCATAGCCAGAGAAAAGATCCATCACATTTTAAGACCTGCCTCTGATGCTCATCAAAACACCTGGCACATGTTTTTTTCTTTTCCCGATACAACAAATCCATCTGAATGTAATTTAATATTCCACCTTTTATTTATTACCTGAATTTCTACCAGCAACTCCCTCTAATTTCCATGGTCGTTAATCTTTATTATATTGTTTACAAAGAATAAACTTCAGTTATTGAATCATAAATTTAATTTGCTGTCTGACATTACTCAGGTTTCCAAAACTGTTTTAGGCAAATCAGCATAAATCACAACATAAATCTTCATATTTTGAACTCTATTAAATGTGTGAAATGTTGAGGCTAAGGATGACACAGGCTGGCACATTGTTTGTCCACATGAGGCAAAATCTGCTGCAGATGATGTAGTGTCTCGTGGAAATTATGAACGTTTAGATGCTGAAACAGTGCAGGATTAAGTAAAATAAGGTGTTTGGAATAGTATGTCAGCTAACTTCAGATTCCCCATTCTGGAGGCAACAATAAAGGGCTTTTTTCATGGAAAATTAAGTTAATCGGAGAAAGAGAGATGAGGTAAAAAATAGTTTTGGTCTCAATCATAAACTGGGGTGATTAAATGGACGAATTAGGAAGACAAAAACCATTTGCTAATGTTATCAGTGTTACTCCTACAGTCATATTTCTTGAAGGTCTACTGTGAAAGGTACACTGCTTATTATTATTTTTGGAGATTGCCATCTCCAAAGATTTCTACAGTAACAGTTGTATTTTCATACGAGTAGGTTACTGACACGTTTACTTTTCAACTAGAAGTAAATTGCCTTTGTGGTTTTCTGACATTAGGAAATAGTTCTCTATTTCCATGTATGAAATGTTAGGCAGCCAAGGACTTATAACTCTTTCATGAGGAACACTTACCGATTACATCTATTTCAAAACTTGTCGATCTTTCTCTAATTGCAGTTTTTAATACTAGTTTTCACCAACATTCCTGCATGAGTCACTATGAAAGCCGTTGTGGTAACGTCATTGCAAACACCCTACAGGCAATGCAATATGAATACTAAGTGGTGTAAAAACTTCAACTCGCTATCTGTGATTCTCACAAAAATCAAAAGATTTGTAGTTGTAGATTCATCCATAAAAGCCAGAATCTGCACCAGGTGTCTTCTGTGTGCAATTCGTCCAGCATGATCCGTTCTGGACTTTCTTTTTTTCTGTATTCACTCCCAACAGTCCAGCCTATCGCTGTGAGTCTCCGAACACTGTAGTGATTTGGGGTCTGTCCCTCTGAGCTTAATTGCTGTGTTATCACCGCCACTCCTGCACCGCCACCAAGTCCCATCCTTTCAGTCAGATGGACATGCCAATTACAGCTTCTCCACACAAACAAACACACACCCACACACCCCCACTAGAGCCCTCACAGGGTTCCCTGAGGCTGCACCATCAGGTAACAAAGTAGACAGCAGCTGGAACAAAATGGGCAGTTAAGGATGAAACGCGGAAAAGAATTAAAGCTTTTTGTTGCCATTATTCACACATTTAGACAAGTACAGGCACGGGCACAAAGAAAGCCCCAGCTGGAGCTTCTTGTCCAGGCCAAGTCATCCAGGGGGAACTTTCTATTTCCTTACCTCTAAATCCTATAAACACATACAAACATTCCCACATCTCCATGATTTTCTATTGACTTTCTTAGCTTATCTTTAACTAGCAGACACAATCCAACAGTTTTGAAATATCCATATTTACATTTGCAATTTGTTTCGCTTCCAAAAGGAAATTGATACGACTGTCATGGCTAGACAGTAAATACTAGTTTGGATTAAACATGGAATTAACATAACTTGGCCAGCCATCAAAAAAGTCTATTATTTCCTAAATAATGAGATGATATGTAATGAAAGGGTTTGTAAATTAGTCAACTAAAATATGTTGGCAACAGTGATTTCCAATGTAGATTTCAACAAATATTCATTAATTAAACAATTTTGGTCTAATGTGCTGTCAAAATTTAGTCTTAAAGGAGCGGTATATTTGTTTTCCCGGCCCATTGTGCCATTTCACAGCACAATGGTAACCGTGTTGTTACCATCAGTTGTTATAAAAATCCTGTGTATATCAAATATACTTAAAAGAAATTTTATTTCATAATGTGACACCTTGAAATTAGCCTCGGTCTCTTTAGGAAGTCCCTGCTCTTTCCGACACGCTGCCTTCAGAACGTCATCACAACAAAGCTCCTCCATTATGCTGTTTATAACAAGAGCATTCGACTGTGAAGTAGTTTGTAAGATAAACTCAGCAAACTTGCCGTTACTCCAGGATTTTTCTTATTGCTGCTGCTGCTGCTAGTCTGGAGGAACTGAGTGGAAGAGGTACGGGGGAGGGGAAGCTCAACTGGAGTTTGCAGCTCCGTGGAAGAGCTTTTTGTAAATAGGCGGCACTTTGTGAGTTGGTCCTCTGAACAACATCATGAACTTTCGATCACATTTGCGTATCAAGTGGCATTCCTGTTTGGGCTCTTTCCACCTTCTCAGCCATTTTTACACAAGGATTAAACAGAGGACCAAGTTGTCTTGTTATTTTGCTCAACAAAATTTTGTTTGCAGGAAGTTAAGCAAGAGTTGAAAACGGTGCTAACATTTTGTCTCTATACATTAAAAAAACAGCCAGAATGGAGATGGTCTCTGCAGGGTCTTGAAGAGGTTTTCTGTGGAGCATCAGACATGCTGTCAGCTCTCCCATATGCATAATTAAGCTTTCCCAGTCTCACGCTCTGAGATTGTGGTGGTTCATTATCACAGTGACAGCATAATGTATCCTGGATGCTTCATGGAGGAGCTTGACAGCAGCAGTTGCCAGTCTGTTGTATAGTGAGGCTTGCTCTCCTGTGTAGACTGATCTTGAGAGAATTTGAAGCAGGACTGCTCATAACAGCCAGAGGCTACAAACTCGTTACTCCACCAAGAGCTTAAGTCATTTTAGCCCTTGGTGCTTAAATAGACCGGGATTCCCTTTCTGTGCTAAATTTTCAAATGCCGAACATCCAGATAATATTTAGGGTTAAGCATGACAAGTCTCTGGCCAATACTACACTGTCTGCAAACAGATACAAAATATTCATGCATCAAAATGTATGCAACCCAGTTCAATAACCCCCTAAATCATAATGCAACATGATTGACAGATCAAATAAATGAGAACTCATACCAAGCAGCAGATATACCTCACATCTTTTTAGTAATGCGGTAAGCACAAAATGTGATTAATTTCACCTTTCATAACAAAGCAGGCCGCACAGTATTAAACCTACCCCTCCATGTACTAAATACTAATTCAGAGTGGCACCTTACATGGCAAATTACTTCCCCTGGTCTTTACCCATGCACTACCTTTTTGTACCCATAACAAACGACTTACTTCTCCTGTGTTTGGAAGTTTATTTCTCTTCGTTTTCAATCCCTTTGATGAATTATCGAGCAAAGTATTCATAACAATATTCAGGCATCATTTAATGTATTAATTACTTTTTGAAGACAAACATGTTTCTATTCATTGTGGTTCTTATCCCTGTCTGGCTCAGTTTAATCTTATGAAATGTAACAGACAATGTCTATTAATAAACAAAAATAACTTCAGAATTACATGAGTACATTTCTTTACAGCAGGCGGTGAGAATATTGGAGAAACCTACTTTAAATCCTAGATTATGAAAGTAATGGTGTGAAATAATGCATGGTCTATTTGAAATGTTCTGTGGAAAGCAAATCCTTTTTTTCACTTGATACCAGCTACGTAGATAGAAAGCAAGAACAACAGTAGACTACTATTTTTTCTCTATCTGCAAACATGACTGCACAGTTTGAAGTCATCTTTTTCTCTATTTATGACTATCGTACTTCTGCATTCTGCAAACATTTGCATATTATTTTAAATTAGGTGAATTTCAAATACTACAATGTAACGCTTTCAGCCAGGTTCATACAGTAGATCTCTGTCAATATCACTTACAGTATCAAAAATTAATTTCCCAATATTATTATGAAAATAATTCCAGATATTTTCCTTACAATAAATCAGAGACTGCTGCTGTGGGCTCATGTAGCCACCAGTTAACCAGCCTGTTTGTAAGGCTCTGTGAGTGTATGTATACTTGTACTTTAATGACACTGCCGGCTCTAATAAGTGTGTGTGTGTCGCAGCAGTTTCATTTATTCTGTCCCAATGTTCCGGTGTCAAACCAGTTCTAGTTCCCATTATCTTCCACTCCACTGAATCATCCCCTTATTATCACCAAGCGTCACACACAATCAAACACACACACTGACGCACACAAAACATACCCTAATTATCCCACAGATACGTCATTTTAACAAATGGTCTATTAATAGCACATGGGTGAACAAGCCTTTTTAACACATTTTTTTTTATTTCTGTTTGACAGACAGATATATAATTCCATGAGTATGCTATTATAACCTTACATGTTAAAATACTGGATGATTATGGACGATCGAGGTAACAGTTTCACTATCTACCCCTTAATTATTTCATTTCTGCCGAGTTTACCACAGGGTCATCACAGTGTCTCTAAGTTAAATCCACACAGGCTTGAAAGGTTGAAGAAGAGCAGCTTTATTTCTACTTGTAAATTTTAAAAATCTTTTTTTGTGTGTTACAGAAGGCACAAAACATTTCGCAAACTTAAAATCAACGTCTTTATTTTCAGTCCCATCCTGAAAATACTTCTTTCCAAAAGTTGATGACTCATCCCATCAACAGCAAAATGTAAATGTGAGGAAGCACAAGTGCAAAAAGCACATACAGTTTAACTGTGTCTGTAAAAGTATGTGTGATTGCTCCTGCCAAGACCCAAAGCCTGCAGTGCTCCAGTGACCTGTTATGTAGGGCGAGACCGAATCGCTGGGATGACAGCTTAGAGCCCGCCCCCACTAACTCTGACTGACAGTCCGGTAACCTCGGCTGCCTCTCGAGACAATAGCTCAGTCTCGGTTTCACTTTAGCATCTGTCATTTCAGCTTTCACAATTTCTTTTTTGTTTTCTACAAAGCAAAATTTTCATATTTAATATCATGACTTGAGGAAACAACAATGTCAGTTTGAAGGAAAATAATGTTTCTGGAAGTATTCTAACAATCTGATGCTAAGGAGAGGAGTCACATTCTGTAAACCCTCTTAATTCTGTCAGTGTATTCACAAAGCAAACACATTAGTATCCTTCAGTCCTACAGTCAAAAATCTGCAGTCGTGGATCAACAAGTATGAATTTTTGAGATGCTCTTCGGAAGTCAAAAACAAGAGATCAAAAATGATCATTTCATTTATACTCATGATATAAATCCAGATGAAGGTTTTACAACTACATAAAAGCTATATACTGACTGTTAATACGATTTGCAGTCATTGTGTAACTTTTATCGAATAATATATACATTTTTTACATATTGAAACTTAAAACTGTCACCATGTCTTGACAGTATAATGAGACAGATAATCTGTGAAAAAATAAAAAAGCTCCTCTGCACTTTCCCTGTGGTCCTATCATCTGCAGAAACAAAAACACCACTCAGTCAGAAACAACCAGAGTCAGGAGAAAGAAAGGAGATAGATTTTATATATATGTCTCATGTTAGTGGCACATGAATCTTGCAAAATGCATACATAAAAAAGTTGGGTAGATCCAAATTGGGTTGGACATACTCAAAAAAGTTGACTTAAAGTCGTGACTCAAGTGGGTTGAGAACAAATGCAAACCATATATTTCCAACTTTTATTTATAAACTAATTTAAAAAGCATTTATCTTTTTCCTTCAAAGCAATAATTAGGCACAACTCCTTGTACACATATCTCAAAAATCCCAGAAAAATGCATTTTAGTTGCATCCTCTATAACTAGATGTGAAGACCTATTTGGTACCAGATTAGTAACTGGATGTCACACTCTAAATTACATTTTGAATTTACAGAATATCAGGAGAAGACACATGTACATACTGGCTAAAAACAGCATGTCTTCTTTACAGCCTTCAGGACATCTTCTGGACTGTGGCATTAATGTCATTTTATATCTGTGGAAAATCAGATTACATTATGTGCTGAAACTTGCTTGTTATTTTGAGCTCTTACAAAATGCCACTATACTCTGACGACCGCATTTTTGCAACATGTATTTTGACATGCGACTTTTAATGCTACCATATGTTTCTTTAAAAAATACATTAGTTCCCTTGAGATGAGTTAGCATGTTAAGGAAAAAATAAAAGTTTGTGAAATGAAAATGTCACATGTTCAGTAAGCATGGAAAACTGAAGCGTATCTATTTTAAGAATCTTGAGTGATATTTAAAGGATAGCATCAGACAGGCAGAAGGAAATGCTGAAGAACAACAATACAATAAGTCATAGGTTGAATGGTGCATTTTACATTTAATAGGACAAGGAAACTCCGCATCCTATATAATTAATGTGTTTTTCCACGCTGTAGTAGATTTGAAGCTATTTAACTTAGAAGGAAAAGTTTTAAAAAATGTCTTAAAACTATGAGTAAAATTAACTTTTAGTCATGAGTTAAATTATTGCTGACAAGGCTTGCAATTATGTGTAGACATTAATACATTCTGTGCAAAAAACTAATTTAACAAGTGGAGTTCAAGAGAGAGAATAAATACATTAAACCTTTCAGTTTTTACAGATTTTACAGCCAACCCCTAACTGTGATGTACTGAGGAAGATCTATTGGATGCAAGGCAAAAACACAACAGGACATAATCTCTTATCAGTACCACACATTGCACAAATCGTGGTGAAGGTTGCCACGACAGAATAGATAACTGGACCACAGCTACAGGCAGTTTCATCAGAAGTGGCGAGTTCCTTTCCATGCATGTTTTGGTTCTACGATGCTGGATTTACCTTAAAAACTTACATGAGTGTGAGACATGAGTGTCATTATTGGTGACCTATGAATGTCAAAGGGCTGCGTAAAGAGCTGCTTGTCTTTGTTGGTTTATGATAGACCTGTTTCTCAAAACGAACGATTGAAGCTAGAGGCAATAGTACCTGACAAGACAAAATATCTAATATACAAGTACACCAACCAGGAATCAGGGGTTATTTTTTTTTTGTTTGACCAGTACATATGTTGGATTTAATTACATATTGTTTTACTTCACAAAAATATACATACTTAAAAAGAAAAAAAAACATATTTGGGACATTCATGACCTCCAGATTATGCACCCCTACATTAAATCCAGTAAACATGAGCAAACATACAAGAGCATTGAGCTACATTTGAGCAACTCTTGCTCAACACCCCAGCTGTCGAGGTGACACGCTGACTCTTGGCTGCCCATTGACATGGTAAATCGAGGGCTCATTCTAGCATAAATGTGAAAGCCAGGGGAGGCCTTGGACTTCGCCAGAGCTTTATATGGAAACTTTGCATGAATACATACACAGAAAAAGCAGGAGAGAGACCAATGCAGCAAAACATGAACAAGGGATGCAAGATAGATGAATGCAACAGAAGGTGAGCCATGCAGAGGTAAAAATGATTAAAAAGTATGAAAATATAGGCAGCAAGAGCGAGAGCAGCGAAGGAACGGAAGCACTAAATGTGCGATAAGAGTGGAAGACAGAAAATTGATTTCTATTTTTGGAGGAGGTAAGACCATTGGGTGGAATAAGTCTAAAACGTATTTGAGCTAACATCGCAGAAACACACACACTTGGTTTCTTCCATATAAACTCACATAATCTCACATGCCGATGAGACCTGTCAGAGATCACGCAACGAGATTGCTTTCGGGAACTTAATTGCTTTTCGAGTGGATGAGCATGACTTCTGCTCCTAAATGCGAGAGGATGTATGGCTTGTTAGGGTGTAACTGGAGCCATCAGCAATTTGGTTAGATGGACAATCTCCACAGAAGGGTTTACTGACCCCCAGCAACTCAGTAGGAGGAGATGCCTAATGTATTAACAAAGAGTGAAAAGCTCCAAGCTTGCGCTCTCACACAAGGCCACACTTAATTAGGCAGTTTGTTTAGCACACTCTAATGGAGAGGACAGCAAACCGTGTGAGAAGGTTGTTTTTCTACTTGAAACCATGAGCTGAAAGACATCTGGCCAAGGATAGCACAAAGGACAAAAATGTGTTTATAGCCCAACAAAACCTCTTCTCATTTAGTGTGTCTCATTTTGTCTGGACAGATGGTGATGACAGCAACATCAGATAAAATGTAAGTTCTCCTTTCATTTAATAGGACATGTGTCACTTTACTTGTACAGTAAAATAATATGGGGGAAAGAGTAATTAAGTTGACATGTTTCAAATCAACAAATGACTGAAATTGTATCTAAATCGGTGCAATCCTTCAACAAAATTACATCTTTAATTTTTTCCCCTCATTGCACCCCTTCCAGTTCCCTCCTCAATCGCCCCATTGCTGAGTAGATGGCTAATTAAAGGAAAGAAATTGGATATGGGCCTTTGCGCACTCTAATTCAGAAAAAAGGAAGTGACAAGAGGGAGGTAGAAATGTCAGACCCAAGACGAGGACACAGGATCCGACAGGTAACGCCTTGTCCTCTGGGTAAGCATTTAAGTGATGGCAAAATGTAGCAACAGTGAGGGCAGAAGACTAACCAAAAGAGACATCTGAGATGTAATGCTTTAGGGCATAATCCAAAATGCACCTCAATCTGCTTATGCTAATCCACTCTTGATTTATCCTGCAGTGATCTTGTCCTCTTTGACCACTATTTCAATCTTTGAAAAGAGAATACTTCTATATCCATTAAAGTCTTAAATGCTCAGTCAGGGTTTAAACCGTGTTGAATCTCCATCTACAGTAAGTTGTCACTGAGGCTGGACATTCAGATTACATTACCAGATAAAAGGTATTTTATCATTCTTGCTTACCAAGTTTAGGCCATTTGTAAGTCTTATCACTATGACTTTCAAGTTTTGCTCATGTTAATTGCTGGTGCTAATTAACATGAGCAAAAATGAGTTTGCACATGCTGTAAATTCTGAACTGGACATAAAAATAAATCTGATTCTAGAAATATGTAATTAAGCAAAGAGCACATGAAACATTGTAGATGCAATTGACAGAAAAACTTTGTATTTATTTTTATTCATGTAAATTAGTGGTGGAGCAGATGGCATTGTCAAAGACCAGAGCATTTTGTGTTATGCAGACTGCAGAGTATAAATCTTGTATGCTGAAAGCTGATAGCTATTTTGGCAAATATTTTTTAATTCAACACTCACTACATACAAGGTAGAATAAAAACTATATTTTTTTCTCTTTACCAGGTAAAACCCAATGAAGATCCAGATCTCTTCTGGATCAGAGGGATGTAGGCATAAATCTGCAACACCTAGCAACCTTGCTACACAAAAGTAAAATAAATGTAACCAAATACGCAATTTAAAGCTAATTTTAAAAAGCAATGGCATTGACTAATAGAATGATGTTGCTCAAGCACTCAAAATAATGACAATGAAATAATATTTTACATCTTAAATTCAGACTATAGTTGATGCCATGCTATAAGAGCCATCACACTGAATGCTTGCTTCCCTTTTTTCTGTTCGAAGACGTGGAACATGCAGAAGATAAATTTTGTTGGAGCGTAAAGAATGAGCAGTAATTGATCATTGTAAAAGAGATGTAAAGTAAGGTGGAGCAAATTCAAGAAGAGTTTTATAAATAAGTATCATCAGGTGGTTTTATCTCTGTATGCTTAATGGATGCAATTCAGCTTTTGCATACAACTCACTGTGAGGTGTAAGACAGTGAGTTATATACCTACCTGTTGCAAACCTTAAGGCACAATGATAGATAATATTCAAGGATGAAGAGATTTGGTCAAAGCATTCATATGTAAAACATCTCCATGATTCAGGAGGTATCTGATTAGTGCTTGAGAGGACAAATAGACTAAAATGTTTCATGTGAAGCTGACAACACTTTGTTACCTTTTCATGGACCGCACAAAAAGTCTTGTACCTATTTAAATTAAAACAGCAATTTTAAAACAAGAATGTTATTTATTACAAAAAAAAGCAATTTAAACCAACCTGGCCTTATGACCCCTAAGCCCAATAGCCGGTTGTGCCAATACCGACAATGTCCTGCAGCAAACCCCAGGTTGCTTAAGATTAAGGGCAGGAACTGATGCATTTTTCTCTAGGATATTCTAGTATAGAGCAGAATTCATGTTCCATCAATTACGAGAACTACTTTAGGTCCTGAAGCAGCTAAGCAGCCCCAGACCATTTCACTACCACCACGTTTGATGTTCTTTTTCTAAAACGTTATAGTTTTATGCTGTGACAAGACAGAGTTCCATTATTGCTCTTCAGTCCACAGAATATTGTTCAATAACTCTTAGAGATCACCACTATGGTGCTGTATTTGGCAAATGTGAGATGGGATTTGCATTGCTTTTAGCCAGTCAAGGTTTCTACGTTTGAGATCCGTTACGGGTGTCATTTTTACCTCATTTCTTTCTTGTTGTTGAATCATAGATTCTCATTTTCACATAGGCAATGAGGCCTACATGGCTCCAGAGTCACTCCTGGGAAGGTTCATTACTGTTCCAAATTTACTTCATTTGTGCATAATGATTCGCTGGAGTCTTTACATACTGAAGTACTATAAACATGGCAACTTGTAGATATCAACTTTCGTAATGGCTTCTATGAGAGCAAGGAAATACAAAGGACATTTTAGTGCAAACAATAGTCAGTCTAGAAAACCTCTTCTGAAGCATTTGTGGTTCTTCTTCTGCATTTAAGATGCTCTTTCATTAAAGGTATATCTAAACATACCTGCAAGAAATAATAGCAAAAGTCTACTGTGCGCTCAAGCAGAATGATAAGTTCAAACACACTTAAAGTCCAGATTTGTGAGCGCATTTTGAAACGTGCTATTCCTGGTTCAGTTTATACAAACACATTCATCTCTGTCTGCTCTCTTTCTCTCTCTCTCTCTTTTTTTCTGTCCACTTCATATTTATTCTGCTCTCTGTGGGTCTAAAATCCACAGGATCAGGTCAGGAGCAACTACAGACCAGCAGAGGATCAGGGTGTTGATGATGGATGATAGGAGTGCTTGTGAGTGGGTGTGTTTCTGTGTGGGTGTGTGCACATTTAGTAGGACTCTCTATGCATTAAACTGACTCCCCCCCCCCCTGCTGTGAGGGATGATAATGGATGGTGGGGAATGAGGTTAGGCTCTTGCATGCCTTACATGCATGTCCACATAGAAAATCCCAGGATAACGTCATAGCAGATCTGGAACAGAGGAGGTTAAGACTCTATTACCAAACCAGTTAATTCCAAACACCTAAAAACCATTTGGCTCCACCACCAAATGCATCAAATGGACCGTCAGCAGGCGATGCAATGCACACCAGGGAAAAGACAACAAGGGTGTGTTTATGTGCTAACTGCTCCTCCCCCATGCTTTTCCTTAACAGTGACACTAGAAACCTATTTTGCTTCATCTGACATAAAGATGTCCACAGAATAAAAATGCACATGTTCAGATGACACTCAGTCTGAATTACTTGGAATTATTTCACAGCTAAACAATGGTGTCACCTGATCATAGGAGTGACTATGTGAGACTCCTGATGATCCTTCACCCACTATTTGAAGATTCAAATCAGTGTTTCAGAAGAATGCCTTGTGCATTTCAATAATACAGTTCTCAATTAAATGTCCATTGAATGTCGCCATGCCCAGTGAGAGAGATGAGGTCGAAATAAACAAATAGCTTGGGTTTTGATTGTGTTCCAGCTGTGTAGTCGCCTCCCCGTAGGCTGTCAGGATGCCTCTTTTTCTATGTGTGCGTCCATGTGTATGTACATTTTTCTGGCAGCAGGCGGATGGATGATAGCCATCCAGACATTCTCCGCATCGCCACAAATCTTTAGATATCTAGCTGAGCCTGGTCAGCCTTGTCTCTTTGAGTATAAAAGCAATAGGCCTTTGGTTATTTTCTCTCTAAAAATAAAATTCTTCTGCTAGACAATGTGCTTTGGTCTGTGCAGTGGTGAAGTGTGTACATGAAAGGCAGCAGACAAAGATTGATGTGTTTGTATTGGCTGCTTACCTCTGATTTGACTATACTTCCAGAGGTTCAGAGATAAGTAAGCAAACATTCCAAAAACATTTACCTGCTCAGATTTTTTTTAACATGAAGGGGCATGTAGCTATGTAGTGTATATTGATGTCCAGTAGCCATTAAGGAAGAAAGGTAACTTTTACAATTTTCACAGTAAATTACATAATATCTGATAAAGATTTAAAGGCAGCATTCAATTCAAGATTTTCTACCTTTCCTTTTGTATGCTGGCTTTTATTAGTAATGCAGCATCACACAACATGTGATAGAGTCATCACTGTCAAACACAGACTCATAAATGTCTTTAAAAAGAACAGTTCAAATTTTAATCTGTCTTAAACTTGTGTTAGAAATGAGCTGAGCTTTAATCACTACGACATCAGTATCTGTGTATATGTGCTGGAGAATATAAATTCTTACCTTAGCTCTGACATCTTGTAATGATAGAACATTGTGGATTTCTAAATACCCAATGTTGTATGACAGAGAGAGCGTGAATAAAGCAGCCCTCCTATCATCTACTGTGAATCTTGCCTTTTTCCTGCCTGAAGAATTGACAAGTTTAAATCCTATTAAATCTTATTTCATCACTCAGTGTCTACACCAAAGAACATTGTTTTAAGTACAATTTAGTAGTGCTTATATATGATGCAATCATGGATCACAAAAAGATCCAATTTTTTCAAAATCCTGAGCAGTGAGTAGGATCAATTAAGCTGATTATAATTCTAATCACAAATGGATTTTTCTGCACATATCTGTTAAGGATAATCATTTTTACTCTTGTTTCAGATGTTGCAATACTTCCAGACCTACTGGTAAATTTAGGCAAACATCTGAAGAAATGCATCTACTTCAAATTCCAAAACATGGATGAGAGCATACTTATGCAGCATGTATCAATAGGGAGAAAGAAAAATCATTATTTGAGTAAAATACATTTGCACAACAATGAAGATGTCCATGTAATTCAAGCAGTCATTTAAGCATTTGTGTATATGTAAAAAAAAATATATACATAAAGCCAGGCTTTGTAATTTGTAGTACCTACTGGTCTGCAGGTGACAGCCTGCCAAACAATGACACTGCAAACAAAAATCAACCTGAACTTAAATGTTTTACTGAGCAAGCCTGACCTATATGAACACATGGGCCATATGTTAGCATCCGGTGTCTCACAGGGTGTCCTTCTCTGTTTTCAACAGTGGAAGAAATATGGTTCCCACTCTCTTTTATTCTTTGCACCAACAGGCATTAAAGTTTAAGTGGAACAGTAGCACTTTGTGACATCAGTGCCCTGGGCACTGCATAAATCAATGCTGCTTAAGCAAACTTCGGTTCAATTATAGATAGTTCAATGTATAACTTCAGGCAAAGACACCATGCGGCCATGACATTACAACCACTGACAGATAACGGGAGCAACACTGATTTTCTTGCTGTAGAGCAATATACTCCATATGGAAGATGTCCCAATATTTGACACTTTTCAAAAAATTATTAAGTGGGCCTATGGGTCAGAACAGTTTTGAGAAGAAAAGGAGAAGCTGAAAATCATGAAGGTATACTAACTTGTGCATTGCATTGGTGTATATTTGACTGATTTTCCTAAATAGACACAGATGTTGTGTGCTGGAACAACAGAGATGTTCCAGCACACATTATTGTCCTTGAGGAGAAAAACATAAGCTTTGATTAGACTTCACTTAAGTTTGCTAGCCTGCAATAAAAACCAACCAGCCATGCAAAGGACAGACGCAGGAGTGTGGAAAACAAACGGGGCAAACAGAGCAGAGGTGTTAAAAGTAAATTTAAAGCACAATAATGCCAAATTATGTGTCTTATACCCCTTTAAGCTAAAAGGAGGTGGGAGAAAGCAACCCTTGGACTTACAGAGAAGCATAAATTTAAAGCTGAGGCAGCAAAATATATGACCTCATCACTTATTCATCATAGTTGCAAGGATTCTGTGTTTGATATGCAAGATTTAGTAACTAGTAAGTATGATTAAATGATCTCTTTCCTTACTTTTTAAGAAATAGAAATGAAAATATTATTTATTTAAGATGAAACCATTGTAGGACAATACAGGACAATTCTATTTCTATTTAGGGCCAATAAAGAAAAACTAAAACAACACCATTTCTTAATTAATTTTGTTAAATGTAATAATTATAGAACTAAACACATGAAAAAAGCATTGTCATAAAGTGGCAATATAAATTTAATAATTTTGAAACGGTGGAAAAAGAAACAAGAAAACAAAAGATGAGGGATGAAAATGCCTCGAGTTAAATGTAATATTAGTTCAAACTGTATTATTCCAGGATCCAAAAAAACCCAACTACATAAATATACAGTGGCAGTAAACTATTTTTGCCAGCAAAATGCTGTGTTTTAATTCCAACTCCTTTCTTTGCTCCACTTTTTACAGTTTAGAAATGCATAACATAGCAAAGAGGAAAGAAATTACGTAAAGCTTTCTTTTTATGTTTAATTGACAAAAATCCCTAATCTAATAGCAACAACCATGTCACCAACTTTAATTCTCGGCGTGCTCTAAATGATTGAATAAACAGGCAGCTCTCTTTGTGCGGATCTTCTGATGTGAGGCTTTTACGGTCACAACTCACAAGTCAGATCCGAACAAAGTCTGTCAGAAAACTGTCCGGCTGAGATGCTCCGCAAACTGAGCGCTCTTACCGTCCACAGCCATAGTCGGTCTCAGCGTGTATCTCTCCGTGGTGTCAACAGGACTCCCTCATCCTCCCAGAGAGATAAAAATGTAGGTTACTGACAGAGAGGATGAAGCGCCTCTTGGCCCCTTGTAACCCGCTATGTGAGCATGGAGGAAGCTCTTGATGCAGCCGTGCTGAGAAGAAAGGAAACTCGCCTCACACCGCCGCTCTCTGTCGGCTCACGGCCATTTATTGTCCGGGACGTCGGGACCAGTCCGACACTAGGCTGCTCCTCCTGTGTCTCCGCCCCCTCTCCATACCTGACCGCCGGGAGACAAAAAGGTCATCACGCCCCGACGGCAGCTGTTCATAGGCACACAGGAGACACAGCAACCCGTCTGTCCCTGGCGCTGGAGACAAACACTCATTTGAATAAAACCATTAATTGCTTTAAAGTGGCACCTGTCATCGGTTTGTTTCACTGGATCAGTTGTTTACTGAACGTCTTCTACTAAACAAATAGGAGGAAAAACATGTCAATTACTGTAATACAATTTCACTATATAAAAAGAAACCAACCAAAACTATTGATTAATGTAAATTACAGATTAATTAAACATATTTTGTTGCAGATGTAATTCTTAGTTTTAATAATCAAATATTTTATTTTAGTACAAGATGCTGCCTGAATTATATTTATATCCATTTATTCAATTACAAAGTTCCATTGAGATCAGAAAGGTATAAGGATCTGATTGAAGTCATTGCCAGTCTGTAGGATGATTATCCAAAAGTTGCAGCCACAATTTAGGTGTGCCAAACAATAGCAAAGTCCCCCATAAGTCAGACTTAGTTCTTGTCAAATAATAGGAAAAGAATCACAATTGCAATAATAGTGAAAAGTTGGGTGTAAAAATATAATAGGCCCAAGAGAAATGGCTGGATAGTCTCATTATGTGAAAGCTTATGATGTAATTCTGAATTAATTTTAAAAATACATTTTTCTTTCAAATACCTGCAACCAACTGCCTACAGAATAATCAAATAATAATTTGTTTCTTTTTCTTCTTTCCCCTCAAGAGGAATTGAATATAAACTGTCATTACTCCATGTTTCCTGCTCTGATTTCTGCTGCTCCTCTGCTTACAGCTTCTCCTTTACCTGCTCATCAGCTTATTGCTCTTGCCTGCGCCTTTGTTCCTCCTCCTCCTGTTGAGTGCTGGCTCTCACCTGTGCTGCTGGCTATAAAAACTCCTGCTCCACACTCCTGATTTTGTACCTGACCTGTTTTCTGCCGCCTGACCACTGCCTCTGCTTCACTGAGTTACTCTTATTTTGTGTACCTGGATCTTGATTGCTGATTCTGGATCTGTTTTGCTTTTGCGCCCAACCCGATTCCTGCTTGCACATTCATACAATTTCTGTTAATAAAACTGTTTGACTCTTTCTGTGATGTGGTTTGTGTTTCGGGTCCAAACCTGCTGAAGCCATTGCAACTTACAATACAAGCTGGCAAAAGTATTAAATGTAGACACTCAAGCAACTTTCTACAATTTGAACTTCTACGGTCATTTTAAGCTGTTTTGTTGCCTATGTTTGGTCCAATAAACATTTTCAGGAAACTATTTTAAATCATTGGACAACATTTTTATAGTTGTTGTAAAACATACAAAAAAATGATGTTCTTTCTTCTTTGAGAACTGTTATTTTTGATACAGATTGACAATCTCACCCAACTAAAACATCGATGCGTCTAGAGTGGATCTGATTGAACTGCAAACCACAGTGATGCATTACCTTGTTTTGTTCTTTCATTTTTTCTTGTGTGCAGAAAATGAAGGCATCCACTACTACATCTAAATCTCTCAAACATTAAATTTTGTTTGAACTCCTTTAACATCCAAAACACCTGTGGTTCTCTGAAACACATTTTAAAGAAATTGCTGTACACATTTCTGGTTTACAAGATATATCTACCTCCACACTCTTTCCATTATTGGAGGATGGATTTAACAGAGCTCTGTGAGATGTTCATGTTCTTTATCACCAAATAATCTGTCTGTTAAACATTTAGGAGTTTAGTGTATTAGTTTAGTGAGTTTCGTCAGGTATTCAGGTTTCTGTTCGTTAAATAATGTATTCTTACAAGTCTCTGAGGCTTTTACAGAAGAATTGTATATATACTGGGACTAAACTACACTTTACTATTACTATTTTATTTACTATTTGGGTGACTTCTGGAGGCACTTAGTTTCACTGCAGTCTCTTACATAAAAACCAAGCAAAAAAGATTGTTTGTGATTTTAATAAAAACATATATACATATGTTTTTTTGTGTGGTTTTTTATACAATAATTTGCAACATAGACCTTTATGGAGCAATAATAACAATAACAACAATAATAACAATCCTAAGGTTACTTCATATAGCATCATATAGACTTTGTATTTCTACCGTTGGGACTAAAGTTAAGGCAGCTGCTTTATGCAACCAAAATTAACTTTGAATGAAAGATTGATGGACTCTCTTAGTGACTGTAGGAAATGATGAGCGCCACCTAATGGATCAATATGACTTAATGATTTTTTTTTTCATTTTTAAAAGTAAAAAGAAAGACTCAGAGGAAATTCACTAGCAGATAAACCTAAAAATGTAACTGTGTCTCAGTGGAAACTCAAGGCAGCTGCTATTTGCCCATCAAAAGACCTGGCTTCACATCAAAGAAAAGACTGCCATCGAGCTGTGAATGTGGCTTTGTCAGAATAATCTCAAATCTTTGCAGCTAATTCAGTATGCATTTGCATGGTTGGATGTATGCTCCTCTGCACCGATGGTTTCCTTCTTCTTTTTTTTTTTGCAGAACACCGAAGCGACCCTGAAGGACTACGTAGAAAGATGCGCTCCCTCCCCAAAGCCCTGGAACTTGATCATCAAAGGGGAACAAAGCACCGGCTGGTCTATCAGGGCTTCACTGGAGAGCCTGCTGATTGGGAGGAAAGAGGACTGCACGCTCACAAGTGCACACTCATACACATTTATACATGACGTTAAAAATGCACATGTGAAGACCGACACACACCTCCCTTGTCGTCACAGACAAAGCTTAATTTAGAAGTCTGATTCTGGGTGCCTGTAAAGGCATTTTGTCATGTAAAAAATTGAGGAGCAAAAGCCTGAATCTTTAATTTAGATGGCGGTCAGTGTGGTGAATAATGAATAGAATGGGACCTGTAGAGATAAAGGGACTTGCCAAGCTCTGGCTTATAGTTTCAAGTTACACAGAAGCAGCGGTTTTAGTACAAGCAAATCCTGTGAAAAGAAATGTACAATGGTATATTTTGCTACAGATAAAAAATAAATGGATAGTGGAAAACAGGGTATGACAAATGTTACTGTTGCACTCATTCTTTGCTAGTGAAATATTTATTATTTTTTCAGTAAGTTTTCATTGGATGATAAGCATAATGGCTGAAGAGTATTACACATTGTTGATCTCTAGCCACAGCTTTACATTTTTATAAAGTTTTCAGTTAAAACATTGTTAGAATTAATGGACAAACTTGGTCTGTTCCCATAGGGTTATTTAAATAGGCATCGTAAAATAACAAAAAGGTGCAAAACAATTAAGATAATGATGAATGGGAAATCTAGTTCACAATAACGTCCTGCAACCCACACACACTCTGATTTAAGATATGAAATGCTGATCCAGATAAGGTCCTATGGGCTAGCCCATCCTCCTCATCTCTCTTTGAGTCTGTGGATCGCAGATTCGTAAGACTCAGACTCCATCGGGGCGTCTGTCCATTCCTTTGTGTTTGGGGGGACAGAGCTGGCCATAATAAGAAGTGTTATTTTGTATCTATTCATCATCTAGGATCTGTGCCCTAAGAAACATGTGCCTGATGAGCAAATGAAGAAATTTACATTTTGTCTTTAATCAGGTTCATTTGATGTAAGAGGAATATGAAAATATCTGAGCATGATGCTGTATAAACCTCCCTCTTGCATTTCTAATATTTTCCACTGTGCCAAGATCTCCAGCCCCTTTTTTTGTCTTTTCTCCATAACATAATTTTCTTAAAATATCTTCATTTAAATTGGTTTACATAAATTCAACATACATTTTGCCCTCAGTGGAGTTTGAATAAGTTCCTTTTTTTCCCCTCCAACAATATCTCTGATCAGTCATTACATGGACAAAAAACTTTCGCAGTCCCCTTTAGGTGTCTAATAATTGGATTTTGCAGTAAAACTATTTAACATAACTGTACTATTCTTCTTGCATCTGAAGCTCTGCTAGCAAAAACCTCCACATTGGTTGTGTGCACCTGCCTGGACAATGGTAGTCCCAATCAGTGGGTGGGCAGCACCAAATTCTGCCAGAGTCGAAGAAAAAAGGAAAACTCCAAACAGTTTCTTTGTTTATATAAAATAGAGTTAGCAGAGATCTGCTTTAATCTCAGTGAAATATGTTACATCTCTCAGGTGTAACATATTTACAAAAACTGCATTGGTTTGCTTATTGTTTCTTTTTGGTTCTTTTCTTTTGAGTAGACGTCTTAGAAATCTGAACAGCATCACCTGCCAACAGACTTTAGTAGAAATGTATATCTCTGAGTGAGACCCATTCTATTTTATGTTCAACTGAACATAAAATAGAATGAACGAAGTCTCATGCTCGTCCCTGAAGTCCAACCATTTTCCAAACATCCCACATACACAGACACGGCTCTTTTTGATATTGTTCTCCTGTTGCTTTGTATTTATACATTTTCTCGCAGAAATTTTTGCCTCTAACTCTGCATCTCTCTCTGTTTTTTCATAAAAGACACACCCGAGCCAGTCAGTCTGCATTTATCTGTGTCTCTCTTGTTCAGAGGGAGTCAATGACGGAGCTAATGCTGCTGCTAACTTTTTGTACTCTCTGTGTTTTTCTTTCACATAGAAAGTATTGCTGGCTCAGTGATTCTGTCTTTAGTCATTTTCCTAATGAAGCTAAAGATGAAGCCTTTGCTGTCATTAACTGTGTTCTCTGTTCATTGCTCTTTCTCACAGAATATACTGCTGGCTCATTACATCATTGTACAACTGTGCCACAATCCTAAGTGAAAAAAAAAAATAACAGCGCTATTGCTGCTCTCAATGTTTTTTTCCTCAAAATGTTTTTCTTTAGAATAGAAAGTACTCAGCTATGCGTCTGTGTTTATTTAGTTGGACAAAGCTATTATTTAAGCTTTTCATTCCAGGGTGGAATTATCTATTTTTAAGGCACAGAGTGCAATTTTATAGTAAAGTCAATGGAACAATGTAACAATGTTACCTTCAGTTGTTATGAGAATGCTGCATGTATCATTAAAAGAAGTTTAACTTTGTAATTTGATGCCTTGAAAATAGGCTTCTGTCTCTTTTAGAAGCTCCTGCTCTTTCCTTCACCTTGTCCTCACAACAATGCTTCTCATTTCAAAAAAGTCTATTTTACATAATACTGACTTCCTTTCCCCCTGCCTTTAACTATGTGTAGTTCTAGAAACCTCCTTAAACTTACAGTTTCTGTATTGGATGTCTTAATTGGTGACATTCTTTCCAATAGAAAGTACTCTTTGATAAGCATTTTCTGCTAAATTTACAACCTGACACAATTAGCTGCACTTCATGTTATCAATAATGTTTTAAAACCAATTTGTATAAAACAATCAGCACATTTAACAGCAATCTTTTATAATTGTATTGAAGTGAACTGTAATGACAGACTAAATGACTGAATTTTATGGGAATGAAGTGAATTGCTTTAAACTGAATCTTGATTATTATTTTTTTATATGAATGGATTTCTATGTCCTCTAAATTTCTTTGAAATAACATCAACCTTTGATTCACCAGTTTTATTCTATTTAGATTTATAAAACTGGCAGATCCATCAGAACCTCATATTATGGTGGATCCATGTGTCGCCACTCACTCACATTTACTTAAGTATTTTTGTTGTAGGAAAAATACAGACCAATGAAAAGGTATATTTGTGGTGCTCAACAGACTGGAAGCGGCTGCAAACATGGCGAAAAAACTTGGGCTCCTGTCAAAGCTCTCTTCAAAGCGAAAAGAGCTCTTCCTTAAGATAAACAGAGAATGTATTGATTCTTAAGTGGAAAGTACCATCA
This sequence comes from Phalloptychus januarius, assembly GCA_902982915.1. Lineage (NCBI taxonomy): Eukaryota > Metazoa > Chordata > Actinopteri > Cyprinodontiformes > Poeciliidae > Phalloptychus > Phalloptychus januarius. The sequence continues at coordinate 776,664 of CADWAE010000201.1, read as the reverse complement.
GCTGTGCCAGAGCTGGCTTCTTTTGGTGAATGGCTGTCCTTGAATTGACACTGAGAAAGAACGCTTGCAAACAGAATGGAAAATAGCGAAACACAGAAATGGTTGAGGAAGGAGTGAATAAAGCTTTGGAGCATCAAAATGTTCAGCTAAGGTTCATTGAGGCTGGATTTCAATAAAACATAAGAGTAGCCTTCTGCCTGTCCTAATCTGATCTGAAAGGGAATGCTCCTTCTGGTGGAAGTGAAAGCAATCTAATGAATTCCCAGAGGAAGCCTTTTACTCCAAAGAGATGAGTGCAAATGATAGAGAGGAACCCATTTCATAGTGATAAGTTGTCTCCCTGAGCCTTTTTCCTAATGAGAGACCCCAAGGAGTTTTTTAGTAATTCTGTGAGCATATTGTTAAATCGAAGCCCCTATTGGAAAACCTGGATTGAGATTCAGAGCATGTTTGAGAGATATTTTATCTTTACTACTACCCGAGTGTCTCCTCTTGTCTTCAGCTGTGCAGTGTGCCCGTGTGCATGTGTATGCGTGAATCTGAGTGCACAGAGGAAGAGACAAGATAGAAACATAATTGTCATTCCACTCATTCTATGATGGTGACCTCACTCTTATGCAAATGAGCAGAGTGCAAACTGAGCAGCTGAGCAGCAGAAACACACAAAGCTCCATCCGTCCATCCATACATCCATACATCCATACATTCATACATTCATACATTCATACATACATACATATATACATCACTATGCAACATTTTTTTTCTACCTGCAAAGTAGTCAAAACAGGATCCTCTGCCTCATCCTTAATGTCAGTGACTCCTGTGATATTTATGGAAATAAAATCTATTTCACTGGAACCTTTAGAGAGAAAACTAGAACAAAGGCAGATCTCAGAGGTTATAAAAGACTAGAGAGAATGAAATAAAATGCAATTGTGGTGAACAATGATGCTTTGTTACAGTTAATAAACTGTATCACAGTTAAATTGTATGACAGTTCAAGATTATTATTATTATCTGTGCAACAATAGATTTGGTTTGGCTATTAAAAACTCTAAATAATTACTTAGTGCAATTATTTTGATAAGACTTCAAATTATTTTGCACCAGAACCTTCTGTGGATTAACCACCCAGCAAAACCAAAAATATGTATGAACAAAACATGAGATAACCCATAGAATGATAAACACAAATATCACAATTCAGTGTGATTATGTATATTTAAAAACCAAGAGTTTTGGTGGTGAAGCCAAATTAGTTAGAAAGTTAGAGAGCTCTAAATTATTTAGCATTTGTTAGACTAATTGACAAATTTTCAGTATTATAAATTTTTTTATTGATATGGTGTAATATTTAAATTTTAAATGTAATATTTAAAATTTTCTGTCAATGCAATTTTATCACAACTAACAGAAATAAAGACATTTAACCATCTATCTCTGTTATGAATCTATATAAAGTTCCACAAATAAAAAGGCTTTTCAGTAATATTCAATGTTTTGAATGGATTTGTAACTAAAATTCCTCATGAATATCCAGGCAAGTGAAGAGCAGACCAAAAATCAGACATGTTGAGATTCTTAAGGATTCAGTGCAAAATGAAAACCAATAAATAACCAAAAATGTCTCAAAAGAATAAAGCATTTTTATCAGCCTTTCAGAAATGAAAGTACAAGGAACAAAAACTAAAACTTGTTCCTTACTAAAAAGGAACAATATTAAAGCTTTAAAATGATTTATGATCCCAACCCTCCACTAATATTCTTAAAATTCTTGGGGGATTTTCCCATAGGATTAATTTTGCATAAGGATTAACTATTTCAACTGTTTCACTTATGAAGTAGAAATATATATATTTGTAACTTTCCGGTTATAGATTCAGCATCAACATAATCAATTTCGGTGCACAGTCCTTTGCTGCTCAAAAAGCAGCAAAGGAAAGCAAAGAATAGGCTGCAAAAATGCTTTCCTCATTTGAAATGCTAAATATTTGGGTATTTTATATATTAAACTTTTGATTAAAGCTTGACTTTAATCTGACTCTAAAAAATTATAAATTAAATGTTAATGCTTATATGTTAGTATAAACTGTGTCTTTAAGGTTTTCAGTTTTACTGTTTCTGTTATTTGATTTTTCTTTAAAAATCCAGTGATAGTTAATTTATGTCCAGTTAATTTAGTTGCTAACACTGTAGGAAATTATGTTTAGTAATAAAATCCAAATGACTGAATCAAATTTTCTGTTGTTAAATAAATATACTTGCGTTGTTTATCCTAAGGCATTTTCTGATGGTAGAATCTCAGATTATTCAAACTTTATACTTCTGAGAAATGACTTGGTGCGTTTTTATTTTCTGCTTATCTCACTCTGTCTCTTTGAGTTTTTGTAACCGCGTTTTTGAGTTCATGCCTGTCAGAACCCAGGAAGCATCAGAGTGCTCTCATCTCAGCTCGGCTGTGGAAAGACAGGGTCATGGAAAACAGAAAGCAGAATTAAATTTACTCTGCCCAAATAATACACAGCTGTCTTAGTCTCAATACAGGTCAGGAAAACAGCTTCAGTCAATAATCTCATTTATCTAGTCTCCCATTAGAGGAATAAATCAGCTCTGCTTTGGATTACACTAGGTAACATGCTTTTCATAAGGACAAATAGAAAAACAAAATCATGTATGAAACAAAAATCATGTATGAAACAAAGCTTCTTTTATTCTTTTAAAATGAGCAAACTATAAAACCATGTTTAACACAGTAAGAGAGAGGTGCTGTGAATGCAGGTGGAAACACTGCAGCAGAAGAGCTTTATTATGGCTGTCTTGTGGTATGTTTTGAAACACACTATTGCTTTCTGAAAGACAAAATATGTTTCTTGAAGCAACTTAAACAGAAACCCAACACATACTTAATACACACCTACAGAGTCCTTTACCTCACACTGAGAATTTTATATAATTAAACGTAATAAGCATCTAAATTACCTTTAAAAGTGTCTTTTTAGAAATAATATTTGGACAACTAAAAAACAACAAAAATATGGACGAGGAAGGGTTATTTTTGATGATTTGTTTAAAGAGATCAGTCATACTTCAAAACGTACTAGAAACAAACTTAGAATGTCACCACTCTGCATTTTGCTCTAGTTTACTTTTTCTGCCTTGCTCTTCTGTTGACAGAAAATCGAGCACAGTGTGCCACTTTAAGGTTTATGTGCTGCACTTCTAAGCCATCTACTCCCAGGCTCCACCTTAGTACATGCAACATTCACCTGGGAGGGTTGCATTTATTCATTACTTCTAACAGAGTTTGAAAAAAAACACAACTGACAGATTATGACAACTGCTTCAACCATTTTGCATGTTATAACTTTGGGGTGGGGTTAGGGGACGTACAGAAAGACTGAAGATCAGTGAAATGCTGTTTGATCAAACATGACAGAAAATCTTAATAATGTATGAAGCAGCAAACTATTTCTCATCATAAGATAAAAAACATTCTGTGGGGGATTAGAAAGTCATTCCCATTCAGTTGTTTTTAAAAGTCATTTTGAGAAGAAGAAATATTTCTTTCACACAGGAGTTAACCTCATGCAGAAAGTGATCAAAAAATGGAAGATGGAAACCAATGATGAATTTTCAGTATTGATTTAATGCAAGCCAGCCCAAGGCATGAGAAAACTAAGAAGTTGCCTGTAGGCCAGTGTTTCTCAGTCCTGGTCCTTGGGGATTACTGTGCTGCATGTTTTCAATGTTTCCCTTCTGACACACACCTGACCTGAATAAATAGGTGATTAACAGGCCTCTCCAGCACTTGGTGACATTCAGAAGCTGATGCTATGATTTGAATCAGGTGTGCTGGAGCAGAGAAGCATCTAAAATATACAGGGCAGAGGAGCAGGATTGAGAAACACTGCTGCAGAACCAAGAACAGCAGGAAATACACATGCATGCTTTAGATTTCAAAACTTCAGATTTACATTTATTAGAAATGAACATATCTTTACTTTTATTCTAAATACTTCCAAATATCACATACATTTTTATTATTGAAAAAAAAATCAATTTATTTAGAAAATAAATTACAGTGTCTGTGTTTCCTTTTGTATTTGCTCTTGGTTTTGTCTGGGTTGTTATCGCTTGTATAATTTTTCAATATTAATTCATTCTATAGCACTGAGTTTCTTTGTTAATTCTTGGGTTTTGCTTTCTTTGCATTTTGATTTATTCTCTTAGATCAGTCGTATTCCATTTCCCCTTGGTTTGAACATCCTTGTGTACATCTGATTTACATTTGTATCCATTACCACCCTATTAAACTGAACTTGTCGATTCCTATAATAATGGGAAGTAATCACTGTGAGGCTTTGTTGTCTCCCCCAGCTTTCTGGGTGGCTTTCTAGTCCCCTTGAATATCTGCAACTCAAAATAAATCTGGATGGGCACTCCTAATGGACGGTCCGAATGGCAATTAACTGTTATCTTTGCACAAGGACACTTCTCTTTCAATAAGAACGTAACAGCCTGTAATCAGCACTAAGTTAATCATTAATTCTCCCAGGACTGTGGTGTGTGTATGAAGTCAGGCATTCAGGAAGAAGACTGCTTTCATCCTAGGGCTATAATCGAGTTTAGCATGGGTGTGTAATTTAACAAAAAAACAACAACAAAAAAACTATGTCCCTGTCCTATTTTTTGCCCTTATACCCATGTTGTATTGTTTAATGTAATTACCTCCGAATGCAGCATGAACTGCATGTAAGTCTGTATTTCTTTCTATTTGTAGGCGAATGTTTGTGGGCAGCTTTCTCTCAGAAAACTGACAGAGAATAGAACACAATGCTTTTTACTGACCTGTAGAATAAATAGAATATGTGCCTCTTTCCCAATCGACATCTGCTGTGATACAGAGGCGGCTCGTCCACTGATGCTCCCCTCTGACCACTGTCACAGCTCCTATGCAATCATGCAAAGCTCCACACACATGAATAGATGTGCACCCATAGTGCAGAATTATCTTACATTCAATCAGATATATCATTAGCTGTGATGTTTCTACTGTATTATTTTATATAACAATTTACACAGCTCCTCATGCATCAAGACATGATTCTAGCACAAATTAAAGGGGTTTTTCACCAATTCAGAGGCATTATTTTGTAAGTCTTGATCATATGAAATGCTTTTCTGCACAATTAAAGGGATTGACTTTGTTTAAAAAAAAATTATGTCAGGCCACTTAATGATTATCGTCACACTAATCGCTCGCTCTGATGGTGAGTTTACTCTCTTGCATGTGTCAAGAACCAGACTATCTTAAAGAGACAGGAACACACAGTCAGGTTGTGCCTTAAGATAAGGAGAAACGTACAGCAGTGCTGGGCTTTAAAGAAAATATCCCAACCTTTGAAGGTCTTCTAGAGCCCTGTTTAATCTATTATCTGAGAATGAAAAAGATTATGGTACAACTTAAAAGTAACTGATACACTGTAACCTAAACTAACAAGACAGAAATGGAGAGCATTAATTACAGAAACAGCAATTAAATCCTTGGTAAGAAGCTGCAGAGATCCTCATCTGAAGTGGAAAATTTAACAGTAGCTATTTATTGTGCAGTCCTCATACGTAGCCTTTATGGAAAACTGGCACCAAGACAGCCCTTGTTGAAAAAATCCATCAAAATACCACTTAAGGTTTGAGTCATGCAAGAGACACAGTAAACACATGGATGAACTTTTTCTGGTCAGATGCAAGTACCGGTAAGAAAGAATTGAAGCTTGTGTCCGACATGCAAACTGCTAAGTGTGGAGCAAAAACTCACCGAAGAGACCCCCTTTGAGAGGGTCTATTACATAAAATCCAATAAGAGAGTACGTTGAGATTTGTAATGCAGAAAAGGGTGTGAATGCTTTTGCCAGGCACTGTGTTTTGGTCAGGAGCATTGCAAACCAAATATCCATGCAAACTGGATTCAGAGGTCACATTAGTAAATTTTATTAATCTTTTTGGATTATGGCAAACAGTGAGTCAGAAAAAAAAGTTTTTTCTTTCCAAGGTTTATTAACTCAAGACAATTTCCAACTCACCACTACATTTTCCAGAGACACTGCCAAATGTTTTATGGTAGTGCGTTGGCGGAAACGATGATAGTATGATATCTGGCAAAGACTACCATAATTCAGAAAGACTTCACATCCATAGCTGATATCTACTTTCTTCTGCTGCCATAGAAATTCAATCTGCCAAAAAAGCAGATGAATGTGTGTGAAAGAGAGTCTGTGTGTGTGTGTGCTGGAGGCTGTTGGGCTGCTGCTGCTGCCCATGGAAACACATTTGTTACCAAAACACTGCTCCACTTGTGCAAAACACCTATTAGGAACCACCATACTGTTTTATAGCAAAGCAGACATGAGAATGATTGTTATTGAGCAAATTAATTATTATATGTGCTTGAAAAACCTTTATTTTTATTTTCAATATGGTCATTTAACCTCAGGGAAATATATATATAACATATAATTACAGTATGGTGAAAGCCCAACTTGGGTTAACCTTCATGTATAAATCAGTCCTTGGCCGTGTGAACTATATATCATCTGATCCACGTGACAATTCTCTGAAATCATAACTTCTCCTCTCTCTTGTAAAATATAGTTGGCTCTTCAGCCCATGCAAATTAAGAAAAATGTGCAGGCCAGAGACCAGGTTAGGACTGTGGGTGGGTGAAGGTAATGTGACAAAAACTAATTGATGTATGGCTACATTTCATCTCATGGGATAAGGGCCAGAAATGTCATGCTAAATTGTAATTACTTTGTGCAATCTCATGTTTTACTACAGCACAAAGCATTTGGATGTGCTTACTTCAAAATGGTAATTCAATTGTTGATGTAATGCACTGATGTATATCTTATAGGACTGTATTGACTGGGAATGTAAGACTATCCATGATCTGAGGTCAGCATGCGATGAGAAGTACACGCTTACCATAAGAGAGGGCATATATATGTATAATGCAGAACTAAAGAAATTGCACAAAAATGTCAAAATTTCCACCATAAATATAGAACCTCAAATAACCCATTTTGACAGTTTATCAGCCAAAAAATATTTTTGATTTGGGGGTGAGTTTCACTTAAGATAAAGATGAGGAAGCAGAAATTAGCATGGTACTGACACATTTAACAAAGGAGCATCAAACTTCTTGTTTAAAAAAAATTATTTTCAGGTGAAAACAGTTAGCTGTGATTTGGAAAGCCATTTGTTGAACATGACAGTTTATTGTTTGTGCTCACTTTGGATGTCATTCAAGCGATATATAAAAGCTTTGACAGGGTTTTCTTATCCATTTGTATTCCACTTATTTTATCAGTTTATTCAAAGAAATACATTTATTCTTTGAGAAAAGAGTGTGGTCTGTAATTTCAGATAGTCACATAAATTCAAAGTAGGGTTTTCCTAGGAAAAAAAAAAAAAAGTTGGGTGCTGCATATGTCCAAAGGACTCTATGTGACATGTCACTTCCTATAATAGTTAGTTGCCCATTTGATGTTCTCTAATGCATCCATACAGCACTGCAGTTGCTCACTCTTGGTCTTTGTACTCTTGATAGACGGGATGAATGGACCACATCTTATTCAGACAAAGAGGGAAGTGTGTGTGGATTCCAGACTCACTATCATGTTTATTATTCATCAGGATGCAGAAATGTCTTTAATTTTCTGCTTCTTGAATGAGCCGAGTCCCGGAAGATAACATTTTAAGACTACTCTGTAAAAAAATCTATCTCTTAAAGTTACATTTTGAGCAATAGTGATCAATGCCTTGAGCTGAGAACTGGGTTTTTTGCCTTTCAAAGCAGAAATTTCTCAAAAAAAAGGGAAAAAAAAATTATGTCTGATTCTAATACAATAAATCCCTCGCTGGAGAATCTATTTCAATTCCCAATCATTTTCTTGTTGTGCCAACCGGTTTACATACAATTTCCTGATGCCATATATGATAAAGAATTCATAATAATTTATTTACAATTCTCAATATATTCAACTTTTGCCAATGATCTCTTTAAAAAAAATTTGGGCCTCTTTATTCCTTAATGATTCATGTGCAGGTTTCTAACTTATAAGAAATTTCTCCTATATTATAAGTGGAAAAAATGGAACATTTGTGTTTAAAAATGTTTGTTTTCTTTCATTTCATTCTTTCTTTTATTTTTTCTCTCTCCTTTCCTTCTTTCCTTATTCCCTCTCTTTCTTTTTGTGACAAACATTGAGTAAAGTAAAAGCCAAGTACAGTACATCCTTTTGGCGATCTTGCTTTATGGATTTGGCGCCCTTTTGTGGCCACTTTAAAACACGGTTGACATGCATGTGTGAATAAATTGTTTTACAATCTAAAATCAGTAACCGAACCACAGTACCAAGTTTGTAGAAAATAACACGCATTTTTCACGCTAATCATTTTAAAAACGAGACAACGTAGGTTGAATTAAAATGAGATACAATCAGTTTGACCTGTTGGGGGCGCTGTTTTTAAAGTAGACAGATTCTTCTGGAAGGGCAGATTCGTTGCCGTTTCTTTGGAGCGGAAGTTAAGCTGTTGTTCATCCGCCAGTGGAGGTTCGTCGTTAGAGGAACGATGGCTAGCAATGCTGCAAAGCAAACCACTAAAATTGTCTCCAAAACAGCAGCGGCGGGCACTGCCGCTGCGGGGGCCGGCGGAGGGCCCCCTATAATACCCCTTGCCTCTCCGCTCATGGGGAAAAAGAAGAAACCATTTTTGGGGATGCCTGCTCCGCTGGGCTACGTTCCCGGTCTAGGCAGAGGGTAAGCTAAGTTAATGCTAAGGAGCTAGCCTAGCTACAGTACCAATGTTGTTATTCTATGAAATAAAACGTTAAGATTATGTTGTTTATCTTAACAAAAGCGAACTTACTTTAATTTAATAAATTGTAATAAAATTGTCAACCGTTATTTGACGTTTCAATTTCTGCTTAATGAGGTTAAAAGTTTATTTCGATCTCAAAGTCAAAAGCATCGTGCTTATTTATTTTATTGTATTTAAAACGTGGCAATTTATAGTCTTATCAAGACACTTTTTAAAACCGAGTTTATATTCGATCTAGTTCTGTCTATTTAGACAGAACTAGATTTGGGTTCAGACCAACTGAACCCAAATTATAGTCTAAAACAAATTCATAATTCAAAACTATTTGGGGAAAAGTCATTAAAATTACATGGTGTAAGTTGTAATTTGGCAAACAATTTAAGAACCAGTAAATTTCTAAGGGCAGATATTTAATGTGAAGGCCAGAAAACTGCTGTTCCAATCGCCTTAGGTTTCAGATATTTTTTTTTTTACCTTCAGTCCAGTTTAACCCCTTAAGAGGGATTAGTTAAGGGTCTGGTCAAAAAAGTTAAAAAAAAAAAAAGATAACATGTGATAGCCCTTTTATTCTATAAATTATATTATTTTTTACCTTTGGGAGCATAGATGGATTATACTTTTTATGAAATAAAAATCTTCCTGTCTACATAGTCTTTAAAGTAACCATTTTGTTACATAATTGAAAATTGTGCATTAAATATATTGTGTATTAAAAATGTGCACTAAATATAATTTTTGTGATCTGAAGGAAGGTTTTAATCAATATTTGTGTCCTAGCGCTACTGGTTTCACCACACGGTCAGATATCGGTCCTGCTCGTGATGCCAATGATCCTGTGGATGACCGTCATGCGCCTCCGGGGAAAAGGACGGTTGGGGACCAGATGAAAAAGAATCAAGATGATGATGATGAAGACCTGAACGACACCAACTATGATGAGGTTTCTACAAATAAATTATTTTACATTTAGATTTTATGATGCAGTTCAAGTTTTTAAATTGTTCACTCAAAAATGTAAGAGGACAAAACTGTTCCCCTAACTGTTTTTTGTGTCATTTATCCCTAAAGTTTAATGGGTATGCAGGGAGCTTGTTCTCCAGCGGGCCTTATGAGAAAGATGACGAAGAAGCAGATGCTATATATGCTGCTCTGGACAAGAGGATGGATGAAAGACGCAAAGAAAGAAGGTCAGTAGAAGAAATGGGAAATAAAATACTCGCCTTTAGGCAAGATGCTGCATGTGTCTCTAACATTGATTGTTTGACATGCTTTTATAGGGAACTGAGAGAAAAGGAAGAAATTGAAAAATATCGTATGGAGCGACCAAAAATCCAGCAGCAGTTCTCAGATCTGAAGGTGGTACATTTTCTTATGTTTTCTTATGTCTCTAAACTTTTGACATACTGTGCCTCCGTTGTATTTTACATAAAAAACATCCACCACCTTGTAGTTTGTATTAATTCAACTGTTTTGATGTGCAGAATGACATTTGTGTAACTGCTTTGTGAAATTGTAAAATACACAAGCTAGCAAAAACTTTATTAAGAAAGTTATTCTGATTCTTGTCAAAAATAAAACTACTGAAGCTTATATTCAGTAGTAGTATATTTGGTCATTACGGCACCCATTTACTCTAAAATTGACAGCCTTTACATTATTGTTTAGAATGTCATGGTAAACTTGAGGTGTTTGACTACAAGTTTACATGAAGAAAAGAAATTACTCTACCAAAACGGGGGTTATCCTGCAAACCTGAATTTTCACAAGTTAGATTTATAAATCCAAATTTAGTTCACCTCCTGTGTTACTTCTTGATTGTTTATATTCCTTTGTGACAACATGGTTCTGGAAATTTACTGTCTTGGGTCACAGAAAAAATAAGGTTTTCTCAGCTTTGGTGTTTTTCCTGTGCTTATTTTCTTTATTCTTGCAGCGAGAAAGTAGTTTTTTCTTTACTTTGTTGATTACATTTCTCCTCTTAGCTTATTATGTTAGTTTGTCAAAAAACAAAAACAGCTGCTCTACTGTTGCGGTTGTTTGGTTGATGTTCTCCTTCAGTGACGGAGAAGATGTGTTTCCAGGAAGAACCTTTATTAATTCTTCTGATCATTCATAGAGGAAGCTGGCAGAGGTGTCAGAGGAGGAGTGGCTGAGCATCCCTGAAGTCGGAGATGCACGGAACAAGCGTCAGAGGAATCCCCGGCATGAGAAGCTGACCCCCGTCCCTGACAGCTTCTTCTCTAAACACCTGCAGAGCGGAGAGAATCACACCTCTGTTGATCCGTTGCAGGGGGTCAGTATTTACGCAAGTACACATAAGTTGTGATAAAAGCCTGTCACTGAACATTATATGTTGCAGTTACAATCAGCTCCAGCAGGAGTCAGGATGTCTCAGTGAGAACTGCACTAAGTGTTGTCTGCCTTATGTTATCTTGACGAGAAAAAACTGCAGAAGGTATCGACAATCACATAGGCTGTAGTAGAAAATTTTAATAAGACATAAAAAGGCATTTTGCTTATACACCATGCATGTACATGTTGCAACATAGTCTACCATAAGAACTGCAAACATATTACATTCTGTAATACATTATTTTAACATTGAAATCTATGTTTCATAGGTTATGTTGGGATGCTAAAATGCAGCATTTTATACAATTTTTGCTTCCTGTCTTTGCTAGCTGGGAGGCCTGAACACACCGTATCCAGGAAGCATGACCCCGGGTCTGATGACTCCTGGGACAGGAGAGCTGGACATGAGGAAGATTGGCCAGGCCAGAAACACGCTTATGGACATGAGGCTCAGTCAGGTGACCTTTATTTAATACATTCTGAAATACGTTCATGCCATGCTGGTTTTAGGTCTAAAGTGTCATTTTTATTTTCTCTTCTTGTTTACGTTCCAGGTCTCTGATTCAGTCAGTGGACAGACTGTTGTTGATCCCAAAGGTTACCTTACAGATCTCAACTCCATGATTCCCACCTATGGAGGAGACATCAGGTAGGAACAAGCTGCTCTTAAAAATAATCAAGAAGATGCAACCCTTTGTTTTCATCTTCTTGTTTGATGATTACCTTTTGGCTGTGTGTCCAGTGACATTAAAAAGGCTCGGCTGCTGTTGAAGTCAGTGAGAGAAACCAACCCCCACCATCCACCTGCTTGGATTGCTTCTGCCAGGCTGGAGGAGGTGACAGGCAAGCTGCAGGTGGCTAGAAACCTGATCATGAAGGGCACAGAGATGTGTCCAAAGGTAAAGATAATAAATAGATTGAAAACAAACTCAGTTTAGGCTTTAAAAGGTCTCACATATATGGTGTAGTTTCATCAAAATAAAATGTATTTCACTGGTTGCATCATTTTAGTTCTCAGTGACTAATCAAGACAAGTTAAAACTTGATATTCTTGCTGGAGAAAAATACATTTGGTGAAAGAGTCTCTACATTTCTGCTGAGAAGAACATTTCTGATCTGCTTTTCATCCAGAGTGAAGATGTGTGGCTGGAGGCTGCAAGGCTCCAACCTGGTGACACAGCTAAAGCCGTGGTTGCTCAGGCTGTCCGCCACCTACCGCAGTCCGTCCGCATCTACATCAGAGCAGCTGAGCTCGAGACAGACATCAGAGCCAAGAAGCGAGTCCTCAGGAAGGGTAAGGTCAGGGTTTCTTAGTTATGAGGAAAAAATAAACAAAGTCATTATGCTTATTGTGTTTTTCCTCTTTTTGCACTCGTCTAATGAAGCAGTTGTTTTGGAAATAAATGTTGCTGTGAGCTTCATCTGCCTTGAGTTCGGCTCTGCTGCCAAAATAAAGACGCTAATTTCTGTCAGGCTAGAATTCAAGGCCAGTCCCAATCTGTTGATTGTCTCATAAAAGAGCCCACACAAAGCTATCAGAGTAACATTTGGCAGCTGTGTTGCTGGCTTGTCTTCAAGGCCGGGCCCTGCATTTAACTATGGTGTCAATGCCCCAACACACATGCACGCACAGGCACACATGCACCAGTGTTTCCCAGCAGCATACTCCACTGACAGAGATGGATGGAAGCAGTCTCTAAGGAGGATCTTTCTCCGCCTCTACATGTTTGAACGTCTCTGCTTTGCCTTCCTTGACTACATACATAATACTTCTTTTTCTGCTTCCCACCCAAATCGACTACCAATGCGCTACTTGAACCGCTTTCACACATGAAGGGTTTTCCATGGTAATTTGACAGCTAATCAGTGTGTCAGTTTCATGTCTGATGTCTTTTCACGAAAAAAAGTGTTGAAAATAATATTAGGTACACATTAGTACAACTTCAAGTCTCTCTTGGATGCAGGCACAATTCCATATCTAAAACAAGATTTGATTTTTAGGTTCTCACATCGGATTTATTCTTGGTTTTCCACTTTTAGGTCAAGTTGCATTCACTTAAAAAGCCGCGTGCCTGACTGTGGGTGGTTGGACACTCACAGCACATAAAGACATATGTAGTAAAGCTGTTAAGGGAATTAAGAAACAGATACTGTTCTGATTGCATCTGAGGAATACCCACAAGTAACAGCTTACTTTGTTTAGAGATTTAGCTGTATTGCTGTGCTGAATTGGCAGACCCATTGCTCTGATTCACTCTCCACATTTTCAGCTTCCAGGTCTGCATTCCAACCCAGCTTAGTGTTTGGTCCAGGTTGAGAGCTTTTTAGTGGCTTTTCTCCAAAAATGGTTCTTATCTGACTGGCTGAATGTTTATGTCTTTAACAGAGTGATTAAGCCATTACATTTGTGAATCATGTGTCAAAATGTTTTATATGCTGTCATCACATAGTGTGTGTTTGTCTCCTTCAGCTTTGGAGAACGTGTCAAAGTCAGTTCGACTGTGGAAGGCAGCTGTTGAGCTTGAGGAGCCAGAAGATGCCAGGATCATGCTCAGCAGAGCTGTTGAGTGTTGCCCTACAAGTGTAGAGGTACGTTTCAAACATCCTCGCCTTCACATGATGCATGGTTTCAAATAATCAGAGAATTACGGTGGGGGTATATACATATATAGATATATATATATATATATATATAGATATATATATACATATATAGATATATATATATATAGAGAGAGAGAGAGATATAGAAGTTCCTATTTCTTCGTATGTTACAAACAAATCATTGTCAACAGGCCAAAGCGCTACCAAAACTAGAAATTGTTTGTACGATTCTGATCTCTGCACCCCTAATATTAGCATTTCATTTTGTGCAGCAGTTAGTCACACAGGAAAGTTTTGACAAAGTTTAACATTGTGGTTTTCATCAGCTGTGGCTGGCTCTGGCCCATCTAGAAACCTATGAGAACGCCCGGCGTGTCTTGAATAAAGCCAGAGAAAATATCCCCACCGATCGCCACATCTGGATCACTGCTGCCAAGCTGGAAGAGGCCAATGGCAACACTCAGATGGTGGAAAAGATCATTGACAGAGCCATCACTTCTCTGCGAGCCAACGGTGTGGAAATCAACAGAGAGCAGTGGATACAGGTCTGTCGGTCAATGTAGAGCAGATGAAAATCAGATTTCAAATGACTTGGTCGACTCAAAATGCCTGAGTCTGCAGAGTTTGTTGCAGACTTTTATAAAACTTTTACAAGTTTTATAAAAACTTGTAAAATTTTTATATTCCCAACTTTTACAAACTTGACCTTGTTTAGAGTGTTTTTAATTATTTTGTCCATACCGAAATAATTTGTGTGGACCAAACAAATAGACCAAAGGTCTTTCCTGGTGTGAATTCACTCTCAGACAGAAAAAATATTAGCTTTAAAAGCCTCAATACACTTTTGTTCTGTTCTAATGCATTAACTTAACATCGCATCTACAAAAAACCTCCTTGTTGATCCTTTCCATTTTTATTTTCCCTTTGAACCTCAGACTACCATATCAAAATAAGGTGGAAAAATATCATGACTGCACCTTTAAACTGTGGTATGCTTGGATTCATTCTGATTTGACAGAATGCCAGGATATTGGCTAAGTGCTCCAGTGTTACTTCAACTGAATGAAACTAAACATGCCAGCACACTGACTGACATTTATGTCTAGTGTTCAGTTATTTTGCAATAACAGACTGTCAAATTGTTTTTCTGTTCCTAAAGTAACTGACTTTTTTTTCCTGTCTATCTACTCTTTGTGTTAAATGCAAATGATGGAAAAACACCCATAATATCTTGCAAAAAAGTTTAAGGTTTTAGGTTAATCAGTATCTTACCTCATGTTATCCTCAGGCAGTTGGCTTTGCTCAGAGCAGAATGCTCTCTGTTAAAGACAGTTTATGTATATATAAAACCGTAAGTCATTTACATGGATGTTAATCAGTAATCAGGGTTCATCCAAGGATCTCCGGTATCTGTCATGAAACACTTTTTCCTCTAACACCAGGTGTGTAAATACTCCCTTCTACATTTCCTCATAATTCCAGTCTGATTGCTAGGCTAAAATGAGTGCCAACAGTTCATGCCTTCAGTACTTTTGCATTCTCCCTTTTCACCCAGAGACGTTTCTGTCTAAATGTTTCTGCTTGTCACGCAGGATGCAGAGGAGTGTGACAAAGCAGGCAGTGTGGCCACCTGCCAAGCGGTGATCAGGGCTGTCATAGGGATTGGCATCGAGGAGGAGGACTGCAAGCATACGTGGATGGAGGATGCAGACAGTGTGGGTTTCAGAAAAAAATATGTTTTAACATTTTCTTTACACCGGTCGTCTCTTAGAACGATGACACAACACAAACTCATCGTCAGTATAAAACATGAGGTTTTAATGAAGTGTTGGGTGGGATTATTTAACAAATAGCTTGGATTTATTGTTGGTTTTCTTTGATTTTCACAAGCTCAAAATTAAACATGGACATCTAGACCCCACCAATAACTAGTTAAATATCCTCCAGAGAGTTACACACATGCTTTTTGTAGCCATCGTTAATCTTGGATTTAAGTTTGACCACTCGGCTTTTCAGACTTGGCAGAGCTCCTTTAAATCATAGACTTTTAATCATACACCATGCACTTCAGCAGCCACCATTCTTCTGTTGGGTTAAGTTTGAAAGCCTTTCTATGTTTGATCCATAGAAACACATCAAAACAATGACTAAACTAAAAATGCTGGGTGTCTGACAGAAAAGCCACCAGTTTAACTGTGCCCTTCTATTCCTGATAAAAGCAATGGTCAAATATCCTGGCAGAATAATGCCACAACCTTTTTGATGTTTACAAAATGTGTGCTGTTGGTCTGAAGGACTGATTGTTATTACTGGGATTATATATCTGAGTCTATGTATAATTTTGAACGTGTACTGCTGCTGCGTTAAATTCAAGCTTGTGCTTTAACACATTTAGGTTATTTGTACCATCAGTTCACTTTGGAAAAATTGTTTAAACTGTCAATAATTATTCCATGATGAATGCTAGTAAACTCCTGAGCCATGTAGCAGATATTTTTTTTTATGCACTAGTCTCTTGTTGGAAGAGTAACAGCTGTTCTTTGTGTTTCAGTGTGTGGCCCACGGAGCATTAGAGTGTGCCAGGGCCATTTATGCCCACGCCCTGCAGGTGTTTCCTAGTAAGAAAAGCGTTTGGCTACGAGCCGCCTACTTTGAGAAGAACCACGGCACCAGGTGAGCAGTTTTATTTACTACTCTTCTTTTCTTCTGTTGAGCGATTGTCAGTATTTAATTTTCTCTTGTTTTTTTCTCATGGATCACATCAACTGCGTCTGTTCCTCCTTCCATCCGTCTCAGGGAGTCTTTGGAAGCCCTTCTGCAGAGAGCAGTAGCTCACTGTCCCAAAGCGGAGGTGCTGTGGCTCATGGGCGCCAAGTCCAAGTGGCTGGCCAATGACGTCCCAGCTGCAAGAAGTATCCTTGCTCTTGCTTTCCAGGTGAAAACAAAAATCATGCAGAAGTTGACTCGTCACACTTTGTTGCTTGTCCTGTGCTACACTCATCCCCTCTCTGTCTTGCCCTTTACTGTTTATTCCAGGCAAATCCTAACAGTGAAGAGATCTGGCTGGCTGCTGTCAAACTGGAGTCTGAAAACAATGAATATGAAAGAGCCCGTCGTCTGCTAGCCAAGGCTCGCAGCAGCGCACCAACAGCCCGGGTGGGTGAAAAAGGGGGGTGGTGAATGGGTGAAAAGGGTGGTGTTGAAATTACTAAAAGATGTTAGGAGGATTTTTTTCTTAAACAAGCCTTATGATTTGGTTTTTGATCTGAAAGATAAAGTCTTCTCTAAGAAGAGTCCCTGTTTCACCTTATCCGCTCCTGTATGACCTCATGTCTTGCCATCAGTAGAGCTTTTCTGCGGTGACCCATGGTTCATAGTTGACTCAGTGATAACGTTTTAATCTCGTTATTACTGATTCATCTTTCATCTGGCCTCTTCAAACATTCTGGTCTCTTCAGGTTGAGGCTTGCAGTTCTTCCTCACTTACAAACAGGAACACTCAGTCTGACAGATGCTGTTAGTCGAGCTCACTAACGAGCAGCGCATCTGTTTAACCTGGCTACATTTCCTTTTCATCTCTGCATTATAGGCTCAGAGTCTTAATTTAATGTCGGATGAGACACATTTATGGGGTAATGACTCAGTCAAGCTCCTAGCAAGGATGTGAGATTACTTTACGATGTGTGTTTTTAGATTTTTTTCAATTTTATGTCTTTGTTGAAGGGAGGGCAGTCCACTGAAACGCACTCATCCTTGTTTTCTGACCGAGGCAAATCTTTTCTCTGTCATCTTCACAGGTATTCATGAAATCAGTGAAACTAGAATGGGTGTTGGGAAACATAGATGCTGCGCAGGAGTTGTGCACCGAAGCTCTGAAACATTATGAGGATTTCCCCAAGCTGTGGATGATGCGAGGCCAGATAGAGGAGCAGTGTGAAAATATGGACAAGGCCAGAGAGGCTTATAACCAAGGGGTAAGGCGGAGTAAAAGCTTTGCTTACGATTGGTACTTTTCACGGTATGTGTCCGTATAAGTGGAGTGACTTGTTTATGTTTATTTTGCTGCTGCAGTTGAAAAAGTGTCCCCAATCTGGTCCTCTGTGGCTGCTGCTGTCTCGTCTCGAGGAAAGAGTCGGCCAGCTGACCAGAGCCAGAGCGATCCTGGAGAAAGCCCGACTGAAGAACCCGCAGTCCCCTGACCTGTGGTGAGAAAACACAAGTGAATGTATTTTATCTGAGGTCAAGGTTCACAGGATCTCCTTTGACATCTTTATACATTTTGTTTTATAATTTTTGGACCAAGTATTGAATTATATCAGTTATTGGATTTTCTCCATAATGCATAATATTTTAACTGTATCACTGAAAGCTAAATTTAACCAAGTACGATAACATGTTCACCCAGGAATTCCTTGAAATAATTAAAGTGTTTGTTTACCAGGCTTGAGTCTGTCAGGTTGGAGTACAGGGCCGGATTGAAGAACATAGCCAACACATTAATGGCCAAAGCCCTGCAGGAGTGCCCAAATTCAGGTAAATATATATAAAAACACAACTTTTTCTTCAAAAAATAAATGTATTTTTCTTAGAAATCTGAAGGATTTGGTAATAAAGATAGAAGATAATATAAATTATTTAAACTAGTTTGGTCTTGAGAAAATTTTTGTCCAAAGCAATGAGAATAATTCAATCAAACACTAATTTTGAGCTTTTATTTCCTCTGGTCACAAACCACATTGGGTCTTAAAGTGATTTTTAAAAAATGAACAGATTTAAACTAGATGTTAAAAAACTAGTTTACCCACTGAAATGATACTATGTTTTTGTCTGTACAATCACATTTTTTTCACCGATAATTTATCCTTGACATCAGAATAGGCTTTTAAAAAGTGTAACATTTTTTCATATCACTATATATACATTTTTAGAAAGTCAATTTTCTTTCCCCGTCGTTCTTTGTTAGGCATCCTGTGGGCTGAGGCCGTATTCTTGGAAGCCAGACCCCAGAGGAAGACAAAGAGTGTGGACGCGCTAAAGAAGTGTGAACATGATCCTCATGTCTTGCTCGCTGTGGCAAAGTATGGCTACAACTTTTTACTGCTTTGTCCTTTTGTTAGAAACAACATACCTTTATTAATTAAATAACTGAAATGAGAATTTTTTTTTTTTTCAAATTTAAACTTCTACATTATTAGGTTGTTCTGGAGTGAGCGTAAAATCACCAAAGCCAGAGAGTGGTTCCTTAGGACAGTAAAGATTGAGCCCGACCTGGGAGACGCTTGGGCTCTCTTCTACAAGTTTGAGCTGCAGCACGGCACAGAGGTACTGATCTCCAAATTATTTTTGTGCTGCTTTGTGAATCATTAACATTTCAGTTTCTCTTTTTAGCGCCACACAGTTTAAAGTATTATGATCTTTTCCCGAAAGCTTCATGGCTTCTTCCCATGTTTTTATCGTAAGCGTTAACTCTAATGGTCTGCATCCATCAGGAGCAACAGGAAGAGGTACGGAAGCGATGTGAGAATGCAGAGCCCCGCCATGGAGAGCTGTGGTGTGCCGAGTCCAAACACGTCCTAAACTGGCAGATGAAGACAGGAGAGATTTTAGCACTGGTCGCCAGCAAGATTAAGAATACATTCTGAAACTTTGAAGAATCCTTGGAGGACTCTGGCAGTCACCAGGAGCAACTATGGACACACTTGTTCTCTCCATGGACTTTCCCAGCTCACCCAAAATTCCTTTTTTTTAGGTTTATCACTTTACAAACATGGAATTTTTTTTGTTGCTCTTGTATGTAATTGCAGAAAATAATGACGATCTGAAAATGACAAACGTTTCGCTGTTACTCATATGGATATGTAGTAACAACATTCAGTAAAAAACCAGCAGTTTTTTTGTAAAATGGCCATTGGGTGACTCGGCACCACATGGAATAAGGTCTTGGCTCAGACATTTCAGGTTGTTAATTTTTTCTCATGTTTGTTTGTCTTGTTGCAAAGTAAACCCCCTCTGCAATTTACCTAACAGCCTAATGATGTTCTCTGTTTCTTGTGTTTCAGTTATTTAATTACCTTCCTGGAAAACATTGAAGGTTCAATTTCAAGGTTTGGAGTGTAAACAAGAATAAATTCCCAAATGAGCCACCATAATCCTTCACAATAACTTATACCCAGATTTTGTCAAATATATAACCATAAAATTTTTTAAAACAAACGTTAACCACAGGAATGTACTGTGGATGCCAACAAAATGAAGAAAGTGATTTAACATTAATATTATGCAACTTCAGAGAAAGATATAAGCATGTGTTTTTCAGGTGTCATTGTTTCTGTTTGTTTTGACGACGTGCTCACTTTTTACATATTTGATCTGCAAGCGAGTCAAGTCATAAACGGCTTCAGGCAGTTTTTACTACTGAACTGAAATTTTTTACATCACCATAAATATTTGGAGTTTTCATTAAAATCAAGTAAACTGATCTCTTATTTAAATTACTTTCATGCTATTAAGTGCAAATAGAAACATTTAAATTTAGAGTAATGTCTGATTTTCTGATGTTTAGTATCTAACTTTAAATCTCTTTAAAATGTAAATGAGGGAAAAATAAACACACATTTTACAGATTTAGATGATGAGCCAGTTTTTTTTTTCAATGTTTGGTGTATTTTTCTAGCCATCTCGTGGACGTGGATGATTTATATTGCTTTTTAAAATGAGTTTTTCTCTTTGGTCTTGTACCTTACATTTTCCAATGAAAACAAAAAAAGTGTATTGTGGTAAAGGCAGTTCTTTCCAAATAAGTTCTTGATGTTTATTGGGATTTAAATGTCAGATTACTTTTTGAGAGAGCACAGCGGCTTTATTGAGTAGAAATGTTTCCCAGACCTTTTGAGTCCATGCCTAACTCCCCAGTGCAGTTCCCATACTTGTTCTTTGTTGACACGCTGGATATTTTGATTTTGGGGTCAAGTCTTTCAAACGAAACTGAAAGAATAAAGCCGAGTGATTTATTGCAAAAGTTTTCCTCGACTTGATCGGACAGGAGTTTGGTGCAACCCTAAGCCCATCGGCAACCATCCATGACGGGGAAGGAAATAGGAGCAGCTGTTACGTTGGTGATGTTGGAAACCACGGAGCACCGCGCTGAACCGCTCACGGCGACAACATTAACCTCTGCATTCGAGGAAGTGCAAAACTGAAGAAGAGGAAGGGGGGGGGAAACGGGGTTGGTTACAATGAGCCCTGTTGAGTCCAAAGAAATTCTTCGGATCTCCCAATCACCAACAGAGATGGGTTTGCTCGTGTGAGGATCCTGCAAAAAATCATGATAAATGGTAAGTGCGTCGGCGCGTATTTACGCAGCGCTAAAGCGAGATGTCTGAAGGTCGCCCCGTTCGTTTTTTTGCGGGACTATTTGTCTTTAGTCACATTAATAAAGCGCTAGGAGTAAGATGAGCTGTGAATATTTATTTTTATTCTAATCTAAAGAAGATTTATATGATTTGATTTGTCTTTTTTCACACGCATCTCTCTTTCTCTCAGTGTCTGACCGGATCTTTGCTCCGTAGTGTCCTGGTGGTTCTTATTTTGGCCAAATGTTGTGGTAAACGTGGATGTAACTATAAAGAAATACTGGACTCCTACCGAGAGGTCATCTTTGTCGAGCTGCAAAATTTGGTAAGATCAAATAGCACATCCTGAGGTTTTGCTTGTTTGAACTATTTTATCAGCTTCCTAGCAACGTTTAGCTATCATGTAAGCAGATCATGATTGATTTTTAATGATAGGCTGCCCTCCAGTGATCTACAAGTAGAAGTTGTGAATCTGTTTTCTTCTCTTTCAAGACAGGACAAATACACAGTAATTAGGGTAATACTAATTGTGATTCTTCCTGCAGAATTTGACTGACTCAGCCACTACATTCAAAGAGAGAGACCCTTGTCCCTCAGAAAAAGTAAGTGGCATCACACCAAGCAAACTGGAGAAGCAACTCCAGTAGCACTATGGGAAATAATCAATTTGGACTGAGTTGATTTTAAATGCTTTTACTTATTTGCAAAGCATTTAACCCTTTAGAGCCTCATACAGATTTTAATAGGGAAATTGTATAGATGCTTATGGTAAAATATCTACATTTATTTACAACAGACAAAATGACAATTTAATTAAAGTATTTGTATTTGATTACTTCTAAATATAATTCAGTTTTTGTTTTTGAGATAAACTGTTCAAATAAGCATAAAGTTTACCCACAGCCTATGCCAAAAACTGGGTTTTGAAAAAAATGCTGATTTTTGTTTTTTAATCAAACATTGTACTTTGTACAGATATAATGATTACGTAAAAATACTTTTTTTTTGTGGAGGGCCAACATGTAACTATTTGAAAACGATAATGTCAGGGTCTCCATTCTCAGCAACCCATTGACCCCAGGCATTCTAGCTGCAGGCTGTCAGCAGCTCTTTTGTTTTTGGTGTATTGCTGATCTCACAGCGATCTTTGGGTGAGCAAAAGGGTACATTTAGTTGAAATTTATAATAAAAGTTAAAATAAAGATAACAAATAAGTTATCATAAAATCTTAGAGGTAAATTTAAAGAAAAACATAAATGTTTTTCATTCTTATTGTATGTTTTTGACATTCAGCAAACATGTGATACTTTTTTTCTTAAAATGTTTCCAAAGTTAAAAGGCAAAAATCATACCATCTATTGCATCATGTTTAATTGATGCAATTAAGATCAAGTGAGCGTTTATTTTATATTTTCATATAAAAAATTGTTTGGGTTAAATTTCAGCAATAACATGCAGAAGGTCTACCAGACCTAGAAACAGTAACCAAAATATGAACATCTTACAAGATTTAAGTCAGCGTCTAGCTGAATTCTGTGCATTTAGAATTATTTTTATTTATAATGTATTTTTATTTATTTTTTTATTTGTAACCCAATGGTTTTATTCTTTCCTGTCATTCGATATTATTTCAGTACTTATTTTTTAACATCATATTTAGATATTAATTTTTTACTTTCCAACTTTTTGTTTCCTCCTCTACAGCTTATTTCCTCTTTGAAATGATTGATCCAATACTAGTTTGGTAAAATGAATAATTTGAGTCCTTCTTCACTTTCATGTTAATAATATATCCTGCAGAATTGTCCATCATAAGATGTTCTGATCTTTTCAGTTTTGTTTTGTTTGCAACTTAGTCATTCACAGGTGCTTTCAGCACCATGGACAGGGTAAACAATCATCCACAGTTTGTCTCATAATTCTCATGTTGAGAAACATTTATCTGAAAACCTTGTATAGTTTGACTATAGCCTGTCAGGCGTGGTAAACTAATTCAAACATTGTCCATGTGTTTTGTTTTTGGGATGTCGTGTCTCGGCAGGAACGCCGCATCCTGCTGTCCATCTATGGTATGACGCAGCAGATTCTGTGTCAGAGCAATGGTAAACAGTCTGACCTGGAAAAGCCAGTCGGGAGCATGGAGCAGCTCATCATTCAAAACTGCAGTCCTAATTACATGGTAAATAAATAAACATTTTTAAAGCTATCACCAATATTCACTGAGTTAAATATAATTCAAATAAATCTGCTGTATTTTCTTGTTCTTTTTGCAGGAAAAGAAAACCTCATGTTCAGCTGTCAAAAAAATACAAGGAAAAAAAAGGAGGAGACTGAGGTTCATCAGAGTTATAAAGCTGATGATCACTTGTTGGAAGAAACTTCAGAGTGTCCATGTTCTCTCTAAGTAGGACAAACTGTGCCACCCTTTCATGAAGATACCAGATGACCTGCAAGAATGTTCACAGCACCACTACAGAACTCAATGACCTATGTTTTATGCACAGCTCTCTTTCTAATGCAATATAATGAATGTTTGCTGCTGTTAAGTTCTCAGTGTTTTGTGTATAAAATCTGCCTGTCTTTTGTATCTCATCACTGCTCCTCATATGTTTCATCATAACCACAGATAAGCTAAGAGTATCATAAGTACATGCAAATACTTTAATAATATGCACATTGTCAAAGTCTCTCCTGATGTAACAGCATTTATGTATCATGTTTGTAAGCCACATGTCACTATAACCATGAAATACTCATACCACATAATAAAAATGCAAAAGACATGCCAGTAGAAGTTCTCTTTGATTGTCAAATTTGAGAAGAGTCTTTGGGAGATGCTTTTGATGCAAAAAGCAGATTTAGGGTATTAAACAACAAGCTTTACGCATTTTAGAAAGCACTTTTTTGTCTATCAACTTAAGAGTACACCACACTATTGAACCTTAGCTATTCAACGCTAGCTCTATAAGAAAATATCCCCCAAAACCTTTCAAGTTAATGGTAAGGTGAAAAAATCTTAAAGTACATTCACCTTACCTTCCAAAACAGCTCTTAAGTACTTTGGTTGAAATGATAGTCATCTAATGTTTTTAAATATAGAAATCATGATTTTAGCATATTTTATGGAATAACTGAATTATCGTAATAGATTGACACTAAAAGTACCTGTTATTTCTCAACGGATTTTTCTTGTTAATAGGTTGAAACTATGTGCTGTTTTATTTTTACACAATTTTTCTCAGTTGGCAACATCCCAGATAACATACCTGTCATTTTTGAAAATGTGTTGTATTGTAAAATTTTACTAATTGCGCCTGATAGCGTGGATCAATTAAAAAAAGACTCACAAACGTTAAAATCCTTACAGAATGTGTAAAAATTGAAACTTTGTTTGTTTTTGATTTTTGTTTGTTTGTTTATTTTTTCAACTATTACAATATTTTTTTCTCAACCATATTTCTACGCCACTAGATGAGCGGAACTCTTCCACAGCGAGGTAGTTTCCGCCCGCATCAATAAAACTGTGGTACAAGTGTTACCGCTAACGAATTCCCAACGTTTGGGGAAAAACGGCCAACTTTAAGGTGGTTTGTGGACAACATAAAAGTTGTTATGAAAATATTTATTTTCGAGTACATGAGCAAACAGCTATTTTTCTAACTGAGTAGCTGAACAGCATCGGTGTGTGTTTTCATATTTAGAGGCGGAGCGCTCCGGACATGAACAGCTCATTTAACAGGTGAGAACAGATCTCGATTTGTTGAGTTCCCCTGGACCCGGTGTGCAGTTCTCAGTCAAACATGGCGAGCAGCAGTAGTGTGGACATGGATCCAGATGTTGCTCTGAGATTGTTTGAGGAAGGAGCCACCCTGGTCTTGCTGGGTGTTCCTCAGGGCACAGAACTGGGGATAGACTGCAAGAGCTGGCAGGTGGGTCCTCGCTTCAGAGGAGTGAAGATGATACCTCCGGGTCTCCACTTCCTCCATTTCTGCTCCGTTAACGCTCCAAGCTGTGGTGGGGAAATTGGTCCTAAATCAGGCCTCTTCCTCACTCTTAAACCCAGAGAAATTCTGTTGGCCCACTGGGACCCCAAAGAAGAGGATCTGGACTTCTCAGCCTCAAAGAATGACGAAGAGGTGAACCGAATCCGGAGCACATTGCGAGAGCTGGATCCCTACTTGGGTCCCTATCCATATGAGGTGGTAAGGAAGTGGGTTTCCCTCACTGACCAGATCAGCCAGGAGCTAGCTGTTAACCTACAGCCTCTCTCAGGTCGAGTGTGTGCTTTCAGTGATATCATCCCCGAGCTGCAGTTCAGACACACGAAAGACCGGGCAGAGCAGCCAAGGAATGACACAGCCTGTCAAAGCATGAGAGAGGGACTCGATAGGCTTCCAAAGATGAAGCAGAGGGAGGGCACAGAGTTACGCTTCTCAGATATTCCCAAGAAGACCTACCCTCCTGGAGCTTCTCCTGCAGAGATCACCCGATGTAGCATGGACCTGAGTTACTCCCTGGAGACTGTGCTGGAGCAGAACTACCCGAACCAACCACTCAACTTGCTTGGTAGGCTAAGTACATTCATTCTTAGTCATAGCCATTTCTGTTACATTTCTTTTGAAAAAATAAACTCCTTCATCTGACCTCTTCTAGGTGAGCTGCAGTTTGCCTTTGTGTGTTTCCTGATCGGAAACGTGTATGAGGGTTTCGAGCACTGGAAGTGTCTGCTGGCTCTGCTGTGCCGCTCAGAGGACGCCATGAGGAAGCGGAAGGAGCTCTATCTGGGCCTCATCACTGTGCTCTACCACCAGCTTGGAGAAGTACCCCCGGACTTCTTCGTTGACATCGTTTCGCAGAATAACTTCCTCACCAGCACACTCCAGGTAAAGGGGCAGTGCTTAGAAAAGTTGCTAAATCCAAAACCTCAGGAGGTGAATGGTATACTAGCTTTGTTTTCTGAGTCATGATTGCCAAAAAACTGCATTATCATTTCCTTTGCAGTTATGGTTTCACTATGGATCTTACCTGAACTTTATTTTTTTATTACCCAATAAAATATTTGTATTTCTTCTGAAGACTTCAATCCAGTTTCAGGTTAATTTATACAGCATCCAGTTAACATGTAATAAGTTAATAAGTTCACATAAGTTCACTTGTATAGCATTATACGCATATACACATGTATATTAGCCAGTCGAAAATAATTTCATTACAGTTTAATCATACAATCAGGTACAAATACAATCAACACAATCAAAAATCTGCAAGTTCCCTGCAGACTCCAGGCAGCCTGGAGGGATTTCAATCTACTTTAACCTCTTAACTTTTACTCTGAAAATGAGCTGGATTATGTAACTGTTACAAATTTTTTTTTTACAAATTTGTTCAGACTGTCACAGTGTCAATACTGTATGGTATGAGACAAATAATCTGTGAAAAGATCAGCTCCTCCACACAGTTCTACTGTTGCTGTCTACAAAAATGCCCCTCTCCCAATCAAAGCATCCAATCAGTACCAGGAGATTGGTTGCTGTCAGTCAATCTCGTGTACACACTGCTTAATGTTCTAATGTTGGAGAAACAGCTTACAATAACAGATTTCATTTCAAGAAAACCTGAGCATTCTTGGCAGGCTTTGTCATGGAAAACCAACTGTTTAGTAGCAAAAAAAAAGGGGGAGGGTATGAGCAGGACATACACCTGTCTGATTGACAGTGGTAAGACCCTCCTCCTGGCTCTGATTGATGAGCAGCGTATTTCTGTAGATGACGGCAGGACCATAGGAGAAGGCAGAGTTTTTTTAACAGGTTTCACGTTATGCTATTACAACATGGTGATAGTTTCAATAAATATATAAACACTTTTTTATATATAAAAGTTATGTACTGCAGCTTTAATGATGAACCCCTATATAATTGGAATTATGTTGCAGGACTTTTTCCAGTTTGCCACCGGACCTGGTGTAGACAGCACTCTGAGAAAGAAAGCAGAGAAGTTCAAAGCCCACCTGACCAAGAAGTTTCGCTGGGATTTTGATGCAGACTTGGAAGATTGTGCTCCAGTGGTGGTGGAGCTACCTGAAGGCGTCACAGTGGACTGAAACAGCTCTGTCTCAAATATTCATCATATCATATATTCATCATTATTTTTTTTTTAGCATGATGTGTGTTCACCATACTAACACACATGTTTTAGTATGTGTTTTAATAATAAAACACATACTAACATCTACAAAAATAAAGCACAATGTGACTACTTATTGTAGAAAAGCAAACCTGTCATTAAACCACCTGTATTGTCTGTCTTGTTATAGGTAAAAGGAGATGCCTTCTGAACATGTTTGTTGTCATCAGTACTTTGAAGTTTGTAAATTAAATATAGGAATTCAAACAAATATTAGCAACTTTAGCTTTTATATTATATGAATATTATTTTTCTTCTTTAAAAATAAATAAGAAAAGCATTGTGTTGTATCAATAAATGGTGACTTTTAGATGAATAGTTACAGAAAACTCAATATATTAGAAAAATTAATTTCAGTAACCAATACATAGATTCATTATTGACAGGTTTTTGATCATCCTTATGATCCTGGCTTACAACTAACCTAAAAAAAAGTAAAATGACCTAAGATCAACTAAAGTATGCTATGGTTGATACAATCATGGGAGATTGTTTCACAGTCAAAAGTTGCTGACTCCTGATACTAATGGGCCTTTCAAAGAAGGCCCATAATAAAGCCTTATTGGAAGGACAAGTGGTTGAAAAAGGCACACTAGTCACAGGGATTACAAAAGCCTAGAAGATTGCAAAGCATTGACCATTCAACAATTTGGAGGAAATTCATAAAGTTTGAACTGTGCTCCAGTCCAGTCAGAGCTCCAGGGAAAAACACAAACATGTCTGGGACAAGGGCTAAAACATTCCTTGTGTTATGCAATCATGAACAAAGGATGTCAGAAGCTTCTAACAAACTAGGCTTTTTCCAAATAAAAGTAAATTTAGCAATTTATTTGTAGGCCAGTGTCTTGAGGAAAAGTGGAGAAGCACAGAAAGGAAGCTATTTAAGGCTCAGTATGAGGTTTCCAAAGTCAGTGATGGTTTCGGGACGCCACCTGCTGGTGTTGATCTTATGTCATATTTTAGTTCTCTGATAAACTGTTTGAGGATTTTTAATCTATAAAATGATCAAAATGAACAGAATAAAAAAAAATATTTCACTTTCCTAATTAATCTGTACGAAACTTGCTTTTTGAGTTAATTCTTGAAATAGATCCTATTTCTAATAATATTGTACATTTATGCACTGGCATAAGATTCATTTCATTTAATTACAAAGCACTTTTATGGACTTATGTTTAGTAAACATCTTTTTATGGCGATTAGGGGGCGTTATTACTTTGCTGTCCACCAGATGGCGACTCTAACCGTAGAATGCGGGTTTCTATGGCTCCTCGTTGTCGATGCTCAGCTATCTTCTCACAATGACTTAATATCTTTTACCTGTTTCAGATGGTAATTGTGATAAAATTGGATTATCTTCACATTTTGTCTGATTTAAGGCAAAAAAAAAATACGATGAATATGTCTGGAGCACACTGACAACATCTTGGTGATAAACATAATTATGCGTTGTTAATGAGGTGTGTGTGCATCTGTGTATATTTCCCTTCAGTGGCTGTGATTGATGTGGCAGATATCGTATTTTCCTGTTAGCTCGCTCGTCAAACATTAATTCTGTTCATATTGAACCACTTTCTTCCACAGCTGGGCCTCTTCTCTTTGACATGCAACCCCAGGAGCAACGTTTACAGTTGTAAAGCTGCCATGAACAGGACAAAAAGAAGAAAAAAATTGCTTAACGCAATTATGTGAATTAATAGACTCTGGGACTGTTGAAGAAAATCCAAAATATCAATACAACAAACCCATTCTCTACCCTTAAGACAGATGGTATTGTGACATAGATGGTAATGCTGGGGTTGGTGAATAAAATTCCCCCCATGGAAATTTATGCCCAACTTAAAAGAAGACCAGTGGAGTATTTGTGGTCTACTGTGGGCCCACTGAACCCCTTTGCTGGTTGTAATTTTTCCTTTTGAAAACAATTAGATGGAGAAAACAGCTTGGAACACATGGCGGATTCATATAAGCACAACACAGAGTGGAATGCAAGCCAAGCATTTGTACATAGATTTTCCTCTCTGGGGATGAAATTATGTACATTGCACAATAAGGCAGTCACACAAATGACTCTGTTGGGATGTCCGTGGCATTCCAGTGCCTCCATTAGTGTAGGAATTACATACAGCCAGCAGACAACTCATAAAGTGCCCCACTTTTCTGTGCTGTGTGCACCCACTGACCTTTAGAGGACAGTCGTAGTCCTGGTACGGCAGGGTCTTCTCTGCTGATCTCTCAGATAGGTTTTGCTTGGTGAGGCTGTACTGGGACGTAAAGCAGGCTGGAAAACATACTGCGTTGATTGTGCTGAACCTCAAAGCCTCACTGGCCCCTTCAGTCACGGTGGAGCTTTTTTTTTTCCAAACTAGATGTGAGTTTGCCATTCCCATGGAGCCTTCTGGCTGCTCTTCCCGCCAGCGTAAACACATGTCTGTTTACTCCTCAGTAACTGGACTGATCTCCCCTTTTCTATCTGCGGGAAGAGAAGATGGTTACTCCTCACTGCTTTCATTTCATCTCACAGAAGAAATTCATATTTTATCACGTCATTCATGCTGTAATTTCTTGATTTTGATTCAAAGTATGTTTCAAGTTTTTCCCACATGATTGCACTATTAAAATCCATCCATTTCTCCGTCAACTCTGATTATCCTTTCTGTGCTGAAGAAAAACATCCTCACAGCATGACCCTGTTAAAACTATGGGCAAAGTATTTTGCTGGTATTAGTGATTGGCTACAGCTAGTCGTTTTCGATGTTAGCTGAAAAAGTGGTCTAATCGGATTAGAGCAGACTATGTGACATCAAAACAAACAAACAAACTCTGCAGCCCTCACAAAGTTGTTATGATCTTCTTGGGTGCTTTTTTGAGGTTTTCTGATTTTTATTTTCCTTCCATTTTCCAATTATGCTCAACTCAATGAAGGTCTGTCATATGATAATAATCATTTACTGTATTTGTCAATGCACTTTGCTTTTAAAATGACAGTGCTACAGAATAAAAAAAACAATAGTAAAAACACCAGGGTAAAAAGTATACATGTACATTTTGTAGATTTTTTCTTTTTAAATATGAAAGTTTGTAGTTATTTCTTAATGTGTTCAATAGTGTGTGGCAACCACATAGAGTTGGGAAGAGAGTGCCATAGCCTGGTACGTCAGAGCAGAAGCTCCTGTCACCAATGATGTGTAGCTTGATCTGCGGGGAAGGAAGACAAAACATGTTTGTAGAGCAATTATATCCCATTAAGATATATTACAGCTTTTACCTGTGACATCACAGTTACAAAACTGCGTAAAGTGTATCAACACTTTTGTGAGGCACTGTATTGTAAAGTTTTTTATTAAAAGATTAGTTTTATTCTGGAGAATCTTTGATTCCTGTGAAATCTGGACACCAAGTGAAAAACAAAGTTTTGAATTGTTTCTCTATTTTGTTTTTTATTTGTTTCTATTATTGAGATAAGCATCAGGTTGCATTATGCAAATTATCCTAGCTCATGGGTTGCAGCCTGAGAAGGTTGCCAGTCGATCAAAGGGCCACTACAGAGACACTAACACACATGCTCACTCTGACATCTGAGGCCAGTTTTACAATCAACACTTAACCAAACATGTATTCTTCTTGGCTATGAGAGGAAACACAGGCATACGCCAAAGACCTAACAGCCTCCTCAGTTAAGATTTAAACCAGAGGCCTCTTTGATGTCGGACAACTGTACAAACCACCTGACAAAATCCTATAGCCACAAATCAAGACAAAATCATCCCCTTTCCACCGATGTGCGCTGCCATTTTAGGGTCAAAAACGTCTTTCTCCTGCCAACACTTTCAAACCAGGCATACTCAGTTTTTTTGTTTTTTATTCTAACTCTGGCCTGTAGAGTCTGCACTTTCTTCACTGAACGTTCAAACTTTGTGAGGAACATACTGGGCAAATTACCTTTGGTGCTCCTTATTTGGACTGTAGAATGATGGACTCCATATTGTTTGGGGATTGTCTTATAACTCCTTAAAGATTGATGGACTTTATAAATTCCTTCTCTTTGATCCTTGATGATCTCACTTCTTCTTGGCATTAACTGAAATGCTCCAGACTTTTGCTTTAGTAGAGGTGCTAATGTTCTCTGATTCATCTGGTAATCACTCATGTAATTAGTAAAATCATTGTGCTACTTCCTTCGCTTATTTTATTTTTATTCATTTATTTAGCTTTTTTATTTCATTTTACCATCGAGAGCTGTTTTTTTTTATTTTATGGTATATAAGTAACAATGTTTAATTCCAGATGAGGGCTAAAAGATCTGCAATCTCAAAGTAAATATTATGTCACAAGAGTTTGTGCCTGCACATCTGCACTCTGAATTCTGTGTGCTACACACACACAAACTTAGTCCTTCCCAGCTGCTGGTTTCTCCCACATTTTTATTGTGAAACAATTTGTCTCTTAAAAACTTTGCATTGATGACCAGGGTGTGAATATTCTGTAATCCCTCCTCTGCTCGAGTAACAGCAGGACTTCACATGTTTGACTCGCATGACCTTAATGTGAGTCAGGCACGTGTGCTTTTCTCCCAGGATGCACGGAGTGACTCTGGTGCCCAGACATGTGGAAGTGGGGGTGATGGAGGCGGGTGCCGAAGGCTGGAGGCTGGGGGGAATGGACGGGGTCAAAAGTCTGTCCTGGAAACTGTGGAAAGCGAGCACAAAGTGAGTGCACACACAGTATGTTCTGCTATGGTGATCTGCTGAAGTGATTAAAGCCTGCAGCTAAAAACAAGGCGGCAGACCTTTGAGGTGGTGGTGGCAGGCATGTGTGCCTTTTGGATCATGTACTACATGAGCACACAGCAGCTGGTCAGTCATTTTCTGAGCGCAAGCTGCTAAATTTGTGGAGGTGAAACAAGTGCGGGCTTTGATTAGCATGCACAGATCCTGCTGAACAACAGAGGCACAGATCACCTTTTGTGTTGATTGTTGTTCGAGAGCTCATAAAAGTCTGTACATCTGCAAGATGTCCAGAGAAGCATTAGGTGTTCACTTTAATTCAGGACCGGTTTAAATTACAATAGTGAAAATGTTTCATGGCCCGTTTATCATGTTCGGCTCATCAGATGCAGCCCCTTTCAAGCGTATTCACCCTCCTTAGAGTTACCCCATTTTGTTACATCAGAGCCACAAAGTTTTGTATATTTGACACAAATAAGTGCAGATTCATGCTAAAACAGTGATCTTTAGCTCTGGCTGCATGCATAGGGTCTTTGTCTTTCTGTTTTCAAATGATGGATTGAGCTGTGACAAAAATCCCAGTAAAATACATTCAAGTTTGTGGCAGTGATATTGCAAAATGTGGAAAAAGTCTTTTTCAAGGCTCTACAAAAATAAAACTACTCCTTGGTACTTATTCCCCAAACTCAGCACATCAGGTATCTTTCATCCTCCACCAACTGACCATCAAATGACTGATCTCTCACTTCCTTTTTTAGGAAAGCCATGTTGTCTTTGGCTGTGGCACTCAGAGCCAAAACACTGGCAGAGGTTGTCAAAGCACATTTGAAATACCCATGCAACCTGAGCACACACCTAGACACACGCACACACACACCTCCTCTACTTCTCTATTTTTTTTAGAACATTAGTATGTTGGTGTGTCAGAGGACTCACTGGCTGAAAATCACCCCTTCTGGTAGCCCCATACCTATGGGACAACACCCCTCTTTGGTGTGAGCTCTCGGAAAGGAAGGGCAAGAGGAAAGCCCTGCAGCATTGCAGAGCTTTCAGAAAATGAATACATTCATTACCTTTTGTTTTCCACTGTGTATTAAAAGAAATCCACGCTTTCTTCTCTTTTTCTGCTTCATCTCAACTTTCAGTGCTTTTCCTTTTTCTTGCTCCTCTTCACCTTCTGCCGCCTGCACTCTACCCTGTGAATAATTCACAAATGTCTGATGAATTATTGAAACTTTTTTTTTGTCTGCTTTTAATTTGTAACCCCCAGAGTTGAGGTTGAGTTGTAGAAAGACGTTTTTTTTTGTAGCTTTCGTGGATTTCTCCCTCTATATTTCCACCAAATATGGAACGTGTGACACTGATTGGGATAAATATTTTCAGCATTGATCAATAAAAAGAGGGAACATATTTATATAAGGACATTTCACTACATGCTAAAAATCTAATCTTTTTAAAAAGGGAAGTTTTACATGTTTTGTCATGTTGCAACTACAAAATGCTATGTGGTTAAAGGGGAATCTATTTGATTGATTGACACAAAATAAATCCAAAGGAAACTGATGTGATTTAAGTGTGTGGGTATTATATAAATATATACTATAATTATGTTTCATATTGCATATATAACAACTGAAGGTAACATTGTTACTTAATTGGGCCATAAAATGGCACAATGCCCCTGGAAAATACATAACACCACCCCTTTAATTATTTAAGTCAAAATGTTAAGTGTGGCATACTTGTCTATGTCTATTCCTTCAAATGAGCCCCACTGCCAATAATGCAATTAAATGGTTTCAGAAATTACATAATTGACAAAGAAATCTAACAGAGAGGTCAGGGATAATTTCACCTAAACTGAAGAAAACAGAAGAGAAGCAGACAAGAAGCCCTTAATAACTCTGGACGAGCTCCAGACATCCACAGCTCAGGTGGGAGAATGTGTTTGGATGACAGCTATTAGTTAAGCACTGTGCAAATCAGGGTTTGTGAAAGAGTGGCAAGAATAAAGACATTGTTGAAAGAATGTCCTGTCATTTGCAGTCTGTCTCAAACCATGTATGAGATACAGCAACAATGTGGGAGAAGCATTATGCACAATAGGAAATTAACGTTGCACGTGGCCATAAACAGGCCATCTGCACTTTGAAGCACAGGGCTGACAGCATCATGCAGTAGGAATGCTTCTCTTCAGCAGGGAGAGGCTAGTCAGAGTTGATGGGAAGATTGAGGGAGCTAAATACAGGGCAATCCTGAAAAAACAAGCATAAAAGCAAAAATTCATTTGAGGCAATGAAACAGTTTGGGTTGGAGTAAAGGTTTCCCGTTCATGCCAATAAGAATATAGAGCGAGAGTTACAATGAAGTGGTTTGGATCAAAACTTATTCATGTCTTATAACCTCTCAATCAAAGCCCCAACTATGAAGAATCTGTAGCAGCACTTGAAGATTTATGTTCATGGTGGCTCTTTAGTTAATCTGAATGACTTTGAATCAATTGGCAAAAAAAATAATTGCCAAAAAAATGTATTCTCTTGTTGTGTAAATGTGAGTCAAACTTTTCAGATTATTTGTAAAACATATTAAAAACCATGAATCATTTTCCTTCCATTCAGAAACATGGAGTCCTTTGTTTTGCTTGAGTTTAAAATCTCAATAAATTCATTGAACTTTGCAAAATATAAAAGAAATGTCAGCGGTATGAATACTTTTGAATAGTGCTGAATGTTTGAATGAAGTTTTTCAGTAATGTACAAAGGAATGTGGAATGATTCATCATTTCAAACTATTATTCTTGTGTTAAAATTTCATATTTTAATATTAAAATATACCTGGAAATGTACCTTTTTTTCTCAGAAAACTAACTACATGATAAAATTAATATGCACTACTGCAACCAAGGAGACCCTTATTATGGCTTTTCCAGTTATTATATGTGACAAGATTTTCAGAAATTATGGTCAAGAAATTGAAGGATTTGGAAAGAAATGTTCTGCATTCCTGCATTAATCCACATTTTATGACATGGAACTTCGTTTGTTATCCAGAGTTTCTTTTTTAAAGGCAGCATAATAAAATCCCCAGATCCCTTCATTCACTAATCACATCTTCTTTGTCTCCTTTGCAAGCTTTTTTCTCTGCTACTCTTTCCATACTACTTTCCATTTCACCACCCCCGCCCCAATGGACCTCTCAGCCACCACTACCACCATCCTTCCCCTCTCAGTGCTCAAACTGAGAGTAAACGAGCAAGAAGTGGAAGACACGGAGTGCACAGTTAGCCTTTTTCCCAGTTCGCTTTAGAAAATATCATCTTCCCAAAATTCGCTTCTAATCAATCAAGGATCAAAAAGAAACTTCACCTTTCATCAGTATGTTTGTTAAATAAATTAATAATTCACAATAAACATCCTCTTTAAAGCCTTTCCATTTGTCTCTCCAGTTCTAACTCTCCTCCAGTTTTACTGGCCATGATCCTAGACCCATCTCGGCTCATTGTCCCTAATCTTAGCTCCGACTATCTCCTGTCCGATCCAGTTGCTGTCACCGCTATTATTAAGTCTGTCTAATTGAACCAAGTTCTCTTTCAGTGTGTGAATGCGTGTGTGTGTCCATGCTGTGGCGAGGCTCACTGGAGCCAGGTGGCCACATGTTTGGCATGCACTCAGGAGACTTTTATTCTATCAGTGTTAAACCACAAGCAATGCACAGTGCCATCTGATGAGCACAGAGAGCGAGGAATGATATCAAGTCAAAGACTGGGCAACACATGAATGGGGAGACATTGGATCTAACTGGTGGGAATGAGATGTTTGGACAAAACTTTTAGGTTTGGCAGTACTGATTCGAGTTTTTGAGCCTTCTCCAAATGGTAATGTAATTAGAAAAAAAAAAATGCGTGTGGATCTAATATATTTTGCGCACCGATTAAAGCATCAATAGGTCATTGAGGAGAATTCGATGGATCCACAAATATCAGGTTGGGACTTGAAAAGTCTGAGATTATAAACAAATCTGCAAGAAATTTTGAAACAAAGCTCCTTTTACTTCGATCGACAACCCAGCAATGTTTTAGGTGTGGTTTTATTGTGGTATGTCAGCTAATTAGGCAGCTTCAGTTACTCAACCCATGCTGCAAACAACTTGCAGAAGCTGCTGAATTGCCATGATGTCATTTAAAGCTGCAGAGCAGATTTTTGCCTTTTGCACATCACAACATAAAGACTTCTCTTTTACACACCGGGTTATTTTGTCTGCTGCTGGTGTTTAATTCTTTGACCCTTGCTGTTTGACCGATAAACACCTACTGGACATACTCTGGACCAACTCCTAGTTTTTGCTCGAGGCCATGTCTGTGTTCCAGTTACTATTGATCAACAGCTGGCTAATGAAAGTCAGGCCCCTAATTCCCACTCACGGAGTAAAATGTCATAAGAGGATCTGGTTTTGTGCATTCATACAAAGAAGTCCAGTCAATTATGTCTAATTTGTTTTCTTTTGCTACAGCTCTGTTTTATTGGTGTGATTTGGCTTCAGACCAGTTTCAGTATTAAGCAGTCAGCATGAAGTGTTTTATTATATGTTCTAAATTTATATGCATGGGTGTACAGACTCATGCAAGAAGGAAAGAGAGTTCAGTGCAAAAGTGCAAAATTTGATTTAAGTATTAAACACTGTATATATACACACACACAATATATGTTGTGGTTATGTTACAGCGTGAACAATCATTGTATAGAATAGACTGATGACTAGGGATGCAATGATATAATAATTTGAGTCAATATCAATATCCAATACTAATATTACTATTTTAGCCAATGATGGATATTTACCTACATTATACATGTTATATATTGGTTGGGTGGCTAAGGGATTCAAAACAAAACAAAAATAAAAGTAAACAAAAGAGAGCAATTATCATGAGAGTCTAATAACTTGATGTGTACAGAATCTTTTCAAGATATGAATAAACATTTGGTGACTTAATTGGACCCCTTTCTTGATAGCTTGGTTTTAATTAAATAAATACTTGCATATTTTCACACAGCCTTTGCCACCTCTAAAGAAAAACCTTTCAAGAATGTCAGAATAAAATGTGTCGTAACTCTCTTTCACTCCCTGCATATGCATGTATTTGTTTCTTTGCTCTGTGTGAAAAGCAGCTCCCCACTCCCCCTTCCTTTCTGACGGTCTTGTCATTCTCTTGAAAGCAATGAGATGATTGGCAAATCAGCGGCCGTCACACCCAAACCATTTAGAGTCCAGCTTTTCACACAGTTATTTCACACGCCCGGGAGGGACCTCAAGGCTCCGACAAGGACATAGGAGCACATTGAAAATGGGTTTGTTTTAAGGGTAAGAAGAAAAGAACAACACTTTTTATGAGTCAAAGGGGCTGGTGACTGGGATTTGTATGCCGTGGGGAAATACATTAACATAATACCATAGAAAGTAATTCAGTTGGAGTGAGGCCTGCATGCTTTTACCACAACTAAGATTTATCTTTAAGGCTTAAGGTCGACTGGTTTCAGAAGGAATTCTTTTGGTACAACACTGGCTGTGCCTTTTTACAATAAAACTATCATTATAAAAGGTTCATAATGAGTAACCATGTAATTAATTATGCTGGTGGTAACACTGATTAACTATAAACCATGCATAACCCATTATTAGCAGAACTTATGTGCACTGTTAGCAACCCAGAGTTCAGTTTTACCCTAATTGTCTTAAATAAATAACTTCCCATTGATGATTTATACACCATTTGAAGTTTCATTAATTACTAGGTTACTACCTCTATGTGAGAGATTTACCAACAAGCACACACCTTTACAAATTTGTTTAACCTGGTTTTGTTGCAATAGGTGTTCTTCATTACCTGTCTACTAAAACATGATCTGTTGGGATCTCAGCACATTGGATTAAATCCATTCTGTAAATAGTTAGAAAAATCATCCCCAAGGAAAGGAAAGTGTTTCTTATCAAGAATGAACCCCAAAGAAAGACCTGTAATTAAAATTGTCTGTGTGTCTGAAATTAATTGAAGAATAGTCAGGATGTTCTGACTTTTCCCTCTGGACATAAAATCAAATACTTTGGCTTGAAATATGTTAGCCAGCCTCTGGGATTAATTTGACAAAACAGCACGAGGAAAAATCTGAACCGAGTTAAATGAAAAAGGACATTTATCAGGACAGCACTGCTTAAAAAAAGTTGGGTCCTCCTCTGGCGTGAAGACTTTCCTATGATTAATGTGCTTGTTAGCTACAGGGAGTTTGAGGTTATGGGGTCAGGGCTAAGGTCAAGGACACAGCCATGGGAATTAAGCGGTTGCAGCATTTAGTTTGTTAGTGAACTGCTCTGTTTTTTAACTATTGTTGATGCAAAAAAATAGCATTCTGGTTTACAAAGTTCTGTGTATCCCAACATTTTTAGCCAACATATTGTACACATTGTATTGTATGTATTGTGTTGTACATATTGTATTTTTGCATCATTATGTTTGAAACTAATGATGCAAACATAAAACCAAAATAAACTACTCCCTACTATGACAAAATTATTATCAGAAAAGTACAGAAAGGTGTTTTTTATCTCTGTTTTAAGCAAATGCAAAAATAAGAAAGGAAAAGTGGAATTACCAAACAAATCCACCAAAATCCCTGAGGAAAATTAATGAAAATGCTCATGAATCGAATTTAAATCATATTTTGACAAGCATAATATTCAAAATAATTTGCCAGCACCCATGTGTACTTTCTGCATAAAGAAAAATGCCAACATTTTCAAAGTAATGAGCACCAAGCAAAGCAGAATGTTGCATTTATTTAAAACATATAAATCTATTAAAAAATTTTTTTATAATCAATCCAGAGAACATGGGAAACTGATGTCAGAGCCTGAATCAGTGCATGATAGATAAAAGCAACTATTTCAGACAGAGATTGCCTGTTTTGTCACAGCAAATGAGCTCATTATACACAATCACCAGCTGAAATTCTTGTAATTTAACTAGCCCGCAAACATGCAGCTTATTTCAAAGCAAACCTTTTTGATCATCATTTTTGTCTGTTTTTATGCTGTTATTAGCCATGAAATATGACTTTGTTTGCCTTTTTTATAGAGTTTTAGATCACAGTCTGTTTTCTCTGTGTTTCAAATTACTTTGCCTTCCTGTTGATCTTCTCTTTGTCACCGAGGTTATTATGTTTTCATCTTTCTTTCTTCTTTCGAGTTATAAAAAAATCATGATATAATTTTTTTCAGCCAACCTTGACAGATGCATGGACTCTTAATGGGTGCTAATTGATCCTTTTTTAAAAAAAATCATTTTAGTAAACATTTAATCATGTTAAATGTTACTCAACATTGATAATATCAGTTAGAAAGCTTACAAATTTCCAGAAAATGCAAGCCATGCTATTAAGAATCAGTGCTTTTTATAATACACCTAAAATCATCCTTCCATATGGTCACTGTTTCACACATATTTACTCTCACACCACACAGTATTATATCCTGCTTTATTTCAATGGGTCCAAAAATAATACAATTAAAATCTAAAAATTGTTTAACATGCTAAAACAATTAAATGAGGTATGCTGAAGAAGGGAAATATCTAAAACACACAGGAAATAACACACAGGAATAATGTCTCCGTGGTAACATGGTCGAACTCAAGAGAGATTCACTTCATGAATGTGCAGTCGATAAATCTTCTTGAAATCCTTATGTTATGAAGTCAATTTGAATTAACATTTCTGAGGAATTATTTCAGACATCTTCTTGAATCTATGCTATAAAGCATATGGGCAGTTCTGAAGGCAAAAGGTGGCCAACCCAGCTCTCATAAGTAGTACTTTCTGCTGAATGTACGTCCAAATGCCAAAATAACTTCCCTCATCATATGTCACTAAAAATATTCTGTCTACTTTAAATCAATACAGCAGGTTTTCATGCCCTCCCTTGGGAAAAAACAATGTACACTAATTCCTTCAGA
Organism: Phalloptychus januarius; assembly: GCA_902982915.1. Lineage (NCBI taxonomy): Eukaryota > Metazoa > Chordata > Actinopteri > Cyprinodontiformes > Poeciliidae > Phalloptychus > Phalloptychus januarius. The sequence goes on along the minus strand of CADWAE010000201.1, from coordinate 736,558 downwards.
CAGCTGAAAAAATTTCCAACTTGTTCATTGTGCAGGAGAATTCCTGTCTTTATTAAAATGAGATTTGTTTGGCTTATGGTCTGCCATGAGGAGGATTACCATCTCAGACAGGAGAGTCAGTCTAAAAACCTCTCTGGGCCTGTCCTGTAGCTCCTCTAGCTAACAGGCCTCGGCTCGCAACCCTTAATCCGAACAGTTCAATATTGATTTATTGACACTGAGCCACCAATCAAGTATAATTACATTCCAAACTGTATTATGGCAACAGTCTCTCTCTGCTGTGTGTGAAACCCAAGAGTGAGACTTGTGGGCTCCGCTGAAAGTAATATATGCACAGAGATGCGTGCTTTGGATTTTTCAAGGCTTTGATAAAGTGCAGTACAATGGGGTGAGTGGAGCAGAGGGACCAGCAGCAGCTGCTGCGCGTTTGGTATGTGTACTATCCATTACAATAGTTTGTATAGATTTTACTGTGCCATTTCAACATTCTTCTGGAGAGTATAATTATTCAATCTATACTTATATGAACACAGCAACAATCACATTCCGGTTGGTTTACATGTAATCAGTGTTGTCAAGTTTTCAAATAAACTTATAATTTATATAAGTTTATTTATATAAACGTGTATATAAAGTTTATATATATATAACCATGTCAAATTAGCATGGTGTTTTCTACACATTGGCCAGCATAAAGGTATACATCAAAGGTATAGCAAAACCAGTAAAAGGTTGTAAAATGTAGCACTCCCTGGGAGTAAAAGCATTGTACCAAAGCCAGGCAATGGTACACATGAAGAAGAAATAAAAGTGTAAACTAATTTTCCTCAGAATCATTATCCTGCAATTCACAATTTTCAATGGACAACGGGAGACCAGATACTTTAAAGATAACAAACAATCTATGTTTTTTGTCCAGGAAAACAATTTACAGATTCATGCATAATAATAAAAGGAGTGGCTCTGGTAAGTTTTAACAAGTCTTTTTCTGTACTCTATTAATTTAAGTCATGCATGCCGCCCTATCTTCCTAATGCTTGGCAAGTGCAGAAAATAAATGAATGGGTGACCAATTAGTGTTTTTTGTATTTCTGTTTGATTGAACTTTACTGAGGAACTGAGCCTCTCACAAAGGTACATTTGCCAGCTGTTACATTGTTTTAGATTTCGTTTCACGTGTACAGTTTGATTAACAACTTGCAGTTGGACTGTGCTAAGTAGAAAGAACATAATAAATATTCTTGGTAAAATTTCAAATATACCATTCAAGAGTTATCAGACTTATCTCTATTGATTGCTTGTGTAACTCCAGGTTCCAGGTTAAAACAGTCTGAACATGTGTTGTCCTTAATCTAAACCCAAATAGGAAGTACTGGATATGACATGAACAAGAGTGACAAATCAACCACCTTACTGGTCCCAGTGCTAAACTGGTGCTATAGGGTTTGCACCAGTTCTTTGTGTTTCCACCCTGGTAATCTGCGGTTCCGACCTGGACAACTTGACTCTTTCTTAGCAGCATTTTGAAACTGGGCCTGAGGAAAGAACTGTGTAAGAGGGGACATGTTCAAAATGCTGAGAGTGCCATGTTTTAGTCTTGTTTTTGTTCAGCATAATTCAAGGCAGACAACAGTAAAGAAACTGGACTTTACCGCAATCAAAAAATGTCAAATTAGCATTAAAAAAACAAGCTTGTCTCTAATCTTTTCACTGTTTGTTTTAATATCACATTATGGAATATGTTAAGCGGGATTGGGATATTTAAATAATAATATTTTCATTCATTATATGAAATAAATGAAATAAAGTTATTATACCACTTTCACTCTTAGATCCCTGCAGAGCGTTTGCTGAATACCTTTACAACCCATTGATTTGCATTAACACACACAGACTGACTTTATGGTTTTGACTGTTTTTGACAATTTCATTCCAGCAAGAGCCAAATTGACTGGACCGCCAGCTTTTAGATCTGCCCGTGCTTCTCCTGTGTTCTGACTTGGTGCCAGACGCCGTGAAATTAGATTATTATCTGTGAAATGATAAGCCTTCTTCCTTCTCCTTGTGATCCAGACAGGAAAGATTTGGGTCAATGCAGACGCTGAGAAAGTGCTGGAGGCCAAAGCAGCACCTCTAAGGGGGGGAAACTAAAGTCTTCAACCTCATTAGGTAAATTTTTATTTGTTTCCTGAAGCTTGCATCTGAAATGGCGAGCACTCCTGCTTGAAATACTTTCATAAATGATCCCAGGTTAAACAAACATTCAGGGTGTGAATTGTCATCTTTACCCCCTGACTGCTGATTTCTCTAGCTCTGAGCACTCAGCAGCAGATGCCTGGCTGTGCTAATGGTGGGATTCCCTGCATATTTTTGCTCTCAACAGTTGAGGCGCATGCAGAGGTCACAGGGACGCACCAGCATTGTAATGTATGCCAGTTCCTGAAAATCCTAAATACTAATACATCTCAAACAGTTAGAATATTGTGTTAAAGTGCAACACTTTTTGCTGGTTATCTTGGGTTAGGGTTAGGGTTACACTAATCAGCTAATTAACTCTAAACAACTGCCAAGGTATAAACGGTCTCTCGCTCTCGGTCTGTGGGCTGCACAATCATGTGGAAGACTGCTGACTTGACATATATCCAGAAGACTGTCATTGACACCCTTCACAAGGAGAAAGAGCCACAAGTGGTCACTGCTGAAGAAGGTGGTCGTTCACAGAGTTCTGTACTGGAACATACGAACAGAAAATTGAGTAGAAGGAAAAGGTGCAGAAGGAAAAGGTGCACCAACAAAAGTAAAAACTTTGAGAGGATTGTCAAATAAAATCTTTTACAGAAGAGCCACTGCACACAGATGAATGCTACACATGTGGTACAAACATTGCATTCCCTGCGATCCACTTTGCTTGAATTCTAGTGTGAAGCTTGGGGTGTCATTTCATCTGCTGGTGATGGATCACTGTGTTTTCTGAAGTTCACAGTCAATGCAACCATTTAACATTGAATTCTGGAGCTCTTTATGCTTTTGTCTGATTTTATTTTCCTGCCCACTGCCTGATTGACCAGGAAACTCACCTGACCTGAACCCCATAGAAAATCTATGAGCTTTTCTCAAAAGGAAGATGAGAGACACCAGAACCAACAAGGCAGCTATGAAAGAAATCTGGGCTTCTATTACACATCAGAAAAACAACAAGGTGATCGTCTCCATGGCACTGTGCATTGATGTAGTGATTCATGCAAGAGTAGGCCCACTCAATACATTTATTGAGTGCAAAGAAATGTAAATAATGTACTATTCAGACGCCTCATTTGGTTGGTCTGATTGTCATATTAAAATTTTCTGACACACTGAAGTTTGGGTTTTCTTTGTAAGCCGCAATCATTAAAATTGCAAACAAGAAAAGCATTAAATATTTTACTTGGTGTAAATTAATCTCTATAAAATTACCATTTTGATTTCTGAATTAACTGGCAAGAAATATTGCACAATATTCTTATCTTCTGAGATGTACTAGTAACAGTACTTTGCCCATTTGTACGGGTGGGGTAATCTTTTGTGGGTGAGATTGATAAGGTGACTAGGCGCAACAAAGTGGGCCAAAGGTTCTTTGTCCTTATTTGTTTCAACCCTGGTCAGCTGTGACCTCTGGGTATCCTCTTCTGGGATCTTGAAGTGAGCTCAGTTGGGGGGCCCTGCTCCTCTTAATTAGTGTGAACAATAACACACAATTGGTTACAGTTAAATTAGCTGAAACCCATCTAATAAAGTAGGGAATGCACCAAGTGGCCCAGTGAAGCGCTCAGTTTGAGTGATGTTATATGTGCTTTGATGTTTAATGAAAGGCATCTCTGGCTGTTCAGTTTGCTCAGTTCACTGCCTACTTGATGGCCATATGCGTAACACATAATGATAGACTTAAGCAAGATGTGTGCATAGAAAACAAACACAAATATCACACAAATTATACAAAATAGGCCACAACACAAAAATTAATCTTAAATTAAATTGTCTTACATTTTAGCAGAACTTGAAAAAAGCTTCTTATCCTAGGAAATCAAAGTAGATTAATACAATCTCCTAAACATTAATTTGGAATATTTAATGCTTTTACAAAACAGATATCAGCATCGCTGGAAGGTCCAGAATAACAACAATAACAAGAAAGCCCTTTCTAACCGCTTTATACAGTTTAGGGACTATATTTCCCCAAAATCCCTGTAAAAAATGTTGATCTTCTTTTGGGTGTATTTTTTTTGACAATAATCTGCACCATGTTTTAGTTTGCCAACTTCGTGCACTGCAGCCTTACTCAATGTTTCCTTTTGGATACGGTGAACAGCTCAGCGGCACCCATTTAAGTAGCGACCTAGATGCAATGGGGATGTGATCACATTGAATCTGGCCTGACAATCATTTCCACTCAACCCTGTGAGGCAGTTTGGTCGGGTGTACTCCCTGAAGTGCTGATTGATTGCAGCTCTGTCTGTATTTACTGTTGCGGCGCTGATTCCAGCATTATTAAAAGAAGCAAACGGTCTCCAGGCCTCTGCAGACCAGCCTCCAGTGAGCACTTATTTTGTTGCTGCCCTCAGCTCCTCAGCATTTTCCAACCGGCTCAACCTTCTTTCCATTAAGTTTCTGTTCTCTCTTTTACTCAATTCACTAGACATAAAATTAAATGTCTGAACAGAAAGCACTCGATTGTATTAAGCTATTTTATGTTTCCATTCATGTGTTTCTAAAAGTTGTTCTTGCCTCTGAAGGACTTACTAACAATAAAACAAAGTACCTAGTTTTGGCAAAGTTTGTTGGTGCTAACCTAATGGCTCTGCCCCCCCACCGCCTTATGTCTGAGGGGATCGGTTAGACTTTGCTGTCCAGCATTTCTTTGAATTCCTCAAACTCAGAGATTATGGCAATTGCATTAGAGCTTCTCTCATTTACAAGTTAAATCATTTCCTCTGTTAAGTGAGGCATTTTAATGCTCAAATACTGCCTGCGCTGTGTGGTGCAAGACAAAGGCAAGTCAAAGACAAAAGTCTCACTCACAACAAAAATAGACAACCAGGAATTTATATCTTATTTCAGCAGCAATCTTCAATTAGAATAATGGTGTCAGGGGAGGACTGGCCTCTATGACTTCTGATTGGTGAAGTTGAAATGATTTCCATTCTTGACACATCTGTTTGTGGTTACAATGGCTGGCACCAAAACTATCTTCTACCCCGAGTTATTCTTTTACTTTGGTGCTGAAGGGGCTTTGTTATAAAATGGGTTGTAAAACAGCATTGAGTATTGTAAGTAAGTATGAGTTTATGAGTCAACGAGTCAATAGTAAGGAAAATGAGTCTGAGCATGTATTTATATCCTACAGTAACCTGCACCATATTCACAGTATGACCGGAATCCTGAAACCCTGCACATTTCCATCAGTGGATGTCTGCCGTGTCGGGGTTGAAAACTATACAAATTACATATTTAAAAATTCAACCCATCTTGTAAATCACGTTTATTGTATTAGGAATATTTTTAATGACCTTACTTCATTTTGGGGAAATATGAGTGAAGTTTGTTATGTGGAAAAAAACCTGCTGAGTGTTAGTGTGCTTGACTGAGTCATGAAAGAACATAAAATTGTTCAGCTGTTTGGAAAAATAGAAACACTTTTTAAAAGTGAAACCTAGAAGCAACATATTTTAGACAGTAAAAGTTTGACTCTTGCCCTTCTGCAGATATGACAACACTATAAAGGTGCAAAGCCGTTTGTTCATTAAAAAACAAGGTGAAAATTGAGTATTTTTCTCCTTAAACCCTTTATTTTTGAACTGAGTACAATGGCTATTCGTGAAGCTTTGCTTATAGGGTATTTGGTCTAAAGATTGGTTTGTAAATTTGGCCCTCTGAAGCACTTTGCATCTGGAAATATTGCATTGCTTTCTTCCTTATGAAGATGTCGATTGTAGGATAGAATGAACCAGTTAAACTTTTTATAAGCTTAATATTGTTTGAGCAATGACAAGTTAGTTGCTTTTTTTTCTCTGAGGAAAAATTCACATGATAAAATATTTTATATATTGCTTTCAGAATTTCCTTATTCCATTAAAACATCATATGGGTGCTTATCTCTCTTAACATATTGAAAGAAAGAGGAAGATATTGTTTTTGGTCAGCGGTCTGTGTAAGGTGGAGTTTTGTACATCTGAAAACAAGACCAGAGAGACTTTTATCAAATTTTGTTCCAAATATGTGCTTGTGAAGTTTATGTAACAGCCTGGCCAGCAGATGTACTTACATCAGCATAAGCAGGGCAGCAATGTCCAAGGAGTTGCAAGCACAGCTGAAGTCACAGAGCCCACAACAAATTATGGCCTTACACAGACTAAATGGTGCTTGACAGCTTTTTAGGATCATGCAGATGCATTACTATTAAGAAGGGGATTCTTTCATTGGGCTTCCTGTGCCCAGAGCCAAGAGACTCACAATTGTGATGGTGGTGTGTTGTCTGACTGAGGTTGTTCTGAACTAAACACGCAGATGTGAAGTCAATTATCTGGAAATCCTTGGCATAGATGTTGAGCGAGGTTAAGAAATGATGTGGGAAGAAAAAAATAGACAGAAAAGCATGTGACTAAAGTTTGACCACAAGTTAGCCACTGTCTCCGACTTCAACCATGGCTATTTATCTATTCAGAAATTGAACTTTCAAATGCAATCTGCTGCAGAGCTAGGTCATGTAAGTCAAGCAACTTAATGCCCAGAATGAATTGAGCTAAAGCAAAATTAAACCAGTTCAGTGGCCATAATTGCCCAGTATCAAACTCTGTTATGTATTTCTGATAATGCATTTCACTAATGACACCAATATGTAATGTTGTTTAGGCAGACTTGCATCTGTTGGTTCATAAAGCTTATATTTATTTAAATTAATTGGCTACTGTGCCTGCTTCTGCTAGCTATTTAGGTTGCATATGTCTTCAGTTTAGTTTTTATTTTTTAATGTCTCACAGAAATTGGTATAGAAGCAAAACATGTGATTGGAAGGATAACATTCTGATATAAGCTGAAGCCCTCGCTTTATGTCTCTTCTCTTGTACTGTAGGCCAAAGTTTTACATCCAAGAAATAAAGATAATTTTTTTCATTAACATCATCTTCATGATATGTCGAGTCCACATGAACTCATATTTAAGTGCTGGAGCTGTGCTGTAAATTTCATCTGTGACGGTTTTGTGATTAGACAGTGGGTGGTGGCTTTGTCACATACACACCCTGTTAAGACATCTGCACTCTGAGGGATTGTTTCAACACACAAAGGCCGAGTGTTTTAACCTCTGGACAGAATGAAGTTCAACCAAAATGCAGTTCCTTGGAGAGCGGGGTGTGTTGCCAACAAAACTAAGGTCATGTCACCTCTCCTCTAAAACATAACAGAGCACATCTCAGTTTATTTGAACTGTGCTTCAAACAATACTACCAATGGAAAATCATCATGCTATGTGGAATCTACAGGGCCTAGCATAATATGAATTTATAGCTGTGAATAGATGAAGCCTCCCCCCATAGTTGTGGGAACATTCTTAATTTTTCATATAATCCAAGGTGTCCCTTATTGCAGTTTTATTGTTAATAGGTCATTCATAGGTTATTGTAGTGAAGAAAGTATTTACTAGCACAAACGAGGCTTTTATCTCTTAATTGAATATTTTGATATGGTTAAATTTTATTAAAGAACTGTAAAGAGGGCTTAAAGGAGAATTCGAGATGACTTTGTGACTACTTTACTTATGTGATTTTGATCCATCTACTTTTGCTCTTCATGTAAAACTGCATTATTTGGGAAACATGATGTTATCCAGCATTAAACAAGATCCACAATTTAGAGTTACTCTGAGTCTCTTCTGGTGGCCGAGCTTCTCACTCAATCTCTGAAGGAGAACCCAAACACATTGAGCAGAAAACTCTTTTTGGCCACTTATATCCACAATCTTGTTCTTCGTGTAATTCCCTGAAGCTGGTTACCAAAGACATTTTTCACCAATTGCCCAGACTATCAGCTCTCTTTTCACCACAGCAGATCCGTACAGCGCTCGCTCCACTGCAGATGCAGCACCAGTCCGCCTGTCAATCTCCAGCTCCATTTTTACCTCATTTGTAAACAAGACCCCAAAACATTTAAACTCCTCTACTTGGGGAAGGACCTCTTCCCCGACCCAGACAAAGCATGCTACCCTTTTTCTGGCTCCATGTCCATATTGTAGTCTTGGATTTGGAGACCTTGATCCTCATCCTGGCTGCTCCGTACTGTGCTGGAAACTGAATGTTTGAAAGGAACAACTGCATTGGTTTAGAGACCTTGACAAAATATCGGAATGTGTTCATACTTATGGTGCTTCCGCGCTTAGATATTTCTTCAAATTGAGAGGCCTTGCAAGAGTGCAGAAAGTGCATTTTTATATTATGTGTGGTGGATTTGTGCACACCCAGGAAGTTAACACTCCTTCAAAGCATTATGGAAATAAAAAGACTTGTAATTGTTGCCTTTTTTGTTATAGATGCTGGTTTATTTTAAACCCAAAGCAGAAAGAAATTAATAAATAAATACAAGTAATTCATGCAAAACAATGAAATACAAATTTTAGACATGTATTGAAATCTGCAGGTGTGAAACAAAGAAAGGCTAAACTCACACAAAACAGTTGAGTCAGAAGTCAAACTGACTTTGGAAACGTGGTGGTCCAGCAGACAGGCTGGGAGTTTCTCCTGTCTTAAAATCAGCTCTATTTGCTTAAGAATACAATTTGTCAAATTAGATTTTTGGATCATAGAAAATGGTTTTAGATGTGCACAATAAAAAACACCTGAGAATGTCATATGTTGTTTGTGAGTCACTGAGCTGTGTGACATTGAGACTAACAACAGCCCCACGGGACACATCTCAACATGTGACTTTGATATTTCAGCAACGATGAATTGGATGTCGTCAAAAAGAGTCTCTGACCTATGACACACAAAGACAAGAGCAGAGTGAGTAGGAAAACACTGGAAGCAAAAGAAACCCATTTGGAATTCCTGCATTCCAGGATTCCTGGGCTCCCTGCAGTGACTGCGAAGCTGCAGGAAACAGATTGGTTCAAAATGACCGGATGGAGCAAAGTTGACTTCCTCAGAGGATATGCATCTATGCAAATGAGGGAACATGAAATCTTTCTGAAAGTTCAATGAAAAAGTTCCATAATTTGCTGTTATGCTAGGATTGTTTCCCTCATTTTTAAACTGAGAACATATTTGTTGAAAATTGTTTCGGTTTTAAACATCTGCTTGGGTGTTTCCCATGGCAGCAGTTCAATTCTCGGGAGCTTTTCCTGGCAAAACGTAGAAATAACTGTGTAACCATTGGAGATGAATTTGTATGTTAAGTACTCAGATCAAAACAAATACCAATAACACATTTTTGCAACATGAAAAATTTATGTTTAGCAGAATTATGAAAAACATATTTGTGAGTTTAAGTGTTTGTCTCTTTTACCCTTTACATTTAAACAAAGCTTGATGTTTTGTTTAAGCCACTCCATCTTTTTTTAGAGGCACTCACTTTATGATATTGTGATGATATTGTACACAAAGCTACTTCAGAAAAAAATCTTCATATACAAATTCACAGCCACAGCTTAGTCATGGTCACAAGTTTAATACAGGCTTTAACTGTGTTCAGAATGCTGTGAACACGAATAGGCACAATAAATACTGCAACAAGATGTACGCCACGGTGCTACTACTTACTTCTAAGAATGAAGATGACGAAACAACAAAGAAAAATCACTGAAAGAGCTTATTGCTTCGATGTTAAATTGGAAGCACCAAATCAGTGTCATTATTCAGCCGCCGCTGATGTAATTCCACCCTGGGTGGTGCACTGGACTTTAACCACAAAACAAATCATCAGACATAAAACTAGAGTCCATTAAGAGACTAGCAACATAGTCTCTTTAGCAAATTTCAGAGGTTATCCTATGGCTTTAATTGTGCTGATATTTCCATTTATTTGAGGAACCAAGCATGTGGGAGCAGTATGTGAGTAAAAGTATTTCTGAGTGTTGGCAAGACATGAAACGCAGTACAGTATGAGGGATGAAATGAGAAACACTAAACTAGCTGTAAATTCAGAGCAGGGATTGAATCCAACATGAAAGATCACAGAGTTTATAGCACAGTCATGTTTGTCTGGGATTGCTGTGTCATCTTTCATACACCCCAGCAGGGTGCACTTTGAAAAATTTGATTTATGAAATATTGCTTTTGAAATGAAATGAAAAAATGTTTAGCAACTAGCAGAAATCTGTTCCGGTTAGGAAGAGGTTGTCTTTTCTAATGTGCTTAAAGATTACAAGTTTTTGAATCATCTTTCCTGGGTGGATCCTGATCATTGGAAGCAATGATGACATTGCTTCCAAAAACAATTGCTTGCAAAAACACTGAAAATCAATAAACACATTTCCTACTGCTATTATTTCCTCAAAAGATTATTGTAAAAGCTGCTGATGTCTTTTTTTTGTTACAGTCAGACATGCTCAGAAAAAGTATTCAGAATCAATATAGTTATGTTAACTTTTGAGTTCAGACATATGTTGTAACAATGATCAATTTTAGCCAAGGGGAAAATGTTTCTCCAAACCTAAATAAAAGCTTGCCAATTTTTTCTCACTACTTTAATTTTCCATCTGAAAAGGTCACTGAAAAGGGGCTAAAAGGGCACAGACATGTCCAAATACCACCATCGTCACTTGAGGCTCCAGGTGTCAGGCCATGTTAGTGTCAGCGACCTGCACTACACACATCTGTCCCCTTGCATTAAGCTCCACAGCTAACCCAGGGCTTCCCAGGCCTCAGACAGGCCACACCTGGTTTAACCTGTCCACAGATGTTGAGTCTGTTTGGGTGAAGCTTGGGAGGAAAGCTGCTGGGATTAGACTAATTGACTGGCTGAATCCCAATGTTTAATTTTTACAGTCTAGTATATTTCAGCTGATCGCTGAGAGAATTAACACACTTTTATTTCCCATAAAAGAGATAGAAAACCATGCCTTTAATATAACTACCTCTGGTCTTTTAACAATGTTGCCATTGCATTTATGAATAAAACCATTATTTATGCTGAAAAAGTGAAATTAGTCCTTTTCTTCGTACATATGTCTAAGATAAAAGGGAATGAATGGTTCTAAATGAGCAGAGATTTGCAAGAGTTACTATCCCTTCTAGCTTTTCTCACATTTTGTCACATTACAGCCACACATTTTGAGATATTTTATTGGAATTTAATGTATTAACAATCACAGGGTAGTGAAAAATGGCAAAGTATAAAATGTTTTATTTTGCATCTAGTTGTCTTCAGAAGTCTCCTATGTAGCAAAGTGAATCCATCACTGAGTCTGTTAAATGAAGGCCTCAGATTATCAGAGAGCTTTAATCAACAAGCAACATCCAGAAAACCAATGAGCTCAGCATACAAGTCAAGTAGAATGTGGAAAAGTTTGAAGCAGAAAATGTATAAGGTCACCCATGGACAAAATCTGATGGATTTAGAAAACTTTTCCGAGGTAAATACAGACTGAATTTATGTGGAACATTTCCAATCAAACTAACTGCACAAAGCTCTTTATACCAGAGCCTCATAATCATAAGTAGAATGGCTGGTAGTTTGGGTGTGAGCATCTTCTCTACACATTGACATGGTGGGATGAAGCTTACAGGTTGCAAGACAGCTACACTGTGATAGTTTCAAACATTGTCAAGTCAGAATGTGAGGCCAAGAAGATTGAATGCTAAAATTAACATGCTTCAGTAAAGTATTAGTTGAAGAGTGTGAAAACTTATGAAAATATGTTACTCCCCCCCATTTTTTCATTTGCACTGAACAGGATAATGAGACATGAGAAACGTTTTGAAGCATTTTATCATTGGATTTTAACAGAGGTGAACACTTTTGAGATCCAGTGTACGGTTAGATGAAGTTATCTTTGCGTCCCCTCATTACCTGCTCTTCGCTGTACAGATTAGCCTGAAGCTCAGGACAGGTCAGACATCATCCAAACAGAGCAGATCTGTTGATCTCCTGGGCTCTAATGGGTTCCAGCTGCCCCTTCCCTCATTTTCTCACGAGAGCTACACATCCCAGATGTCTCACGCTGGCTGGCCAGGCAAGCTCTCAGCTGGCTTAAAGCCAGAGCAAGAAAAGAACGGAGCTGAAATAAAAACAGAGGTGTCAGTAAAACTTTATGCGTTCTGCTGGTCTGTCACACAATCGAGATCTGGTTTATCCACTTCAACTGGGAACAAATTAAACACAGAGCACGCTGCAGCAAATAAACTGTATTTGTTACAATATCTGCCAAGCATCTTTCAGAAATGGAGAACAGTCCACACACTATGTTTACGTAACAGCACTTTTTGCAGTGGACATTGTCAAATGGTTACATCTGATTCTGCAATAACCAGAAAACACAAACCAGCTATTGTTCCTTCACTTGTCCAAAGCATTTTCTTTCCTGTTTCTGCAAACTACCTTTACAGTCATTTTCTATTTACTACTGGCAGAAAGTAGAGCTTGAAAGTCTTTTAATGTTTGCTGTGTCTTATCAGTAACTGTAGTCGCAGCGTCTGTAGCAGCTCTAGAGACATGAGACCACCTGCCTGCCCAACTCCCCCTCTCTCACTGTCACTTCTCCTTTTGCAGATCTCCACTCTGAGGTGCAAAACTCCTGCAAACATGCTCACATACACACACAGGCAACCTCTGTCCCAAGTGCCTTTGCCTGGAACCATATATCACGGCCCTGAACACACCTTCAAATTGTTCCTTTGGGGATGATTTCTAATGCACATTTCATTAAATGTTTTGACATAATGTTATTTTATTTCTTACTGCTGTCCTACAAAAGTTCCTGTCTGACAGATTTTTTCCATCAGAGTAGCACACATGTAGGTCCAGAAGGTGAAAGAAGTGTGTGATGTCAAAAAGCATTAGCGTAATTGTAAAGCATTCTGATTTTGTACGTTTTTTTTTTTTTCCAAGCTCCCCTGTAGTAAATAACAACTCACAAATGATTGGGAGACACAACTTTTCCTGGCATGCTAAAAGACGCTGTGGAAAGGAAAATATTAATAAGAGATGTCTTCTTTACCCAGATTTCTTCTATTTTGTAAAAAAGAGTTTTCAACGGAACTGAGATTGGATGAGTGACAAAGTTACAAGGCTTGTTTAAACTGTGATCCTTTCTTGCCAAAGGAAACAGCAAAAAGAATACCTGCTTGTTGCAATTTATGCTATGGCTTTTAAGTTTCCTCTATGGATTTGCTGATCGGCGCAATTTTACAACAATGCATACCTCACCCCCTGAATCATGGCGTTGGCTCCAGTCAGCTATGACTGTATTCATGTCAGTTTGGCCATGGTAGTTTTCCCTGGGAATTTTCGAGGTCTTTAAACATGAGAAATTGTCTTAGTCCTTTATAAACCAGATGGCTCTGCTATTACTTTTCACATCTCAGGTTCAGGCCCAGAGATGGCAACACAGGCGAGCTGCTAATGACATGCGAATGTACATCTAAAAAGGGAGGAATGCATGTTTTCTGCCATGACTTATATGTAAAGCAGACCTGTTTAAAGCCATATCCTCTAGTGTTTCTGTAACTTCTGGCTTTGCCAAGCAAGTTTCATTGAAACTATAGAAAGTATGTTTTGTTTCAATACTTAATATGAGATGACACAAGACTAAATGTATTTGAATGTATTAGACTCTGAAATAAATGTGCAACCTATTGGCGCTCTATTCTATTTCAACAATTTAAAAGTTTTTTGTGATTCAGTGTGCACGGCAAGTTGTGATACAAGGGCATTTCAGTCATCTTATTTACATTTTAAAATTAAGAAGAACTAATGTTATAGAAATGTAAGTCAATGTACTGAAAGACAATGCTAATTTATATCTTTCTTTGCAATGAAATAAACTCAAAGTTGTCATTCCTTGCCTAATCGGGATTGAGAATCAGCCTTTGTCCTTATCGATAGTTTTAAGGCTGTTTGATGGTGATTGATGAAAGTATGTGAATAATAATTCAATTAGTATTTTAGCAGCAGCTTTTTTTATGGAATGCTTTTAAGTGCTTCAAAAACTGTGAGTTTTAAGTAAAGCTTAAAGGTTTTTATTATTTTAATATTTGCCTTTGATTTTCTGTAAATCACTTTAGATTTCCTTCGGCCTTATTCCTTTGCCTTTAACCAGTTAGTTTTTACTCACTATTACTTTTGTTATTTAATGTTTTACTGTATTTTAATACTTTTAATGGTAATATTTAATTATTCATTCTCTGTAAATGAATTAGGAGAACTTTGTTTTTACAATTTTTTTTCGATTTGAAAAACAGTCAGTTAAGTTCAGCCATTTGAACGTACTCTGGAAAGATGATGATGATGATGATGATGATGATGATGATGATGATGATGATGTGGCATTTCCTATGATGCATTTGTGCTCATTTCTGCCTCTGTCTGTTAGTTTTCAGCAGCCACTTGTGAGGCGCAGCTGCAGCTGCTTGGTCTGGAAGTGGCAGGTGAAGATGTGAATTGATGTGGTGAATGTGCAAACTTTAGCTGCTGCCTTGCTTCAGTCTAAACTGCCAGCTGTTATTATTTGAACCTGTTATACTTCTGTAAAATACATTTTGGCTGCTGACCTCAAATGCTTGGAATAAAGTAGCTCCGGCACTGTTAGCCAACACAGCTGACATGACTGTATAGTCGGAGCTGCGCACCCTGATCAGTTCACTACATAATACCTAATGGGTAAAAGCCAGAGCTGCAAAAACAAAACAGTGAAATCAAGATATTAATATTATTAAAGGCAAAATCAACAAACGCTATATTGCCAGAGATATTCACTCACCTCTAAAATAATTAAAATCAGGCATTCCAGCTTGTCGCAATGATAAGAGCCCATCTGTGTCCAGTCATAAAACGTCCTCACTACTAAAAAATGTTGCAATCAACTTTCAGTTGTTTTAATACAAAATAGAAGTAACTGTGGATGTGGTAAAGCAGGCAAAAACACAGAGCATCTCTGACTTTGTGCACAGAAGTCTTCAACTTCCTGATGAGGCAATAGCTACAGACCACCAAGCTTTATGTAGCCTTGAGATTAGCTAAAGATCACTGCACAGACAGTTTAATGCAACTGGTCTCCATGACCGAGCAGCTGCATCCAAGCCTTACATTACAAGTGCCGAAAGCAGCGGTGTGAAGCATGTCACCACTGGAAATTTGAGCAGTACTGATGTGTTTTCTGGAGAGATGAATAATGCTTCTCTGTCTGACAATCCAGTGGATAGCTCTGGGCTTCGCAGTTGCCAGCAGACAGACGCTTGCCTAGCTTTATCTTGTCAACTGTTTTGTGCAGAATGGATTGCAGTGTAAATCTGTTTGTCAGGAGTTGATTTAATCTCCGGCAGCATTGGTATGTTGCAAATTGCATTTTAGACAGTTCAATGCTCCCATCTTTGTAGGAACAGTGTGGAGACAACTCCTTCAGTTCAAACATTGCTGTGAATCGGTGCACAATGCAAAGTCCATGACAACATTGATGGCCAAGTTTGTGTAGGACAACTTTGCTTCCAGTACTGAGTTGTGATCTAAACCTGATAAAATACCTTTGAAATGAATTAGAGACTCGAAGGGCAGGTTGTTTAGTCCAAAGTCAGTGTCTGAAGTCACAAATTCAGTTCTGGAAAAATGTTTTTGTTCATTCAGTACCAAGAAGAGGTAAAGCTAATGCAGTCAACTTTTCTAACTCTGCAGTTTTTCCTAAAGAATTAGACACACAATTGCAAATTGTTAAAAAAACAGACAATAATAATATGGCTCTCCTTGTGATCATCATATATTTTTTTAAAAAACAGTTTTGAGTTTTAAATCTGCTTACCATGTCTCAACCTTTTCATGCATTTTTTTCATGCAACTAATTGAGAACTTTCAAACCCTGAGACCACTAACATTTTTAAAATATTTTATCTTACTGAATATCCTAAATAAGCAAAGATAATCCTCATTGTGTTTAAAGCACAATGAAGTAACATTGGCTTGATTGTGGGTTTTCTGTCTGGAAATTCCTCGCTGGAATATCCCTGTTGAGAAGAAAATTAAACAATCACATATTTTATGAGGTTTCTGGGCAGAACCCCCCCCACCCAGGCCATTAAAATACCTTGTAAAAAATTTCTCACACTCTATATAATGTATGATAGAGTAAGGGTAGAAAGTTTAAAGCATGTTTCAGCGTGCATACTGCTTACTGTAGTTATAATCTGCTGTTAAAAATAAAGGCATGCCTTTATTTTTAGCAGATTTTGGCATGTATGCTATAGAGCTGAATGTTTATGGATAAAAGATTTACAGTGAAGAAGCATCCAATTCTTTTGAATGGTTTTGATCTGAATTATTTTGGAAATGGATCATTTGAGAACTAATAATACTTACTTAAATAAAATACAATGTAATATAATAATCTTATAAAGATATTGGCTTTATGTCAACATAGTGACGGCAAACTGAACTATAGCTTGCAGAATGTTTGAAACTTGTAATTTGATTAAATTATTTCATTCTTAAAGTTGCCATAAATTATATTATATGTCAATTTGCACCTTTTAATGCATTTTTAAGGTTTTTTAAAGCCTAAACCTTTAAAATTGACTGTAAATTTGAATATAGCAAATTTGAATATGCCTTAAATATAATGTTTTTCATTTGAGCTTTTGTAGTTATGTGCAGATTGTGGAAAATGTGTTTTCTAGTATAGCCTGAATTCCAAAGTATTTTTTCTTTTTTTGGAAACACAAAGCCTGTCGCTCTACGATATAAGCCATACAGTTTTATTTTGCTCTTATTTGGCCTCTTGCAATCACCTTAAAAGTCTTGGGAGTTGCTTTAAATAAGTTTGTCACATAACCCTGACAACAGGTTTTGAGTGGATGCCTGTCACTGGAACTACCAGGTTTCTCATGCATTATTATTTGAGAGCAAAGGAAGCTGAGAGGTGGCAGTCAGAGAAAGTGTTGTGATGTAAGGATTCCTGAGATCACATGGAGCTGTAATCAGGAGTTGCATGTGTGAAAGAGCTCTTTGTCTGGACTCCAGGTTCTTGGGTTCAGCATATCAAATGGATTGGAGACGGCTTTGAAAATCCGCCCATTGGAACCAGGCCGTCCCCACAAAAACAAACACACTGCAGTGATTGCAGCTGTCCACTTTAAAGATGGTGTCTGTTTGTGTTTTTGCGTGTTCTGATGTGGGTCTGCATACCAACCCACTGGACAGTGAAATGCTTGCTCCCTGGTTCCAGAGTGGGAGCCTTAGTTGTGGTTCTGTACACCTCAGGTGTTGATTAGCAGCTGTATGATCAGTTCTCACGAGAAAGAAGGCAGGACTCTGTGATAGTCACGTTGGGATGCTCTTTCTTTGACCTAACAGAGTGGTGTGTGGTCCTCATTATATTTCTTACACTCTTTTAGAGGAAGAGCCTAATGCTATCATCTCTGTGATTTACACTGCATTACTTTGTTTTGTGATGTCAAACCCAATCAGATAGATAACTGTACAACTTAATAAGTTTCAGATTGCTTTTTGAGAAAGCAATCTCATTGTTCACTTACTAAAGACCACAACAGCAAGACTAATTTAGTCTTGTGAGTTTGTGAGTGTGTGTGTGTTGATTTGTGTCTTGAGTCATACTTATCACAAAGTTTTGTTTTATTGTGAGAGCAATGCAAAGTGCAGAAAGATATGACTTTCTGCATTTGCAAATTTTTATTGCTAGTACATTTAGATTTTCAATAGAAAAACTTACATCAGTGGAAAACCTATTTTGTGGTGTAAACATTCAGGCTTGGTCTCTTTGCTAATCCCAGTAGTTTTGTTTGAAGTTTAAGTCTAACTCTACTTCAGGATCTTCTTCTTTTGATTTTTCTGCAGATGATGCGGGCGCAATGGCCACCTGCTGGTGCACAAGAGGTATGACAAGACTTTTGACTGCAGAGTCAGATAGACGCCATTTTCAAAAATGGAGTTGGACATAAAATTGTGTCATTATTTCAGTAACATTTCAAAATGTAGATTTGAGGGAAAAAAACTTTTGAATAATTAACAGCGTAATAATTTTAGACTGTAATCTAGATTATTTTTCGTTACCAAGTTTTACTGCTGTGCTTTTTTTTGGCAATTACTTGATCACAATTTGATTCAGCAGAGAACATAAAATGGTGTAATTTGGAGACCCAGCAAAGCATCTTTATACCCAAAGAATTACAAGCAGTCTATGGTGTGTACATAATAGCAATGCTTCCCCACAGTGGGGAATGTCCACTTGTGACAAAAACTGATTCACAAAATTAAAGATCTGGTAGCACTGAGACAGATGTTGTAATTTCTGCTCCATTTCGGATCAGCATTTTAAATTCGGATGCACACAGTCATGCCTCCACACATTCCTTCCAGCAAGTGTTACTAGAATAGTTGACTTTATTCTGGTGAGCCATACAGTAATCGGGTTTTACTTGTGACAGTTTAACTGCACCACAGTAAAACTGTAAAAACATTATTATGAGGACGTGATGAATCCCAGCACAAAGACTTTTACAGAAATGTTTAGTTTAACAGGAAACTTATCAAGGAATATTTTCAAAGTGTTGCATTGGACACATTTTTTTTCCACTTTTATGTGCCATTTTCTGATGCAAAAGTTGAGATGTTTCAGAAAACAGACCACTGAATTCTGCTGGCATTTCCGAAACTTTGTAAGGGTTAGGATCAGAGTGTGATGGGAGTGACCCTCACTCCCATCACACTCTGTGAGATAAGCCTCACAGAGGCTTATCTGTGAGGATACAGATTCTTATGTACTTCTCCTGATCCCCAGGAATGATAACTCTGCTCTTCCAAGAACTGTGAAACCCTAGGACTTTCCATTTGATCTGAGCTTTGTTAATGTGAAATTGTGTTTGTATTTTCCTCCAACTGACTTGAGAAATTTTCACTAAATGTTTGTTTAAGGTCAAGTAGAGCAGGACTCAGCTTACATTTGTCTTTCAGTCATGGAATGACAGATGTCTTTCTGCTGTTGCAGTAAACATTTGTGCCTCATCCATCATATTCAATTACACATGAATTTGATCACTATATAAAGCTAATGGAGCACAAGAGGCAGAAAGTTTAGAAAAAGAAAAACTTTTTTCAACCAAATAATTGACAGTTTTACACAATTGCTGGGAATTATTTGGACATAAATCCCTGAACCAAAAACTAATGCCAAGCTAGTAACAGAGCTACACAGATTTGACAAAATAAAGGCAAAAACACAAAAGAGTGAGCAAGTATTAGTTGTGTAATGATTTAATAGGATTAGGTAATCATCAGTGCTGTTTTTGGAAGTTTTGTTTTAATTATAAGAGAAACCAACTGGTGCCTGTAATTAAACTTTGTGTTGTTTCTGAATATTTTTCAGCTGGCTCGATATCAGTGTTTTCCCCATTATTTCAATTATCAGAGTGTTAATGTATCCCAGTGGATAGAACAAGATAACAGTTCACATATGTATGTTCCTCCTTTTAAGTTCTTCCTCAGTATCTTCACTGGGTTAGGAAATGTAAACGTGTCTGCCTCCCTTTCTTTGTGATATCATTTTTTTTTTTTTTTTTTTGCTGGTCTCTGGTCTGCAGATGTGAACATTTATTTTTGAGTGGTGACAACAATATCAAAGCCAACTGTGTTCAAATTGGACACAAAACTACTTTCCATTTTATTACCATGTAAATCTACTGAGACCTTGTTACCTTTTTTGGAAACTTGTTGGCAACTTGGTGCATCAGAAGTCAACAGTGCAGCCAAATCATTTTGACATCACTTCATACTTTGCAGATGTACTCACAAAAACACATTGTGAAGTATCATCCATATTATATGAAAATTGTTCTATGTTATAATATAGAAAATTTCAGGCTCTTGCATTTCTAATTTAATTGTAAGACATTCCACCTAACTGCTCTTAAAAATATAATAAGTCACCAACCAAAACTCAAGTATCCCATAGAGATACCTTAGTTTTGATTGCTTTTACGATTAACTCTGATGTAAAGTTTATTTGGACTTCTGTGGCTTAGATCTATTTTAGATAAATCATGTTTTTATTTTATTCAAAGACAGAAAGACGTACGATTTGAGGGACTTTTGCATTCCAAGTAGGGACAGTGAGGTGCAACTGATGCCGGTGTTGGATCCAGTCTTGAAGACCCATATTATACTTCAAAGTGATTTGTGATTTATCAGAAGGCCTGTCATGATAGAGTACAGTCACACGTTCACCTCATTTTCCCTTCGCCTTCATTTCACACTTTTTTCCCTTTGCTTTTTCCACACAAAAACACAGTGCCAAAGTGATCGGTCACAATGGGCTTTGTCCTTGGCTACTTCTATCAAAGATGTTCCTAATCCAGCAGATGTTCTGAAACGTGACGCTTTCGTCACATATTAGGCCAGTTGTGCCAGTGACGCTGCTCTCCAACCGCTTGACTCAGATGTCTTTCGTCCCATCGGCTCCAAGGGCTCAACAGCATCCAGCTGGCATCGCTGAAAGAGAGCAAACCGCTGGGATCCTTGACCGCCTTGATACCCCCTAACCGTCAGCAGCAGAAATAAATCAGACAGTAAAATCTTTCCAATTTCATGTTGACATGCTGACCTTTTCTTAAAAACTTGATCAAAAGCAGCTTTATATTTTTCTCAATTTGTGAGTTTCGGTAACGGATTGATACTTTGGTTGTAACATTCCTAACATATGTGTATAAATGTTATAGAAAACATTCTGTCGGTATAATCATAACAACTCCATGCAAGTGTGAGAGTCTTGGGGCACAAAATTGCATCATCCATTTTACTGTTGGACATGTGTGACATTTATATTTTTGGATAATCAATAATTGAACTAAATGGTCATTATCATTATCATTATCATTATCATTCTCCAATTTTCCTTAACATTGGGGAAGAAGAGATGCTGCACTTTTCTTTCAGATTGCAACACAGGCTTTGATGGTATGAAACTAAGCTTTCCTATAAAAATTCAGTTTAGCTGAAGAATATTTATATTTTATTAAGCCAAAGCACTGTCTAATTTTACTTTACTGAACGTTATTCCCCAACTGTGTAACTGATAATACAAACTCTTTCTTTTTTTTGCAAAAAAGTGAAAAGTAAACTCACTATTTTCATTCAGTAACATGAGCAATCTTTATTGTCATGAGGTGCATCATATGAAGAACTTTTCCAACTCAAACTATCATCTTTCCTAAATGGCCGTAATTTATCTGTCGTCAACCATTTTAAAAATGCTGCAGACACAAGACATTGGAGCTATGAAAGTAGAAGAAAACCTGAATGGGAGCCAAGAAGTCCAACCAGGGAGTTGGGGGAAGGAATGTATTTCATTTAGGAATGAGAAGTTCAGAGTGTCATGCCACAATATGAAAAACATAAGTGGCTGAGTGTTTAGATGGTATAATTTAGTTTGACTGATTTTCTACCTCATTTACTGCTGAATATGAGCGCAGCCAAGCTCTTACCAACAGATTCTTTTGTTGAGTTTTGATAAGGCATCATTGTATAAACACCTATTTTATTATTAATAATAACATTAGAGCTTTCCATTAACAAACTAAAAAAAGTGTACTTTTAAAGCGGTGTCGACATTTGTTCTGCAGTCCTGAAGAACCAAGCACGCGTGGTCCATAATTTGAAATAAAATCAGGAGTTACTACCACAGATGAAGAAAATATTGAAATTTTAGCAAAAAGAGAAAAAGAAACAGAGAAGATTTGTCTCAAAAAGAGTATAAGTGTTTAGTGATTCAGTCCTCCATCTAAGCCACTTATGATGCTCTGCAAACATTAATAAAACTTAGTAAATATCTGTAAAAAGCAATAACATGCAATGAAACTTTTAAATCAATACTAAAAAAATCATATATGAAAGAAGTACTTTTGGTGAAGGAATCACTGGTAGTACAATTCTTTGTGTCCTTAATAATAACTTTAAAATAATATAATACAGTTAACATTTCTAAGATGATCTCAAAAACCTCGGAATAGAATTACATAGATGTGATTTTTTGTAGCCATTAGCCTGAACTCATATACATCTTGCCAACAGGAACAGTATGGCAGGTTGTAGGAGAGATGGAGAAATTAAAGTTCAACTGCAGTGCAGCATTTTGGGGTCATCAAGACTCCATAACAACCAGTAGACACTGTCTGCATGCATAAAATCATTTCTTAACATGAGATTTTGTTTTAATGTTAATATTCTTAAATTAAAGTTGGGCTTTAATTAAACTGGAAAAAAGAGTTAAATTATACTGCATTAACATATAAATATTACCAGGGATGGCAACAAATGTTTGTTCATTAATGAACAATGTGGAAAGACTTGCAAATGTGGGAGCAGTGACAAGTTCAAGGAAATTTTTGAAATGTTCAAATTCAGCACAGATAGAAAAAAAATGTAAAGAAAAAACAAACATACTTAAATCAAAAGGCAATTTGTACCAGCAACCATTTGGATTTAAAATATTTTTAAAAAGGATAATTAAAAATCAGGAATTTTAATTGCCCTGTGTTCATTGCCACATTTCTGTTTCCATGCGACATGTAGAATGATTATTAAATGTGGACATTTGCCCACTTTTGTCCTGCTCGTCACACATGGCCAGAGGACAGATTAATTGACCCCAGGGCCCCAGTTTGGCATTGCTGTGCAACCTCCATGTGCAGACTAGCAGACTCCTGGTTTTGTTGTGCATTCTGCTCTGAGAAAAGTCTCAGTCAGGGTCTGAATGTTGATCCTCTATGCTACTAGTAAACACCAACCAAATGCCATAACAAGTAAAAGAAAAATAAGCAAAGAGCATCCATCTGTCTTTGTAATGAGCTTCTTTTGTTCTCTCTCTTCCTTCTCTTCTGGAAAGCTCCAATGGTTAGTGTAATAATCTAACATCGGAACATGAAGCAGAAGGCCAAGATGAGCAACAGCTCAGAGTTCATTCAAATGTTTGGTGGAAACTTAGCTGAGGATTGTGTGTAGTCATTTAGACAACCACAGATTTTTTGTCCACGTTGCGGATTGCTTCCACTTTCATTTGTTGTATTTGTCAATGCACCTTGGAGCCCAAGCATTTTCTTTTTTTTTTTACCAGCGCATGCTCTCTGATATAAAGAATCAAAACCAAATGGATAGGAGGATCATTTAAAGCAGCCAAAGCACTAATACAGCTGCTTTGGCTTGGTCTTGTATCCATTTTCTTTTTCTCTCTCATGCATGCAAACACAGAAGTAGCCAAGTGCCAGCATAACTAAGCCAAAGCCCGGTTATGAGGTAGTGCATGGCAGCGCTCCATTAGCCCTGGTCCAAACAGAGCCACTGCATTTTCAGCTCCGACCGCTACCGGTGACTCACCATCCTCTGGATCTGTTAGCAGATTAATGCCTTGCGGACTTGCACTGATTGACTAGAGTAACCATACTCTCTCCGCATTCCAGAGTTCGCTTGTAACCGAGACTAATCCTGTAAACCCTAATAGATATTATCACTTCACTCTGAAACCCACATGGTGTTTAATTAAACCCGGCTGCTCTGTTCGTAGCCAGGCAGTGGTGGGGTTTCGACAGCGTTGCCAGTCAGATCCCATTGACCAATCACCACTTGTTTACTATTCAGTGTTTCATAATCAACACAGCCTAAAATCCAATCCCTCTCAATATTTGCCCAGGATGTTAGTATTCCCTTATTTTTTCTGTTTTCTTCTTGCAGTATTTATTCTTGGGCAACTATGCCTGTTGTTTCAGAGGTCTGCTTTTCATTGGGTTTATGAGAGTAACTGTAAATTCCTGAGTGCATTGTGTCTTTCAGTGGTCTACAGTCTTTTTCCTCAGAATTGGACCTCCTTTGGTTTAACTGACTCCCAAACAATTGCTTGGCACTTCCTTTACACTTTGTAGAAACCTCGTCAGACCTTTAAGCAACAATAAAAGGTGATAATTATCTGCTGCAGCTGATGATGGCTCTGAAGATTGTGGTGCTATTACCATTGAAGGTTTCTGCCTCAATGGACACAAGCAAGTTTACATTTTTTAACAGATGCAATGAAGAGACAAAAACCTTACTGTTGACTTATGCATTTTCTTTTTCTGTGCTTTCATTCTCTGTTATTTTCAGTTGAAAGATTAAATATTTCCCGTAAGAAAGTGCTTTAAAAAGCCTAGACACAAGAAAGAAGTTAAATAGTA
Organism: Phalloptychus januarius; assembly: GCA_902982915.1. Lineage (NCBI taxonomy): Eukaryota > Metazoa > Chordata > Actinopteri > Cyprinodontiformes > Poeciliidae > Phalloptychus > Phalloptychus januarius. Next base: position 712,175 of record CADWAE010000201.1, on the reverse strand, counting down.
CTTTTCAGGCTTCTTGAACCTGTCCACATTTTGTCCTGTTACACACACAAACTGCATAATACTGAGAATGCATGTTGTGTACTGCATGTACACGAAGTGGTGTATGAGTTAGAAACAAAACAGAAACCTTTTTAATTTTTTCAAATAAACATCTTAAAAGTGTGGCATGTGTATGTATTTTTAATCTTCTTGTTGATGTTACTCTGTGGTGATGGGATCTCAGAACAGATAAAGAAAATGAACAAATGGTTTGACCCAAGTCATACAATTCGAAAGACAATGACCCCTGATACTGCAAAATGTGTGTAAATGTCTGAATTTGAAGACAATTTAAAAAAAAATCTCTAAAAAGATTATCAGTAGGGTTTTTAACATTTAGCAAATATAAATAATCGTATATTTGTTTCACTAATGTGAAACAAGAGACGTTTGGTCTGATTTAACTTCAGAAAGTGAGAAAAAAAGTGTAAATGTCTTTTTACTTGCACTTCTGTCTTCAAATGTCCCCCCAAAAGGCTTGTGGTAGTTTGTGGTTCTTCAAGGTCTTGCCTTCAGAGAGGAATAAAAAAAGAGAAAAAAACCCATAAAACTACATCTGGCCAGATTTTTATTTGTAAAACAAAAAAAAATTTGTTTTAGTAAATATTGTTTTGAAATGTGATGAATCTCTAACAGAAGCAAAAACCAGATGACAGCAGTGGGAATAAATGAGTGACAAGTTTCCTTCTAAGGCTCATGCTTTTTTTGTCTTTTTCACTGTGTGCATGTTTGCAGTCTTCAGCACATGAGCGGAGAGGAATGGCAGGGCACAGGGACTACGGAAACTACATCACATTATGAGGTAGAGTGTGTGCCTGTGATAAATTGGCTGAAGAACCCTTTTTGGACATCTGTTAATGATTTTGCCAAAGTGTACTGGGGACAGAGAGGGGTAAGTTTCACTGTAACAACAGAAGCTGCATTGTGCTTCGCCTAAATTAAGTTCATTATATCCTTTTTTTCATAAGGCAGGAGAACTTCTGGCTCTTGGAGATGTGTGTATGGTTACCATCACGCAGGGTGAAATGTCAGGGCACTGTGTCACCATGTGGGCTAGTGTGCATGACATTTTCCCTTTGTTTTCTGAAAACACCATTTGGAAGGGAGAAAATACACATTTTACCAGTTATTCCTCATGGAAGAAAAATAGCACTCAAAATAATGTCTGCCCAGCAACAGCTGTCTAACAGATAACAAGTCAAAGGTCGGAGCAGTCCAGAGAGGATATGACATCTGAACTTTAAATCTGTCCTACAGACGCCACCACACTTATTGGTTGGACCTTAAAAAATTGAGAGTCAAATCTATATACTGTATATAAGATATAAGAAGAAGAAATAAGAAATAAGATATGCAATATTGCTGATAAACTTACAGACAGAGACAATTAAACACCAATTCATGCACCTAAAATGAAAGCTTAGATTCAAGTTATTAGCTAAATTACACAGACAACAAAAGATGACATAGGTTTTACTGAGTATTTGAAGGAAAATGCTTTCTAAAATCTTTTTGATGTACTGAATCAATCAACAGGTTGGGTAATAAATCACTTAGTTTCATTTTACCCTGTGCACCTGTTTTAGAAACATTTGCACAGCACAGCATAAGAATTAAAACAAAACCCTGTACAGGCTGCCAAAGATTTACAGAACTAAAATGAACCTCAGAGATCTCCTTTTCTTTGCCTGTTTTGTTTTCCACAGGCACTTGTTTAGTGCTGCATAGACATTTTCACTTTGACATATAAAGAAAAGATAAATAAAGCAATTTTAACCCTAAACTGAAGAAAAGGCTATAAATGGCATTCCATGGAAATCAGCCACTTTCCCTGACATATGATCCAGAGTGGAGGAGAAAAAGAAAGCATGAATGGCAGATTTATTGAAAGAGAGGGGTTGGAGGTGAAAGAAGGTTGAAATAGAGGCAGGAGGGAACATAAAGCTGTGGAGAGCAATGGTATGGAGTAGAATGAGGATTTGGGTCCTGATACCTTGAAGTGCAGCACTAATCTCACCTTTCTCTCAAGCCATACAAACTCACTCCTCCATTCTAACTTGCATTCAAGAAAAACATTTCCACTGGAAATCCAAGACCACATTGAGAGAAATGTGGTCAGAGAAATTTTCTGAACATGACTTAAAAAAAGGTCATAAAAGAGAGATCATTTCCTTATGCTTTTATTCCCAGCAGATCTAAATACACTTGTTCCTAAACACTGAAGTCTGAGCTGCAAAAATCAGGTCTAGTAACTAGAAGATGTTTGATCTGATAAGCCATACTCATATATTGAGCTAAAATAAACCAAATAAAAATGCTCAAGAACTCTCTACGTCTTTTACCTGAGTGTGTTTTGTATTAGTGTGAAACTCTATTGGCATGTGGTTAAATCTGTGCAGGATTAACATGCTTCAATATTTATTAGTGCACATGCTGCTGCTGTGTTTTCCTGGACTTTGAACTTCCTAGAAAAATAACATTTTCTCTCTGTGTAACACTGGGTAAGATGTAAAGGGTTGTTTCTGTGTTGATGGTTAAGTGCGTAGCTCTGCAATTTTTTTATCCTTGCCTGGTAAAACCGAACACGCAGGGATAATTGTGGAATGTAACCGATATCGCAGTTGGGTTCATTTTGGGGTTAAGATGATCTTTAGGCTAGAGGAGAGTAAGGCTTTTTCTGGTTCTCAAGGTCTGCAGCCGTATATGTTTTATATGTATTCCTAATTGAAAACATCAGATTTAAAGGGAGGATTGTTTAGCAAACATAGTCAAAGCCTGAGAAGAAAAAAGACCCAACCCTTTAAATCAGGCGTATTGGAACAAATATTGTATATGTCAGGCACCTGCTGTTGGGAAACTGGACCTGGCCATCTCTGGCCTACACTCAGGTTCAGAAGTGCAATTTCCTACCTGGTTTTCAACACTTTTTACAAATACAAATCCAAAAACTCAGACATACATTTGTATGTAGCCCCATTTCTTTGAAACCCCACAATATAAGTGTAAATGCAGCTGGTCTGTAATAGGCTAAGAGGTTCTTTAGAAAATATTAGTGTGCAAATCGTACAATGGAAACGAAGGAGCACATCAGAAAAGGGTCTGGCATGAAGCTGTGAGGCAGTGTAAGCAAAGAGAGGGTAATAAAGAAATATCCAAGCTTTGTACTGAGAGGATGATTCATTATCTAAAAATAAGATCCCCACACAACTGTAAACCTGCCAAGACATAAATGTTCACCTTAAATACTGGGAAAAGAGGGTCCAGGAGATTTGTCATGAACTTGAAAAAAATGTTTTTATGAAAGAAAATCAAGACAATAGGCTTGGTGAAAGAAAGCAATGAGAAATCCCATTTGCAATTTGCAACAATCTAAGTAAGAAATCCAGGAAACATGGTGGAAATATGTTTTCTGTATGTGGCAGAATTATGCTGTGGGCATGGCTTTCTCAGTAGTGGTGCTGTTAAGAGTTGACAGGAAGCTGGTTGGAGCTACAAGCAGAAATTCATTTAGCAAGTAACGAAAAACAACAAAAAACTAAATTCAGATATGAGAGGAGGGTGACCTTCCATCAGCACAACTCTAAACATGGTAAAAAATAAGATTGAAACATACTGCATCTATGTGTTAGAATTGTTGAGTCAAATCTAGATCTAAGTCCAGCATGCAAGACTGGCTGCCCACAAATATCAGTAAAATATATTTTAATATTATGTATCCTTTTTGTTCTACAATGACTTCATTCTTCACAAAAAAAGAAAATAAAATAGTAAAAGACTTTAAAAACTTTATTTTGCTTTCTTTTTGCATACTGACTGCCCTCAACATGAAGAGATGTGGTTTCACATGGATGGCCATTATTACATCTTTTTGTGCTCAATAATGTAATGATTATGAGATTAGCATGGTTGACCAAGCACAGAGAAAAACTACAACTTCTGAGAAGCCAAGTCAGGAAATGCTCCACAACGATGCAATAAATTAGCCCTTTAATCTACTGTTCAGCTTCATGCTAACATGTTAATGCTCTCCTTCTGTGTGAGGGTTTATACTGTTTGAGCTGTGACTTACTGCATGCTGCTGTTTGTTTGGAGGTTCAAAACCACAGAAAATATCTCCAGATTGCAGCAGCTATATGGGACTTCTGATTGCAATCTGAATTTAAACCTGAAACGCTTGTATGCTTCTTGTCCGACATAAACAGAATCTATTTAGCGAGAACCACATTATTCTCTAGAAACAATGACATCATATAAAAAGAGCCACGTTTGAGTCTTTTTTCGTCATGCTTTTTCATGCTTTCTCTCAGCACCCATCTGTAACGAGGCCTCTTTGTGGGAAAGTTTAACATAGCTATGGTTGGAGTCACCAGCCAGCATGGCCTCAACTGGGTTTCCTGATTTTCTTTTATACCTAATTGCTCACCGCATATGTGACAAATGATGCCAGATGCCACAATGAAGAGAAATCCAGCGCTCTGAGATTTATGAGCTGCAGTTTGCCTTATTTATAGAAGGAATTTTACTAGACCTGGCCCCAGGGAGTTAAGAGTGACTGGAGCAAGTTGCAAATTAGACTGTGGCACGTGTGATCCATTAAATACACTAGGTAGTGATGTGAAGGATGGCGCTCTTCAAAGATTCAACTCGTTTGGCTTGGATCTCTCACAAGAACCGGTCCTCAAGGGTCTCAGATGATTTTGCATTAAGTCTCAATTAGAGCCTTTAATTCTACCTTGATTTAACAATTATATATAGTTTTGTGTTTATCATAAAAAGGTTTACTGTTTAACAGTTTATTCAGACTTTTAAGAATCAAAATATGCTAACGTTTAAATCCAGCTTCCTGTGTTTATGTCACTCCATATCATTGGCCTGTAGAGCAGACTTTACTTTGATCTGCACATTAAAATAAAGTCCCACCCTTTGCCTGCATGGATCACCAACAATTCTCCCCAACGACCAGATGCATCATGTTTTCACTTTCTTGTCTCTCTTAAATGTTTCTGATCATCAGAAACAACAGTAAAACCTAGAGTTCAAGTGGAGATAAATTACTGACTATTTTTAAGTTCTCCACAAAACATTTTCCTAAAATAAAAAAAAAAGCATTTTAGTGAAAACTTTATATAAAGAATCATTAGTAAATCATATTAGCTTCCCAGGATTTATCCCAGGTTTTATTGTAATACCTAGTTTCTATTCAATTCTTGATAATACATTCTGTTTGATGCTGCGGTCTTTTTTTGTCCTTTCTCTGTTCACTCAGGTATTCAGGCCAGAGGTTATTGGCATCCATCGCATTCGACTGCTGCCCAGATGAGTCCTGTAATACTATGTCCGCTCTGCTCAGCTCACAGGAAATTAACCCAAGTTTAAACTCAAAAGCTCTGTTGACTGAGCTCAACTGCAGGTTAAATAACACTGGAAACAGACATGTGATGAGGTATTCATGCTGATGCCTTTGTTTGACAAGGAACGAAACACATAAAAAAATATTGGCAGTAAAAACTCTGTCTGCATGTAAAAGAGAGATTGATAAAATGTATGAATATTGACAGCATCATCTAACAAATGCTTGCATGTGTGTGTTTCTGGGGCAAATAACCCAGATTGAACATTTTGTCAATCGAGCCAAACTAATAAAAGCCTTCATCACAGTACTTATAGCAAAATAAAAGGTCCTTCTTGGAGCGCATTTCCTGCCAAAAGCTTCTGTTTTCTTCTGTCATTTTCACCCCAAAGTGCTGTTTATAAATCACAAACTCAACACACATTTAGAGAAACAATGATTTACAAAGTTGACACAATAGGCCTCCCTTAAGTTCTGAAGTAAAACTTTTCATGCGTGCATGTTAACAGCTGTAGTGAAAATCGCTTAATACAAGCAGTTGTTTGAATGTTGTTGTTTAATCTGAATTTACTGAAAAGTTACAGAACATAGGAAGGGTTTGTTTTTTAAATCAGTGTTGTCAGCAACAAAAATCTAATGATAGTGGAAAGGAGAAGAAGAAAACCAGCACAGAAAATGAGGTTGTGGTTAGGACCCTTAGGTGAATAGAGTGCTATGGACTTTATTTCCAAGATGCAACTTTCCATCTAAGGTCTTCATGGACCACAAACCTGCATTAAGCAGTTCAGAGAATCCTGAAGCATAAAAATATCCTCTATCGTGCCTCCTCTCTTCCCGTGAAGAGACATATTACAGGAGCCTCAGCGGCCACAGGCAGGATGCAGTGTAAGCCGACAATTCCTTGCAAAAATATTCAGACTCATTCGTTCTTTTACATTTTATCCTGTTGTAGTTAAAAAATCAATTGGTAGACCAACACAAAGTGGTGCAAATCATGGAACAGGAGGAACCTGATGGATGGTTTACAAAATGTTTCACAAAAAAACTTAAAAATGCTCCTGAGTAAATGCTTTATATAGAAACACAATTTGTTGCTTTGAATCATGAGTGTTTGTTGTGTCTCTTACATGACTTGTATGCAATGTATGTCAGTTTGTAAAGTGATTTGACATTTCATTTTTTTCAGACAGGTGGAGGTGTAAATACAAACTATTTCCACACTTATATTATTATTGAGGCTATTATTATTAAAAATAATAATTTAAACATCTGTCATTTTCCTTTCATTTCACATCCATGCACTATCTTTGCCTTTGACCTAAATTTAAAGGTTATAAATATAAAAGGTGATGTCACATTACAAGAATTTGTGTATAAAAAACATGAGCTAGTGCTCTTGGACTCCAATTTCACTCTAAGTTACTTGCATCAGGCCATGTGATGGATATTGACATGACCAGGGGTTACCTTCCTTCTGGTCAAAGATACCTGGAATGATCTCAGATAGTCATGTGAGATTCAAGTGGGCAAAGGGAAATAGAAAACGAGTGACTTAGAGAGTTATTAAATCATTTTAATTCGTAGCAGTTGCTTCCCCTTTAGTTACTATTGACTTTGGATAGACGGGAAAATCTCCTACAGAATTTAGGACTGTTTATGATACCAGAAAAACATATGATTCACATTACAAATCTATTATGCAAATCTTGTACATGAGCTTTGTCAAAACACTAAAAAGGTCAAGATGAGAGCTCTCAACAGGCTTCTTCTTTTTACTACATAACAGCATCTGAAATAACATCTCTGACAGGACTAAGTCCAAACTCTTTAAGATCCCGTTCCCATCATCCATTCGAGAGGAGACCTATGACAGAGAAACTACAAGTCAAACAGCTGGTCCTCCGTCAGTTTGACCTTCAAATCTGAAGTTTGCAGCATTGTCAGCCAAAGTAACATGTATAAAACTTCCTCATTAGTGGGGTGGATAGTTGGATCTACTCATACAAGCATAAAAAAAAAAACTAAGACGGATCCAGTACTAACACATAATTGGGAATGACGTAAAACATACAGGAGCTTTGCAAGTCAGTTGGAAAAGGGAAAAAAAGGTTCATGTAAAGAGGGGATGAACACACTGAGTCCGACATCCTTTATAGTGTTTGGTTGTGCTTTTGAGTTGGTCAAACATGTTTGAAGGGATTATTCTTTGGATAATGTGCAAGAAGAACAGCAACAGCCGACATTTTTATCATTCAGCCACAAAAAGCAAATGAAATGTCTTTTGTTCAGCTGAAATTCCTTTCGTATGTCAGATGCTGCTTGCACTGAGTCGCAAGAACAGAATATGAGGAATAGGCATTATCGGAGAGACAGAAAAAAACAGCAAGCTTGCATTACACTCAGTGAACCTTTGCTAAACTTTGGTCTGATCAGCTCTCTGTAAGAGCAGAACTACTAATCGCAAACACACACAGTGAGTAAAGTCACTGTGCTTTCTTAAAAAAATAGATGTCAGGATTAATATTATAAATGCACCAAAAGCTATCTAACTAATTACAATGAAATAATCTGAGGTGGAGAACAGAGGCGAGTAAGAGCTGACATTATCACATTGTAATGCTTTCAGGTCATCCACTGTCTAAAAGTGATGCATTTTATGAACAAATCTCTTCTCAGGAGCGATGTTGTGTGAAACCAGCTGATTTTCCTGTAGAGCCTGGATTTTGAAATAGATTTGTAGTCTCAATCTTCTTCACAATAAATTAAGGTGCAGAGTTAAAACCTAAAAGCAGCAAGAGCCTGCAGTGGGTCAGTCAAAAGTTAAGCTCATCCAGACTCTGCAGATCCCATGATTACATTTTGTGGCATTTGGAGATTTTTTTTAACCACCTGCATTCATGGTGAACTTGATGATTGTTTTGAATTGGTCTCCACTTGCAGACTTGTTTCCATATGTAGCAATATGTAATTAATTAATTTTCCTTTCTTTTTTTTTTTTAGTTTGTTTTCATGCTTTTGAGACCTCTAGCATTTTTTTAGAATGTTTGGAGATTGGTTTATTTTCCTGACATTTCTTTCCACAAAAAGATTACAAATCAATCATAATGAAGCCATCTGACAATCTGTTGAAAAGCTGAAAGTTGTTTTTCATCTTTTACTGACTGATTATTAGTTGTGGTTTTGGGGGTGATTCCATCTGAGCAGCTGCTAATGTTACACCAAGTGAGTTAAACTGAAACCCCAAAGCTTCTTTCCTCTTCTGCAAGAAATACATTCCTGCATTATGATGGTTGCTGAAGCAAGAAAGGGAGGAGAATCAGCTGGAGTATGTGGAAACAAACAAACTGAAACTCTATATGTAAAAACAGCGCTGGGATAGAAAGCACTTCAGGACTGAATATTTAGACCCAGCATTGCTTTACATACAGATAAATAATAGTGAAAAAAATTGGATACAAAAAGGAGATTTATTATTCTGAGTTTAGGGCCCCATTAAGAGTTGACACTATTTAAACATCCCAGTGTGAATATGGTGAACTTACAAAAGCCAACTGACAAAAGGACAGCATATGTAGTATCTCCACAACGTTTTGAGACAGAGAGGCCCATTTCTGTTGTTTTTAACCCCAAACTGCCGGAAAGAGAACCAACAAATCACAAAGCTGCTCCCACCACTAAAATGGAAAGGGGAACAGGAAGTGGGGCCAATTTATTTGATTGATTTATTTTAGCGAGACCATTTTAAGTGATGGACCAACACTCGTCCTCATTCCACACCGTTCCCACTCCAACACCCCACTCAAACCACAGTAAGAATCCCAAACCCACTGACCCTGAGTCAGAGGAACCTTGTTTAAATAACTGTAATCCTTCCTCATCATTTCTGTTTTGCAGTTGGAGAGATTTCAGAAGGAGCGAGGGGGATAAAAAAATAAAAAAGCTAAAGATCGTGTCTGACACACATGGGGAAAGTTATGACGGCTCCCATTCCTATGCAGTGCTAAGATGAGACCCATCAGACGGGTGCAGTGGTCCCTCTGTGAAAACACACAACCCGTACAGCTCATATCAGTGTGAGCTGTGGAAAACGTCTGACTGAGAAGCAATAATATTTGACCACACAATACGCTAACACTCAACAATTTGCCTCACTGGTTTATTCTTTAGGGACAGAGAATAATAAATACATTCACATTTGTTATATTTAATCTCAGCAAAGAAAATATATCACTTTTTACTAGAGATTCAATTTCTAGAGCAACTAACTAATGTTTTTTTTGGAATGTCAAAAATGAGGAGATTGAGAAGTCGTCCATCCATTTTTTTTTGCATTTGACCATTTCATGCTGGACTGCGTGGCGGTCGGTGGTCAATAGCCTAGAGGCAGAGTACATTCTGTACCCATCACAGGGCAACACAACCATGAACACAGTCATAATTGAGGGCAGTTAATCTAACAAGCATGTTTTTGGACAGAGGCAGGAAGCCAGAGAACCCAAATGCACTAATGCACTCAGAGATAGGCTATAAAATGTTATGTTATGCTGTGAAAACCTCAAAAAGCATTGTTCAATCTATCATCTGGATAGAAATTATGGCATGCATGCAAATGGAAGCATTAGTTAAGCACATAATTAAATATGCTATTTTTCTGCTCATAAAACAATCAAGCGACACAAGGCAAAGTAAAAGTCTATGCATTAAAAACACAAAATAATTATTTTGTGTGAAAAAAAACACACAAAATACACAATAAAAGCAGACATCACATAAAAAGAAAGCAATGTTAAAGCTTTGGTTAATCTGCAGCAAGCAATAATGCTTAGCAACAGTTTCTGCAAAGATTTCTGTGAGTCTTAGGTTTTCAGGGAGTTAGTTCCAGAGCTGAAGAACTTAGAAACTAAAAGTCGCCTCTGCTCATTCAGCTCTGAACCCGGGAACACTGAGTGTTTCCAGACGACCCGAGGGGTCTGCGTGGTTCATGAATGACCAGCAACCGCAAACTTTATAAGACATGACAATTTACCACCTAAAGCAACAGGATGAGGAAGGAGAGGATGAAGAACATGTGAAGACAAAAGGTCCTTGATATGTCTAGAGGAGCTGCAGAGATCCACAACTCGGGTGTGAGAATATGTCACAAAGAGAGACGTTGGTTCTGCACTCTACAAGTATGTTGTTTGTGGAACAGAGGCAAAAAGAAAATCTTGTTAGCAGTGTGCAAACAAGATTTCGCAAGTGTAGTTGGTCGTCACATTGTAACATGATTGTGGCAGCATCATACTGTGGGGATGTTTTTGTTAAGGGACAGGGAAACTGCCCAGAGTTAATTGGAAGATGGATAAAAAAATCCATCATTTGAATTTCTCTCTCACACTGCAACCCAACTTCCTCCATTATTATTATTATCATCATTATGATAGTCACAGTTCTGATTACAGACGCTCTCAGGAAAAATATAGTAGAATTCTTGATCAAAAACCTGCAAAAAGTTTCTACAGGTTTCCAGTGGAACCATCAGCACAAACACTTAGCCAGAGCTGCAGTTGAACATACTGTATTCATGCGTGATTCCCTCCATCAAATTTATCTCACCTTGGGGAATTTTGCAAAGCAGACAGGGAAAACATTTTATCTGTAGACGTGCATAGCCAAGAGAGACATAAAATTGTAACATAAAAAATTTTTAATTTAATTTAAAATTGCATTAAGTTACATTAAAGTTTATGGTTACAATTGAACAAAATGAAAGAAAGGTCAAGGAGTTCATAAAGTTTTGAAATACACTAGATTCATGCTGTCAAAAGGAAAAAGTCAGGGCGTTCAGACAGATTGTGAGGCTACTACACACTTAGACTTAAATGGCTTCAAACTTTAAACGAGAATTTGTGGGCTGTGTATTTTTTTCAAAAAAATGATACTGTATATTCAGTAATTTTTTATGTTTTTCACTTGCAAATCCCATATATTTATATATTAAATAGTTGCAGAAAACTGCAAAATGAAAGTTTCTTATCATTTTCATTTACAAAATAGTCAATACTATCAGCAAACACCTCCAAAGGCTCATTAGGCTTAAATGCTTTAACATCTGTATTTTGCTAAGCCAACATGCTAATGACCGTAAGTTCACATGATGTTTCTGCTACTCATCTGAATTTATTGTAATGTTGCTGAAAGGAGAACCCTCATACAGTGTATCCCTTGTGTTGCTGCTGATGTGAAGTGTTTTCCTTCTGGCAACTCTGGCTGAGAACTAACCAATATGTGTATGTTCACGTGTGCATGATTGCTCACTCCACACACGTGAATGTGCGAGTGTGTGTGCCATCAGTCAGTGTACAGCTGGGCAAACCTGGAGGATTGCATCACACGCATGGAGCAAAGAGCAGCCCCTGCCAGTAAACCAGTCTTTAATTGCTTTACAACTGAGAACACATTGCAGTGGAAACAAGGGGCTCATTGTGAGTTTGCGTTCATCTCAACACACCTCATATTTTCTGCAGACCAGTGACCCCCGCTAGCATTTATAATAAAACACAAAGCCAGGATTAAAATGTTTGTATGTGCAATCATATGCAGAACCACTGAAACGCCTGCTTGCATCTCCAGATGCATTTTTTTGCCCCCTGATCAGTAGAGTTGTATGTTATTGTTTTCAAACAACAGGGATTACAGTGAATTTGGTTTTGCTTGTTTAGTGATGTAGAAATTTATGCTTCTGTGATTTATTCCGAAAGCAAGCTCTGCATGATGTCGTCATTTGAAAACAGTGATAGAGAAAACTGGTGGTTTGGCTGTGATGTAAACCAGATGTGGTCTAAATGCAGACTTTCATACCAGCCTGAGGGTAAAAGAACCATGTGTGCATATATACATATATATATATATATATATATATATAATACCAGGGCTGAACCTTTTAAAGAAAACATGTATTTGCCATACTCTTTTTGAAAATTGTACTTTCACTATTAACTCATATTTGTGTGACGCTTCTTTTTCCTCTCTGACTTGTTGCATCTCTGTGTGGTTTTCCAGATGCACCGTGGGACACAAGAAGGCACTACAGAGGGTTATTAACACTGCTCAGGAGACCACTGGCCACCCTCTACCCTCCCTCAAGGACCTCTGCAGCACCTGCCGTTTTAGGAGGGTACACAGCTTTCTGAGAGACGCCACACACACACAGGACATCGTGTGTTTCAGCTGCTGCCCTCTGGTAAACGTTTCAGGGTGTTTACAACACAAACAGGCTGAGGGACAGTTTTTACAACAGGTCCTGTTAAATGCAGATATTTGGCACTATCAGGTGTTGTTTCAGGGACAGGCCAGGTGCAGCAAATGTTTGTGAGATAGTTTTTTTTTCTTAGAATATATATAGTGCTTACATTTATGAGATATTTCACACATCTCTATTTATAGTCCCGTTGTCCCTTTGTATATTTTTTTATTTAATATTTAGTAATTTACCAACTATTATGAGTTTGAGTACCTCCTCAACCAATAGAGGGTAAATTATACTATTGAATTTGAACGTGTCACACTTGAAATATAATAGCACACCAAATATTGCTTCCAAAAAAGTCCTGTAAGATTGCAAGATTGCAATGTTGCATGCATTCATTTTCAGTCCCTTAGCTCTTTTATTCCAAAATAACAGCAAATGCAAACAACCGGGAGTCACTTAATTACTTAAACAAGTCCACGTTTGAGAAATTAAATCTCAGTATTGAGAGCTTAGAGAGCTTTGATCAACAAATGACAAGCAGAGCCAGTAAAACGAGACAGATCAGAAATTAAGTTGTAAAGACGTTTGAAGCAAAATGAGGTTATGAAAAAAATACACATTGAGCAAAGCAGATCATTATGTCCAGCTGTAAGATACAACCATCCAGATGAACCAGAAGGACGGCAATAAACAGAGAAACAGCCAACAGGGCCAAGGCAGCTCTGTGGAGCCTGCAGAGATTGAGACCTCATGTAGGAAGAAATGTAGACAGGACAGCCATTAACCATTCACGCCACAAACGTTGATGGAGAAGAAAACATTTGTGAAAGAAAGCCATAAGAAATTCTGTTTATAACTTGCAACAAACTATGCAGCAGACACAGCAGCAAACATGTAGGAAAATGTGCTGTGGTCAGACGAGATTAAAACTGAGCATTTTGGTCAATGTGCAAAATGCAAAATGTTACGTATGTCCACCATCTATCGCCCTTCCCTTAGCCTAACCAGTGAAATGTGAATGAAAACTACCACCACATTTGGCAAAGACAAGAAAACTCATTAAAGATAATAGGAAGATGGAAGGAGATCAATACTGGATTAATGACAGAAAAACTGTTAGAGTCCACAAAAGACTTGAGAGTTGCTGGGTAGAAGTTTGACTCCAGGCAGAAGAGTATCCCAAAACAAATGGGCAGAGCATCAATATTCTGGTTTAGATAAAAGCGTTTTGTGCTATGGTCAATTTAAGTCCGGGCTTAAATCCAATGATGAAGTTCTAGAAGTTCTGAAAATCAATCTTTGAAGATATTACACATCAGACTGACTTGAGCTGGTTTTTTTTGCAGAGACAATTGAAAAAACATTTGGCTGTGCAGATGTACCAAGCTGCATAGAGAGATAACTGAAAAGATGCAAACCAAATAAATAAAGAACGGACTGAGGGAAACTGGGTACAAATACTATTTGTTTTCAACTTTGTGTTGGTCTGTTACCTAATAAACCTATGAAGTACATTGGCATTTATGGTTATAATATGACATAATTAGTTTGAAGAACAGGTCATTTTCCCAAGAAAAGGCCACCTGACAAGTACCCCTAAAAAACCTAATGTCATGAAGAAAAAATCCTTCATGACGCAAAAATTATCTTAATTTAATAAAGTATTTCTGCTTGATTGAGAACATGGCATTTATCTGATGAACGTTTTTACAGTACAGATATTTTTGTGCACAATGCTTGCTTTGTTTGCAGCAGTCTAGATGCAACTCACTTCCAAACTGATGTTTCCTCTTCCAGGGAGACTGCAGGAAACTCTGCTGAAGAGAAAGAAAAGAGTCATTCAAGCAGTCAAATGTTTCCATCTGATGAAAACAGGAAAGATGAAATGAATAATTTGGCAATCCGAGAGTCTGCTCAGTGGATCTGCAGCTCGTATTTTGAGTCAGAGCTCTGACCTCGTTGCTCTCAGCTAGAACACACCAACTAAATCTTTCTTATTAAACCGGACATTAAGATGGCTGTTTCCTCTTCTGAGCTTTCAGTGAAGAAGAATTAATATGGACAAAGCACCAACCAACTGTTAATTATAACCTGATGCAGCCGGCCTGATGAAGAGCTTTCTGTATTTATCTTATGTGTCACTTTGCTTTATTTGCAAGCCAAAATACTTGGCCACAGGTACAATGTTTGTAGAAAAATAATCCCTTGATTTCTGTATGTTAATTTGAAATTAAGCATTTCAGAGCTTGATTGCACAAAGCAATATTGATTGGGCTGCTATGAGTTACAGTTATGTTTACATTGTAATTTTCTGGTGCACAACATTAGTTTATACTGGAAGCAAGAGCAGCAGACCCACAGACATCATTATGTTGAAGCTTACACGGGATCAACTTTGCCAGCTAGCATAAATATTAGTATTCAAGTCTCACCACATCATAAATAACAAGCATAGAAATGTTACAATATATCATGAGGCACTTGTCAAACAAGCTACAGGAGAAAAAAGAAGCTTCATCTGCTACCAGAGATTCACTAAAAATGACAAATTACCTGGACTTTTGGCAGAAAACTGGAGATTGTTCGACTTTATTTTTTTTTCCTATAAGTATCAGTGAATAACCTTTATTATAAATGATCTATTTTTATCCAATGCAAAATGTAAGCTTGATTTCTTGGGAGGATGAGGGATTCATTATACACCAATTAAACTGCAGCAATAGATTAATGAATATGCAATGGAAAAATCTGAAAATAAAAAGAACTTTGACGCAACATATCTCTGAATTGTTTTATAATTGAGTGGCATGCAATAGATTGTTGAAGTAGTGAAATATTACAGTGGGACCTGTGGCAAACCTGGTCCTCAAGGCCCTATGCCCTGCATGTTAGACGTGTCTCTGTTCCAGCACATCTTATTCAAATGATTGTGTGACTTTCTCTGCAGTCACCAAATGTTAATCACCCATTAAGTTAAGTCAGGATGGAAGCACCTAAAACATGCAGAACTAGGGAAGTTAAGGACCAGGTTTGGGAACAATTGACCTTTAGCTTTCTGGTAGTAAAAGATGAGCACATTCGTTAACAACCGGCTTATTCATCATTTGTTGAGGACATTTCAAATTTTGTAATCCAATTTCATTTCACACTGACAAGATTGTTTGTCTGATTTTTACTAACTTATAACCAGGGTGTTGCTGCTGTTTGCCAAGAACAGACGGCCTCTTCTTGTTTGAAGACCTTCCCTGGCAGTAAATATCAGTACATACCTAAGAAGAACAAGAGTGGTGACACAGAGGGGGAATAAGTGTGTGTCTGAGCGAATATTGTGAAATGTCATTCCATTCCCACACCTGCCTCTTTATGACCTCATATCCTCAAGGCCCTATTGTGGAAACAGAAACAGTTTCCATCACAGGAAGACCCAGTTGACCCCTGTGAAAACAGTGAAAATGTCCCCTGTATTTGACAATCCTGAATGATTACAATCATTTAGGGTTGGAATGCCACTGTTGGAAAGTCACACTGTAAGGTACTGTCTAAGGCTACGATGACTAGACTATTTGTTTGCGCTCTTCAGTTTGAACTGCAAATAACCTAAAGTGTGCAGCAGAGGACAAGTAATGTCACACATAGTGAGCGTCCTCAGTGGAAATAAACACGGTAGAGCATATATTGTGATTTTAAAGTTGTTTTCTAACTGGAGTCAGCAAATTAGCAACTTAATTCTCATGATCGTCTGCTACTGTTGTTTGTCTTCCTGTTTTTACGAATCAAGATGCAGAATAATGCACACACTCACATCTAGAGACAACTTAGAGAGACTGAATAACTTATCGGTAATTTTTTTTGGATGGTGGGAGGAGACTGGAGTGTAATGGGAAGTGAATGGTGGGGGTGGAGGATAGTAATTGATTTCTTACAAGCAAACATTCTTGTAACATTTTAAAGAAAATCTTAAGTTTCACAAGAATTTATTAATGTTGCAATAACTGATAGCAAATAGCCATATTCCTAAATGCACCATCACAGAGATTTTTTTGAGGTGTCCCATTTTTTACAGGGCTGTATTCAGGGCATTGAATGCATTTGAACAGTGCTACGTTTTAGGCCACATTAGATACTTGTTTCAGGTTTAGGTCCAAAAACACACACTGCTCAATTATTATTTTGCAATCTCAACTTTTATTTAAAGCAAATAAAAAAAAAACTGACATATATATATATATATATATATATAAAGAACAATCAGTATCTGTTTATCATGGAACTCTGATCTCAAACTGTTGGAGATGAAAGTCTAATTTAATAGTTACTGTCACATTTTCTCATTTTTTTGTTATAAAAAGGACTGAGAGTGACATTAATTCACAAATATGGTCGAGTAGCAGAACAATTTATGTTTACTTCACTTTGATTTGTTTTGGTTGGGATTGTTCACCTGAATTGAGTTGGACTCTATGAAACAAATTTGATTTTCTAGTCTGAAAATTGTTTAAAAATATAGGAAATTCCTGAGTAAATAAACTGGTTTGTTTTCATGTTCTGTACATCTTCTTCACCGCTGTTTAAATGTTAACTATTTTTTTACAGTTTACACTGTAAAAAAAAACTGTTGGCAAATGTTGGGAACAGTTCATTTGAAGGTCAGACAAATGAAACTAATTGCGTTGTGTCCTGTTTTGCCAAATTTGACTCATTAAATTTGTCTGTCATCACTGCAGGACTGTGTGCAAAGACTGCAGAACAGGATGCCAGTCTTGTTGAGAAACACTGTGCGACAAAGAGAATAAAGCATCACAACCTTTGACGAATAAAACCCAATCTGGGCTTCTGTTGTCAGTGTTTAACTGATACTCGAATATGTCCTCCATTAACAAATGATCAAAGCCTCCAGAAAGGTTTAATGTGTCTGTTCTGATATTTAAAATCAGGTTATGTAGAGCAGATGAGGAAACTATACTAAAACTACACACAGATGTGGCACACAGGATACTCATTAAGTACTGGGATACAAAACAAAAGAGAAAATAAAACCATTGTTAAAAAACATCCAGATGTATACTTACCAACTCTGTTTCAGTTCTAAGCTTAACAATTTTGTAGGTTCAGCATTATAAGAGTAAGGGATATTTTCATGCACTTTCAGTGTTCAGCCAAAGTAATAATCATCTTAAAAATTGCCCATATTGATTTAAATTTAAACTAAATGTAACATCTGATAAACAGATACTGCACCTATAGATAAATCACAGCCTTCTCTCACCCATCTGGACTGTCTGTTTGCTCAGACCTCAGTAAAATTATTCCCTCCTTTCCTTTGAAAAGCAGTATATCGGTACGCCACTGCTTGCCAAAGCGGCCAGGTTTTGAACAGTCTCTTTTGATAAAAGAGACCAGGACATGATTTCACACTGCAAGGCATACTTTGGAATAGCATAAAGGAATCTGAAGGGACTATCAATCAAACCTTCCGTTCGAGGTTCTCAGTTCATTTTTATTCAACCTTTTAACAGTTATAAAAACTGGTTGAGTTTGAATGGTTTTTGTTCAGCTAAATATTCAGGAAGTTGACCACTTGTGTGATGTCTCTTGCAAACTAGAGCTACGGTTTTCTCTTTCACATCAACCTGCAAATGAAGAGTAAATAGACGAAGTTCAAAGATGCATAGTCAGCATGAAGGTGAGAAGGATATTGCCAAGTAACCGTTCAACGAAGGAGAAGATTAGACGGTCACTTTTTCCATGTCCGTCCTCTCTATGTTGCATTGACAGTATTTTTCATCTGAGCATCCTTTCATAATTCAGTTTTGAGGATTAAAATGTTGCTTCAAATTTGATCTGAATATTAACTTCTTTGAATGTTCTGAAATTAAAACAAAAATTGCAACAAAAAAGTAACAAATAATTGTGAAATAGTAGGAAAAGGAGGCAAAGTCTCAAAGTTTTTACAAGCGGTGTTGCTTTTTTTAAGTTTTATATACTTTTTAGGTTAACTCTAAATCACTTGTGCTGTATTTTTTGTATGAATATCAAATTAAGATTGTGTGAATATGGAGGCCATACTTCCACACTTTCACACCATGTAAACGATCAGAGCTGTAGCGTGAGAAAATATGAAAAAGTTAAAGGAGTAAAAGTTTCTCTTGAGATTCAAGCATTTGGTTTTCAATCCTCTGTTGATTTAAGTTAAAGTTTCAGGTTTAGCTTCAATTTCTGCATCAAAACACCTGGTCGAGGGTTCTAAAGAACCTTTGTCTTTTTACTGCTTTGCTTGGATGCAGAAATTTTATCATGGGTAATTTTTCTAAAATCTGTAGAGCAACAAAGCCTCTTTGATCAAACATTAGCAGCTAGTATCTAACATGTTTTTCCTGAAAACCCAGACGTACAGAGGGCAATGAAGCCTGAATTTGAAAGTCAAACAGAAAGACAGTATAGTACAAACAGGTGGCCAGGTGTGCAAGTTGACTGAAGATCTTGTTAGGATATTTAATGACTGACTGTAGTGAAGCAAGGTGGAGGTATATTGTGTCCAGCTCTGAAGAGTTCAGTAACACACATGGTGTTGCACATTGGGATATATTTCACACACAGCTGCTACTGTAGAAGATGGAGAGGGAGGAAAAAAAATTGGGCAAAGGCACAAAATCTACAAGAAAGTAAGGAGGGGAAAAATATACAAGAAAGAAAAACAGGGCAGCAAAAAATATATATATTTTAATCTGAACTTTCTCTGTATCAATATGGGAAAACAAACAATCAAAGCAGTGACCAAATGACGCTGCCACTCTGTTCCCTCTCCACACAGAGCGGGTTAGGGTGGGATATGCAAATACCGGCTGTCGGCCTGCCCCTTTCGGGGCTGCAGAGCAGCACGCTGCTTCTTGTACTCACACACACACCCTCACTCATGCACAGAGCCGATTGCCGGGAGGGTCGAGCCTTGTCGGCAGGTCTTGAACAATCTTGCACGTGTGTATATGGAGCTTGAATTTTAGATCCGTTCTTCCCTTATCTTCTTCTATCTTCTGCTCTCCTCTTCCTCCTCTGCCTTCCTACTGATCACCTTTGAGTTGTTTTCCTTGTCTTTTTTCCCTCCCCTCCCCTCTTCATCCTCTATGCCTTTCTGATTGTTCGGTGTGCTCAGACCTTTTTTGCATTACTTGGGAAATTGAAAGTGCATCCAGGACAGGATGCTATAGCAGTTTGGGCTCCATGTCTCCTTCAGGGTCCACTAAAGAAAACAAGACTCAACTTGTGGCAAGAGATGACTTTCTATACAATTATGTGGAACTAAAGCCGCCACTTTTTTAACCTGTCTGCATCATCAGGCACTTGCTTTTTTGAGACTCTGGGACTGATCAGGCTTTTTTTTTTTAAACCACAACAATGAGGAGCAAACTGTGCCAGCTTTCAGCACAGATCTTTCTCTTGGGAGCGATGCTGTCTGTGGTAAACAGCAAAGGGACGTTGTATGGAGGCCACATCAACCCGTTCTATGGAAACAGATACAACCTCTACAAAGCTGGACTCAATCCTCTTTACTCACCAAACAAGCCTATGACCCGCCACAAGTGAGTGTTGATTACAGTTAATAATGTTTTCCCCTACCAGATGTTTAAACATGAGCCTAGACTACAAGCTGGAGCCAGCCCATGCTGAACATCCTCCGACAGAGCCATGTAGAGAGTTGCAGAAACATTGGCTCTAGTTAGGGTTTACTTGACATTGCTGTGGCTCAGACCTAAAAGACAATCCGTGGCAGGGGGTAAAAAGAAACAACATGCTCGCTGTACCACAGAAATAAAGTCATCATATGGTCTTTATGGTGCAGCAGAGTGAATGATGGGCTCCCTCAACGCGAACCGTAAGAGGAAGGCGTTAGTGGCAGAGACTGACAGCGCAGCTGGATGCTTGCTGCCAGTAGGGAGTGGCACAAAGGATTTCCAGTAAATACTAAAACAATAACACTGTGAGTTTATATTTGCTTCCTCTGACGAATTCTCTAACTATCCACACAAACATATGAGGTGTTATTACTCAGGCAGATCTAATGAATAGAAAACAAGCTGAATAAACAGTTAGATATGAGATGATATTAAATAGATATCACCTGTGAGGTTAATTAAAGTTTGCGAATATGTTTGTTTAGATAGCAGTGGCTGTCTGACCTGCAGACATTTTTTATTTTTATTTTTATTCCCTTTTTCTCCTCCTCCTTTTCTTTTTGTGCTTGGCTTCCCATTAGAACTGTTATGTCTTTGGACAGCTCCCTAGCTACCTGCTGCTCCACTCAAAATGCCCCAGGAGACTGCTGATTGCCCAACCTTACTTTATTGGCTCTCCTACATTAAATATGCCTCTCCTCATCCTGTACCAGTAAAGCTCAGGATTTTGGAAGCGATCTTCTATAAAAAGGTCAAAGCAGTTAATATCATACCTGCAAGACATAACTCTCTTGGGTTCTTCATTTGGTATAAATCCAGACTAATTGGTCCCCGATGTGAGGCTAACTAAAAAGAATCAAAACCAAGAAGGACTTAAACCAACTATCTTAAAATCACTTCAGTTTGGTGTGATGCTGTTCAAAAGCTCACAGGACAGAACTTTGTTGGGATATTAACCTCATAAGCAGCCAAATTATTGTTATGAATATGATCATTCTGTTTTCTTGTTTTGGGATGTGCACTATACAAATGTGCAAAATGAGAAGTAAGGCAAATTTTGATGTTACATAAAAAATAAAGGGGGACATTTCAACCTGCATTAAAAGGTTACTTAAGGATTTTTAAAGGGATGTTGTGCTTAAAGGTTATAAACATTTTGTGTTTTTAAAATGCATTAGATCACTTTTCTTGTGCCTTCCATTAGCATGAATATCTATTCGTTGTTGCTGGGGCCTGAAGCTAACAGGCACTGTGAGAGAAGCCAAGACAAAAGTAGTCTTGCATTTCGTGCAACTACTATTTCATGAGCCTTAAAACATGCCAACGCTTGTATCGTGTGATTATTTAGAACCTGGCAACCTGCATCCCACTTTTTGCCCAACGACTGCCAGAGATTGGCATCAGCCGCCACTGCCCCTCCCCCATAACCTCTATCCAACTCTGCTAGATTAAGCATGTAGAGAAGAGACAACGGACGGATGGACAGATGGCATTAGGAGATAGTGCACCATTAATTATCAGCCTGAACATGTAAAACATTTTCAAACAGTAGTAAGTAAATAATATGAATAATCACAGTAAACCTAACTAAAGATGGTTTGAGGTACACAAAATAGTGTTTCCATGAGCTATTCATGGAAACACCAACTCTGCTTTGGTTTTGACTTCTGTCCCACAGCCCGTTAGCTTCAGCTGCCAGCATCAACTGGATGTACACTAGATTAATGTACAAAGAATATGATCATCTGCAGTTAAGTTATAAATAGCTTACAACATTGAAACAGAACCTTTATAGTTGTCCCATTTATTTTGTTCTTGTGAAAGCAAAATTGGATTTGCTCCTCACATTAACTTGAAATGTAAATTATATAAAATCCTATAAATCAGTATAATGCATGTTTCAAACGAAATAAAAATAGTACGCCATCATGTTCGTATTATTATTAATTGGGAAAAGTAAGTGTACACATTGCTGTTGGAGTTATCCAAACAAAAACTCTGTCATGGGAGCATTTAAACAGCATCACACCAGCATACTCCAAATTACTAACACGTGCAAGCATTCAGCTTTTTATTTAGGTGGGGACCAACCTTCAGGCTCTCAGCATTGAGTGCAAGCTTTTATAAAGTGACAGGGCTCACACAGCTCTGGATATAACATGTTATTATAAGAGCTGCCATAGCTCCAGTGACAACTTGCAAAACAACGAATGAGTAGATTTTTAACACACATATAAAGAAAGCAAGATTCTTGCTTCACTCTGACTATTCTCATGACTTTAGAGCTCTGCATCTCGCCTTTCATCAGCTCATAGGAAGCTGCCATTCAGTTCGGGTTTCCAACGTAAATAGCAAGTGCTTAGTTTTGACATTGACTCAATAAAAGCTGAATTGACGTTAAAAATATCGATTTTTAATCGGTCTTACGTCAGTGCTTATTAATCAAAAGTTTAAATTTGACAGTCTATACAGTTTTGACCCTGAGTCCTTGGGGTGTTTTTAGCATCACTCCACACATCTGCAGCATGCCAGTGTCATAAGATGGAAGCATTCATTAAGGAGCTCATCATGGTGCCAAATCTATTTCTATCTTGGAAACTATTTTATGCCTGATTCAGTGTATTAACTCATTTACCAGCACTTTGAATTGCCTTGTTGCTGAAAATTTGCTATATAAATTTAATTACCTATTTACCTACTGCATGTGTGTTCTGTTGGTAATTCTGTATACATTTTTGAGTACCAGTAAGCATTATTTCTTAACCTCCATGCCTGTGAGTTTAACAATAATGTTTAGTGAGAGCTGATGTCCTTGTTGGAGCAACAGCGTCCAAGGACGTGTAAGTGCTTCTGTTAGCTGAGCTCAGATGTTGTCTACCTGACTGCTCAGTGGAAATAGAGGCTTAATAATAACACTTGCTCTGCAACTTGTACACAATGTTATCTCCAAGTGCGTAAATATTTAATAACGTCAGTAGGTTTGTGTTACGTTGAGGAAATCTCCAAGGTCAAACCTTTTCTGTTTCTTGCTGAGCACACAGTCACATTTTACGACACACATTCCTGCTGCTGAAATATTTGGGAGTCCTCAGCGTGGCTTGTCGTCACTTTCAATTATCATCTATGTTTTGGCAGCAAAGCGAGTGATTTGATTTCACAGTCATTTCTTTCATTCAATGCAACCACTTGCTGCTGTGAGACAATTTATGGTCCTGAAAGCCTCTGACAGTGACATCTTAGACGGCTTAGACACTCTATCTGATACTGATTTTACAGCAAATGTTAGGATACTCTTCTCCTTCTGTTTTAAAGTTTCGTTTTATCAAAACAGAGACACAAAAATAATTGCATGTGAAGATTCTCATCCTCTCTACTGTAAAACAGTGGAAGAATAACTGAATACAGATGCAATGAACGAGTCATTTGAAAAACAAAAGGTTTTCCATACGTCATCTCGAACCCTGGCAGTTGTTGGGTGTCATGTGTAACCACTGATCGGATTTGAGTTATATCTGTGGGTTTTTGGGTGATGAATAGGACAGAGATCAAGGGGCAAAGGTCAGAAAGCTGATAGAGGTTAGAGGTTGTGGGTTGCTCTTGTAAGTTTGGGTCGAGTGCCCGGTGGAGGACAGGAATGGAGCCAGTCTCCTGCTAAGAATTACAAAGACTGGGCAGTAAAGTCCCAAGCTCCCTTTAACCGAGTTATTAATCAAACTTCAAGCTTTATCTGGTACAACTTAAAGGCTTTCAGCGTACCAAAGAAACAGAGGAAATTTTTCATTCTATGTTTTACCTCTCAATGAACGTAAGATGATTCAAATGTTCTGGATAGCTTTGATTTTATCACGGAAGAAATAACTCTACTTCCCTTTTTACTCTAATTGAGGCTTTTGTGTGGTTTCAGCAGCAGCTGGTATTTAGTTAGGTTTACACTCAGGAGTTCCCATCTGGATTGCAAGTTTTGTGAAAGAGTTGGTTTTAATTTTCTATTACTACAGCACAACGGATGAAAGGTAGAAAAAACACGGATAACGTCCATTACCTTTACTCTGAAGTATCAAATCATGTTGCCACACTGAGACCAGTTGTTTAGGACTTTATTGTTTGATGAAGAAAACTGCAGCAGAGAGCCACTCAGAACCAGTTCCTACCTGTGAAAAGGATTCGTTCATTTGAGATGAGGAATAGGAGAAAAGTGAATGCAATTGGCTGGACTTCCTTAGACAGACAGCATACTATTACCATCATTTGATCAGCTGGATTTGATTACATAGCACTATAAAAGGATCAAATTGGAACTACATTTTAACCTGACAGAGGTGCAAATAATGCGGGGAAGGTCTGATGCTGAATTTGTTTGGGATGTGTTCAGAGGACAGATATTTGAGATGAGCCTTCACAACAATTTTAGGGATAGAAAAGTGTCCCTCTGTTTAAACAAAACATAGTACATTTTCTTCTAAAAAAGTGGGCAAATTAATAATGCTATGAATCTTAACATCTTGTTTATTAAACATACTTTTCAAAATTTAAACAACTTTGTTCTCTAAATTTCTCAATCCATTTAACATTCACAACGTCCCGTTATTCTTGCCAACATAAAAGTTGCAAATACGGCAAAGGAATTTGTTTCTGAAGATTTAGTTGATTAGCCTGGAAATTAACGTAATTATTTTTGGCATTGGGTTTAGATATTTGGTTTCTGTGAGCACTTCTGCACACATGGTATCCGCATTAAGTAAGTAGTCAGAGGATTACTGTCAAAAAAGAAAAAAAAGTTAAAATCTGCTTTAAAAGCATGGCAAAACTGAATGATTATTCCCCTTAAAGTAATTGTGTTTTAGTTCTGTTTTATTGTACACCACACTTATCTATTTTAATCAAAGCAAAAAGACAACTGAGGTCTGTTGTCTTTGACACTTTCACAAAAATGTCAAAGTTTGTGCAGAGTTGGTGAATGAAAAGGCAAAAATCAATGAATTGAGATTCATATTTTGTTTCAATGAAAGGCTCAGTTCTGTCCTACCGCTCTTATGTGTACCCCTCTCTTGTTTTCAAACATTTTGATTCAGTGACTGAGAAGCTTATATCCCACACAGTAGCTGCAGTGAGTCTAACTAATCTAATAATACTGTTTAAACACATTTTTCTTCCACAGGCATAAAAAAGTAAAGCAGATTATGTGCTCTAGGAAATGCTTAAATGAAATGCTAGGGATAAGTGAAGCAGATTTTTTTTCTAACTTGGGCATCTTTGCCTCTTCCTGCTCAACAACAACAACAAAAAAACTCCCCAAAAGAAGTAGAGAAGGATTACGCGGTTCAACAAATCAATGAGCTAATAGATAACATGTAATACCTCTATTAGCAATTACTGAACTGAAATAAAAAGCACATATTTTTGAGGTGTAATAATGGAAGGTGACTTGGCTGACATTTTTCTCCGAATGTCAGATGGAACCCCCAAGGTTTTAGAGCTGGGAGTTTCTTTGACCTCCATCATTAGCCAGGAGAAGCCTCAGTCAACCAGACCATCTAGCTTGAAGATATGCCAGCTGGCATCATTAAAAGCATTTATGAAAAGAGATGGGCCCTGGAGGAGATCTGTTAGCATATAGACACAGCTGCTGAAGGCCTTATAAAAGATTGCATGGGTTCCTATCAGCCCCCGACCAGTCGTAAATCTGTCTGAGCCGACAGCGGTGGCCCAGGTTCAAACAGTCAGGGACCCCTGTAGGTGAGAGTGTGGAAGATGAGCCACCGAGTGTCACACTATCAAAACAAACAGAGGTTGATGATGATGAGGCAACACATGGACGCCAAGAGGAATCTCAATCAGAAAGATAAATAATCCAATATTGGTGACATCGGCCAACAAACCATTGTTATGTAGTGATGGTTAAACAGTTTTTACATTTTAAAGGGAAAAAGAAAGCAGTGTGAAATCGAAGGTTGAGTGGTGAATTAGGTTGAGCCTAAGAAGCATAGAGGTGTAATATTTTTCTGACAGTCTTTCATGGCAATTCTGTTTTTTCCCTCTGATGCTGTAAAACTGCTATTTGCTGGAACTTTTGACTAAGAGAGAAGAAAGGGGGATAAAAAGTTCAGTCAGTTGGTGGAAGTGAAACGAAGATATGTGGTGTGAGAGTGAGGACATTTCTGAAGATTAAAGTCAGGTGAGGAAGTGTACAGCAGAGGTTACAGAGTTTTCTCAGTTGCAGAGGTTACAACTGGGTGGTATGTCCAGGGTATACACCCACACTGGACATCTGTTTTTTTTTACATTTTGGTTGTGTTTTGTTGCAAATTTCAAGAAGACAACAAGGGAGTTTCTAATAGCACATGCTCTAGAAACTGCTGGGTTAAAATACAACCCAATCTGGACTCTTTTGTTACTCCAATCCTTTGTCAAACATGAATTATATGGGACCATATTTAACTAAACATACACCAAACAACATACAGTTGGATTAATGGGTTTAAACAGCTTACTACATCAGGGTTTCTAAAATCTAACCTTAACCTATAAAAGGAAACAAAAGTTAGAGTAAAACAAGTTCTTACCCAAATCTTGATGCAGTTTTTGTGTTTTATTATACACAAGAGACAAATTATTCATACTTGGAAAACAGCAGGTCTTTCCTCATAAATAAGAGTAATTTTGTTTTTCTTGTGTTTGTGATCTGTTTATGATCAATGAAAGACATGGTTTGAACTTCCTCTTTCTCTCTCTGCTCTTTGGTCCTGCTCTGCATGCATGAAGAAATCACTTAATTAGTAAACAGTTTTCTCCTGTGAGTAATACCCTTTCTATGTGAGTTGTTCTGTGAAGGCCTCATGTTTTTTGTTAGGGAACATTAGTGAAATAGCATCATCATGAAGACCAACGAACAGGGCAGACAGATCAAGGACACAGTTCTGACGAGATTTAAAGTTGAAGTGAGGAGACTTTTGACAGGGCAAAATTAAAATAAGATTATTGGTTGCACATTGGGTAAATCTAATTGTTAGAACAGGTCACTAAACTCTAAAAAAGTGCAAAGAAATTAACCACAAGATAGGTTCTAGAAGTGTTTGTAATTAAATATAACAGTATGATACAAATACATGTATGCATAAGGCAGATATAGGGGCACAGAAAACAAGTGCTGTGGTAAAAGGAGACCAAATCTGAACTTTTTGAATGAAAAACTGACACCTAATATTACCTGGTACACAATCACCCCACCGTCAAACAAGCTGGTGGTAGAATCATACCGAGGGGATATTTCTCTTTAGCAAGAATGCCCTTTTTTCCAAAGTTCTTTCTTCCAAAGCTGGCAAAGACTTTCCTCAGTTTTTTTAGAAAACAGTGAGTCTAAGATCCCACTGTATTGTTCATGTACAATTCAGGAATATGGCATCCATGTTTCGAGTTGCAATGAGTAAAATTATGGTATGTAAGCTTGAGGGGTTTCAACACCTTTGCTTGGTAATTCATACAAACTCAGTGCACTGCACTTGTTCAAGATTCAAGTTGCAACAATTTTTAGACACATTTACCTTTTTTTTTTACCTCTGTTCACCTTGTGCGAACAGTATATTTTTCCAAATTTGTTCCTAAATTCTCCCAACACTTGGATCCACAGGTAGACCGCTCAAAATGGAAAAATCATTATAGAGCTTGTTCACAACCGGTGCTTGGTCTGTTCGTTCTGGGTGACTGCTGAAACATAGTTCAGCATGGAGACTCACAGGAAGGGGAAGTCATGTCTCTTATCCCCTAAAAACACACATGAAAAGTTTAAGAGTAAGGGAGAAGCTCTGTGACTATGTTTGTATCTGTTATATTTGATCATGCAGTTGAAGAGAGGTGCTTTATTTTGCTAAATTGTTTTTTCGGGACAATCTAGACCTATGTTTTCACCATTGATCTTCACATCCATCTCAGATCACATGGATCTGAATTTTCTTATTATTTTTCCAAAGTTCCCAGATTAGAGCATTTTCCAGCTGTAGAACACACTCAGAGCCAAAACAAATCTCTCCCCACTCTGGAGCAGACATGGCAGAAAAAAATAACAAAGTCTAAAGACGGCTTAACGTTTATATCCAGGGACCATGATTTTGAAATCGGGGCTGTATAGGCTGTGTAGATTTTGGCATATTATTATTGTCCTTCAAGTAAGAACTCAAATATGTTTTGATACAACAGAGGAGTTGATCTACTGTGCCCAACACTGCAGCATGGAACTACAGGATTTTCATTGCAACAGATTTTTTTGTTTTGAAATGCATCCAAATGACAATGACAACCTCAAACTGTGAAAACAGAAACAGAGATGAGAAATGTGAAAGTCTAGTTTTTTCCCTTTTTCTTCTGGACTTTTGTCTTCTTTGCTGATTGTGTCAGTTTCAAGGGCTCTACCCTCCAGATGTGCATCTGACACACAACTCGGCAAACGTTCACTTTTCATTTCACTCAGCTGCACTTCATACATGTGTGCAAGAACAGGGTCACACACCTCCTGTGATCTATTTACATTACTCTAAGCTGCTTTCTGTCAGCTGTTGCAAGTGCATATGCAAATTTTGTTCAACATTCACACTCTAAAATACAAACTGCAACACTTTTCAAAGCTCTCGATAAACCTCAGATGTTAAATCTGATTTAGATTATATAGCATTTTGCATCATTGTAAAATGCCCTGAAGAAAAAAAAAAGAAGTAGATAAAGGAAAAAAAGAAAAATGGCTTTGTGTGTTTCCTTTTAGGCGTACAGAGCAACAGATGACTGCAGAGGGAGTGATAAGCATCAAAATTTCTCAGAGATCGTAAAATAAGAGTCTCCAAGTGTGGTCCTGGGTGAAAACAACATGAAATCAATCTATTAGCAGTGCAGAAATATTCATTGTACATGTGACAAATTGTTTCTTGGAGGATCTGACAATAAACCAAACATATTATCACATTTGTTGCGCAATTTCCACCCGCCATACCTACAGTAAACCCCATCTAATAAATCTTTTCAGCCAAATAGATCTGCTTGTTTTCTGTTTGTCTGCAGCAACCAGATACAGCTGCACATGTGTGAGTCTGAATGCCGCCATCGTACCACATCACCACAGGTTGTCAGGGTCATATAAAAGGAGCTCTCTGATTCCAGCGCCTGCCCTTTCCCATCTGATCCCATTAACATATGTCAACACTTTGAGTGGTGGCACTACAAAACATTCTGTCCATGCAGTCAGAAATTTGCGGCAGAACTGTTTCCTCACAGATTCCAAACTGGTTGTGCTCCCTGAACCTGCTAACTCAATCTTCCTCAGATCCTCCCTGCTGCATCTAACATAACTACTTATGCCAAAACAGCTGGGAGGCGATGTTAAGTACCGCATGTGCTGTTAAATACTCCCCTCTGAATGCAACAAAAAAAACAAAAAATATTCACATGTGAGCCTGAAGAGTTTGGATCCTCACTTCTTGAGTTGCAGTGAGTCCAAGTGAAAAATTTAACAGTTGCTATAGCTGCACTGGCTGGAAAGAGAGAGTGAGGGGACAGAGGAGGCCCAACTCCAGCATGATACAACAAGTAGCTGCAGTCAAGTTATTATGTGTTATGTGCATTCTGAGTCCATCTGCAGGACTCATATCAACCACTCTTTGATGTATAGCTTAAAGCACTGTTGCCAACTCATACAATGTTGTCTTTAAAACTAGTGCTGTTGTTATGAATAATTACATATACAGACTTAGAATTACCCATTTGAAATGCTTACAAAAGCAGAACCCCAACAGATAATTGGATCTAGAACACAATTAGATTTGTCTTTATCAAATATCTTTTTTTCTAGCAGAAACATTCCCAGTTCTCTGCTCAGGGCAGAGTAACAGTTTCACAGTGGCATAATGTAAGCAAGCTTTCCAGCATCTATGTGCTTGTTTAAAGTGAAGCTGACAATTTTGAGAAACAAAATCGCACATTTTCTATGTTGTCCCTCAGGGCTGTTCAGGATGCCAACACAGTTTTGTTTTTTTGAGCAGCCCTGGCAAAGACTCAAGTGCTATAGATAACAGTTAAAATGAATTCAGATCATTATATTGAATATTCCACAGGGTGAACATCAAAAAACAGTCTGATTTTCTGAACTGGTAGTGTGACACTAATTTGAGAGCTTTTTCAATTAGTGGATTTGCTAAAGTGATATCAGCTGCCGATGCACCTGAGACTTGCCTACAATTACAATCTGGAGAACAAAGCTTGAGTTCTTAAATAAAAGTGATTTATATCTAACCTGTCTTTGTTCTTCACTAGGCCTTATTTCACTCTGACATAATTATTTTATCCCCGCAGAAACCACTGTGCTTACATGGTCCAGAAGAACATTACCTGCATCCTCCAGGATGGAGTGGAAACCTATGTGAAGGCCGAATACACCACCAAGTGCATCTGGGGTCAGAAATGCCCTGTAGTCATGTATGTCAATCAACCTGATCAACAAAATCCAAGCATTTCAAAACAATCTTAAACTAGTGAATGTCCATCTAAATTCACAATCCTTGGATGTGATGGTTAAAGTGTGCAATTGTGACTTTATGTTTTTAGAAAAACTGCATTAGACAACTGTCAGCTCCATGACATAGCCCATGCAAGTGCTGCCCTCTAGTGACCAAATCACATATTGTTTTACAGCTGGAGGTTCTATGGATCTGTGGCAGTTTTTTTTTATTATTTTTGACAGCTTATAGGGAAAATGTGGGAAATTTTATTTTCCATCTTAAATATGGATTAGACCTTCCCAAACTATAGATCACGTGCCACTTAAAAATTACAATTGCATTATAACCCAATGGTTTAGTAACAAATGTTGGAAATGGTACTGTATTCCCTCTGATATCATGCAATATGTATTTAAAACACACACTGAGAAAAATTTAACTGAACTCTATCTTCAAAAATGAAAGTTCAATATCTGGGTGCGTTACAGGAAGAGAGAGTGAATTTGACCACAATTTATCTTAATCTCCTAATCTTCCTTTAATCCATTTTTAATCCCATAGAAAACAACTTCCATATATATATATATATAGCTGAATCATCTCTATTTGCACTGACAGAAAGCATTCAATTTTTATCTCGATTCATTCAGGTACAGAACATTTCACAGGCCAACATACAAAGTGGGGTATAAGACTGTGACTGAACTCGAATGGAGATGTTGCCCTGGTTACTCTGGTGAAGCTTGCTATGATGGGCCCACATCACTACCTGACATCATAGGTCCCCATCGCCCCAGTATTAAAGGATTTCCTCATGGACCAAGACCTCCAGTGGACCAGAAGCCTGGAGGAACTCCATTGGATCCAGGCAAATTCTTCCCTGGAGGAAAACCTAACTATGGTAAGAAATGAGTCATGATTGTCTTGTTTGGATATGTCTTGTGTGTCAAGCTTTTTCTTGAAATTCCAAGTAACAATATGACTTTTTAGGAGTGACAGGTGAACGTTTGGACCGCATGGAGCTGGATCTACGTCGCCTCACCCAGGGTCTAGAAACCCTCAGTGGTGTGGTGACTGGCCTTGAGGAGCGACTTCGAACATCCCTCCGTGAAGAAACCAATAAATTACTGGTGTCCCTGCTGCCCAACCCTCCAAGAACACCGGATTCAACAGTGGGATTCGGGGTGATCCCAGATGGATTGGAAGGAGCAGGAACCATAACTGGATTTGGAGACTTAGCAGGAAGAGTGACTGAAGTGAGGGATGAGCTGCGAGCCAAGTCTCACATTTTAGATGAAATAAAGGTACCTTGTGTTGATATGGTATAAAGATTCCAACCATCGCAGTTCTTCTAAGGTTTTTATTTATTTTTTTAATACTTTTTTCAATATATATGTATTTCTTTAGGGTATGGTCCTAGGTCATGATGGCCAGCTGAAGAAACTGTTGAATGGAGCCACCGGTGAACCCATTCCTGGGCCAGGCTCAACCTCTTATCTGGACGGGATCTTGGATATTAAGTTAGCTGGTGTGAGAGCTGAGATCCTCGATGGCTTTGAACGCCGTCTTTCTGGCATGGAGAACCACTGTGAGGAGAAGATTGGCGAGGTGCAGCGACAGTGCCAAAGGGAGCATTTGGATGGCCAGGAGCAGATGCAGCAGTCTCTGGATGGCAGAGAAACTGGCATTAGGGAGGAGTTGGGCACCTTGCAAGCTCAAATTCAGGGTCTAACTCTGACCGAGAGCTGTTGTGGACAGGTATGAGTGACTTTAGTAAGGTCAGCAATTTCCCTAATTTTGTAATAATAAAAATATTGATTATTAATTCTAAAATATATATGTTGTTAATTACAGGTGAACAGCTTGTCTGAGCGCATGTTGCGGCTAGAAGAATCTGTAAAAGATATAACCGAATCTCAGAGGCAGCTGCAGTCGGCCCTCTCTGACCAAACCATTCACATAGAGACCCTAGTCGAGACACGCCTGGTGGACATGGAAGGAAGACTGAATGCCACCAATGGTGAACCTGGGGGGGTTGAAGGGTTTCACAGTGAACTGGACGGCTTCAAAACCTTGCTTGAAGGCAAGATGAAGACTCTAGAGGAGAAGGTTTTTGTGGCAGTGCAAGAAATAAGCAATGCTACAACTCCTGCTCTACTGGAGGGTCAGGTGGTTCCTGCACTGGAGACAGAAATTGACTCAGTCAGGAGAAGAGTAGAAGGAGACCTGAGTGGAATTCAGAAACAGCTATTAGACCTGGAGCTCCTTTGCACTTCCACTTGTGCCCAGTCCACCCCACAAGAGGGAGCTATCACGGACACTTTAACAGATGAGGAATGTAAAGGAATGGATAAGAAGATGATAGACCGTTTGGACTCCCATTCTAACCAACTGGACCACCTAAACAACACCTTGAATAACCTGCTACTCCACATTGCTCAGGAGGAAGTAGAGGGCTCTGTTCACGGAGAGATCACCCTCCTAAAGGTCAACATAAACTCTGTGAACCGCACTCTCAAGGGCCTGAAGGACTCTATTCGCTTCATTGCAACTGAAGTGGGCCATGCTAACTCGTCGTGGGAGCAAAGGGAGCATCAAATTGTCAACCAAGTGCAAGGAATCACCAAACTCATGGGGCATCAGGCTTCCCTCCTTGGAGCAAGCGAGAGGCGATTGGCAGAGCTTCGGGGTGAGCTAGCAGCTCTTAAGAGACAGTTGTCAGGGGGACTACAAGGCTGCCGCAGCACAGCAATAGAGGTGCAGAAAGAGGTAAAGGTCGTTGACAGCAGAGTAAGCCAGGTGGAGAGCCAGTGTAGCAGCCTTGGAGAACTTGCAGAGAGCCTGGAAAGAATCAGGGCAGAGCTGGAGAAACACTCTATTGCCATTCTGAGCCAGGTGAACGGTACAATGACCTCTAATTCAGAGCAACTAGATGACCTGAAAGGTGAAGTCTAAAACTTTGCATCCAAGGATGCCACCAAACAAAACAATGACCAGTAGCATTTAGGCTACAGTTTTTATGAGAAAGACTCACTGTATGTGTGCTTCTGACTAGGCCCAAATGCCTTATTTTTTGCTTCTGACTCTCTTGTTCAAACAGCATTTGCACAGATGCAAATTACTGCAACTGCTGAAGGCTATCTCACATAAACTTCCTCTTCCTTTGGCTACAGATCAATTAAACAACAAAAAAACTTCTTTCTGATTCTGTAACATGGCAAAACATATTTCCATAACTGTTTTTTTGTAGGGCATTTGTTTGTATTTCTCTTGAATATTATGATTGTGTATGTGCTATCATTTTAACTTATATGAAGTGACTGCATAATGATGATGTTAAAATGTTTTTATGGAGAAATGCTAACAAAAAAGAAAATGCTGCTACAGGTTTCTGCTGACAAGCATACCTGACACAATCCATGTGGATACTAGCCTTGCCTTTTTTTAAAAAAACAAATACTGTATGTCAACTTGGTGCTATGTAAATTTTTTTCATCTTTGTTTTAAATGTGTACATGCATATCTGCTTAAAGAGTTGTCCATATTTCCAGATCATTGCTCTAAATTACAGAGATGTTCCATGATTGACCATAAGGGGACAGTGAGAGCACATAACATGATATTGGAATCAAAATGAAATAAAATCTGAACATTCAAGACTGGTGATTTTTTTCTGGTGCTTTTAGGGTCCCTTTTATTCTACAGATTTGGTCAACACTTTAAGACAGTCTACTTCATTGAGCTCAGTGCAATTATCTGGCACAGATAACACATCCATATCATTGTCTATGTTAAAAAAAATAAAGAATTATATATACATATATGATGTAAAATAAAAATCTTTTTAGTGGTGATCTGGTGTGAACTCCAAGTGGCTTTTAATTCTTTGTTTGATACATATTCATTTTAACCACTGAAGCACCATCATGCAAATGTATTTCATAATGGAGGTAGATATGTAACAAAACAGTTATTCTTTTGACTCAGGCAAACTTTATTGGAGGGAAAAAATCCCTTTGGCATAAAAAAGCAAAGGGTTTTACTTTCACTGAGAAACTAAACAACACCAAAGGAAAAGGATAAACAAAATAACTTTACATTAAACATTTCCTTTAAGATCCTGCAAAGAACAGACAGAAATATGATACTCTTAGTAAACAAAAACATGTTGAGAAATATATACATATCTCTAAGTCAGGCAGGTACTAAAAGACAGTCAAAGGTTTCCATATGAAATTCCACCCGCATGTTTTCACCCAAAAATAGTTCAGCATATGGCTAAACAGCAGTGTCAATTCCTCTCAGTATCTGTTACCACAGAATTAGGCTGTAAATATGGTGGGAATTATAGCAAAGCCACTTGTCAGGTTGCACTTACTGCAGGTTTCACATAATATCATTGTACAGTTTGAGAACGC
Organism: Phalloptychus januarius; assembly: GCA_902982915.1. Taxonomy (NCBI): domain Eukaryota; kingdom Metazoa; phylum Chordata; class Actinopteri; order Cyprinodontiformes; family Poeciliidae; genus Phalloptychus; species Phalloptychus januarius. The sequence continues at coordinate 676,989 of CADWAE010000201.1, read as the reverse complement.
AGCATCTTTTATTAATTAACTGCCTGTCAGAATGTAATGGGGACCAGAAATATGTCATTAATATACACTGTGCGGCATATGGGCCAGAAGAATCTTAGGAACGGCTGCACAGCTGTCATAGACTCAAATAAATTAAAACACGCAGGAAGCTGTGTTCATTTAATGTTTCTCAAACAGTTAGGGAGCATCTTACAAAAAACAGCAATCTGTCACTGCAGGAGATGGTAATCACATCAAGCAGACTCAGCCCAAATAAGGGCTTGAGAGATATTACAGTGTTTGTCACATCAACAGTTGAGGTTCTTTATCAATGAGTGAAGCAAGCAAGGAAGTGAGATGTGAAATTTAGTTGCTTTTGCAGACCAAAAGCTCCGTCAGCACGTCTTCTGTGGGCCGTCAGCACATAGCTTTAAAAGACAACATTTCACAGAAACCAGAACAGGATAAAGTTATTCAGCATAATGAAAGCCAGAGGCTGTACATAAAAAAAAGACAGTGCTGGAAGGAAAACACGGAGCGGATGCAGGAGGCTGAGGTCAATGGAAAAAGGAAATATAGATCCACAGAAAGAGGACACAGACCTGTTGTCTGGACACGCTACAGCACTTCTGTTATGATTTATATGTCTCAACACCCAGAGGAATGTTTTCATCTTCTTACAGGATCTACTTGGATGTTTGTTTTTTAACAACCTTCCTATGCTACCTGAAATTAGCATCGGAAGTTTAGGATTTAGCCTCATTAAAACATCAAACTTTCATCCACTCTTTGGGGCAGCGTTTATTGCCACTGCAACATATTTCATATTTCAACGTGTTTTAATGTAAATTTATGTGACAAAGCCAAATAAAAAAAATCTAACTTTGAAGGATATAACAAAACGTTTTATTTATTTTTAAGTTGTCGTCAGACTCTACCTAATTTGTTGCTGGACTCCACCTGTATGTAATGTTACCTTCAGCAGTCATAATCAAAACTAGAGTTGATTTCTGGAATCTGGTGAAGGTTCTAGTCCATTGAGTAAATGTAAATATCCTCTGTTAGTAATTGTTTGCGACAGTTGCATCGTCTTCACTTGCTTTAGAGAACCCACTGGTTTTTGCCCAGGGTTTTTTTTTCTTTTGTTGCAATATCACAATCACCCTTCCACTGACTGTGGAAGAAACTGTGCTTCTAAATAAAAGAGAGCCATCCTGTTAATTGATGCTTTAGCAAGAAAGATTGTCTATTAAAGTATGGACCATTTTAACAGGGGTTGAAGACAGATGATTATATATCCTGTAGGAATGCTACGAGGAGATGCAGTCAGAAGGACATAGAGCAGAGTGAACGGGCATGCCACAGTCAGCTGAGAAAGAGGCAAGCTGAGAGAACGAGGCAGACTCACTGCGAGGAATACTCCCGCTGATAGACAGGGATGTGACAAGAGCGGGCCAGACAGGGGTGCCAAAGGATGGACACCAAGACAGAAAGCACAACAGTGTCAAACACGATGAACGACGAGGGAAGTGGAAGTATAGATGTGTTTACAGCCTCCTCATTTCTCAGCTGTGCGCCTCGTATCCTGACAGAAAAGCCACAACACAGGCTTCAGAAAAGAAAACGCTTTCCTGCTAAGTCTCAGAAACAAGCTAGCTAAAGCAGAGCTAGCAGCAGCCATGAGGGTTTATACCCCAGGGGGCTGAAAGCAGCTGGATGCCCTGCCAACTATGGCAAGCGGCATAACACAAAGGATTGTCCTGTTTGTGACCTGGAGGAGATGCAGCAGGAAGGGGAAGAAGGGTGATGAAAAGGAAGTGTGTATGGGGAAAGGTGGGGGCAGCAGATTTCTTTTTTCTAATGCTAATACATGATAAATGGTTATGTAATACCAAAATCATGTGGCCTACACTGGTTTTGTTGCATTCTCTCCTTTCCTGTTTGTGTTTACAGACAGAGTGCCACAAGGCATTGTTGCTCTGTGTTAATGAAACGTGATTTAATCCAATATGAGAGCAAGGGTCTTTGAATTTATGTCAGCTGCAACATTCAGTAAAGCAAATTCTAGACATTTTCACATTTTGTGAAATCCTTTGTGTGGCATAAATAGTAATGAGACAACAAAATAGTAATGAGACAATAGTTAAAAATTTGTAATGAGACAACAAAATCACAAAAGTTTAATTTGGGGCTTTTGGGAGATTTATTTAGGTGTCTAAAGAAGCTTCCAATTGAAAGTCTTTTCAAATAAGTCTTTGGCTATGGGTTTTATTAGAAATGACTTCCTTCAGAGAGCATTTCAGATTTGCAGGCAGATTTCTGAGTTACATTTCATGTCCAGTGCAGAATTATTTAGCTTCCCCCATCTTTATCTCTCCACAACATCAACTTCCCATCATGCTACATTCACAGCTTCACAGAAGTAGAAAGTCAAGAGCTTTTTCACACTTTTTTTATTTTTTTGCTTTTTGAATAAAAGTGTATTTTTAATGTACCTTCAGAAAAAAATACATTTGATTGCTGAAAGTAATAATAATTGGAGTGGATCAACCAGAATACTAGGGTGATGCCAAAAAGCCCCTCCAACCTCAGAGACTTGTAATCAGTGATGAACCCACACAACACCATTGAAAAAGATTGTTCCATTAATTATTGAGGCCTTTCGAATTTTGACAAACTATTTTACTAACATTTTTTTTGTTTTTTTTTAAACCTTTTATATTGTTTTTGTTGTTTAAAATTGGTTGTATTTTGCTTTTCCTCTGTTTAAACAATCCTCTGTTATGCTTGGTCATCAAAAACAACAATTCTTGAAGATGGCCTTCTCCTAAGATCTGTGAAAGAGTTTAGTAAAACTTTCAAATCATGTCACGTGACATAATAAATTTGGTAAAAAATATACTTTTTTTTTTAACAAAAAGCATATTTTGGTAAAACAAAATATGCTTTTGTTTACCATCTAGAAATTCTTAGGTTCTATTTTGTTTATAAAACTAATTTAGACTTTCTGTCAAGTTTCTGTGAAGAAATAGAGCAGTGAGTCAGTGCAATTATGTTGAATTTGCCTGCTTGGCAACTTTGACAAAAGGTATGCATCATTATTTAAGGAGAAAGGATTGGGGAATTCCCACGCTCTGGGGCGAGTTTTAGAAAATCAGTTGTTTTAACACGCTTGCTTTAAGTGGACAGGTCATCAAGACATTCCTCCTGATGGAAAGCAGGAGCAAAAACACATCTAAAACATGCAGGGGATCCCCATGTCAAAGATAACATTTGCTAACCTTTGCAGTGATGATTAGAGAACACTGTTTGCTTAAGATGAAGACTTTAGGAGCCATGGTGTCGGCCCACTTTGTTTTAGAAAGTTTAAAAGCAGTGTCTACCACCACGCTTTATTCTTCCTTCTACTGAAAGCTTCATGGAGATGTTGATTTCATTTTGGAACCTGTCCACACTGCTCAAGGTACTAAAAGCTAGTTTAATAACAACTGCATTGCTCTGATTTACTGGCCGATCTAACCCACGGAGAACCTATGGGTTATTGCCAGGAAGAAGATGTGAGACACCAAACATAAAAATTCAGATGAGCTAAAAAATGCGATTAAAGCAGCCTAGTGATTGACTTTAATTCGATAAAAATTAATTGACCTAAACAATTAAGTTTGGGAAGCCCTCCTAGATCCAATGCAAGCTGCTGATAGGTGATATATAATTTTAGTTTCCAGCCAAACAACCAAATGCTGCATCTTCTACTCAAACTTCAAACTTTATTGTATATTGTAAACAGAAAGCCTTAAATTGTGGGAAACTTGAAGACGTGTCTGTTTTTTTCTTTAGTGCGGCCTGCGTTTAGATGAACACAAATACATAAAGGAAAGAGCACAGAGAAAGTGGAGATAAAGGCAGGGCTAATTATTCTACAGAACTCAAAACTACAAATTCCTTAGATCATGATCCAGATTTGGGTCCGAGACATCCTGTAGGGAGAATTGGACTGAAACAGATACACAAGCAGTGCACAAAGGCTGAGGAACCACAGATCACATCAAAGCCTCTGAGTGGCACAACACTCAAGGGATGCATGTGGATGATTCATAACGGTTATGCATGTGTATGTGTGTGTGTCCTTGCATGTTTCTACACACGCTAAGGAAACTCTTGAGAACTTAAAAGCTGCGCTCTGTGTGTGGCTGACAGCTAAGTGATACTGCTGTAAGCATGCCAAAGCCTTATGTTTCCCAGATTCCATTAAGATGTAGCTGCACTGGGCTTCTTTGTCTTTATCAAGTAGTTTTTCTTTTTGTTATTTTTTTAAATACACCCACGCTCTACTGTTTCTTAACAGGTCTCATTTATAGATGAAGAGCCTTTCCCATGTTTTAGTTTTAAACTTATCGTGGGAAAGGATGGACAGTTCCTGCAAATATTCCCAAAGCAGCATTATTGTGTCCAATCCCTGCCACAGAGCATTTTCTTTTTCGAGAGCATAATTAAATCATTAGCTGTCACTTCCGGTAACCAGCAGAGATGCGCATCTAATGTGCTAAACGCCACAGGGCCAGAGCTGCTCTGATTCAATGAATCTTAAGTGAACTCTAGTGAAAGCATTTCGTTTTGCGTTTTATTTTACTCTCTGGGTGATGGGCTGCAGGACAAGAACAAGCATCACCTCTGTTTCTGGATCCGGAAGTGTGTGCCTGGTGAGGGGGTGGTGCCTTTAAGGGGTGTTATGAGGCGACATGAGTGTTGAATAGGACAATTATAGAGAGTTCGCAAAGTCGAGTGGAATCTGGTCCCAAGAAGGGGGAAATTTTATTATAAACTGGATTAAAAAGAGCTGTGTCTCTGAGCCAAAGGAACAGAGACAAACAAACCTTTGTTAGGGCGTCTAAGAGGGGACACACTGCTGCAGTGCAAAGCTTCTCAGTGATTGTGCAAGCATGCACTCCTCTTAACTAAGTCAAACGGGGACCCTGACATGGATCACTGTAGTGTATTTAAATTAGCTTTATAGAACATTTAAGTTTTGCATCTACCCTTCATAATTACCCTCCATTATCCAACCAGGCTTCAGCAGAGGGCATAGTTCAAATGACATTTTAATACTCCTATTTCAGCTGTTACTGGCAGTTATGTCCCCAATTGTCAATGTTCATTTCCTCATTTGAGCAACGAAGTGCAACTAAACGTTACTTTCACAGGAAGCTGCACATATGTGCATTTATGTGAACAAACTGCACAGTGTAAGTTAAAACCGCAATATTTTTTCACAGATGAATCTACACCACAGTGTGTTCTAGGGAACTCTGCACACCAACGGACAACAAACAAACAAACAAACAAAAAACATCCACTCTTAAAATAAAAATAAGATGTGCAGAAAGACTTTACAAGTTTCCATTTTATTGGTGTACTTCTGACAATAACAATGATGGTATAAAAGAAAATCTCCATCATACAAATTTCAATAATCAAATGATAATATGCCAATACACAAACAGATCCACATAAGGCTGACATCAAGTTTTGACAAGTGGCTTCGAATGGCTTCAATTCAAGGAGACGGGTCTCTCCTTACAATCAAAGAATAAATATTTTGAAGATATTTTAGTCATCTTGTCTCCTTTTCTTCTTAAATGGTTCATACAAAAAAGAAAATATCCGTGATTATTTTTACGTGGATTGTGTCGCTGGTTTGGGTGCCTTTGTTACTTTGTGATGTAAGACTTCTTTTTTTCTTTTTTTGGCATAAATAAATAATATAAAACAAACTATCTTGCGGTGTTTTCCTGTGACCTCCACCTAAACTCAGATACTGTCACATTCGGCACGGATTCTCGCGCGAGAATCCGTGCCGATTTCCAACCTGACACGCTTCTCGCGTTTGCCACAGCAAGTTAAGCATGGTGGAGACACTGGAAGTGCAAAACTCTGCGATTATGAGAGGAATTTTAAATCTTATGGAATATTTTTTTTTTCTCAAAAAGAAGAAAAGAAACAGCTTGTGTTTGGAAGCAGTGATGTAAAAACATTGATGTGTAAGCTCCACTAGCACTTTAATGGCACCAGATAAACCCCGAGCCAACCCCCCATCCCTCCCCACCCTCCTGAAGCCTTGTTCTTTATGCTAGCATCTGTAGTGATTTAAGACCTTAATAGAATTTCTAAAACACTACACACAACAACGATATTTACAATGATCATTTTCTTGATATGCACTTCTTTTTCAATTTAAATATTCTTGCTTATAAAAAAAATAAAAACTCAAGTGAAAAAACAAAACAAAAACAGAACAAAAAAACTGCAATAAATTAAAAAAGCTTTAAGGCTGCCAGTCTTGTCAGATGTCCAAATAATGGTCCCTTCATTTAAACTGGCACAAAACGGATTAGGACAGGTGAGATTAAGATACGAAGAAGCCTCTTTAGAGAGAGTTTGCGCCTGCTCTCACACTGGAATCAAATATTTACCATTCCAAACACAAGTCCCTGGTGAGTAAACTAGTGGCCAAAACTGCTCAGTAGTTTCCAAAGAAAATAAATGTTGAAAGTGTTGAGCTGATGCGGCTGCTCATCATGTATGGTGAACATAGAGCCTAATACTGACTCTGAAAACGCAGAGAGCCTCTTTAGATCGAGGGTGTCACTCAGTCTGAATCTTCACCTGAACAGACACACTAAAAACCATTAGGCTTTTGCTATATGTCCATTTAGCTTTTAATATTAATTTAAAGCAATGATATATATGTATATATATATATATATATATATATATATATATAAATATATATATACATATATATATATATATATATATATTATATATATATATATATATATATATATATATATATGAAATTGTGTTTAGAGATAATATACAGCGTATCATGTAAATGTGAGGAACTACACGGAGAACTTGCCAGCTGTTCACTACCAGGAAAAAAAAACTGTTCATATCAGTGCTGGTAAACAAAATCCAAAACATAATAAAAATACAAAAAAAAAAAAACAAATAAACAAAACAAAAAGAAAAACTTGAAAAGAAGGTTCATATGGAGGATGGTTGCACCTCTGAAAGGTTTAGCCATTTCTCTCAAACACACATGGAAAAGAAAACTTAACACAACTGCTTGCTACTGTCCCTAACTTCCACTGGGCACCTCCATAGTCTGGAGCGAGGAGGTTTGAATGATTCTTTAGTGAGGATGAGCCACAGATCTTTCTAAACACACAAATCATCTCTGAAGTGTAAACACCACTGTTGAAATTCCAGGCTGATGTTTTTTCAAGAAACAAAGCTGATTTTACCTAAGTTTGCATGCTTAATCCAATACTTTGATAAAGCATATTTTTGATTCGCTTTCAGCATTCATTCTTTTTAGGCTTAAATCTGTGATTCTGATTCATGTGAAACAGAGGTCAGATGTCCTGATGGGATTGTTTTACATGTGTGGGGTTTAAGTTGAGGGAGCAATATCTTGTGAAGAAGTTTTAAAGAACCAAAAACTTAGTCAGAAGAAGGGCAAAAGACATCAAGATTATATGTACTTTTATGAAAAAAGTCTTCAATGACTGGAGAAAATAAAGGCACCATGCAAATAACAAAATTTGGATATTTCTCCAAAACCGAAGACATGTGAAGATGGCAACTTGTCCATGGTTACAAATAGCCTGACAGCAACACTGAAGGAGCTACAGGAATTTCTCACTGTACTGCTTGTTCTCCACATGTGAGAAGAATATTCTCCATATGTGCAATGCTTGTTTTTAATGCTGATGTCTCCTGAAAGGTTTCATGATTCAAAACTTTGGCTATTGGGCTGCTAAAGATGCTTAGAACAACTACAACTACTCACCACCAGACTGAAGCACAGTGGTGTCAACATCATGCTCTGGGGGTTCCTTTCTTCCATTTGTTTTTTGGCAAAGGTGGATGAAAACATGATTCATAGTTTTGATTCATTTTGTCTGCTATAAAGCAGAAGATGAGGAAAGATTGCATTTTTCCAACATTAATGTGAGTCTAAGCATACTTCAAAACCAACAGGCAAAAGGCTTCAGTAGAAGTTTCTGAATGGCCAAATCCACAACTACTGCAAGTGTGACAGAAAATATAAGGGATCACCGGAGGCGGAACATGGATAAGTAATCCTCACTAATTTATAGATTTAGAGCAAATTACGATGTGACATCCTCCTCATGCAGACTTTTTTTTTCTTTTTCCTTTTTAGTAAAATAATTTAGAATGCCTCATTGTCTTAATCAACAGAAACCTGATATTTTAACAGAGGTGCAAGCACTACTGAGATCTGCTAGCATAACAATTCACACATGGGTTAGTTTAACGTGGCAGGATGAATAAATTCACTGAATGATATCATAATAGCATCTAGCCCACATGATGAATAGACTAAATGAAAGAGCCAGAAGTCTCAATAATGTTTTTTGCCACTCAATATCACGTCCTCATCTCGGCTCCAGTAAGTACGTCCCCTGAAGGGAGCTGCGGCAGGTCAGTACCATTGATTATCATCAGTGTAATGGAGGTGATCAGTGAAAGAAAGTGGCCACTAGCATTTTTAAAACTCTGTCTTGCTCTTCATGTGGTTATCACACAAAATGGCCTCCTCCAACACCTCTGCTCAGAAGAGTAATAACACCAAGCTACAGTATGGGTGCCATTCCATTTCATTTCATCTCATTACGGCGGCGCCATTTGCGCCGCCGCTAGAGAGAAATAAGATCCGTGTCTGAATGAAACGGAACTGCCCCCATTTACACAGAACTGAACCTCAGAATCCCACACTACTACGTTTCAGTGCATCTAACACAGTCTGTCACTTCCTACGTCATCACGTCAACCCGCAAGAAAAATAAAAACTGAACAATTAAAAGTAAGTAATTCGTCAAATAAATAGACAAGAGGTCCAGCCCCTTTTAGTTTGTATTTTATCGTTGAAATCCAACAGATTTTTTTCGATTACGTACATGCCTCCAAGGGGAAACATGTTTAGAAATGTGTACAAGGCGATTTGTGTGAAATGATGTAGCTGCATGACAAGAAGACAGTGAGGAGTATATGTCTGTGTGATATCTTAAAAATGGAACTACATTGGTTTGGGGACGTTTGACCCCAAAAACGAACACTGTTAAGCAAACAGAGAGGAGCTGCTGTGTATCTTGAGAGGACTGTCAGTGTGTGTCAGAGCACAGTGTCAGGCAGCATGCCTCTCCAAAATAAAAATAAAAATCTCTACATAGATCAACACTTCAAAGTTTGATTTAGTCGAAGAAAAGCTTGGACATGAAGCCAATCAGTAGTAATCACATGACACCGTCATTCGGATCTTTTTTTTTTTTTTCCAATCAGATCTTCTTTTTTTTTTTCAATGTGAGAAAACAAGGGTCAGCTTAACAAAAAAGGCAGCCACAAAAGGGTTGCAGAACAGATAAGATGTTTGCAGCACCCTGGGTGGAGAAAGGCTGGCTACAAACACTAGACAAGCTCAAGATTCTGTAAACACCAGTGATGGTGACACCAGTCAAGTATCTGCAATCTCCAATTTTATGCTGTAAAAAAAAAGTTGAAGGTGAGTAAACATTAAAAACGTAGGGGGTCTAAAAATACACCTGCACCTATTTCTTTCTGACCTAGATTTACACGCTGCACGCAGAGTGAGGCATAAAGTCGGCCAGACAAGAGTTGGGAGACAACGTCTTCTTCCCTGGCGACCAGATGCAGGCAGGCCATTTGCATAGCTTGCCCTCACTTGCACACAGATATAGACACCAGGCAGACGGGAGTTCTGGGAAAAAGAAAAAAAACAAAACAAAAAAAAAACAAGGGGGCGCCACATTTTGCTTAAGCAAGGCTGAGCTCAATTTAAGGTTTGCATACGCAGTCACACCTTTTCTTTAGTCCAACAAGGGAATGCTAGCACCCATGCTATTGCATCTGTACAATAAGGAAGTCAGGGCTAAGTTCTGCTGTCTGATATCACAGCTTATTGCTAACAGGATGAGCATTGCACTCCAACATACAGCCAGTAGCAGGCAGCCAGAACATTCAATGAAACAATGCAAACACAAACATCACAGTCTTTAAATGGTATGTTCACAAGACGGAATACGAATGATTAAGGAAATAATATTTTTTTTAACTTGGAATAAACTATTTCTCACACAATATATCATCTTCTCTATCTATCTTTACTTGTAGATTTGGCATTCCTGTTGCAGAACCAGCTGCATGAATCCACTCAACTGAAGTTCCTGTGTGACGCTGTAAGGGTTGTGTGCGCATGCAAATGTTTTCACAGGCTCACTGCATTTATGAAATCAGAAGAACAAAACTAAAATAAAAGATCTAAGCCCTAGCGCCCCCCAACCCCATGTGAGCACATGCAAGTACATAATCCTGTGTGCATACATGTGTGGCCAGCGTGTGTGTGTATGTGTGTGCGTGCTTGAATGTGTAACCTAATTCTGTAGCCAAGCACAACAGCTCAGGGCGGAGCTAATCAAGAGAGAAAATAAGGAACAAACTTGACAAATGGGATGCTGAAGGCCAAAATGGTGCAAAAGGCATGTGGAGACTGACGTGTACACAAGCCCAGATGAAGAGTAATGAACTGTGGCACGAATAAGTGCAGCATTTATCCCTACTTCTTTGTTTGTTTGTTTTTTTAGATGATTTATCAAATCTGCTAATTTGAGTCTCCATTTCAGTTTTTTCTGTTTTTGCATACAAACAAACACAAAGCAAAACAAAACAAAACAAAAAAACTAAATAAGTCCTAAGCAGTGCTGCGACTGGTGAGATATGGCTGACGTCCTAAAGGACTTTTGATTCCCAGGTGTTTTTGCAGTCCAGCTCTGCCTACATCAGTAGTCAGCCACAGGTGCAAGCTTTCTGCTCAAGCTGACTGTGATATTGGTGAAGAGTCGACTTCTTGAAATTACGGGCGAATAGTTTAGGTTATTAAGACCATCCACTTTCTGTCTCTCCTTTGAGTGACGTAGTAGACTATACCTGTGAGTAAAAAAAAAACAGAAGCAAAGTAAATCAATCATCTCAACAGCAGAAAACCACAACAGTACATGCACCAATTAGACAGAGGCAATATATGGTGAAATACAACAGAGAATTAGGAAACAATATGGAGAAACAAACTACTATAGATTAGCTGAAATAGTTAACGGTCCAATGAAGACACCACATTTTGTCATGCTTCAATTGCAAACTTTACTGTATTTTAGAGGGACAGACTACCATTGGTCTATCATAACTGTGAAGGGAAGAACAGAAGAGAAACGAGTAGAGATAAGTCTGGAGGAGCTGCAGGAGAGCTACATTTCTGATGAAAACATATTCAAATGCTAGATTAGCCTAGTCAAGGTCACAAATAAAATCTTAATGAGAATCTGTTTTAAGACTTAAGAGCTGATATTCACAGACAATTTCTATCCAGTCTTACTGTTCTTAAGTTACACCGCAAAGAAGAATACGCAAAAAAATTGACTCTACATGTAAAAAGTGGGAAGACATATAATAGTTTCCCTGGTATTCCCTGGAGTTAGGCACCACTATGTGAAAATAGGTGAAACTGCCTCTATAAAAGCTTATAACTGCCTATTAAATAGATAAAACACCAAACATACCTTAATGTTCATTAATACATTCAGTGGAAACTGTCTTGGCACTACTGCAGAGGCTACTACCTACAGTCTTCCTCATCACTGTTCTTGGGGATACAGTGAAACAGCGCTCCTGAATTGGCTGTTTTGCAAATGGCAAGTCAAGTAGCAGTGTTGCTAAGCATTTTAATGCTCGTTTTCAAGCTGCATTTTCTTTTGAATATTGCAGAAAAAATGTTGAAATAATTTTGTATTATGCTGCACATAAAAATCCACTGTACACCAAAAGGCTGATAGCTGTAATTGTAGTGAAAGGTGGGTCCGAATACGAATACAAACTGCTGTCATGAATTATGGATTTTAAGTTTTGGAAACATGCATTGTTTTAAATATATTTTTTGTTTTCAAAAGAACAAAAAAAAAAATAAAATTAACTCTTCTTAAACCTTCTCAAAGTAACAATTTTTCCTCTGCTCGTTTTATGTCACATAGGAACCCAGCCCCACAGCGTTCAAACACATCACATGAAAAGTCTTTGAATAAGTTGAAATTCACTCAAAGTCACCACTTCGCCTACTCATGTGACTGGCTTACATCACATGAGTATAAGCCTCGCTGGAGTCATCTACTCCTTCTTTAACCAAATGCCGTTTAGTGGGTTTTGCCTTTGGAAATGAGCCGTGAATCTTTGAACACCCACCTTCCCAGGAACTGGGCTTCTCCACGATGGTGATGCGGGATAGACATGTAGCGTCCTAGGTCTCCATACGGTCTGCTTACACTGTAATTGGCAAACTGCACCCTGTGCAAACAAATTTAATGATTTTAAGCCAGTAGTGTACACAGTTAAAAAAGGTTTCCAATATTAGCGCTCACTGAGGCATTTCCATAAACCACTGTGCTATCGTGTTACAGTTTTCATTAACATGATATTGACGTTTGTTTGTCCAGTCACTGCATGCAAAAGAGGCTCTCATGACAGGAAAAAAAAAGAAAAAGCATAAGTCGATCAGTTGAAGTCAGCAGATTATACTGAAAGCCCAGTACAGCTGCCTGTGTGCTGTGTGGGCGGTGGGAAATGCTGTGCGGCAAAGAGCCACATGGAGGAAAAAAAAACAGCTAACACAAAGGCCTGGTATGACCGACCTGCCTAACTCTAGTAAGAACGTCTAAAACTAACAATGCAGCAAGCAAGTACTGCATGCAGCAGCATGCAGTATGCTGGAGTCTGTGTATTTTATGTGCTGTTTTCCCTACCTGTTCCAGAGGTCATCGTCCTCGCCTCCCCAGCCCCAGAACGCATTGGGAAATCCATTAATTCTTTTGAACTGCTTCACCATCAGGCCACTGACACCACCAAAGAACTCATTATATGGAAGCCTTGGGGGAGATAATAACACATATGAGCGATACTGTGTGTATATAAAAATATATATATATATATATATATATATATTTTTTTTTTTTCCTCACAAGGAACAGGACGACACTCACATGTAGGAGTACTTGTCAAGTTTAACTGCAAAATGTCGGGGCATGTCCGTGCAGCCGTAGTAGTTCCGGTCGTTCTCCATGAGGTGGTCCACGTCATGGAAGATTAGACAGTCCCAGTCCAGGTCCTTTATGGCCTCCTTAAAACCCACGTTGAACAACATGGCTCGGTTAAATGGTTCTGTTCCTCCCTGAAGAAAAAAAGGGAATAAAAATAAAAATAAAAAAATAAAAATATTCAGCCATTTCTGACAGAAAAGTTTTCCAAACGTGGTTTTTAAGAGGTTTCTCTTTGTGCATGTGTGTGTGTGAGTTGACATACCTGCTCAATGACATAAAAGGCAAACTGGAGTCTCTGCTTCTGCAGCACAGGCACCAGGTGTCTCAGTAAGATGGGCAAGTGTTCGTGACGATTCCTGAATGGAACGAGGATTGCCACCTGGGGACGGGAAACAGCAGATAATACAACATATATCAACTAAGAAAAAAGACAAATAGAGCAAGCTGAATGTAGAAATATACTGGGCTGCTGTATATTTAAGAGAGAGCTGTTTAGTTTGTTCTACTGAGTTTGCTTAGTTTGTTAAAGACTACAAGTATTGTATCCTAGAAGGAAAATATGAAAGTCTGACAACAAACAGCACAAAAGAAATTGCAAACATAGAATCTAATCTATACAATTAGATCTGACATTTATGACTTATAATGAGGACATGCAAGTGGGAATTTTTCCAAATTCAGTGGAATGGTCAAAAATAAAAGGGCTTATGGGTAGTTCATAAAAAATTATAAAGTGGCTCTTGCCTACTAATTGCTTAACTGTTGGTTTGTAGAATTACATATAAAAGAAAGAGGGCATGATTTCTCTGTTGAAATTTAAAAACAATAGCAAAGAAGGCTTGCTTAAAAACAAACAGTGATGTGTTTTTTGCATTTAGAGGCAAGTATAATTGCTTTGCTTGCTTCTTGTACTGTGTGTGTTAGTTGTTCCTTTTTATGGCAAACTGATTTGCCACATAATTCTCCATCAAAGCATAAACAGCAAAGTGCACAGACCATATAACAAATGTCATGCTTTTTAATTACGCTATATAATAATTCCACACAGCTACAAAGATGTAGCTGTGTTGTGCCGTCAGAGATTGAAAAAAAAAATAAAAATAGGGCAGGTAAGAAACCAAATGCAGTTCAACAATTCAACCTCCAGCTGATTAACATCCCCTTTACAAAATGCTAAAGGGAAGTTGGAACCTCAAAGCAGAACCAATCTTTTCTTATCAAGCTCTGCTCTGCCTGTTGGCTCCAGTGTACTACAGATGAAATTCAAGTTCAGATTTTTTTTTTTGTATTTAGAAGTTTTAGTTTTGTTTTGCACATCTAAAACTTTGAGCGTTGAGGTAAATAACAGCTTAAGGCTAAATAATGCATAAAATCAGATCTAGTTAATCAACCAGCCATAACTTTGGTCTGTACAGCATTCATTTGGTGTAATACCCTTACAAAAAATACCACTGTTGTGCACATTTGAAAGATTTAATTGAAGTTCTCCAGAGCTTATTTGGAAGAATTTTACAGTTTTTGCCATTCTGACATGTACACAGACTGAATGCAAGCATAACATACTGATTTTAGTACATTACGTACCCGAATCCAGGTGATGGGTGGCGCCTACTTTTTACTGTGACTGTATTTTTATGATGAGAAATATTTCCAAATGACAATTGAGCAGAATTGCTTAGGAAGGCAATGGCCTGGCTATTGTATCTGAACCTTCCAGAAAGGATGAACAGCATTCTGTAACAAGTCCAACAATTTGCAAGGTGTTTTTAGTAACCTTTTGTTGCCCCAAGAAGGAGCAGTCATGCATTTGCCACCCCACTGGCCAGTCGGTTTATGCTCGTCAACCCGCTCTTCTTTTGAGAGTGCCACACACACACAAGCACACGTACCTTCCAGCGAGGTAAGCAGTCTTTGGGCTTCCAGAAGCCTCCCAGAGCCATGGTAGGCTCTCGCTCCAGCAAAGACCTCTCCACCTCCTCCAGAGATATTTCACTCATGTTCACCTCCACCCTGCCCTCTGAGAGTCAAAGGAGGAAGGGAAAGGAGAAATATAAGTCAGAGATTAAAAGAGACAAAAAATTCCATAACAGTGGGAGAAAAGAGGAGAACACGAAGTCAGCAGAAAGACAAGAACAAGCGAAAAACGATCAAAGAAACATGAAGGAATACTGATGAAGTTGAGCAATGTTGGAGATACGTTTCTCAACAATTATGTAATAATTGTTGAGAAATTCTAAGCAATTCTAAGCAAAAGGAAGTCTAATCCCAAATGTCAACAGTGTGCTTACTCATAGAGGGCAGCTTCTCAGGGCAAACCTGCGAAGGGAGGTATGTGAAACCCTCCGGGAGGTAAGTGGTGGGAGGAGCATCGCTCTCGCTCTCGTTGAAGTCATAGGAATAATCTGAGGCCACAAATGAACAAGTTTCAAAAAGACATCAAAAGAAATCTAATCTTTCTACTGAATAACTGTTAAGTTATCATTCTTTCACATGACTGTGTGTAAGATATACGATAACATTTCTGTATCAAACATAGTTTGGTGAAATTAAGAATTATTTTCTGGGAACTGAATTTAGGTTTTTCCATTAGCTGTAAGCCACAATCATAAAAATGAACAGACATAAGCACATAAGCATCAAAGATCCAACATTCAAATGCATCTCTGTGCTTGGCTAGTTCAATATACTTTCACCTTCCTACATATTTACATCTAATATAGACTTTTGTGACAAAAATGCTGAAGCTCAGAGAGGGTGTTGGGGAGAACAAGAGAAAAGTTGAAACTTTTGATTAACCACAACTGATATCATCATTTCAACACTGACAAATAATCTTGAAAGTGATCATAACAAAAATGAACTAAAGCTTGAAATATGTTACTCTGTGCCTAGTGACTCTAGCAGAATATCACTTTTTGAAATAAATTATTGAAATTGAATAACATTTGATGAAAATCTACCAACATTAAGATATGGCTGTATGTGCTCATATTTACCTGTGCCATTGATGCTGTAGGCCCCTCTCACAACTTGCTCCAGAACCTGAGCCCCAATGTTCTTCACATTTTCTCTAATCTGGATGCCTCTGGCTTGGACCATGAACACATACTCATTCACTGTAAACAGGAGAGAGAAAATGAAGTTGAGTTGAATTATTACACTCAGACAGTGTCATAACACAAGAAAAATGCTAAACGTCTATACCCTTTTTATTATCCTGTGCAAGACCTTCCTCATTTTAGTTAGTCACATACTGGTGAATAATAGAGGCCAATACTCATATTTCAGGAAGATCGTGTGTACTTGGCGTAAGCAAATTGTTCTTTATATTAAGCACAAACATATTGTGTGTAGAAATTATTCAATAATGAGAACTTCATAAGTCATATGTCAAGGAGGAAAAGGGAACAACTAAATGGTTAATTTTTAAAAAAAGAGATAAAGTAGGAATAAAAGAGACTGAGATGATGTAGCTAAATTAACTGACTGGTTATTGCTCAATAATGGGAGCGCTTCATCTTATGATGCAACAGTTTTTCCATTCAACACTTACTGCACTGTCAATAGTTGAGCATATTTTTGCTGGTAAGAGGAAAACATAAAAGGGGACAAAAATGGCAGGGGACAAAAAATAGCAGGAAAAGAGGCAGAGTGAATAGGGAAGGCAAAAAAGTTTTTAGGAGCCATTTTCATTTTTTTTTTTTTTTTCTTTCTTTTTAAGAAATGACGCCTTTAAAAAAATGCCATTTCAAATCTTATAAAACCTCACCCCATGTTTAAAGTTTAGAAATCGTCTTTGGTCACACTTTACTTGACGGGGTGTTAATAAGACTGTCACGACACCATCATAAACATCAAATAACGTGCTACCTCGTCTTTTAGGAGAGCATTTGGGTTGACCTTCATAACACCACCGCAAAGGTTAAAAGAAGCAGTAAAGTGGAACATTATGGTTTAAATGAGTCAACGATTTAACTGAAAATAAAAACACACTGGCAAACCACTCCAATGAAACCTTGCATACAAATATATATGCATAGTAAAATGATGCACTCTTTCTTCGCTTAAGTAGTTTCAGGAAGAACAACAGCAAAAAACACAGATTAAGTTCCTCCACTGACGTATGCAGTTGAGAAGTCGATGTCGAGTAGTGCTTTGCTACAAACATGCAGAAAACCAAAGTGCTGCTACACTAAAGAATCCCGGTCCATTTGAATCTAATTCTAGATGCACAATCACAGGCAAAAGAAAAACAATTAGAATGCATGTTAAATCAATCTCAATATGATCTACACACTTCAGTACAATAGATGTCCATGCGAGTGCAGTGTGTGCATGCACAAGTGAAACACTGCTGAGCCAGAAATTCTTGGGATGTGATTTGTCATTAGTAATTGTATTACAGTTTCCATCACATTCATCTTATTTTATACAAACTGCCAGGCTTGCAAGAGTCAAGACTAGCAGCTAAGCGCTCACTAAAATCAATGTTCCTGTTTTACCTCCGCAGCATGCAAAGGCTGGAGCAAAGAATCTGTGATAGATGGTGATAAAAATAAGGGAACCACACAGAAAAAATCTGGTTCAATGCTCGTTAGGAACCAGTGAGGGGAGAATAAAGAACTGCATTTAATAACTTGCAGATAACCTTCTGAGACAGCATATGACGGAAAAACGCTGAGAGACTTCGTCGCCTGGGGCAGGCGCAGACATACTCTGACATGTTTCGTTCTCATGCCTTTCAAGCATATGGAGATTTATATATTAGCCTATCAGGGCAAACCTGACCTACATACATCCAGGACACTCAGATGGAACACATTGCCAAAACGCTTTGACATTTGCAGAGTCAAGTATAACTGAAGTTGTGTGTGTGTTTTTTTTTACACTATTAAAACATCTGAAAGTCAGTAATAGTCTTTTCTGATGGCAGAATAGTGGGGTAGATTTTCTGGAGTGGTTCTAGACATGTGCTCTACACTTGATCTGCTCTAAAGGTTCTCACGTTGTGATACAAGTAGCACTACTACTACATAAGCTGCCTTCTTTTATATTTTGAGGAAGTGTAAATGGAAAGCTAGCTAACTGTGTGGTAGCGCTATCAAGCCACAACCAACATGACTAGTCACTTGTTTCAAATTGAAGATACTCAAAAGATAAGGTCTGAGCAAAAATGTTTTAAGACCTCAAACACTGCAAAACTGAAATGAGGACTGGTCGCTCCTTATTCACCACTGCAGTCAGAGCATGGATCTGGGAATGAGTCCCAAACTTATGGTGTTTCAGTCAATGCGCTGTAAACCTTTAAGGTGTGCTGATTCCTCCACTAAGTGATAAGCAAACTGCACTGTTAATTTGGGTTTTATATAATGAAATTAGAGCTAGACTAGTTGATAGAGAGGTAATAGAGTCTACTTTGCCTAAGAGAAGCAATATTCTATAATATGGAGATGGAGCTCAATTTGTGAAGCTAGATCAAAGCAAGACAACGTCTGCAGTGACTTTACTCAGTTATCTTTGTCTGTATAAGCATATCTCTCCAAAGACAGAAATTATTCTTTCAGTAAGTTCAATTTCTTGAATAACTTTTGAGACTATTATGGCTCAAAATCTAGATCTACATAAATTAAAAAAAATACTAATATTTTATTTAATTTACAGAATCAAACTCCTGGCATGTATCTCAAACTTTCACATTTATGCTTCCAAACTTATTTATTACAGCATCCTGTATGATAAAAAAAGACAGAAAAAGAAGAAGAAATGAACAAACAAGCATAGAACTTCGAAAAATATGCAAGGTAGATCTAAAAGTATTTGACAATCTAGTAGAGAAACGCTGATAAGATTTAAGTCTTTATAACTTGCATTAAGATAAATACGGTAATTTGAAAACGTCATGATATTTTTAAAAACCTAATAGTTCTCTATAAGTATACCCATTCACATCCTTCTGTTATTGGAAAAAACGACTGACGCAGAAAGCTCATATACTGTAGGTCTTGGAGAGTTTTACAATTTGAAAGTTTTATAGACATACAAACTGTCAAATGTGCAAATAAATGCCATATTTCTGTAGAAATTGTTACTTTTCTTCTGAAGAGAAACTTATATTAGATTTAAACCAGTTCCATGTCTACTTACAAATCCAACTTCATTGACCCTTCCTGCCACCTTTAACTTCTGAGTAAAAATGTTATTAAAGTACATCAATCCTGACAAAACTGAAAAGCTGAAGTTCTGTCTGCTTACCATTTTTAAATGTCAGTAGTTGGAAAACTAAGTATATGCTTAGATGGCATAAAAAGAATTATATAAACAAAACCTGAGAACTGGTGATCTACACTATTCAAGGGAGTGGACTTGCACATTAAACAAGTTCCCTTCCAGACTGAAGAAATGGTTCTTGCTGACGTACTAAAGGCAAGAAACTGTGACAGATGCAATGAGACATGAGAGACCTGGACCTTGGAGGAAACTAACATAATAGGCTACAACACAAGGCCACTAGCACTCAACATTTAATACACACATACACACGCAGCACTTTAATGCATTGCAGTCAGCAAAAACAATATGAAGACCTATAGATTGAAAGGACTAGCCAACCGCTAGTGTGTTTTATAAAATCAGGCTCCCACATCCACTGTAACCCATCAAGCATGGCAGTAGACCTTGAACAACCTTGTCTTCCAACAGCTCACAGAACATAGTGTCCATGCGCCTCGTTTTGTCGTCTCCCTCTACATTACGTCCTCTTACCACTTATCTGTCCATCCCCCATATCGCTCTTCTTCTCTCAGTGCTGCTTTGCGTCATGTTATGTCAAAATTGATTGTTCTTATCGCTTAAGTGAATAATCTGAAGAGTGGGTTTGCAGGCTCATGGGGACAACTCTAAGCAAAGACCAAGTCCAAATGCTGTACTACATAGAGTTAAAAAAGACATAGGAAAAAATGTCGGCAAACAATGAAAAAGACAAGATACACGACATCTTCCTGCTTTTCTCTGCAAGGCAATTAACTCTACATTGATAGCTCAGCAGTGGGAGGTGATCTGTCCCGTTCTGCTGGCGCCCTGATAAGAGCTGAAAGGCAGTTCTTCTTTACTCTGGGCTGAATTGGGTTCTGTGGGCACACATGCCAGGCTCACTCTCATAGCTTTGAGGGTTTAAAGCTGTCACTCTGAGAGAGGGTCAGTTTAATGCCGCGGCCTATCAGTGACACCCACAGATCCACACATTCACAGAGATAATCAGAGGAGGAGGACTCCATGCAGTACAGGCATGCACTCTTCATATTTGAGTGAATCCTGAGAGTATATTATGGCAGTGTAATTAATTCAGCTGTCATCTACTCTATCAGAAATGTAACCCATTACATAACCTATAGATGACTAAGCAGGTTAATTTCAATACCTTATTGGAAAGTAAACAGGCTATTACTCAAAGCATTAAGAGTGAATCCCTCACAATTAGGTCCTATTGCTGTGAGCCGAGTATACTGATCCACCTGTGATGTTGGGACAGCAGGCATATGACAGTGCAAGTTCTTTCTCTTTTTTTAATAACACAAGAAACGTGTTGCAGCTGGGGGAGTTATGCATATCATTGCCGCTCTTGATAAACTAAGTGAGGCACGGTGTCTTTATTGGATCAATAATTGCATCCTGCAGCCCTTTGACTCAGTTTTATTAAAAAATACTTTATTATTCCAAGAGGGAAATTAAATGCTGTTGCAACTCATATATTACACAATTCTCTTCAATGAACTATTGTAGGTGCTGAGTGATCAGATTCTAAATAAATGCAAAACCAACGCTCGGCATTTTTAAGTACCATAAAGATTAAATTGTTACTAGAGGTCACAAGGTAAGTTTCCCATCATTGGAATTATTGTTTTAAAACGAAATTATCATTAAAACATGCACGATTACAGTGCAATCAAACTTTTTTTTTTGCAAGAGTCCATCATACCTAGCATCGCCAGAACTTTATTGCATCCACAATCTAGTGAAATCACACCAATTACAACTCTTTAACTGTATTTTATTGCTGTATTACATCAAGAGCAAATTATGCCAGTCACCTGTTTTGAACTGCCACTGGTGGCTTACCGGTAAATGCCAAGGACATTCAACTTCACAATGGATGAGGTCTGCTTACAATACATCAGATGATCCAAGACATCCCTTCCTTCAACCTTCAAAATGAAAGCCCCAAATATATATTCTGTTTATTTTTTATTTTAAAAAAATGAAGTAGAAGTTATAAAGCTACATTTTGAAATTTTAATATATACACCAATTCTTTGACTCCTTGTTTCTCACAAAAATGTTATTTTGCTCAAATGCCATATCTGATGGTCCCACTTTTAAAATTTGTTCCAATCTGGAGCATGGACATTCATTTCATACGTGTCATCTTTGTTCAATATAAAACTAGTAATCACAAGCCCGTTTTCACGCAGCCACGCCAAACCTATGCAACCTTCTAGCTTTGGTATGTTTTGAAAGGATTTTATGATAAAAATTCACAGACTTCTGTGGAAGGACATTTTATTAAGCAGGGTTGGAGTTCTTATAGATCAAAGTTATTTTGCAACTAACCTCAAATGGTCTTTATCCTTTAGAAAACAAAATGTTCAACACAAATTTTATGTATAATTTTCTAGATCCAAACCAATAATTTCCAATCCACGCCTCCTGTAGATCCACAATGTTGGCTTTGATTATAAGAGCTCAATGGGTTTTAACCATCAAAAACTGACCATCAACTCAAAAAGCCAAAACAATGCCTTGGATTGTCTGACTTTGGGTGGATCATGTTCAAATTGATAATTATGGGACAGTATTTCTATGGTTTGGGCTTTGTTTAAACAAATGCCAACAAAACACCCAAAAAATGGGAATAGGAATGGGAATGTTATAAAAGGCCCTGTTATATCTCCTTGCAGTGTTCTGAAAAACATTGCTGTTTAGTTTTTGCAGACCCAACTCCTGCCCTGTAGAGGAGGTTGACACATGCAGCATACATAATTGATTTTTAAAAAGTGGTCTTCATTACTGATCAAAGTAAAATAACAACCGTAGCTTTTTTAGAAGCAGTATGGGGTACTGCTATATTTTTCCTACCAACTGTCAAAATCTTATAGCTCAAAGGTCAAATGAAAACAATGGAGACAGGACGTTTTGTTTGTGCTGCTGGTAGTCCAGTTTCCTGTGACTGACGGGGTTTCTACGTCAGTGTGTCACACAGATGAACACAGAGGTAAGTTTACATCCTGTTTGCCACCTTCAACCATTTAAAGCTAACCGCCTCCCTTTTACAGGCAAAGTCACATTTTGCAAAGCCTTTCAGATTAATTTTACGAGATTCACTGTTTACTTTCACCAGAGATTCTTTGGGTTCTGTAAGTGATTCTGAGAAGTAGAAGGATATGTTTAGCTGAGACATCCTACAGGGTGGAGCCTGCGTGAAATTCTCTTGAAAACCTTCTGAAAAACTTTCCTAATCTAAGCACAGACTTTGTGCCGAAATACATTTACTTCTACTTGTAGATTTGTCAAATAGCAGCTCTGGTATTTCTAAATGTTTGACTCCCTGATTAGATATTTTTTGTACAATGTTATTAGTAACAGTGGGACTCATATGGTCAGGGGGTAGCTACAGGTTATGTAAACAGGCATGTGTGGCATCTGTGATTCTTTCCCAAAGGACCATTTGGTGCCATTTGAGAGGCACACATACCGATCCACCACAACACTGAAAACACTAACATGCAATTGTGTTGTAGTGTCGTGCTGTGTAGAAAATCCTTGGGTCTAAGTGTTCTTGGTAGCTACTTTTTTTTAATAGTACATGCTGCAGGCAATAACCCCCAGATGACTCCTAGAACCACTATTAATGTTACTGGGCAAGGGAGTGTTACTGGTATCAAGTTATATTAAAGTTTTAAAGTTAAGATAAAAGTTGCAAGAAAAAACATCTTTATGATTTAAATTTTTTTTATTGAGGAAAAGAGTTTTAGAGACAGTTTTTTTTTTTTTAAGAAACAGTAGCAACACTGTCTCCACCAACCTGTTTCAAACTGTTTACAGCTTACATGAAGAAGGATATTAAATTTTGCCATGTCTATAAGAAGGTGAAATTTATGTGATTAGTAACATTTACTACTCTATTGTAAAAAGATTTAATATTGCAACTTGTAGAAAACTTAATACTTCTTCAGAGCAGTAGAAGGCTCAGAGCTAATCTGATGAATCTCTGTTATAGATTTCAGATATGTAAAAAAAAAACAACAAACAAAACTAAGACATAGATGTTCACTGTCCATATTAGCAAATATTAAATATCTACACTATCATAAGAGTCAGTTATTAAGCTTGTTTCCATTTTCTTAGCCAAACAACATCTGTGTTGTTAATTACATGTTATTTTTGCAGAGGTTGCCAGCTGTTATCAATCCCCCTTATGCTACATGCTATCTGTCAGTTCTAAGTTCACCAACAGCAAGTGAACTTTTGGATTTTGAAATATGTTGTTCCTGTGCTTTTATCCAGCTTCACAATCAGCAGATTAGGTGAACTGATGCAAACAGCAGTATCTACCAGCATAACTTCACTTTTGTACGACAGAATTTGGAATCAAACTTTAGTCTTGCGAAAGAGTAGAACTGATTAAAACTAGTAAAACCAGCTCAAACAATGAGTCATACTTGCTGCTAGCTTTTCAATGTTCTGACGATCTTGCTTATTCTAGGAACTCACAGTGATAGGATATCATTATAGTTAAGGGACCTATTATTCAAAAGTATTTTGAATAAACTCCTTCAAAAAATATCTGTTTTTTAAGTGTATGTAATGAAAGCCATAATAACAAATCATGTAGAACATCGTAACCACAATAATCAATATGCTATGTAATTTTAGAGGCAATAGGAGTATTTGTTGCTGCAAATCCCTTAATATTCTATTTATTGAGTTTCTGAGTAAACTCTAAAAATATAAAATAGTGGCTTTTTTACTCAAAGTTATCACACAGTACGAATATCATATAGATCCATTTCTTATTATTACTGTACAATGTATCTAGTGTAACATTGGGTTAGCACTGATGCACTGACAGGGCCAGAGGAGATGTATGAAAGAGACTTTAAGAGCAAATTAGTTTAACCTTGGTCTGTTTCCTGAGACCTACACAAATAAAACAAGCAGTAGCAGCTATGATAGGCAATATAAGTCCAGTGCAAGTTGTGGTCACATGGCATTCAGTCATGCGTGAATCATGAGAATTCCTCCAAACCCACCACTTTATTGCATACACACAAGCCGGCTGGCATGCACCCATTTCAAATTCTGCCTGAATTGACTGAAAAGAAAAGCATGTGTGTATGGCTACAACAATTGCGAGTAAAGTCATGTCTACATTCATAAAAATCCTCATGTGCATGGGAATCCAAAACTGTTCTCAGTAAAGCTCCATTTCTGAAATGGACAAGATATGCCAACTAAGTGGCAAGAGATAAAGAGCTAGGACCAATGGTAGTCTGACAAAAGAGAGAAGGTTCTGAGAGAGCAGATGTCTTCTTGACATGCAGAGTGCTCATTTATCTCCACAGAGATGACAGAATCACTGGCAGACTGCCCACTTCCTGAAGTGCTTTCAAACTACAAGCACAGCAATACTCTCTCACCCTCTTCCTACTTCCTTTTTGGACACACAATGTCACTCAGCCATTGTTATACCTCATCTTTAAGAGTTCTTCCTTTGATTTCCCCATACTCACTCTTCAGTGGAGTTAACCGGCTGCCTGCACAAAGAACCTTGACTTAGACTATCAGGATGTTTTTAATAGGGCATCTGAAATACCACAACTTCTTTTTTTTTCCCCCCCGGCTCTTGCACATCGACATAGACGCCACTGACTCAAAAGTCCACCTTATTCGTGCTTGCGTGGGGTAGTCAAGTATGCTTAAATAAGCCCAAAGAGTCAACTAAGAGGGAAAAGTTGGTACTTCCCTAACTTAGTTTCATATTACACACTGGGAGCTGCCGGTTAACACCACATTGCTTTTAGCTACCTCCACCCACAAACCTCACAAAGTAAAGCTTCGCCCAAGCACAGTTATAATACTCACAGGACTCCATAAACTGTGAACCTAACACTCCCAAACCCATATTGCCTAAATACATTTAGTCGGCTACTTTTTTCTCATTTTTTTTGTCTACAAGGGCGAGATTGCAGACAGCGATTACATAACCAAGGGTTACATTCTTCCACTATGTCTGCCACTGCAGATCGACAAGAAAACCCTCAAGTTAAAACAGAACCTGCCATGAGCAAAAAACAGCATTCAAAAGGTCTCTGTGAAAAGCTTTCTCCTTACTCATCTGTAAAGAAACATAACTGCATTTTAAAAAGTAAAACTTTTCATTACAAAAAAAGTATCAATATGATACATTGTGTATCATATATGGTAATTTATTATGATAGAGCACAATCATGCGTTGCACAGCTAATTTTTAACAACCACTGTGTCCTTAGTTGTGCTTGGCTTGCAAAACTGTAAATAATTAACACCCCATATGCTGTCAATTATATCCAGAAAGTATCATCTCATTTTCACTTTCTGGAGTGATGTTTACAGATAGAGAGGGACAGAAAGGCTGTAGAGGGTTAATGTCTAAGTCATGTGACCTTTTCAGCAGCTGTAACAATAAATGTTCCTTTTTTATGATGCTGAAAACTGAGTGATTTTCTGGAACAGAAATATATTTTGAGCAGAGTAATTAATGAGTCAAAATAAAGACTCAACATCCTAATGTTAGCTTAACATTTAAGCACATCAACAAGAGAAAGAAGTTAATTGTGGAGTCTGGCTGGACCTGCAGGTGTAATTTCATGTTTAAAATCCAATGATCAAACCATTAAATCTTAAGTGATGCTTTGACTGAGCGATATAGAAGCCCTTTTAAATTAGTTAAGAAGTGAAGAAGATTGATGATGAGCTGCAGAAACTCCAGTTGGTAAAAATATGTCACTGACAAGAAAAGTTGAGGAAGTTGTATTACTGGGCAAATGTAGTGAGTATTTTTTTTTTTTTTTGAACCACTGAAAAGGGGAAGGCACATCAGGAACAGTGGCACATGTATATTAATAAATGTGCAGCTTTTACTCTTTGGATTCATCTTGTAGTAAAAATAAACCTGATTACTCTCGAATGATAACAGCAAAAACTGTTTAATCCATCTAAGACTGTAACAATTTATAGAATGATTGGAAATCCTTAACTTTTAAAATTAATTAAGGCAAATCTGCTGCCTTGATAAATTATGTTTTACTATTCAGCACACAAATAATCAGCAGATGATTATTTGTGGTGCACAACGCTCTTACGTCCGCCAATGAGCTGTTGAGGAAGACGGAAAGAAATGCCACCAAATGTGTCAAAAAGTGTGGCATCACTTTAAACTAAATACTCGTCCTCTAAAATAATAATTTACAACAGTCCTAAATCTAGCATTAGTGGTGACCCTTTACAAAGGATAACAGAATAGTCCAAAATTGTCTATGAAACACTTTCCAGACAAGAAACTGTGGTGTAGTCAACACAAAGACATAACTTGCTACTGGAAGCCTAGAAAATACTAACCAAATTGATGCAATATTTGAGAAAGAAATCCCTGTCAGATCCCTATAAAAAGACAAATTACTACAGTCAGTGTAGACTGATTCCTTGTGATCAGTGGGTATTCATGTGAAAATTTTAAAATGTAAAATACAGCAAAACCAAAACATGGCCAAAAAATTTGCAAGACTCAATGGATGTTTTACAACATGTTGTGGAACACTGTTAACTCTCATCTCTCTTTGGAAAGGTTTCATTCTTTCTTTGCCTTGGAATTTTTTAAGATTGTACTGAAAGACTCAGGGTTAATCAGTGACACTAATTGACTAAGTTTCCATATGGAAAACCTCTAAGCAAATGAATAATTCGTTATATATTAACATTTGGGTGTAACTCAATTGAAATGTCTATTTTGTCCCACTGATAATGTTGTACACCAAAGAAAGGACAAAGGGATTGGCCTGATAACCTCCAATTATCTGGTATTTTGCAACTTGAGGTGTGTTGTAATGGAAATGTGTGTCATGGAAAATTTACAGAAAGGAGGCTCTCATCACTGTTAAATTATCAGACCCACACTCACAATCCATTGCAAGGAAACAAAATCAGAAAATTACACTTTCTGTTGCACTGCAGTCATACCAAAAAGCATGTCATGTTTTCACAACGTATAAAGTGCATAAGATACCTTCTCACAAACTGAACCAAGAGCTATGTGAAAAGGGTTACTGCTTAAGCCATTTCAGCAACATTGCATGTGCTAGCTAGCTGTCTCTTCTGCTTTGTTGTGCATTCCTCCAATAGCACACATTGAAAGAGTCTCCCACTATTACATAATGAGACAGGTATGCATTCAGAGATGTAAGAACGCATAGGAGTGTAAATAGAAAACAATGATTTGCATATTTAAATACAACAGTAAATAGAAAAAATAGCTAAAATTGAATTAACAAAAGTAAAATGGAATAAAAATAATTCTGTAAATTTCCGACCTCCATATGAGCTTAAAAATATGTCATATTCTTCCCTCCATCTGCCGCTCTGCTGTCCTAAATGTGTGTTTGCCCATATCAGTTTGTGCATCTGTGATGCTCCCATGATGGCCACTGAGCAACTGCATGGCAGAGAAATACAAGGTCCAGACATGGAGAAGAGAATTACATAAATGGCACAGTGGTGCCAGAGCCCCCTGTTTTCACTCTGCTGCAAGCAAATACTGGGAAACAGATCTGAGGGGAGGAAAGTGAGAGATGAAGAGACAGGGACAGAAAGACTGTGTATATGTGTAAGCCTGGGAGAATTAGAAAAAAGCTTTCTTCTCCTGACAAAAACTATTATCCATTAACATAGTGTGGGAAGGGCTGCAGTCACATCAAGACTGCATTTGCACTGTTTTATCCTTTTGATCAATAAACTCACAACCAGGAAATTCTCTGATATGCATCACGTTGTAATTTCAAATTACACCAATCAATTCACAGAAATCGAGGGCCATGTGTGCTTTAAAATCATGCTGCTGGGATTGCTGAACATGCATGGCTTGTTGAGAAGTCCTCATTTAACCTCTGTCATAATCCTCATCCATACATTTCATGTGCATCAGATTCAATATATTTTCATATCAGGTGAAGGTGGTCCCTCTCTGCTCTGGGTGCAATAGCAGATCATTCCTTTATTTAATATCACTTAGTCACAATTGTTTAGCAATATCGAATTATTGTTTAGCAATTGTTCATCAATTGTTTAGCAATTGTTCATCATGGCTGGGGGTTTGTTACCTGATCCCCCTGAGGTGGATCAGGTGCATACTACAAGTGGGTCGACTTTAACCTACATCCTATGTTTGGACCTTGATTGTGAGACAAAAAAATATGTGTGTGTCACCTAGGTCTTATTATTGCCAGCCATGATATTGGCAAATAAATTGCAAAAAACTGTTCACCATGTGAACTAATCTTGTCTTAAGTTTCGAAATACTGTTCCAAATTCACTACAGTGAGGATTTAAAAAAAGGTGAGGGAAAAGGAAAATAAAATAGCCGAGGATTGTAGCTTCACAAAACCTACCAAGTATTTCAAAAATGCTCCATGCCATTTATCTCCTAAGCTTGTGTGTTGAATACTGACACCTAATTTGAACAATTCATATTTGTAAAAAGGAACTGCTATTTGTATAAAAGTGATTTAAAAAAAATTTCAATACATAAGGCGCTTTTTCACTAGAGCGCCTCTATCCGGTTTGGTTATCTAGATTTATATGAATCCTTCATAACCTCAGAGTTCTCAATTGCTGAGTGTTGTTGCAAACATCAGCAGAGAGTTGACCACAGCTTATGACCCGCCCACAATAGTGAGGAATACAGCATATAATGTAGAAGTTCACTGCCTGGGGTAGAACCAAACCGCACATTAACCGGTTAGTGTGTGACTTCTCTGTGAAAAAGCGCTTACTGTAACAATTATATTCTGACATTAGGAAAGTGGACGTTACCTGTTCATATTTTTGTATATAGTAAATGTTTTACTTACTTGCTTGTCTTTTTATGTGCAATTAGTTTCCTTACTATTTACCTTATTTAAGTCTCCATTTAAACTATGATCTGCATCCATTACTGAAAAGTGCTCTATAAAAAGGCTGAGGCAGCAGTCCAATCTAATTTCCTTTGTGTAACAGGAAGTTGGCTACTGCTGATCTGATGGGCCAACTACTGTACTGTTCTGGCTCAAAGTTATTGCTCTGAAACGGTTACTTGTAAACTTCAAAAAACTGATTTTTGTTTCGATTACCACAAATTCAAAAGTCACACAGGGGAAACCTTGTGACAAAATCAGTGACTCTAATCAACCAAACATTTTATTTAAGGGTTTATTTTATATCAACCCTCCATAACAAATCACTTTTATATACAGAGTGACAAGACTTAACATTCACATTTTACAGCACTGGAAGGACTGAATCCTGGACTCTACTAGGTAACATTCGTCAAGTATATTTCAATTTTTACACATATCAAAAACAAATTCTAATCTAGAGAATCTAATGAAAACTGGCTGGATAGTTTTCCCACTGACTCCACAATCTGGAATTTTTCAGTTTCATCTGCATGGTTCCCTTGATTCATTCAAATCCTTCATTAACTTATTCTGTAGATGTCTCATCTTGTCTCAAATTCCCACATCTCTTTTCAAGATTTTTATCTACCAGCCCAGCCCTTTTAACCTCTCTCAGCTCATTCAGTCATTATCTTTATTGCAAAACATGGCACAGAAGCAGTTTTGGTGAAACCAGTTTATCCACATGATGTCAAATTGCATAATAAGTTTCCAAAGATTCACTGCTTTAATAAACCAAGGTAACCAGGAAGGTATTAACATCTGGAAATTAGGGGCTGTTTGTGCAAATCTTTTTCTGTTTTTTGCCGCACCCTTCTGCCCAGTTCTGCCTGATTTTGAATTTGGCTGCCCTCCAGGACATTCTTGTAATATTGTAGAGGCTCAACCTGCAGAGTGCTAACAGGACATGCGTCAGGTACACTCAAAAGCCACACAAGTCACAACTGCCACATGATAAACCACCCCGCCCCCTGCTTATACTCCATTTCTCCCAATCCCATTCCCAACCACACATACCATACAGCTTATTTTCCCCTGGTTCTTTTATATTCCTATCCCCCTGGCAGAAAGATGAGGTCTTTTCACAGCTGGAGGTTACTCCTGCTGACTGAACAAATGGGCCAGAGCAGGGAGCTAGGATACTGCACTGCCACAGAAGCTACACTCAGTGGAGCGAGCCCTTCCCAATAGATTATTAAATTTAACCCTTTGAAAAAAAAAATCATATACCTTCTGTGCCTATATGATTTAATATACTTAATACATCTTGCAAAAACCAATGTGGTTGAGCCAAACACCTTATTTCTTTGAAACACTACTATATAATTCAACTGATACCAAGGCAGGTCTCCATTTGAATTTGAACTGCCATGAGAGATACCATCGAGTTAACACTGCATACACCATGTCTTGTACCAAATATTTTAATTTAATTCCAGGAATCAGTGAAATGCCAGCAAGAAAGATAACAGAATAACGAAGGAGTATGAAGTCACAGAACAACAATGCAGTATGACTGTCTTTCTAAGTAATGCATAGTGTTTGCAGTTTCAGTGATTCTCTCATCGCCTTAAAAAAATGTTTTAAGGTGGGGAGAAGTGGCTTGTTTTTCTCATCACACCTTAGTTCTACATAGTGCAGATCATTAGCACCAATTCAATCTGTACTGTTGAGTGATGTTACATCTACTGTTTCCACGGCTACGGTCTGCCCTCCTGAGGTTTAGTCAGATAAGCCCTCCAATCAAGCTCTTACGTTAGTTGTTTTTGTGCAGATTTGTTTACATTTGTCGCCACAGGAAATTCACAGAGCATGACAGGGCACGTCAGGATTCGGGAAAATATTGGAAACTAAAATATTGAAGAAAAACTGAACCAAAACAAGTTCGTCCACATAAAACCATTACAATTGAAAGCCTCACAATATTCATAACGAAATATTATGAGGTTTTTCACGGTAGGTTGAGTAAAATACCACGGTATCACAGTATTTAAACAAACGTTTGATGTATACATCACTTTTATTTAAAACAAAAGTGCAATTAGTCTTACAGCTACTAAAATAATACTGATTGATTATTGATAAGATTGATTATTAGAGGTCTGTAATATCTGTATCTGTAGCATTTTTTGAAACACTGACTTGTGCAAATATTGAAGAAAACCACAAATTTTAGTGGAAGTATGCAAGTATGTTTTATGCAGAATATTGCATAAAACATTGCAATATTTTGCATGAAACATTTTGCATAAAACACAAAATCCCCTTTTTAGGACACTTTGCTCCTAAAAAGTAATACAAATATAATAACTAACGTTAGCTAATTCATTAGTTAGTTTATCAATGTCAATGTGCTCCTTAACAGACAGATGCTGGTCAGATTTCTTTTATTTGATATTTTCAGGAATGTTGTTTTATAATGTTTTTGGAGTACTGTTATCTCTTCAGTTTACTTAAACAGGTTTCTCTTGGACATTAGAAAATATTTCTTAAGGAGAATTACCTGTAGAATAAAAATCATAAGAGTTTGGGTGGTGCTCCTTGGGTGGTGATCTCAATGTGGGACCAAAAAGCCAAATGTCTCTGTTGGATAGTAGTTTCTTTCAGCAAGTTGACCAAACAACATGCAGAACCAGACGGGGGATGGGGAAGGAGTGCATTACTTAATGCTCTGCACAGCAAAAGAAAACACGCTTCAGCACTCTCTCAGGCATCTCAATAAAAGGACTTTACACTTAAAAGAGCGATATGACTCGAGCCATTTTAAAACAGGTATTTTTGAAAGCTTAAACCAGTAACCTGTCTATAGACAGTTAAAGATTCAGTAAGTGAAAAAGTTTGTTTAGAGAATACATTATTAAAAAAATAGTCTTTATTTCATTTTGACAATTCTAGGTTGAAAAAAAGCAAACTAGAATTTAGAAAATGTTCATTTTTTAAATCTACTGGGATGCATTTACATTCAAAGCTGGTCCTTTTTACATGTTCATATAACACAATAGGGAGCATAAAGTTATCGAAAACTAATGCTTGCCTAAACTTGTCTGTCAGATTGGCCAAGCTTCACACTGTTTGTGGACCATGAAGTTTTTTTCATTTGCCCCATGCTCAGAGAGTAACCCTTGCTAGCATTTCAAAGGCATTGACTTATATTATATGAGCTTCAATACTGCTTCAATGCAGAGACGAAAAGTGCAGATAAGGGTTCATTATCCACTTTTCATTCTTCAAATGAAACACAAATGTTTCAAGCAGACTGCCATGTTTAAAGGTGCTCAAATAGGGCTTCAAAAGAAACCTATACTTTCAGCAGATTTGCAAACATCAGGCTTCCCGTGCTTGTTCAGAGCACGGGAAGCTAAGTAAGGATTAGACAGATTGTTGAGTGAACATTTATTGAGGGCTAGGTGTAAAACCTCACAATAAAGATCCCTGACCGTCAGCAGTTCTCCATCGTCTCACTGTGTTTGGATTCTGCCTCACCAGCAACATCAGTAACATTCACCAGTTTATCACAAGCCTTAGGCGTAGACACCCCTCAAACGCATGACTAAAAAGTAACCACGGTAACCATCTCAATAACAAAGGAAGGCTTAGTATGGGTTAACAAAGAGCGGGAATCTCCTCAGGATGATTAGGTTACATAAATGATTAGAGCCTCCACACGAGAGACCCCCCCCCACGCCACCGCTAAAATGACTCACCCCTCTGTCTAAGCAATGACACACCTCCACCCCCTCAGCTCTTCCACACTCGGCTCAGCCATCTGTCTACGGTCAAATATCAAGACTACAGCGGCTGGATAGGGGTCATCTTACAGACAGCAGTTTAAAACATAAAAGCATGATTGCTATGTGCGTGAGGATAGCCTCTGAATCAGCAGTGTTTGCTGTATTGGTTCAATGATATTCATTACAGGAACATGCAGTCAATATGGCGGAAGCTGGAGCTATATGTACAGCACACAATGTAAAACCTTAGGAAGTCATTCAGAGCATATGCAAAGCAGGACACTTTAGTGAAATGCACATCAATCAATGAAGGAAAGTGCTGTTGATCTTTTCGGAATATGTGCTTTTGATTTATTGCAATTATAGGAGAAACGGGAAAAATGGAAATGACAAACTTGTCTTTGATGTGATAAATATATAACTGAGAGGCAACTTTATTTTAAGTCTGAGACAATTCAACAACACAAAAACTTTAGGGGAAGTGAATCACGTTTTCAGGATGTCTGCACACCTGAGAGTTATCACTTGGTTGAGTCAAAAAACAATGGAGTAATGTGTTTAGACTTCATCATGCCAACTACTGACCGAGCAATCTGACATACTTTAAGATTGGCCACTTTTCCTTTAATCAATTCCAGACAGCAAAATCTGACAGGTTTTCTGTTCTCCAAATGCAATAGAGATTTGTATTGTCTGTAGAAAAAAAAAAAGAAAAGCATGTTGTTCAATGCAATTTTTGATTTTGGTGAAGTAAGAGCAAAGTTAAGGGAAAATGCTTTGGTGTTTGTAACGGCAATGCCCTGTGTGAATTAAACAGATGCAAAAAAATACAGAAAAAGGTGTGATTAAAAAAACTTTACAGGGATTTCACAAAGATTTTTGTGTTCCCTTCTAAGGAGAAAGAACATTATACACAGCTCTGGTCAGGAAGAAATCCTGCTATTCTAACAATAAACATGCAATAATTTTCACAGTGTTTCCTCTGTAAAACTGCATTTTAATATTTATTTTAAAAATACAGGTCATTTCTACCTTTCACAGATATCTCATAAGTAAACTCAGAGGCATTTCCTAAAGGAGCATTAATCACACACACACAGTAGTCATCTCATAAAGTTGTATTGAGGTTTGGTTAGTGATGTGATTTGGTAAAGTAAATCTAAGATTTTCATATGAACCTGCAATGTAAAATGTTTGCACTTCAAGCTGTGCACATTTTCTATCTTTGAGGTTCTTATTTTGAATTTCAAAAACAGGACGTTGCTATCAAGATTCCCACTTAAATCTGGTGTCGTATTAGGTGTGCAGAAGAAAAAAGAAACTGCAGTGATGTGACATTTTTATCAAAAATCCGAGATTAAGTAGTTTCAAAATAAGACAAGCATGCATCAAAAAATAATGCTCTCCTCTACAGCTATTTGGATACCAGAGAGTTGCAGAACAGGGCAGTGGACTCTTGCTCTATTGATGTTTAACCAAATTCCTTTGTGAATAGAATGCTCAGGGTCACATGACTGTGTACTGTGTCCATGCCTTTGGGAAAGCTTGGCTGCAGCATCACAGCAGAACGACACTCAAAACCAGAAAGGGCCTAGATGGAAGCAGAAGTAACCATTTTGATGTGTTTATTTAAATAATGGAGGCAAGGGCTGTCTGGAGCTGTCACTGGTAGAACACAGAGCAAATCTAGCACTGCTTAAAGCTATTTATACATGCTGTTATGACGTTTACGGGGGACTGTTGTGCGACAAAAAGAAATGCCCCTGTCCAAAATGACTGTATCCTTGGCGGATTTGCTGCCAACCAAATCATCTTGAGAACGAGGAAGGCATGTTTCTGTGGTTGCATAAAAAAGGAATCAGTCCTCATTGGGAACAGGTCCTGAGGGAACCATGGCAACTGCAGAGAAAATGTCAAACAGCAGACCTTAAGCACTCAAGCATTGACAGTCGACATTCAGCTTTGTATGTTCTCACTTTTATCCCACTTTATTGCACATTATTTTGCTTATTTTTACGTCCTGATGGAATATATCTGTACCAGTATAAGCAACACTAGTAAAACCTCTCTCATCTATTGGAATCGATTTAAGGAAGCAACTGAATCAAGCTCATGGGAGGGATTTATTCAGCAGTACTAGGAAGGAAGAGGAAGCAATAATTTTACCACCCTGGACCTTCAGATGAATATGCACAACAGACACAAGACAGGGAAGTGGAAAAACCACAATGCACAGAAGTAGGGCTTACAGACAACAGCATGTGTCATTCCCTGGCTCTCACACACTTGCACATTAAAGCAGACACTCTCTCTCACCACAGTGCAGTGCACACTGCTATTACCACAAACATGTGGATCTGACTCTTCTCTCTACTTAGCTCTATGGCAACTGCCAACAATGCAATAAATTTTGATTCCAGCAAACTTCTGAGCAACACAGAGTTTACTCTGAACCCGCAGTAAACCACGTCTAGTAATGTTTATGTAGTAGTGTAGTAAACGTAGGCAGATTTATTTGAATATCTGGCAAGTGACATAAGCACAGGCTGTTTCATTTCTAAAAAAATTAAACAATTAACAGGACTGCCTCG
Source organism: Phalloptychus januarius (assembly GCA_902982915.1). Lineage (NCBI taxonomy): Eukaryota > Metazoa > Chordata > Actinopteri > Cyprinodontiformes > Poeciliidae > Phalloptychus > Phalloptychus januarius. Next base: position 641,260 of record CADWAE010000201.1, on the reverse strand, counting down.
TGAATATGCCAGGAACTGCCCTTTTATAAATGCTATCACTTCCTCTTAAACAACCTTAACCATATTTTCTGATCTTGATAAGACTCTCTTGCTTTGCTTTCACTTCCAAACAATACTTTTTAAACAAATCAGGATTCAAATTGTCCTGAGGTGAGGCATCCATACTCGAAAAGGAACAGGAAGTGGTTGAAGGAATAACCAGACATGGAGGTGGGTGAAGCATCATGTATATGGGCGAAGGGACAGCGTAGAGGGGTGTGTCTACTGTATGTGTGAAAGTACCTCTGGGAAAACGGAGTTCTACGAAACACTGAAGAAAGAAAACAGCTGCATGACTTCACTGAGTTGGCTTCAAAAGTGGCGTCAGAGCAGAGGCCTGAGCGTATTAAAAACGGGCTTCTATGGCTACACTCTGCTGATTAATCCACTTATTAGACGAGAGAGGGACGTATGAAAAATATTCAACTTTCAATTATTAGCTAACTCTATTAAACTGAATTTGAGTGAAAACTAATTAAAATGAGCAGAACTAGCATTCTTGTTAGTTTTTCTTGTTTCAAAAGTAGCATTCTACTTTTGGAAACATAGAGCAAGACTTTACACTAAAAGTGGTACTTTTTGTATTAGCTTTATATATCTCCATCACCATATGCTGCTGTCTTAACTGCAAACAATATCATCAGCTCGACTGCTGTCAGGCTACAAACACAATAACCAAACTGGGACTCTAGAGATTTAAACCATCTAAACATCTAGAGATGTTCTAGTTGTAACTTTCCATCAGTATGTAAGATGCTTTTAAAGAGAAAAATAAATCCTTGGATTCATGTATTTTAGCTTTTTTTATAACTTCAAGAAGAACTCAATTAGACTTACCCACTGGAACAGCTACACATAATGAGTCCTATTTTATATTTTAAATTGACCTTTTTAAATAGTTAATTTTGTATGTTGGAATAATAAAATTATGCTTTGCGGATTAATTAAGCATCATTCCATCAAATTCGAATAAATTACTGCATGGTTTTTACTATGTTGTAAAAAATGAAACATTGAAACATTTTTAAAATGTGCAAACATATTGCAAATTTATCAGTACAACAATACCAGTGCCACTAAGAATTGCTTGGACTGCAATACATGCTATCTAGGTACGTTTACAATGCAATACATTCATGCTGTGCATATCAGTAACAAATGAAATTTGTGGTTGATTTATTTTTTGTTGTTTTGATAATAGTACCTTATAGCAAAAACTCTTGTTCCACTGGAAAGTTTGTGTTTTCCAATTAAAATGTATTTGCTGGTTGAGCAGGACAGCTGAGTATGAGGATTGTATCGAAGAAAAAAAAAAAAAACTTGTCAAATCCTTTCTGCCAAATTCTAAACAACTATTGGTGGAGGTGGTATGAAAGCGAGGGGTGACATTTCCCTCATTGAAGAAAAAAAGTTACCATCTTTGGAGACAATCTTATTGCAGATAGATATCGAAATGAGATTCTGCAACTTGGAGGCAGTCCCATATACCCACTACTCTCCAAGATGTCAGTGTGTGCCCACACACAGCAGGATCTGTCATGAACCTAATTCTGATTTTCGGAGCAGAGAGGATGAAATGAACCTGCCAGCCTGTCCTCAACCTCACTGGACACTTGAGGGATCAGCTTGAGCATGCAGCTCATACCAAAGGGACCAAGATGCCCACTTTGGATGACTTATGAAGAAACTGGTTGAAAAATCAGCCATTTGTGACCAAGCTGGTGATCAGGGCAGTCGTGTTTGTGTATGGTATTTTATTACACTTTTGTGTCCCTTGTTTATTAAATCAATAACTGCCAGTATGTCTCGTTTCAGTCAGTTCAAGAAACCAAACCAAAACTATCAAGAGTCATTAGCAGAATAACCCGTCTGGCCTTGGTTAGTAGTATTTGTTAAGTTTTTTGGGCACAATCCACATACTCAAATCTACTGCTCAACCCAAAAAGCATTTTCATTACAAATGTGGAACCGTTTAAAAGAGAGGAAAAAAAAAACAGGCTTTCCAACAATAAAAGATTTATTGCCAAGAAGCATTATGACAACAAAGAAGTAATCCAGCAAACACAAATCTCCTTATGTTTTGTATGTGTTTTTAAACCAGTGAAACTAGTTTTAAGAGGTTATTAAGACATTGTGGAGAGCAGACAGAAGCTGTGTTTCTGTGCAACCTAGTTGTTTTATATTCAATTCAGTAGCCATAGCAAGAGGCAAGTTTTTCATATAAATACTCGTCAGTGTAGTTCTCTATAATCATTTTAGTACTGTGAAAATGAAGAATAATTTTCTATCATCCAATCACAAAAAAGACATGAACACTGTAGAGTTAGGTATTTATTTATTTACTGTAAGTCATCTGGTCATCACAACCTTCACTAATATAATAGCTTTTTTCCTCACATCGTGCAACCCTCTTCTTTTAGGAGAAGGAGGTGGACGTATTATTCAAAATTAAACTTTTCTGGGCTCTCTGTCATGTTATGATGTACGTTCCTCAAACATATTTGAAATGCTGAGTGTTGTTTTGACTCATAAATGTTTGAGAAACCATTGAATTTCCTACAGATGGGTTTGCATAAACAATACAGTATGCCGCTATTCACACAAGTGCCCCTTTGGAACTGCTAAGTTTATACAAACTACGATGCTCATAAGAACGATTGTAAACAGCATCAATGGATCAAATGGAGATGCATTGTTGTGATGACTGACTGAAGGGGAGTTTTGGAAAAGGCAAGAGGTTCTTAAGGAAATTGTTAAGGCATCAGTTTCAAGACCTCAGATATGACTTTGATACAAAATCTAATTTCTTTTGTTGTTTTTGATATGTGCAGTATTTTTTATACCAACTGAAGGAAAAATATTTACTCCATTTTGGCATAAAATTACACTACGTGCCTGGAAAATACATGTAATAACAAGACAAAACTCAATGACAAAATCAGGAAAATACAAAGAAATGTTTTGTGAGACATATAGCTTAAAAGTACATAATGCTTATTAGAAGTGAAAGATCTTCTATAGATGAAAACATTTGCATTGAGGTTTACACATCTTTCCACCTAATTTTCCCCTGCCTTCTATTTGCATATTTTCAAACCTGAGAAGACATTGTTTCTCATCTGGCAGACTTGTGAGGCATGTAATCACTTGATCTCATCACAGTCACCAGTTCTTAGGAAAGGATGAGTAGGTGTGATTACTGTAGATATCTTTGCAATGATGATAGGCTGCAAAGGTTCTACACACCATCCACACACACACTCACACACAGTCAGTCCATCACACATATAAAAACATAGCTTACACTACTGCTGATATAGAGTGTTGTTACATGTCGAGTAGAGGCGACAGCTTTGTCTGAGGATTTTTTTTTGCGCACTTCGCCACAGTGAGACAGCTATGCACAATTCTCTGTGGCAACTTTAAAGCTGTGGCGGATATCTATTATACTTGGTAACTTTGTGCAGCCATTGCTACATCTGAACTGAAGCAACACTTAAAACACGATCTATACTGCACAGAGCTAGACGCAATTACTGAGGAATCGTGATGCCGCATCTACAGAGGACCTGAGATGTCCACAGTATCAAAGACAGATACTAACCACCACACTGCAGCCATTTAGGCAAGGGGATAAGGTCGGTCTCTTGTGACAAAGCATAAGCACCTGCTCTCCTGTCTTTGTTGCACTCTCTGGATCTACCATTGTGTGTGTGTGTGGGTGTGTGTGTGTGTGTGTGCGTTTATCTGCATTCAAACCTATAAATAGAGGAAACGTCTTCCCTAGCGCTCACTCCAGTGGGATCCTCTCATGTTTTAATTAAATAAACTGCAGCAATAAGGCCCAGCTGTGCCCTGCATCCCCAGCCTGCATCAGTCAGCATCCGTGCTCAGGGGCAACATACGCTGTAGAGGCCGGGGCGACGGTGCATTTGAATACATAAGGACGGAGGCAGATGGCGAAGAAGAACAGTGAGATGGACCATGCCGTAAAACTGGGGCATTCTGCACAGAGGCCACCTGGGTATCAAAGGATGCCCTGTTCAGGTGTTTTGGATGGGTTCCCCCATGTGCAAACCAGCGTTCACTTTTATATTTAAAAAGCTGTTTGTAACCTATTGTTGCCTTGCAGTGAAGAGAAAAAAAAATATATATATACATATATAATAGTATAAGCACAGCCAGAAGTCAAGCTCACCCTGTTCATTTAAAACGGTCATGGTTTATTTTTGCTAACATTTATGCATGGTAAACCAAATGAACCTTCTGTTCAGACCTGATGCTAACGCATATCCTAGCTGAATGGCTCCCTTTTTCTGCAGCGAAAGTGAACAAAGCAGATGTGAGTGCAGCACCAAAGCTTTTCAAACAGGCCTTGCCCCACATGCTTTGCTGCCAAGCCACACATTTTTGCTCTTCAGAACTGGAGTCTAAATGCAGCAAAAATGAATCTACCTTTTAACACAGGAAAGGGGCAGCATGTGTTGTTGTGAATTTAAAGGTGCAGAGTGCTTACATATTACATGCAGTGAAGTTGTCGTTTTCCATTAGCAAAGGTTGCTGTTCTGGCTTGTCTGCAGAGGCT